>JAUPFP010000077.1:0-695745 GCA_036925085.1 Brachycybe producta
TTCGACTTCTTCGACTTCTTCGACTTCTTCGACTTCTTCGACTTCTTCGACTTCTTCGACTTCTTCGACTTCGACTTCTTCGACTTCGACTTCTTCGACTTCGACTTCTTCGACTTCGACTTCCACTACTTCGACTTCGACTTCGAATTCTTCGACTTCGACTTCGAATTCTTCGACTTCGACTTCGAATTCTTCGACTTCTTCGACTTCGAATTCTTCGACTTCTTCGACTTCGACTTCTTCGACTACTTCGACTTCGACTTCTTCGACTTCGACTTCTTCGACTTCGACTTAGACTTCGACTTCTTCGACTTCGACTTCGACTTCTTCGACTTCGACTTCTTCGACTTTGACTTCAACTTCTTCGACTTTGACTTCTTCGACTTCGACTTCGACTTCGACTTCTTCGACTTCTTCGACTACTTCGACTACTTCGACTTCTTCGACTTCTTCGACTACTTCGACTTCGACTACTTCGACTTCTTCGACTTCGACTACTTCGACTTCTTCGACTTCGACTTCGACTTCTTCGACTTCGACTTCTTCGACTTCGACTTCGACTTCTTCGACTACTTCGACTACTTCGACTACTTCGACTTCTTCGACTACTTCGACTACTTCGACTACTTCGACTTCTTCGACTTCTTCGACTACTTCGACTTCGACTACTTCGACTTCTTCGACTTCGACTACTTCGACTTCTTCAACTTCGACTTCGACTTCTTCGACTTCGACTTCTTCGACTTCGACTTCGACTTCTTCGACTTCGACTTCTTCGACTTCGACTTCGACTTCTTCGACTTGGACTTCTTCGACTTCGACTTCGACTTCGACTTCTTCGACTTCTTCGACTACTTCGACTACTTCGACTTCTTCGACTTCTTCGACTACTTCGACTTCGACTACTTCGACTTCTTCGACTTCGACTACTTCGACTTCTTCGACTTCGACTTCGACTTCTTCGACTTCGACTTCTTCGACTTCGACTTCGACTTCTTCGACTACTTCGACTTCGACTACTTCGACTTCGACTTCGACTTCTTCGACTTCTTCGACTTCTTCGACTTCGACTTCTTCGACTTCGACTTCTTCGACTTCGACTTCTTCGACTTCGACTTCTTCGACTTCGACTTCTTCGACTTCGACTTCTTCGACTTCGACTTCTTCGACTTCGACTTCGACTTCGACTTCTTCGACTTCGACTTCGACTTCTTCGACTTCGACTTCGACTTCTTCGACTTCGACTTCGACTTCTTCGACTTCGACTTCGAATTCTTCGACTTCTTCGACTTCGAATTCTTCGACTTCTTCGACTTCGAATTCTTCGACTTCTTCGACTTCGAATTCTTCGACTTCTTCGACTACGACTTCGACTTCTTCGACTACTTAGACTTCTTCGACTACTTCGACTTCTTCGACTACTTCGACTACTTCGACTTCGACTTCTTCGACTTCGACTTCGACTTCTTCGACTTCGACTTCTTCGACTTCGACTTCTTCGACTTCGACTTCTTCGACTTCGACTTCTTCGACTTCGACTTCTTCGACTTCGACTTCTTCGACTTCGACTTCTTCGACTTCGACTTCTTCGACTTCGACTTCTTCGACTTCGACTTCTTCGACTTCGACTTCTTCGACTTCGACTTCGACTTCTTCGACTTCGACTTCTTCGACTTCGACTTCGACTTCGACTTCTTCGACTTCGACTTCTTCGACTTCGACTTCTTCGACTTCGACTTCTTCGACTTCGACTTCTTCGACTTCGACTTCTTCGACTTCGACTTCTTCGACTTCGACTTCTTCGACTTCGACTTCTTCGACTTCGACTTCTTCGACTTCGACTTCTTCGACTTCGACTTCTTCGACTTCGACTTCTTCGACTTCGACTTCTTCGACTTCGACTTCTTCGACTTCGACTTCGACTTCTTCGACTTCGACTTCTTCGACTACTTCGACTTCGACTTCTTCGACTACTTCGACTTCGACTTCTTCGACTTCGACTTCGACTTCTTCAACTTCGACTTCGACTTCGACTTCTTCGACTTCGACTTCGACTTCTTCGACTTCGACTTCTTCGACTTCGACTTCGACTTCTTCGACTTCGACTTTTTCGACTTCGACTTCTTCGACTTCGACTTCTTCGACTTCGACTTCTTCGACTTCGACTTCTTCGACTTCGACTTCTTCGACTTCGACTTCTTCGACTTCGACTTCGACTTCTTCGACTTCGACTTCTTCGACTTCGACTTCGACTTCGACTTCTTCGACTTCGACTTCTTCGACTTCGACTTCTTCGACTTCGACTTCTTCGACTTCGACTTCTTCGACTTCGACTTCTTCGACTTCGACTTCTTCGACTTCGACTTCTTCGACTTCGACTTCTTCGACTTCGACTTCTTCGACTTCGACTTCGACTTCTTCGACTTCGACTTCTTCGACTTCGACTTCGACTTCTTCGACTTCGACTTCTTCGACTTCGACTTCTTCGACTACTTCGAATTCGACTTCTTCGACTTCGACTTCGACTTCTTCAACTTCGACTTCGACTTCTTCGACTTCGACTTCGACTTCTTCGACTTCGACTTCGACTTCGACTTCTTCGACTTCGACTTCTTCGACTTCGACTTCTTCGACTTCGACTTCTTCGACTTCGACTTCTTCGACTTCGACTTCTTCGACTTCGACTTCTTCGACTTCTTCGACTTCGACTTCGACTTCTTCGACTTCGACTTCTTCGACTTCGACTTCTTCGACTTCGACTTCTTCGACTTCGACTTCTTCGACTTCGACTTCTTCGACTTCGACTTCTTCGACTTCGACTTCTTCGACTTCGACTTCTTCGACTTCGACTTCTTCGACTTCGACTTCTTCGACTTCGACTTCTTCGACTTCGACTTCTTCGACTTCGACTTCGACTTCTTCGACTTCGACTTCTTCGACTTCGACTTCGACTTCGACTTCTTCGACTTCGACTTCTTCGACTTCGACTTCTTCGACTTCGACTTCTTCGACTTCGACTTCTTCGACTTCGACTTCTTCGACTTCGACTTCTTCGACTTCGACTTCGACTTCTTCGACTTCGACTTCTTCGACTTCGACTTCTTCGACTTCGACTTCTTCGACTTCGACTTCGACTTCTTCGACTTCGACTTCTTCGACTTCGACTTCGACTTCGACTTCTTCGACTTCGACTTCTTCGACTTCGACTTCTTCGACTTCGACTTCTTCGACTTCGACTTCTTCGACTTCGACTTCTTCGACTTCGACTTCTTCGACTTCGACTTCTTCGACTTCGACTTCTTCGACTTCGACTTCTTCGACTTCGACTTCGACTTCTTCGACTTCGACTTCTTCGACTTCGACTTCGACTTCTTCGACTTCGACTTCTTCGACTACTTCGACTTCGACTTCTTCGACTTCGACTTCGACTTCTTCAACTTCGACTTCGACTTCGACTTCTTCGACTTCGACTTCTTCGACTTCGACTTCGACTTCTTCGACTTCGACTTCGACTTCTTCGACTTCGACTTCTTCGACTTCGACTTCTTCGACTTCGACTTCTTCGACTTCGACTTCTTCGACTTCGACTTCTTCGACTTCTTCGACTTCTTCGACTACTTCGACTTCGACTTCTTCGACTTCGACTTCTTCGACTTCGACTTCTGCGTCTTCGACTTCTTCGACTTCGACTTCGACTTCTTCGACTTCGACTTCGACTTCTTCGACTTCGACTTTGACTTCTTCGACTTCGACTTCTTCGACTTCGACTTCTTCGACTTCGACTTCTTCGACTTCTTCGACTTCTTCGACTTCTTCGACTTCGACTTCTTCGACTTCGACTTCGACTTCGACTTCTTCGACTTCGACTTTGACTTCTTCGACTTCGACTTCGACTTCTTCGACTACTTAGACTTCTTTGACTACTTAGACTTCTTCGACTACTTCGACTTCGAATTCTTCGACTACTTCGACTTCTTCGACTTCGAATTCTTCGACTACTTCGACTTCTTCGACTACTTCGACTTCGACTTCTTCGACTTCGACTTCTTCGACTACTTCGACTTCGACTTCTTCGACTTCGACTTCGACTTCTTCGACTTCGACTTCGACTTCTTCGACTTCGACTTCTTCGACTTCGACTTCGACTTCTTCGACTTCGACTTCTTCGACTTCGACTTCAACTTCTTCGACTACTTCGACTTCGACTACTTCGACTTCGACTTCGACTTCTTCGACTTCTTCGACTTCTTCGACTTCGACTTCTTCGACTTCTTCGACTTCGACTTCTTCGACTTCGACTTCTTCGACTTCGACTTCTTCGACTTCGACTTCTTCGACTTCGACTTCTTCGACTTCGACTTCTTCGACTTCGACTTCTTCGACTTCGACTTCTTCGACTTCGACTTCGACTTCTTCGACTTCGACTTCTTCGACTTCGACTTCGACTTCGACTTCTTCGACTTCTTCGACTTCTTCGACTTCTTCGACTTCGACTTCGACTTTTTCGACTTCGACTTCTTCGACTTCGACTTCTTCGACTTCTTCGACTTCGACTTCTTCGACTTCGACTTCTTCGACTTCGACTTCTTCGACTTCGACTTCTTCGACTTCGACTTCGACTTCGACTTCTTCGACTTCGACTTCGACTTCGACTTCGACTTCGACTTCTTCGACTTCGACTTCGACTTCGACTTCTTCGACTTCGACTTCGACTTCTTCGACTTCGACTTCGAATTCTTCGACTTCGAATTCTTCGACTTCGAAATCTTCGACTTCTTCGACTACGACTTCGACTTCTTCGACTACTTAGACTTCTTCGACTACTTCGACTTCTTCGACTTCTTCGACTACTTCGACTTCGACTTCTTCGACTTCGACTTCGACTTCTTCGACTTCGACTTCTTCGACTTCTTCGACTTCGACTTCTTCGACTTCTTCGACTTCGACTTCTTCGACTTCGACTTCTTCGACTTCGACTTCTTCGACTTCGACTTCTTCGACTTCGACTTCTTCGACTTCGACTTCTTCGACTTCTTCGACTTCGACTTCTTCGACTTCGACTTCTTCGACTTCGACTTCTTCGACTTCGACTTCTTCGACTTCGACTTCTTCGACTTCGACTTCTTCGACTTCGACTTCTTCGACTTCGACTTCTTCGACTTCGACTTCTTCGACTTCGACTTCTTCGACTTCGACTTCTTCGACTTCGACTTCGACTTCTTCGACTTCGACTTCTTCGACTTCGACTTCTTCGACTTCGACTTCTTCGACTTCGACTTCGACTTCTTCGACTTCTTCGACTTCTTCGACTTCGACTTCTTCGACTTCTTCGACTACTTCGACTTCGACTTCTTCGACTTCGACTTCGGCTTCTTCGACTTCGACTTCGACTTCTTCGACTTCGACTTCTTCGACTTCGACTTCTTCGACTTCGACTTCTTCGACTTCGACTTCTTCGACTTCTTCGACTTCTTCGACTTTGACTTCTTCGACTTCGACTTCGACTTCTTCGACTTCGACTTCTTCGACTTCGAATTCTTCGACTTCTTCGACTACTTCGACTACTTCGACTTCTTCGACTTCTTCGACTTCGACTTCGACTTCTTCGACTACTTCGACTTCGACTACTTCGACTTCGACTACTTCGACTTCGACTTCGACTACTTCGACTTCGACTTCGACTTCTTCGACTTCTTCGACTTCGACTTCTTCGACTTCGACTTCTTCGACTTCGACTTCTTCGACTGCGACTTCTTCGACTGCGACTTCTTCGACTTCGACTTCTTCGACTTCGACTTCTTCGACTTCGACTTCTTCGACTTCGACTTCTTCGACTTCGACTTCTTCGACTTCGACTTCTTCGACTTCGACTTCTTCGACTTCGACTTCTTCGACTTCGACTTCTTCGACTTCGACTTCTTCGACTTCGACTTCGACTTCGACTTCTTCGACTTCGACTTCTTCGACTTCGACTTCGACTTCTTCGACTTCGACTTCTTCGACTTCTTCGACTTCGACTTCGACTTCTTCGACTTCGACTTCGACTTCTTCGACTTCGACTTCGAAATCTTCGACTTCGACTTCGAATTCTTCGACTTCTTCGACTTCTTCGACTTCGAATTCTTCGACTTCTTCGACTTCGAAGTCTTCGACTTCTTCGACTTCTTCGACTACGACTTCGACTTCTTCGACTACTTAGACTTCTTCGACTACTTCGACTTCTTCGACTTCGAATTCTTCGACTTCTTCGACTACTTCGACTTCGACTTCTTCGACTTCGACTTCGACTTCTACTTCGACTTCTTCGACTTCGACTTCTTCGACTTCGACTTCTTCGACTTCGACTTCTTCGACTTCGACTTCTTCGACTTCGACTTCTTCGACTTCGACTTCTTCGACTTCGACTTCTTCGACTTCGACTTCTTCGACTTCGACTTCTTCGACTTCGACTTCGACTTCTTCGACTTCGACTTCTTCGACTTCGACTTCTTCGACTTCGACTTCTTCGACTTCGACTTCTTCGACTTCGACTTCTTCGACTTCGACTTCGACTTCGACTTCTTCGACTTCGACTTCTTCGACTTCGACTACTTCGACTTCGACTTCTTCGACTTCGACTTCTTCGACTTCGACTTCTTCGACTTCGACTTCTTCGACTTCGACTTCTTCGACTTCGACTTCTTCGACTTCGACTTCTTCGACTTCGACTTCTTCGACTTCGACTTCTTCGACTTCGACTTCTTCGACTTCGACTTCTTCGACTTCGACTTCTTCGACTTCGACTTCTTCGACTTCGACTTCTTCGACTTCGACTTCTTCGACTTCGACTTCTTCGACTTCGACTTCGACTTCGACTTCTTCGACTTTGACTTCTTCGACTACTTCGACTTCGACTACTTCGACTTCGACTTCTTCGACTTCGACTTCGACTTCTTCGACTTCGACTTCGACTTCGACTTCTTCGACTTCGACTTCGACTTCTACTTCGACTTCTTTGACTTCGACTTCTTCGACTTCGACTTCTTCGACTTCTTCGACTTCTTCGACTTCTTCGACTTCTTCGACTTCTTCGACTTCTTCGACTTCTTCGACTTCTTCGACTTCTTCGACTTCTTCGACTTCTTCGACTTCTTCGACTTCTTCGACTTCTTCGACTTCTTCGACTTCTTCGACTTCTTCGACTTCTTCGACTTCTTCGACTTCTTCGACTTCTTCGACTTCGACTTCGACTTCGACTTCTTCGACTTCGACTTCTTCGACTTCGACTTCTTCGACTTCGACTTCTTCGACTTCGACTTCGACTTCTTCGACTTCGACTTCTTCGACTTCTTCGACTTCGACTTCTTCGACTTCTTCGACTTCGACTTCTTCGACTTCGACTTCGACTTCTTCGACTTCGACTTCGACTTCTTCGACTTCGACTTCTTCGACTTCGACTTCTTCGACTTCGACTTCTTCGACTTCGACTTCTTCGACTTCGACTTCTTCGACTTCTTCGACTTCTTCGACTTCTTCGACTGCTTCGACTTCTTCGACTGCTTCGACTTCTTCGACTTCTTCGACTTCTTCGACTTCTTCGACTTCTTCGACTTCTTCGACTTCTTCGACTTCTTCGACTTCTTCGACTTCTTCGACTTCTTCGACTTCTTCGACTTCTTCGACTTCTTCGACTTCTTCGACTTCTTCGACTTCTTCGACTTCGACTTCTTCGACTTCTTCGACTTCTTCGACTTCGACTTCGACTTCGACTTCTTCGACTTCTTCGACTTCGACTTCGACTTCTTCGACTTCGACTTCTTCGACTTCGACTTCTTCGACTTCGACTTCTTCGACTTCGACTTCTTCGACTTCGACTTCTTCGACTTCGACTTCGACTTCTTCGACTTCGACTTCTTCGACTTCTTCGACTTCGACTTCTTCGACTTCTTCGACTTCGACTTCTTCGACTTCGACTTCGACTTCTTCGACTTCGACTTCGACTTCTTCGACTTCGACTTCTTCGACTTCGACTTCTTCGACTTCGACT
The DNA here is from genome assembly GCA_036925085.1 of Brachycybe producta. Lineage (NCBI taxonomy): Eukaryota > Metazoa > Arthropoda > Diplopoda > Playtdesmida > Andrognathidae > Brachycybe > Brachycybe producta. The sequence goes on from JAUPFP010000077.1 coordinate 8,027, forward strand.
TCTTCGACTTCGACTTCTTCGACTTCGACTTCTTCGACTTCTTCGACTTCTTCGACTTCTTCGACTGCTTCGACTTCTTCGACTGCTTCGACTTCTTCGACTTCTTCGACTTCTTCGACTTCTTCGACTTCTTCGACTTCTTCGACTTCTTCGACTTCTTCGACTTCTTCGACTTCTTCGACTTCTTCGACTTCTTCGACTTCTTCGACTTCTTCGACTTCTTCGACTTCTTCGACTTCTTCGACTTCTTCGACTTCTTCGACTTCGACTTCTTCGACTTCTTCGACTTCTTCGACTTCGACTTCGACTTCGACTTCTTCGACTTCTTCGACTTCGACTTCTTCGACTTCGACTTCGACTTCTTCGACTTCGACTTCGACTTCTTCGACTTCGATTTCTTCGACTTCGACTTCTTCGACTTCGACTTCTTCGACTTCGACTTCTTCGACTTCTTCGACTTCTTCGACTTCTTCGACTGCTTCGACTTCTTCGACTTCTTCGACTTCTTCGACTTCTTCGACTTCTTCGACTTCTTCGACTTCTTCGACTTCTTCGACTTCTTCGACTTCTTCGACTTCTTCGACTTCTTCGACTTCTTCGACTTCTTCGACTTCTTCGACTTCTTCGACTTCTTCGACTTCTTCGACTTCTTCGACTTCGACTTCTTCGACTTCTTCGACTTCTTCGACTTCGACTTCGACTTCGACTTCGACTTCTTCGACTTCGACTTCGACTTATTCGACTTCGACTTCGACTTATTCGACTTCGACTTATTCGACTTCGACTTATTCGACTTATTCGACTTCGACTTCGACTTCGACTTATTCGACTTATTCGACTTCGACTTCGACTTCGACGTCTTCGACTTCGACTTCTTCGTCTTCGACTTCGACTTCGACTTCGACTTCTTCGACTTCTTCGACTTCTTCGACTTCTTCGACTTCGACTTCTTCGACTTCGACTTCTTCGACTTCGACTTCGACTTCTTCGACTTCGACTTCTTCGACTTCGAATTCTTCGACTTCTTCGACTTCGAATTCTTCGACTTCTTCGACTTCGACTTCTTCGACTACTTCGACTTCGACTTCTTCGACTTCGACTTCGGCTTCTTCGACTTCGACTTCGACTTCTTCGACTTCGACTTCTTCGACTTCGACTTCTTCGACTTCGACTTCTTCGACTTCGACTTCTTCGACTTCTTCGACTTCGAATTCTTCGACTTCTTCGACTACTTCGACTTCGACTTCTTCGACTTCGACTTCGACTTCTACTTCGACTTCTTCGACTTCGACTTCTTCGACTTCGACTTCTTCGACTTCGACTTCTTCGACTTCGACTTCTTCGACTTCGACTTCTTCGACTTCGACTTCTTCGACTTCGACTTCTTCGACTTCGACTTCTTCGACTTCGACTTCGACTACTTCGACTTCGACTTCGACTTCTTCGACTTCTTCGACTTCGACTACTTCGACTTCGACTACTTCGACTTCGACTTCGACTACTTCGACTTCGACTTCGACTTCTTCGACTTCTTCGACTTCGACTTCTTCGACTTCGACTTCTTCGACTTCGACTTCTTCGACTGCGACTTCTTCGACTGCGACTTCTTCGACTTCGACTTCTTCGACTTCGACTTCTTCGACTTCGACTTCTTCGACTTCGACTTCTTCGACTTCGACTTCTTCGACTTCGACTTCTTCGACTTCGACTTCTTCGACTTCGACTTCTTCGACTTCGACTTCTTCGACTTCGACTTCTTCGACTTCGACTTCGACTTCGACTTCTTCGACTTCGACTTCGACTTCTTCGACTTCGACTTCTTCGACTTCTTCGACTTCGACTTCGACTTCTTCGACTTCGACTTCGACTTCTTCGACTTCGACTTCGAAATCTTCGACTTCGACTTCGAATTCTTCGACTTCTTCGACTTCTTCGACTTCGAATTCTTCGACTTCTTCGACTTCGAAGTCTTCGACTTCTTCGACTTCTTCGACTACGACTTCGACTTCTTCGACTACTTAGACTTCTTCGACTACTTCGACTTCTTCGACTTCGAATTCTTCGACTACTTCGACTTCGACTTCTTCGACTTCGACTTCGACTTCTACTTCGACTTCTTCGACTTCGACTTCTTCGACTTCGACTTCTTCGACTTCGACTTCTTCGACTTCGACTTCTTCGACTTCGACTTCTTCGACTTCGACTTCTTCGACTTCGACTTCTTCGACTTCGACTTCTTCGACTTCGACTTCTTCGACTTCGACTTCTTCGACTTCGACTTCGACTTCTTCGACTTCGACTTCTTCGACTTCGACTTCTTCGACTTCGACTTCTTCGACTTCGACTTCTTCGACTTCGACTTCTTCGACTTCGACTTCGACTTCGACTTCTTCGACTTCGACTTCTTCGACTTCGACTACTTCGACTTCGACTTCTTCGACTTCGACTTCTTCGACTTCGACTTCTTCGACTTCGACTTCTTCGACTTCGACTTCTTCGACTTCGACTTCTTCGACTTCGACTTCTTCGACTTCGACTTCTTCGACTTCGACTTCTTCGACTTCGACTTCTTCGACTTCGACTTCTTCGACTTCGACTTCTTCGACTTCGACTTCTTCGACTTCGACTTCTTCGACTTCGACTTCTTCGACTTCGACTTCGACTTCGACTTCTTCGACTTTGACTTCTTCGACTACTTCGACTTCGACTACTTCGACTTCGACTTCTTCGACTTCGACTTCGACTTCTTCGACTTCGACTTCGACTTCGACTTCTTCGACTTCGACTTCGACTTCTACTTCGACTTCTTTGACTTCGACTTCTTCGACTTCGACTTCTTCGACTTCGACTTCTTCGACTTCTTCGACTTCTTCGACTTCTTCGACTTCTTCGACTTCTTCGACTTCTTCGACTTCTTCGACTTCTTCGACTTCTTCGACTTCTTCGACTTCTTCGACTTCTTCGACTTCTTCGACTTCTTCGACTTCTTCGACTTCTTCGACTTCTTCGACTTCTTCGACTTCGACTTCGACTTCGACTTCTTCGACTTCGACTTCTTCGACTTCGACTTCTTCGACTTCGACTTCTTCGACTTCGACTTCGACTTCTTCGACTTCGACTTCTTCGACTTCTTCGACTTCGACTTCTTCGACTTCTTCGACTTCGACTTCTTCGACTTCGACTTCGACTTCTTCGACTTCGACTTCGACTTCTTCGACTTCGACTTCTTCGACTTCGACTTCTTCGACTTCGACTTCTTCGACTTGGACTTCTTCGACTTCGACTTCTTCGACTTCTTCGACTTCTTCGACTGCTTCGACTTCTTCGACTGCTTCGACTTCTTCGACTTCTTCGACTTCTTCGACTTCTTCGACTTCTTCGACTTCTTCGACTTCTTCGACTTCTTCGACTTCTTCGACTTCTTCGACTTCTTCGACTTCTTCGACTTCTTCGACTTCTTCGACTTCTTCGACTTCTTCGACTTCTTCGACTTCTTCGACTTCTTCGACTTCTTCGACTTCTTCGACTTCGACTTCTTCGACTTCTTCGACTTCTTCGACTTCGACTTCGACTTCGACTTCTTCGACTTCTTCGACTTCGACTTCGACTTCTTCGACTTCGACTTCTTCGACTTCGACTTCTTCGACTTCGACTTCTTCGACTTCGACTTCTTCGACTTCGACTTCTTCGACTTCGACTTCGACTTCTTCGACTTCGACTTCTTCGACTTCTTCGACTTCGACTTCTTCGACTTCTTCGACTTCGACTTCTTCGACTTCGACTTCGACTTCTTCGACTTCGACTTCGACTTCTTCGACTTCGACTTCTTCGACTTCGACTTCTTCGACTTCGACTTCTTCGACTTCGACTTCTTCGACTTCGACTTCTTCGACTTCTTCGACTTCTTCGACTTCTTCGACTGCTTCGACTTCTTCGACTGCTTCGACTTCTTCGACTTCTTCGACTTCTTCGACTTCTTCGACTTCTTCGACTTCTTCGACTTCTTCGACTTCTTCGACTTCTTCGACTTCTTCGACTTCTTCGACTTCTTCGACTTCTTCGACTTCTTCGACTTCTTCGACTTCTTCGACTTCTTCGACTTCTTCGACTTCCTCGACTTCTTCGACTTCTTCGACTTCTTCGACTTCTTCGACTTCGACTTCTTCGACTTCTTCGACTTCTTCGACTTCGACTTCGACTTCGACTTCTTCGACTTCTTCGACTTCGACTTCTTCGACTTCGACTTCGACTTCTTCGACTTCGACTTCTTCGACTTCGACTTCTTCGACTTCGACTTCGACTTCGACTTCTTCGACTTCGACTTCTTCGACTTCGACTACTTCGACTTCGACTTCTTCGACTTCGACTTCTTCGACTTCGACTTCTTCGACTTCGACTTCTTCGACTTCGACTTCTTCGACTTCGACTTCTTCGACTTCGACTTCTTCGACTTCGACTTCTTCGACTTCGACTTCTTCGACTTCGACTTCTTCGACTTCGACTTCTTCGACTTCGACTTCTTCGACTTCGACTTCTTCGACTTCGACTTCTTCGACTTCGACTTCTTCGACTTCGACTTCTTCGACTTCGACTTCGACTTCGACTTCTTCGACTTTGACTTCTTCGACTACTTCGACTTCGACTACTTCGACTTCGACTTCTTCGACTTCGACTTCGACTTCTTCGACTTCGACTTCGACTTCGACTTCTTCGACTTCGACTTCGACTTCTACTTCGACTTCTTTGACTTCGACTTCTTCGACTTCGACTTCTTCGACTTCTTCGACTTCTTCGACTTCTTCGACTTCTTCGACTTCTTCGACTTCTTCGACTTCTTCGACTTCTTCGACTTCTTCGACTTCTTCGACTTCTTCGACTTCTTCGACTTCTTCGACTTCTTCGACTTCTTCGACTTCTTCGACTTCTTCGACTTCTTCGACTTCGACTTCGACTTCGACTTCTTCGACTTCGACTTCTTCGACTTCGACTTCTTCGACTTCGACTTCTTCGACTTCGACTTCGACTTCTTCGACTTCGACTTCTTCGACTTCTTCGACTTCGACTTCTTCGACTTCTTCGACTTCGACTTCTTCGACTTCGACTTCGACTTCTTCGACTTCGACTTCGACTTCTTCGACTTCGACTTCTTCGACTTCGACTTCTTCGACTTCGACTTCTTCGACTTCGACTTCTTCGACTTCGACTTCTTCGACTTCTTCGACTTCTTCGACTTCTTCGACTGCTTCGACTTCTTCGACTGCTTCGACTTCTTCGACTTCTTCGACTTCTTCGACTTCTTCGACTTCTTCGACTTCTTCGACTTCTTCGACTTCTTCGACTTCTTCGACTTCTTCGACTTCTTCGACTTCTTCGACTTCTTCGACTTCTTCGACTTCTTCGACTTCTTCGACTTCTTCGACTTCTTCGACTTCTTCGACTTCTTCGACTTCTTCGACTTCTTCGACTTCTTCGACTTCGACTTCTTCGACTTCTTCGACTTCTTCGACTTCGACTTCGACTTCGACTTCTTCGACTTCTTCGACTTCGACTTCGACTTCTTCGACTTCGACTTCTTCGACTTCGACTTCTTCGACTTCGACTTCTTCGACTTCGACTTCTTCGACTTCGACTTCTTCGACTTCGACTTCGACTTCTTCGACTTCGACTTCTTCGACTTCTTCGACTTCGACTTCTTCGACTTCTTCGACTTCGACTTCTTCGACTTCGACTTCGACTTCTTCGACTTCGACTTCGACTTCTTCGACTTCGACTTCTTCGACTTCGACTTCTTCGACTTCGACTTCTTCGACTTCGACTTCTTCGACTTCGACTTCTTCGACTTCTTCGACTTCTTCGACTTCTTCGACTGCTTCGACTTCTTCGACTGCTTCGACTTCTTCGACTTCTTCGACTTCTTCGACTTCTTCGACTTCTTCGACTTCTTCGACTTCTTCGACTTCTTCGACTTCTTCGACTTCTTCGACTTCTTCGACTTCTTCGACTTCTTCGACTTCTTCGACTTCTTCGACTTCTTCGACTTCTTCGACTTCTTCGACTTCTTCGACTTCTTCGACTTCTTCGACTTCTTCGACTTCTTCGACTTCGACTTCTTCGACTTCTTCGACTTCTTCGACTTCGACTTCGACTTCGACTTCTTCGACTTCTTCGACTTCGACTTCTTCGACTTCGACTTCGACTTCTTCGACTTCGACTTCGACTTCTTCGACTTCGATTTCTTCGACTTCGACTTCTTCGACTTCGACTTCTTCGACTTCGACTTCTTCGACTTCTTCGACTTCTTCGACTTCTTCGACTGCTTCGACTTCTTCGACTTCTTCGACTTCTTCGACTTCTTCGACTTCTTCGACTTCTTCGACTTCTTCGACTTCTTCGACTTCTTCGACTTCTTCGACTTCTTCGACTTCTTCGACTTCTTCGACTTCTTCGACTTCTTCGACTTCTTCGACTTCTTCGACTTCTTCGACTTCTTCGACTTCGACTTCTTCGACTTCTTCGACTTCTTCGACTTCGACTTCGACTTCGACTTCGACTTCTTCGACTTCGACTTCGACTTATTCGACTTCGACTTCGACTTATTCGACTTCGACTTATTCGACTTCGACTTATTCGACTTATTCGACTTCGACTTCGACTTCGACTTATTCGACTTATTCGACTTCGACTTCGACTTCGACGTCTTCGACTTCGACTTCTTCGTCTTCGACTTCGACTTCGACTTCGACTTCTTCGACTTCTTCGACTTCTTCGACTTCTTCGACTTCGACTTCTTCGACTTCGACTTCTTCGACTTCGACTTCGACTTCTTCGACTTCGACTTCTTCGACTTCGAATTCTTCGACTTCTTCGACTTCGAATTCTTCGACTTCTTCGACTTCGACTTCTTCGACTACTTCGACTTCGACTTCTTCGACTTCGACTTCGGCTTCTTCGACTTCGACTTCGACTTCTTCGACTTCGACTTCTTCGACTTCGACTTCTTCGACTTCGACTTCTTCGACTTCGACTTCTTCGACTTCTTCGACTTCGAATTCTTCGACTTCTTCGACTACTTCGACTTCGACTTCTTCGACTTCGACTTCGACTTCTACTTCGACTTCTTCGACTTCGACTTCTTCGACTTCGACTTCTTCGACTTCGACTTCTTCGACTTCGACTTCTTCGACTTCGACTTCTTCGACTTCGACTTCTTCGACTTCGACTTCTTCGACTTCGACTTCTTCGACTTCGACTTCTTCGACTTCGACTTCGACTACTTCGACTTCGACTTCGACTTCTTCGACTTCTTCGACTTCGACTACTTCGACTTCGACTACTTCGACTTCGACTTCGACTACTTCGACTTCGACTTCGACTTCTTCGACTTCTTCGACTTCGACTTCTTCGACTTCGACTTCTTCGACTTCGACTTCTTCGACTGCGACTTCTTCGACTGCGACTTCTTCGACTTCGACTTCTTCGACTTCGACTTCTTCGACTTCGACTTCTTCGACTTCGACTTCTTCGACTTCGACTTCTTCGACTTCGACTTCTTCGACTTCGACTTCTTCGACTTCGACTTCTTCGACTTCGACTTCTTCGACTTCGACTTCTTCGACTTCGACTTCGACTTCGACTTCTTCGACTTCGACTTCGACTTCTTCGACTTCGACTTCTTCGACTTCTTCGACTTCGACTTCGACTTCTTCGACTTCGACTTCGACTTCTTCGACTTCGACTTCGAAATCTTCGACTTCGACTTCGAATTCTTCGACTTCTTCGACTTCTTCGACTTCGAATTCTTCGACTTCTTCGACTTCGAAGTCTTCGACTTCTTCGACTTCTTCGACTACGACTTCGACTTCTTCGACTACTTAGACTTCTTCGACTACTTCGACTTCTTCGACTTCGAATTCTTCGACTTCTTCGACTACTTCGACTTCGACTTCTTCGACTTCGACTTCGACTTCTACTTCGACTTCTTCGACTTCGACTTCTTCGACTTCGACTTCTTCGACTTCGACTTCTTCGACTTCGACTTCTTCGACTTCGACTTCTTCGACTTCGACTTCTTCGACTTCGACTTCTTCGACTTCGACTTCTTCGACTTCGACTTCTTCGACTTCGACTTCGACTTCTTCGACTTCGACTTCTTCGACTTCGACTTCTTCGACTTCGACTTCTTCGACTTCGACTTCTTCGACTTCGACTTCTTCGACTTCGACTTCGACTTCGACTTCTTCGACTTCGACTTCTTCGACTTCGACTACTTCGACTTCGACTTCTTCGACTTCGACTTCTTCGACTTCGACTTCTTCGACTTCGACTTCTTCGACTTCGACTTCTTCGACTTCGACTTCTTCGACTTCGACTTCTTCGACTTCGACTTCTTCGACTTCGACTTCTTCGACTTCGACTTCTTCGACTTCGACTTCTTCGACTTCGACTTCTTCGACTTCGACTTCTTCGACTTCGACTTCTTCGACTTCGACTTCTTCGACTTCGACTTCTTCGACTTCGACTTCTTCGACTTCGACTTCGACTTCGACTTCTTCGACTTTGACTTCTTCGACTACTTCGACTTCGACTACTTCGACTTCGACTTCTTCGACTTCGACTTCGACTTCTTCGACTTCGACTTCGACTTCGACTTCTTCGACTTCGACTTCGACTTCTACTTCGACTTCTTTGACTTCGACTTCTTCGACTTCGACTTCTTCGACTTCTTCGACTTCTTCGACTTCTTCGACTTCTTCGACTTCTTCGACTTCTTCGACTTCTTCGACTTCTTCGACTTCTTCGACTTCTTCGACTTCTTCGACTTCTTCGACTTCTTCGACTTCTTCGACTTCTTCGACTTCTTCGACTTCTTCGACTTCTTCGACTTCTTCGACTTCGACTTCGACTTCGACTTCTTCGACTTCGACTTCTTCGACTTCGACTTCTTCGACTTCGACTTCTTCGACTTCGACTTCGACTTCTTCGACTTCGACTTCTTCGACTTCTTCGACTTCGACTTCTTCGACTTCTTCGACTTCGACTTCTTCGACTTCGACTTCGACTTCTTCGACTTCGACTTCGACTTCTTCGACTTCGACTTCTTCGACTTCGACTTCTTCGACTTCGACTTCTTCGACTTCGACTTCTTCGACTTCGACTTCTTCGACTTCTTCGACTTCTTCGACTTCTTCGACTGCTTCGACTTCTTCGACTGCTTCGACTTCTTCGACTTCTTCGACTTCTTCGACTTCTTCGACTTCTTCGACTTCTTCGACTTCTTCGACTTCTTCGACTTCTTCGACTTCTTCGACTTCTTCGACTTCTTCGACTTCTTCGACTTCTTCGACTTCTTCGACTTCTTCGACTTCTTCGACTTCTTCGACTTCTTCGACTTCTTCGACTTCTTCGACTTCTTCGACTTCGACTTCTTCGACTTCTTCGACTTCTTCGACTTCGACTTCGACTTCGACTTCTTCGACTTCTTCGACTTCGACTTCGACTTCTTCGACTTCGACTTCTTCGACTTCGACTTCTTCGACTTCGACTTCTTCGACTTCGACTTCTTCGACTTCGACTTCTTCGACTTCGACTTCTTCGACTTCGACTTCGACTTCTTCGACTTCGACTTCTTCGACTTCTTCGACTTCGACTTCTTCGACTTCTTCGACTTCGACTTCTTCGACTTCGACTTCGACTTCTTCGACTTCGACTTCGACTTCTTCGACTTCGACTTCTTCGACTTCGACTTCTTCGACTTCGACTTCTTCGACTTCGACTTCTTCGACTTCGACTTCTTCGACTTCTTCGACTTCTTCGACTTCTTCGACTGCTTCGACTTCTTCGACTGCTTCGACTTCTTCGACTTCTTCGACTTCTTCGACTTCTTCGACTTCTTCGACTTCTTCGACTTCTTCGACTTCTTCGACTTCTTCGACTTCTTCGACTTCTTCGACTTCTTCGACTTCTTCGACTTCTTCGACTTCTTCGACTTCTTCGACTTCTTCGACTTCTTCGACTTCTTCGACTTCTTCGACTTCTTCGACTTCTTCGACTTCGACTTCTTCGACTTCTTCGACTTCTTCGACTTCGACTTCGACTTCGACTTCTTCGACTTCTTCGACTTCGACTTCTTCGACTTCGACTTCGACTTCTTCGACTTCGACTTCGACTTCTTCGACTTCGATTTCTTCGACTTCGACTTCTTCGACTTCGACTTCTTCGACTTCGACTTCTTCGACTTCTTCGACTTCTTCGACTTCTTCGACTGCTTCGACTTTTTCGACTTCTTCGACTTCTTCGACTTCTTCGACTTCTTCGACTTCTTCGACTTCTTCGACTTCTTCGACTTCTTCGACTTCTTCGACTTCTTCGACTTCTTCGACTTCTTCGACTTCTTCGACTTCTTCGACTTCTTCGACTTCTTCGACTTCTTCGACTTCGACTTCTTCGACTTCTTCGACTTCTTCGACTTCGACTTCGACTTCGACTTCGACTTCTTCGACTTCGACTTCGACTTATTCGACTTCAACTTCGACTTATTCGACTTCGACTTATTCGACTTCGACTTATTCGACTTATTCGACTTCGACTTCGACTTCGACTTATTCGACTTATTCGACTTCGACTTCGACTTCAACGTCTTCGACTTCGACTTCTTCGTCTTCGACTTCGACTTCGACTTCGACTTCTTCGACTTCTTCGACTTCTTCGACTTCTTCGACTTCTTCGACTTCGACTTCTTCGACTTCGACTTCTTCGACTTCGACTTCGACTTCTTCGACTTCGACTTCTTCGACTTCGAATTCTTCGACTTCTTCGACTTCGAATTCTTCGACTTCTTCGACTTCGACTTCTTCGACTACTTCGACTTCGACTTCTTCGACTTCGACTTCGGCTTCTTCGACTTCGACTTCGACTTCTTCGACTTCGACTTCTTCGACTTCGACTTCTTCGACTTCGACTTCTTCGACTTCGACTTCTTCGACTTCTTCGACTTCTTCGACTTTGACTTCTTCGACTTCGACTTCGACTTCTTCGACTTCGACTTCTTCGACTTCGAATTCTTCGACTTCTTCGACTACTTCGACTACTTCGACTTCTTCGACTACTTCGACTTCGACTACTTCGACTTCTTCGACTTCGACTTCGACTTCTTCGACTTCGACTTCGACTTCTTCGACTACTTCGACTTCGACTACTTCGACTTCGACTACTTCGACTTCGACTACTTCGACTTCGACTTCGACTACTTCGACTTCGACTTCGACTTCTTCGACTTCTTCGACTTCTTCGACTTCTTCGACTTCGACTTCTTCGACTGCGACTTCTTCGACTGCGACTTCTTCGACTTCGACTTCTTCGACTTCGACTTCTTCGACTTCGACTTCTTCGACTTCGACTTCTTCGACTTCGACTTCTTCGACTTCGACTTCTTCGACTTCGACTTCTTCGACTTCGACTTCTTCGACTTCGACTTCGACTTCGACTTCTTCGACTTCGACTTCGACTTCTTCGACTTCGACTTCGACTTCGACTTCTTCGACTTCGACTTCGACTTCTTCGACTTCGACTTCTTCGACTTCGACTTCGAAATCTTCGACTTCGACTTCGAATTCTTCGACTTCTTCGACTTCTTCGACTTCTTCGACTTCGAATTCTTCGACTTCTTCGACTTCGAATTCTTCGACTTCTTCGACTTCTTCGACTTCTTCGACTACGACTTCGACTTCTTCGACTACTTAGACTTCTTCGACTACTTCGACTTCTTCGACTTCGAATTCTTCGACTTCTTCGACTACTTCGACTTCGACTTCTTCGACTTCGACTTCGACTTCTTCTACTTCGACTTCTTCGACTTCGACTTCTTCGACTTCGACTTCTTCGACTTCGACTTCTTCGACTTCGACTTCTTCGACTTCGACTTCTTCGACTTCGACTTCTTCGACTTCGACTTCTTCGACTTCGACTTCTTCGACTTCGACTTCTTCGACTTCGACTTCTTCGACTTCGACTTCGACTTCTTCGACTTCGACTTCTTCGACTTCGACTTCTTCGACTTCGACTTCTTCGACTTCGACTTCTTCGACTTCAACTTCTTCGACTTCGACTTCGACTTCGACTTCTTCGACTTCGACTTCTTCGACTTCGACTTCTTCGACTTCGACTTCTTCGACTTCGACTTCTTCGACTTCGACTACTTCGACTTCGACTTCTTCGACTTCGACTTCTTCGACTTCGACTTCTTCGACTTCGACTTCTTCGACTTCGACTTCTTCGACTTCGACTTCTTCGACTTCGACTACTTCGACTTCGACTACTTCGACTTCGACTACTTCGACTTCGACTTCGACTACTTCGACTTCGACTTCGACTTCTTCGACTTCTTCGACTTCGACTTCTTCGACTTCGACTTCTTCGACTTCGACTTCTTCGACTGCGACTTCTTCGACTGCGACTTCTTCGACTTCGACTTCTTCGACTTCGACTTCTTCGACTTCGACTTCTTCGACTTCGACTTCTTCGACTTCGACTTCTTCGACTTCGACTTCTTCGACTTCGACTTCTTCGACTTCGACTTCTTCGACTTCGACTTCGACTTCTTCGACTTCGACTTCGACTTCGACTTCTTCGACTTCGACTTCGACTTCTTCGACTTCGACTTCTTCGACTTCTTCGACTTCGACTTCGACTTCTTCGACTTCGACTTCGACTTCTTCGACTTCGACTTCGAAATCTTCGACTTCGACTTCGAATTCTTCGACTTCTTCGACTTCTTCGACTTCGAATTCTTCGACTTCTTCGACTTCGAAGTCTTCGACTTCTTCGACTTCTTCGACTACGACTTCGACTTCTTCGACTACTTAGACTTCTTCGACTACTTCGACTTCTTCGACTTCGAATTCTTCGACTTCTTCGACTACTTCGACTTCGACTTCTTCGACTTCGACTTCGACTTCTACTTCGACTTCTTCGACTTCGACTTCTTCGACTTCGACTTCTTCGACTTCGACTTCTTCGACTTCGACTTCTTCGACTTCGACTTCTTCGACTTCGACTTCTTCGACTTCGACTTCTTCGACTTCGACTTCTTCGACTTCGACTTCTTCGACTTCGACTTCGACTTCTTCGACTTCGACTTCTTCGACTTCGACTTCTTCGACTTCGACTTCTTCGACTTCGACTTCTTCGACTTCGACTTCTTCGACTTCGACTTCGACTTCGACTTCTTCGACTTCGACTTCTTCGACTTCGACTACTTCGACTTCGACTTCTTCGACTTCGACTTCTTCGACTTCGACTTCGACTTCGACTTCTTCGACTTTGACTTCTTCGACTACTTCGACTTCGACTACTTCGACTTCGACTTCTTCGACTTCGACTTCGACTTCTTCGACTTCGACTTCGACTTCGACTTCTTCGACTTCGACTTCGACTTCTACTTCGACTTCTTTGACTTCGACTTCTTCGACTTCGACTTCTTCGACTTCTTCGACTTCTTCGACTTCTTCGACTTCTTCGACTTCTTCGACTTCTTCGACTTCTTCGACTTCTTCGACTTCTTCGACTTCTTCGACTTCTTCGACTTCTTCGACTTCTTCGACTTCTTCGACTTCTTCGACTTCTTCGACTTCTTCGACTTCTTCGACTTCGACTTCGACTTCGACTTCTTCGACTTCGACTTCTTCGACTTCGACTTCTTCGACTTCGACTTCTTCGACTTCGACTTCGACTTCTTCGACTTCGACTTCTTCGACTTCTTCGACTTCGACTTCTTCGACTTCTTCGACTTCGACTTCTTCGACTTCGACTTCGACTTCGACTTCTTCGACTTCGACTTCTTCGACTTCGACTTCTTCGACTTCGACTTCTTCGACTTCGACTTCTTCGACTTCGACTTCTTCGACTTCTTCGACTTCTTCGACTTCTTCGACTTCTTCGACTGCTTCGACTTCTTCGACTGCTTCGACTTCTTCGACTTCTTCGACTTCTTCGACTTCTTCGACTTCTTCGACTTCTTCGACTTCTTCGACTTCTTCGACTTCTTCGACTTCTTCGACTTCTTCGACTTCTTCGACTTCTTCGACTTCTTCGACTTCTTCGACTTCTTCGACTTCTTCGACTTCTTCGACTTCTTCGACTTCTTCGACTTCTTCGACTTCGACTTCTTCGACTTCTTCGACTTCTTCGACTTCGACTTCGACTTCGACTTCTTCGACTTCTTCGACTTCGACTTCGACTTCTTCGACTTCGACTTCTTCGACTTCGACTTCTTCGACTTCGACTTCTTCGACTTCGACTTCTTCGACTTCGACTTCTTCGACTTCGACTTCGACTTCTTCGACTTCGACTTCTTCGACTTCTTCGACTTCGACTTCTTCGACTTCTTCGACTTCGACTTCTTCGACTTCGACTTCGACTTCTTCGACTTCGACTTCGACTTCTTCGACTTCGACTTCTTCGACTTCGACTTCTTCGACTTCGACTTCTTCGACTTCGACTTCTTCGACTTCGACTTCTTCGACTTCTTCGACTTCTTCGACTTCTTCGACTGCTTCGACTTCTTCGACTGCTTCGACTTCTTCGACTTCTTCGACTTCTTCGACTTCTTCGACTTCTTCGACTTCTTCGACTTCTTCGACTTCTTCGACTTCTTCGACTTCTTCGACTTCTTCGACTTCTTCGACTTCTTCGACTTCTTCGACTTCTTCGACTTCTTCGACTTCTTCGACTTCTTCGACTTCTTCGACTTCTTCGACTTCTTCGACTTCTTCGACTTCGACTTCTTCGACTTCTTCGACTTCTTCGACTTCGACTTCGACTTCGACTTCTTCGACTTCTTCGACTTCGACTTCTTCGACTTCGACTTCGACTTCTTCGACTTCGACTTCGACTTCTTCGACTTCGATTTCTTCGACTTCGACTTCTTCGACTTCGACTTCTTCGACTTCGACTTCTTCGACTTCTTCGACTTCTTCGACTTCTTCGACTGCTTCGACTTCTTCGACTTCTTCGACTTCTTCGACTTCTTCGACTTCTTCGACTTCTTCGACTTCTTCGACTTCTTCGACTTCTTCGACTTCTTCGACTTCTTCGACTTCTTCGACTTCTTCGACTTCTTCGACTTCTTCGACTTCTTCGACTTCTTCGACTTCGACTTCTTCGACTTCTTCGACTTCTTCGACTTCGACTTCGACTTCGACTTCGACTTCTTCGACTTCGACTTCGACTTATTCGACTTCGACTTCGACTTATTCGACTTCGACTTATTCGACTTCGACTTATTCGACTTCGACTTATTCGACTTATTCGACTTCGACTTCGACTTCGACTTATTCGACTTATTCGACTTCGACTTCGACTTCGACGTCTTCGACTTCGACTTCTTCGTCTTCGACTTCGACTTCGACTTCGACTTCTTCGACTTCTTCGACTTCTTCGACTTCTTCGACTTCGACTTCTTCGACTTCGACTTCTTCGACTTCGACTTCGACTTCTTCGACTTCGACTTCTTCGACTTCGAATTCTTCGACTTCTTCGACTTCGAATTCTTCGACTTCTTCGACTTCGACTTCTTCGACTACTTCGACTTCGACTTCTTCGACTTCGACTTCGGCTTCTTCGACTTCGACTTCGACTTCTTCGACTTCGACTTCTTCGACTTCGACTTCTTCGACTTCGACTTCTTCGACTTCGACTTCTTCGACTTCTTCGACTTCGAATTCTTCGACTTCTTCGACTACTTCGACTTCGACTTCTTCGACTTCGACTTCGACTTCTACTTCGACTTCTTCGACTTCGACTTCTTCGACTTCGACTTCTTCGACTTCGACTTCTTCGACTTCGACTTCTTCGACTTCGACTTCTTCGACTTCGACTTCTTCGACTTCGACTTCTTCGACTTCGACTTCTTCGACTTCGACTTCTTCGACTTCGACTTCGACTACTTCGACTTCGACTTCGACTTCTTCGACTTCTTCGACTTCGACTACTTCGACTTCGACTACTTCGACTTCGACTTCGACTACTTCGACTTCGACTTCGACTTCTTCGACTTCTTCGACTTCGACTTCTTCGACTTCGACTTCTTCGACTTCGACTTCTTCGACTGCGACTTCTTCGACTGCGACTTCTTCGACTTCGACTTCTTCGACTTCGACTTCTTCGACTTCGACTTCTTCGACTTCGACTTCTTCGACTTCGACTTCTTCGACTTCGACTTCTTCGACTTCGACTTCTTCGACTTCGACTTCTTCGACTTCGACTTCTTCGACTTCGACTTCTTCGACTTCGACTTCGACTTCGACTTCTTCGACTTCGACTTCGACTTCTTCGACTTCGACTTCTTCGACTTCTTCGACTTCGACTTCGACTTCTTCGACTTCGACTTCGACTTCTTCGACTTCGACTTCGAAATCTTCGACTTCGACTTCGAATTCTTCGACTTCTTCGACTTCTTCGACTTCGAATTCTTCGACTTCTTCGACTTCGAAGTCTTCGACTTCTTCGACTTCTTCGACTACGACTTCAACTTCTTCGACTACTTAGACTTCTTCGACTACTTCGACTTCTTCGACTTCGAATTCTTCGACTTCTTCGACTACTTCGACTTCGACTTCTTCGACTTCGACTTCGACTTCTACTTCGACTTCTTCGACTTCGACTTCTTCGACTTCGACTTCTTCGACTTCGACTTCTTCGACTTCGACTTCTTCGACTTCGACTTCTTCGACTTCGACTTCTTCGACTTCGACTTCTTCGACTTCGACTTCTTCGACTTCGACTTCTTCGACTTCGACTTCGACTTCTTCGACTTCGACTTCTTCGACTTCGACTTCTTCGACTTCGACTTCTTCGACTTCGACTTCTTCGACTTCGACTTCTTCGACTTCGACTTCGACTTCGACTTCTTCGACTTCGACTTCTTCGACTTCGACTACTTCGACTTCGACTTCTTCGACTTCGACTTCTTCGACTTCGACTTCTTCGACTTCGACTTCTTCGACTTCGACTTCTTCGACTTCGACTTCTTCGACTTCGACTTCTTCGACTTCGACTTCTTCGACTTCGACTTCTTCGACTTCGACTTCTTCGACTTCGACTTCTTCGACTTCGACTTCTTCGACTTCGACTTCTTCGACTTCGACTTCTTCGACTTCGACTTCTTCGACTTCGACTTCTTCGACTTCGACTTCGACTTCGACTTCTTCGACTTTGACTTCTTCGACTACTTCGACTTCGACTACTTCGACTTCGACTTCTTCGACTTCGACTTCGACTTCTTCGACTTCGACTTCGACTTCGACTTCTTCGACTTCGACTTCGACTTCTACTTCGACTTCTTTGACTTCGACTTCTTCGACTTCGACTTCTTCGACTTCTTCGACTTCTTCGACTTCTTCGACTTCTTCGACTTCTTCGACTTCTTCGACTTCTTCGACTTCTTCGACTTCTTCGACTTCTTCGACTTCTTCGACTTCTTCGACTTCTTCGACTTCTTCGACTTCTTCGACTTCTTCGACTTCTTCGACTTCTTCGACTTCGACTTCGACTTCGACTTCTTCGACTTCGACTTCTTCGACTTCGACTTCTTCGACTTCGACTTCTTCGACTTCGACTTCGACTTCTTCGACTTCGACTTCTTCGACTTCTTCGACTTCGACTTCTTCGACTTCGACTTCGACTTCTTCGACTTCGACTTCTTCGACTTCTTCGACTTCGACTTCTTCGACTTCGACTTCGACTTCTTCGACTTCGACTTCTTCGACTTCGACTTCTTCGACTTCGACTTCTTCGACTTCGACTTCTTCGACTTCGACTTCTTCGACTTCTTCGACTTCTTCGACTTCTTCGACTGCTTCGACTTCTTCGACTGCTTCGACTTCTTCGACTTCTTCGACTTCTTCGACTTCTTCGACTTCTTCGACTTCTTCGACTTCTTCGACTTCTTCGACTTCTTCGACTTCTTCGACTTCTTCGACTTCTTCGACTTCTTCGACTTCTTCGACTTCTTCGACTTCTTCGACTTCTTCGACTTCTTCGACTTCTTCGACTTCTTCGACTTCTTCGACTTCTTCGACTTCGACTTCTTCGACTTCTTCGACTTCTTCGACTTCGACTTCGACTTCGACTTCTTCGACTTCTTCGACTTCGACTTCGACTTCTTCGACTTCGACTTCTTCGACTTCGACTTCTTCGACTTCGACTTCTTCGACTTCGACTTCTTCGACTTCGACTTCTTCGACTTCGACTTCGACTTCTTCGACTTCGACTTCTTCGACTTCTTCGACTTCGACTTCTTCGACTTCTTCGACTTCGACTTCTTCGACTTCGACTTCGACTTCTTCGACTTCGACTTCGACTTCTTCGACTTCGACTTCTTCGACTTCGACTTCTTCGACTTCGACTTCTTCGACTTCGACTTCTTCGACTTCGACTTCTTCGACTTCTTCGACTTCTTCGACTTCTTCGACTGCTTCGACTTCTTCGACTGCTTCGACTTCTTCGACTTCTTCGACTTCTT
The DNA here is from genome assembly GCA_036925085.1 of Brachycybe producta. Lineage (NCBI taxonomy): Eukaryota > Metazoa > Arthropoda > Diplopoda > Playtdesmida > Andrognathidae > Brachycybe > Brachycybe producta. The sequence goes on from JAUPFP010000077.1 coordinate 26,544, forward strand.
CGACTTCTTCGACTTCTTCGACTTCTTCGACTTCTTCGACTTCTTCGACTTCTTCGACTTCTTCGACTTCTTCGACTTCTTCGACTTCTTCGACTTCTTCGACTTCTTCGACTTCTTCGACTTCTTCGACTTCTTCGACTTCTTCGACTTCTTCGACTTCTTCGACTTCTTCGACTTCGACTTCTTCGACTTCTTCGACTTCTTCGACTTCGACTTCGACTTCGACTTCTTCGACTTCTTCGACTTCGACTTCTTCGACTTCGACTTCGACTTCTTCGACTTCGACTTCTTCGACTTCGACTTCTTCGACTTCGACTTCGACTTCGACTTCTTCGACTTCGACTTCTTCGACTTCGACTACTTCGACTTCGACTTCTTCGACTTCGACTTCTTCGACTTCGACTTCTTCGACTTCGACTTCTTCGACTTCGACTTCTTCGACTTCGACTTCTTCGACTTCGACTTCTTCGACTTCGACTTCTTCGACTTCGACTTCTTCGACTTCGACTTCTTCGACTTCGACTTCTTCGACTTCGACTTCTTCGACTTCGACTTCTTCGACTTCGACTTCTTCGACTTCGACTTCTTCGACTTCGACTTCTTCGACTTCGACTTCTTCGACTTCGACTTCGACTTCGACTTCTTCGACTTTGACTTCTTCGACTACTTCGACTTCGACTACTTCGACTTCGACTTCTTCGACTTCGACTTCGACTTCTTCGACTTCGACTTCGACTTCGACTTCTTCGACTTCGACTTCGACTTCTACTTCGACTTCTTTGACTTCGACTTCTTCGACTTCGACTTCTTCGACTTCTTCGACTTCTTCGACTTCTTCGACTTCTTCGACTTCTTCGACTTCTTCGACTTCTTCGACTTCTTCGACTTCTTCGACTTCTTCGACTTCTTCGACTTCTTCGACTTCTTCGACTTCTTCGACTTCTTCGACTTCTTCGACTTCTTCGACTTCTTCGACTTCGACTTCGACTTCGACTTCTTCGACTTCGACTTCTTCGACTTCGACTTCTTCGACTTCGACTTCTTCGACTTCGACTTCGACTTCTTCGACTTCGACTTCTTCGACTTCTTCGACTTCGACTTCTTCGACTTCTTCGACTTCGACTTCTTCGACTTCGACTTCGACTTCTTCGACTTCGACTTCGACTTCTTCGACTTCGACTTCTTCGACTTCGACTTCTTCGACTTCGACTTCTTCGACTTCGACTTCTTCGACTTCGACTTCTTCGACTTCGACTTCTTCGACTTCGACTTCTTCGACTTCGACTTCTTCGACTTCTTCGACTTCTTCGACTTCTTCGACTGCTTCGACTTCTTCGACTGCTTCGACTTCTTCGACTTCTTCGACTTCTTCGACTTCTTCGACTTCTTCGACTTCTTCGACTTCTTCGACTTCTTCGACTTCTTCGACTTCTTCGACTTCTTCGACTTCTTCGACTTCTTCGACTTCTTCGACTTCTTCGACTTCTTCGACTTCTTCGACTTCTTCGACTTCTTCGACTTCTTCGACTTCTTCGACTTCTTCGACTTCGACTTCTTCGACTTCTTCGACTTCTTCGACTTCGACTTCGACTTCGACTTCTTCGACTTCTTCGACTTCGACTTCTTCGACTTCGACTTCGACTTCTTCGACTTCGACTTCTTCGACTTCGACTTCTTCGACTTCGACTTCGACTTCGACTTCTTCGACTTCGACTTCTTCGACTTCGACTACTTCGACTTCGACTTCTTCGACTTCGACTTCTTCGACTTCGACTTCTTCGACTTCGACTTCTTCGACTTCGACTTCTTCGACTTCGACTTCTTCGACTTCGACTTCTTCGACTTCGACTTCTTCGACTTCGACTTCTTCGACTTCGACTTCTTCGACTTCGACTTCTTCGACTTCGACTTCTTCGACTTCGACTTCTTCGACTTCGACTTCTTCGACTTCGACTTCTTCGACTTCGACTTCTTCGACTTCGACTTCGACTTCGACTTCTTCGACTTTGACTTCTTCGACTACTTCGACTTCGACTACTTCGACTTCGACTTCTTCGACTTCGACTTCGACTTCTTCGACTTCGACTTCGACTTCGACTTCTTCGACTTCGACTTCGACTTCTACTTCGACTTCTTTGACTTCGACTTCTTCGACTTCGACTTCTTCGACTTCTTCGACTTCTTCGACTTCTTCGACTTCTTCGACTTCTTCGACTTCTTCGACTTCTTCGACTTCTTCGACTTCTTCGACTTCTTCGACTTCTTCGACTTCTTCGACTTCTTCGACTTCTTCGACTTCTTCGACTTCTTCGACTTCTTCGACTTCTTCGACTTCGACTTCGACTTCGACTTCTTCGACTTCGACTTCTTCGACTTCGACTTCTTCGACTTCGACTTCTTCGACTTCGACTTCGACTTCTTCGACTTCGACTTCTTCGACTTCTTCGACTTCGACTTCTTCGACTTCTTCGACTTCGACTTCTTCGACTTCGACTTCGACTTCTTCGACTTCGACTTCGACTTCTTCGACTTCGACTTCTTCGACTTCGACTTCTTCGACTTCGACTTCTTCGACTTCGACTTCTTCGACTTCGACTTCTTCGACTTCTTCGACTTCTTCGACTTCTTCGACTGCTTCGACTTCTTCGACTGCTTCGACTTCTTCGACTTCTTCGACTTCTTCGACTTCTTCGACTTCTTCGACTTCTTCGACTTCTTCGACTTCTTCGACTTCTTCGACTTCTTCGACTTCTTCGACTTCTTCGACTTCTTCGACTTCTTCGACTTCTTCGACTTCTTCGACTTCTTCGACTTCTTCGACTTCTTCGACTTCTTCGACTTCTTCGACTTCGACTTCTTCGACTTCTTCGACTTCTTCGACTTCGACTTCGACTTCGACTTCTTCGACTTCTTCGACTTCGACTTCGACTTCTTCGACTTCGACTTCTTCGACTTCGACTTCTTCGACTTCGACTTCTTCGACTTCGACTTCTTCGACTTCGACTTCTTCGACTTCGACTTCGACTTCTTCGACTTCGACTTCTTCGACTTCTTCGACTTCGACTTCTTCGACTTCTTCGACTTCGACTTCTTCGACTTCGACTTCGACTTCTTCGACTTCGACTTCGACTTCTTCGACTTCGACTTCTTCGACTTCGACTTCTTCGACTTCGACTTCTTCGACTTCGACTTCTTCGACTTCGACTTCTTCGACTTCTTCGACTTCTTCGACTTCTTCGACTGCTTCGACTTCTTCGACTGCTTCGACTTCTTCGACTTCTTCGACTTCTTCGACTTCTTCGACTTCTTCGACTTCTTCGACTTCTTCGACTTCTTCGACTTCTTCGACTTCTTCGACTTCTTCGACTTCTTCGACTTCTTCGACTTCTTCGACTTCTTCGACTTCTTCGACTTCTTCGACTTCTTCGACTTCTTCGACTTCTTCGACTTCTTCGACTTCTTCGACTTCGACTTCTTCGACTTCTTCGACTTCTTCGACTTCGACTTCGACTTCGACTTCTTCGACTTCTTCGACTTCGACTTCTTCGACTTCGACTTCGACTTCTTCGACTTCGACTTCGACTTCTTCGACTTCGATTTCTTCGACTTCGACTTCTTCGACTTCGACTTCTTCGACTTCGACTTCTTCGACTTCTTCGACTTCTTCGACTTCTTCGACTGCTTCGACTTCTTCGACTTCTTCGACTTCTTCGACTTCTTCGACTTCTTCGACTTCTTCGACTTCTTCGACTTCTTCGACTTCTTCGACTTCTTCGACTTCTTCGACTTCTTCGACTTCTTCGACTTCTTCGACTTCTTCGACTTCTTCGACTTCTTCGACTTCTTCGACTTCTTCGACTTCTTCGACTTCTTCGACTTCTTCGACTTCGACTTCTTCGACTTCTTCGACTTCTTCGACTTCGACTTCGACTTCGACTTCGACTTCTTCGACTTCGACTTCGACTTATTCGACTTCGACTTCGACTTATTCGACTTCGACTTATTCGACTTCGACTTATTCGACTTATTCGACTTCGACTTCGACTTCGACTTCGACTTATTCGACTTATTCGACTTCGACTTCGACTTCGACGTCTTCGACTTCGACTTCTTCGTCTTCGACTTCGACTTCGACTTCGACTTCTTCGACTTCTTCGACTTCTTCGACTTCTTCGACTTCGACTTCTTCGACTTCGACTTCTTCGACTTCGACTTCGACTTCTTCGACTTCGACTTCTTCGACTTCGAATTCTTCGACTTCTTCGACTTCGAATTCTTCGACTTCTTCGACTTCGACTTCTTCGACTACTTCGACTTCGACTTCTTCGACTTCGACTTCGGCTTCTTCGACTTCGACTTCGACTTCTTCGACTTCGACTTCTTCGACTTCGACTTCTTCGACTTCGACTTCTTCGACTTCGACTTCTTCGACTTCTTCGACTTCGAATTCTTCGACTTCTTCGACTACTTCGACTTCGACTTCTTCGACTTCGACTTCGACTTCTACTTCGACTTCTTCGACTTCGACTTCTTCGACTTCGACTTCTTCGACTTCGACTTCTTCGACTTCGACTTCTTCGACTTCGACTTCTTCGACTTCGACTTCTTCGACTTCGACTTCTTCGACTTCGACTTCTTCGACTTCGACTTCGACTACTTCGACTTCGACTTCGACTTCTTCGACTTCTTCGACTTCGACTACTTCGACTTCGACTACTTCGACTTCGACTTCGACTACTTCGACTTCGACTTCGACTTCTTCGACTTCTTCGACTTCGACTTCTTCGACTTCGACTTCTTCGACTTCGACTTCTTCGACTGCGACTTCTTCGACTGCGACTTCTTCGACTTCGACTTCTTCGACTTCGACTTCTTCGACTTCGACTTCTTCGACTTCGACTTCTTCGACTTCGACTTCTTCGACTTCGACTTCTTCGACTTCGACTTCTTCGACTTCGACTTCTTCGACTTCGACTTCTTCGACTTCGACTTCGACTTCGACTTCTTCGACTTCGACTTCGACTTCTTCGACTTCGACTTCTTCGACTTCTTCGACTTCGACTTCGACTTCTTCGACTTCGACTTCGACTTCTTCGACTTCGACTTCGAAATCTTCGACTTCGACTTCGAATTCTTCGACTTCTTCGACTTCTTCGACTTCGAATTCTTCGACTTCTTCGACTTCGAAGTCTTCGACTTCTTCGACTTCTTCGACTACGACTTCGACTTCTTCGACTACTTAGACTTCTTCGACTACTTCGACTTCTTCGACTTCGAATTCTTCGACTTCTTCGACTACTTCGACTTCGACTTCTTCGACTTCGACTTCGACTTCTACTTCGACTTCTTCGACTTCGACTTCTTCGACTTCGACTTCTTCGACTTCGACTTCTTCGACTTCGACTTCTTCGACTTCGACTTCTTCGACTTCGACTTCTTCGACTTCGACTTCTTCGACTTCGACTTCTTCGACTTCGACTTCTTCGACTTCGACTTCGACTTCTTCGACTTCGACTTCTTCGACTTCGACTTCTTCGACTTCGACTTCTTCGACTTCGACTTCTTCGACTTCGACTTCTTCGACTTCGACTTCGACTTCGACTTCTTCGACTTCGACTTCTTCGACTTCGACTACTTCGACTTCGACTTCTTCGACTTCGACTTCTTCGACTTCGACTTCTTCGACTTCGACTTCTTCGACTTCGACTTCTTCGACTTCGACTTCTTCGACTTCGACTTCTTCGACTTCGACTTCTTCGACTTCGACTTCTTCGACTTCGACTTCTTCGACTTCGACTTCTTCGACTTCGACTTCTTCGACTTCGACTTCTTCGACTTCGACTTCTTCGACTTCGACTTCTTCGACTTCGACTTCTTCGACTTCGACTTCGACTTCGACTTCTTCGACTTTGACTTCTTCGACTACTTCGACTTCGACTACTTCGACTTCGACTTCTTCGACTTCGACTTCGACTTCTTCGACTTCGACTTCGACTTCGACTTCTTCGACTTCGACTTCGACTTCTACTTCGACTTCTTTGACTTCGACTTCTTCGACTTCGACTTCTTCGACTTCTTCGACTTCTTCGACTTCTTCGACTTCTTCGACTTCTTCGACTTCTTCGACTTCTTCGACTTCTTCGACTTCTTCGACTTCTTCGACTTCTTCGACTTCTTCGACTTCTTCGACTTCTTCGACTTCTTCGACTTCTTCGACTTCTTCGACTTCTTCGACTTCGACTTCGACTTCGACTTCTTCGACTTCGACTTCTTCGACTTCGACTTCTTCGACTTCGACTTCTTCGACTTCGACTTCGACTTCTTCGACTTCGACTTCTTCGACTTCTTCGACTTCGACTTCTTCGACTTCTTCGACTTCGACTTCTTCGACTTCGACTTCGACTTCTTCGACTTCGACTTCGACTTCTTCGACTTCGACTTCTTCGACTTCGACTTCTTCGACTTCGACTTCTTCGACTTCGACTTCTTCGACTTCGACTTCTTCGACTTCTTCGACTTCTTCGACTTCTTCGACTGCTTCGACTTCTTCGACTGCTTCGACTTCTTCGACTTCTTCGACTTCTTCGACTTCTTCGACTTCTTCGACTTCTTCGACTTCTTCGACTTCTTCGACTTCTTCGACTTCTTCGACTTCTTCGACTTCTTCGACTTCTTCGACTTCTTCGACTTCTTCGACTTCTTCGACTTCTTCGACTTCTTCGACTTCTTCGACTTCTTCGACTTCTTCGACTTCGACTTCTTCGACTTCTTCGACTTCTTCGACTTCGACTTCGACTTCGACTTCTTCGACTTCTTCGACTTCGACTTCGACTTCTTCGACTTCGACTTCTTCGACTTCGACTTCTTCGACTTCGACTTCTTCGACTTCGACTTCTTCGACTTCGACTTCTTCGACTTCGACTTCGACTTCTTCGACTTCGACTTCTTCGACTTCTTCGACTTCGACTTCTTCGACTTCTTCGACTTCGACTTCTTCGACTTCGACTTCGACTTCTTCGACTTCGACTTCGACTTCTTCGACTTCGACTTCTTCGACTTCGACTTCTTCGACTTCGACTTCTTCGACTTCGACTTCTTCGACTTCGACTTCTTCGACTTCTTCGACTTCTTCGACTTCTTCGACTGCTTCGACTTCTTCGACTGCTTCGACTTCTTCGACTTCTTCGACTTCTTCGACTTCTTCGACTTCTTCGACTTCTTCGACTTCTTCGACTTCTTCGACTTCTTCGACTTCTTCGACTTCTTCGACTTCTTCGACTTCTTCGACTTCTTCGACTTCTTCGACTTCTTCGACTTCTTCGACTTCTTCGACTTCTTCGACTTCTTCGACTTCTTCGACTTCTTCGACTTCGACTTCTTCGACTTCTTCGACTTCTTCGACTTCGACTTCGACTTCGACTTCTTCGACTTCTTCGACTTCGACTTCTTCGACTTCGACTTCGACTTCTTCGACTTCGACTTCGACTTCTTCGACTTCGATTTCTTCGACTTCGACTTCTTCGACTTCGACTTCTTCGACTTCGACTTCTTCGACTTCTTCGACTTCTTCGACTTCTTCGACTGCTTCGACTTCTTCGACTTCTTCGACTTCTTCGACTTCTTCGACTTCTTCGACTTCTTCGACTTCTTCGACTTCTTCGACTTCTTCGACTTCTTCGACTTCTTCGACTTCTTCGACTTCTTCGACTTCTTCGACTTCTTCGACTTCTTCGACTTCTTCGACTTCTTCGACTTCTTCGACTTCGACTTCTTCGACTTCTTCGACTTCTTCGACTTCGACTTCGACTTCGACTTCGACTTCTTCGACTTCGACTTCGACTTATTCGACTTCGACTTCGACTTATTCGACTTCGACTTATTCGACTTCGACTTATTCGACTTATTCGACTTCGACTTCGACTTCGACTTATTCGACTTATTCGACTTCGACTTCGACTTCGACGTCTTCGACTTCGACTTCTTCGTCTTCGACTTCGACTTCGACTTCGACTTCTTCGACTTCTTCGACTTCTTCGACTTCTTCGACTTCGACTTCTTCGACTTCGACTTCTTCGACTTCGACTTCGACTTCTTCGACTTCGACTTCTTCGACTTCGAATTCTTCGACTTCTTCGACTTCGAATTCTTCGACTTCTTCGACTTCGACTTCTTCGACTACTTCGACTTCGACTTCTTCGACTTCGACTTCGGCTTCTTCGACTTCGACTTCGACTTCTTCGACTTCGACTTCTTCGACTTCGACTTCTTCGACTTCGACTTCTTCGACTTCGACTTCTTCGACTTCTTCGACTTCTTCGACTTTGACTTCTTCGACTTCGACTTCGACTTCTTCGACTTCGACTTCTTCGACTTCGAATTCTTCGACTTCTTCGACTACTTCGACTACTTCGACTTCTTCGACTACTTCGACTTCGACTACTTCGACTTCTTCGACTTCGACTTCGACTTCTTCGACTTCGACTTCGACTTCTTCGACTACTTCGACTTCGACTACTTCGACTTCGACTACTTCGACTTCGACTTCGACTACTTCGACTTCGACTTCGACTTCTTCGACTTCTTCGACTTCTTCGACTTCTTCGACTTCGACTTCTTCGACTGCGACTTCTTCGACTGCGACTTCTTCGACTTCGACTTCTTCGACTTCGACTTCTTCGACTTCGACTTCTTCGACTTCGACTTCTTCGACTTCGACTTCTTCGACTTCGACTTCTTCGACTTCGACTTCTTCGACTTCGACTTCTTCGACTTCGACTTCGACTTCGACTTCTTCGACTTCGACTTCGACTTCTTCGACTTCGACTTCGACTTCGACTTCTTCGACTTCGACTTCGACTTCTTCGACTTCGACTTCTTCGACTTCGACTTCGAAATCTTCGACTTCGACTTCGAATTCTTCGACTTCTTCGACTTCTTCGACTTCTTCGACTTCGAATTCTTCGACTTCTTCGACTTCGAATTCTTCGACTTCTTCGACTTCTTCGACTACGACTTCGACTTCTTCGACTACTTAGACTTCTTCGACTACTTCGACTTCTTCGACTTCGAATTCTTCGACTTCTTCGACTACTTCGACTTCGACTTCTTCGACTTCGACTTCGACTTCTTCTACTTCGACTTCTTCGACTTCGACTTCTTCGACTTCGACTTCTTCGACTTCGACTTCTTCGACTTCGACTTCTTCGACTTCGACTTCTTCGACTTCGACTTCTTCGACTTCGACTTCTTCGACTTCGACTTCTTCGACTTCGACTTCTTCGACTTCGACTTCGACTTCTTCGACTTCGACTTCTTCGACTTCGACTTCTTCGACTTCGACTTCTTCGACTTCGACTTCTTCGACTTCGACTTCTTCGACTTCAACTTCTTCGACTTCGACTTCGACTTCGACTTCTTCGACTTCGACTTCTTCGACTTCGACTTCTTCGACTTCGACTTCTTCGACTTCGACTTCTTCGACTTCGACTACTTCGACTTCGACTTCTTCGACTTCGACTTCTTCGACTTCGACTTCTTCGACTTCGACTTCTTCGACTTCGACTTCTTCGACTTCGACTTCTTCGACTTCGACTTCTTCGACTTCGACTTCTTCGACTTCGACTTCTTCGACTTCGACTTCTTCGACTTCGACTTCTTTGACTTCGACTTCTTCGACTTCGACTTCGACTTCGACTTCTTCGACTTTGACTTCTTCGACTACTTCGACTTCGACTACTTCGACTTCGACTTCTTCGACTTCGACTTCGACTTCTTCGACTTCGACTTCGACTTCGACTTCTTCGACTTCGACTTCGACTTCTACTTCGACTTCTTCGACTTCGACTTCGACTTCTTCGACTTCGACTTCTTCGACTTCTTCGACTTCTTCGACTTCTTCGACTTCTTCGACTTCTTCGACTTCTTCGACTTCTTCGACTTCTTCGACTTCTTCGACTTCTTCGACTTCTTCGACTTCTTCGACTTCTTCGACTTCTTCGACTTCTTCGACTTCTTCGACTTCTTCGACTTCTTCGACTTCTTCGACTTCTTCGACTTCTTCGACTTCTTCGACTTCTTCGACTTCTTCGACTTCTTCGACTTCTTCGACTTCTTCGACTTCTTCGACTTCTTCGACTTCTTCGACTTCTTCGACTTCGACTTCGACTTCTTCGACTTCGACTTCGACTTCTTCGACTTCGACTTCGACTTCTTCGACTTCGACTTCTTCGACTTCGACTTCTTCGACTTCGACTTCTTCGACTTCGACTTCTTCGACTTCGACTTCTTCGACTTCGACTTCGACTTCTTCGACTTCGACTTCTTCGACTTCTTCGACTTCGACTTCTTCGACTTCTTCGACTTCGACTTCTTCGACTTCGACTTCTTCGACTTCGACTTCGACTTCTTCGACTTCGACTTCTTCGACTTCGACTTCTTCGACTTCGACTTCTTCGACTTCGACTTCTTCGACTTCGACTTCTTCGACTTCGACTTCTTCGACTTCTTCGACTTCTTCGACTTCTTCGACTGCTTCGACTTCTTCGACTTCTTCGACTTCTTCGACTTCTTCGACTTCTTCGACTTCTTCGACTTCTTCGACTTCTTCGACTTCTTCGACTTCTTCGACTTCTTCGACTTCTTCGACTTCTTCGACTTCTTCGACTTCTTCGACTTCTTCGACTTCTTCGACTTCTTCGACTTCTTCGACTTCTTCGACTTCTTCGACTTCTTCGACTTCTTCGACTTCTTCGACTTCTTCGACTTCTTCGACTTCTTCGACTTCTTCGACTTCGACTTCTTCGACTTCTTCGACTTCGACTTCGACTTCGACTTCTTCGACTTCGACTTCGACTTATTCGACTTCGACTTATTCGACTTCGACTTCGACTTATTCGACTTATTCGACTTCGACTTCGACTTCGACTTATTCGACTTATTCGACTTCGACTTCGACTTCGACGTCTTCGACTTCGACTTCTTCGTCTTCGACTTCGACTTCGACTTCGACTTCTTCGACTTCTTCGACTTCGACTTCTTCGACTTCGACTTCTTCGACTTCGACTTCGACTTCTTCGACTTCGACTTCTTCGACTTCGAATTCTTCGACTTCTTCGACTTCGAATTCTTCGACTTCTTCGACTTCGACTTCTTCGACTACTTCGACTTCGACTTCTTCGACTTCGACTTCGGCTTCTTCGACTTCGACTTCGACTTCTTCGACTTCGACTTCTTCGACTTCGACTTCTTCGACTTCGACTTCTTCGACTTCGACTTCTTCGACTTCGACTTCTTCGACTTCGACTTCTTCGACTTCTTCGACTTCTTCGACTTTGACTTCTTCGACTTCGACTTCGACTTCTTCGACTTCGACTTCTTCGACTTCGAATTCTTCGACTTCTTCGACTACTTCGACTACTTCGACTTCGACTACTTCGACTTCTTCGACTTCGACTTCGACTTCTTCGACTTCGACTTCGACTTCTTCGACTACTTTGACTTCGACTACTTCGACTTCGACTACTTCGACTTCGACTTCGACTACTTCGACTTCGACTTCGACTTCTTCGACTTCTTCGACTTCTTCGACTTCTTCGACTTCTTCGACTTCGACTTCTTCGACTTCGACTTCTTCGACTGCGACTTCTTCGACTGCGACTTCTTCGACTTCGACTTCTTCGACTTCGACTTCTTCGACTTCGACTTCTTCGACTTCGACTTCTTCGACTTCGACTTCTTCGACTTCGACTTCTTCGACTTCGACTTCTTCGACTTCGACTTCTTCGACTTCGACTTCTTCGACTTCGACTTCTTCGACTTCGACTTCGACTTCTTCGACTTCGACTTCGACTTCTTCGACTTCGACTTCGACTTCTTCGACTTCGACTTCGACTTCTTCGACTTCGACTTCGACTTCGACTTCTTCGACTTCGACTTCGACTTCTTCGACTTCGACTTCGAAATCTTCGACTTCGACTTCGAATTCTTCGACTTCTTCGACTTCTTCGACTTCGAATTCTTCGACTTCTTCGACTTCGAATTCTTCGACTTCTTCGACTTCTTCGACTACGACTTCGACTTCTTCGACTACTTAGACTTCTTCGACTACTTCGACTTCTTCGACTTCGAACTCTTCGACTTCTTCGACTACTTCGACTTCGACTTCTTCGACTTCGACTTCGACTTCTTCTACTTCGACTTCTTCGACTTCGACTTCTTCGACTTCGACTTCTTCGACTTCGACTTCTTCGACTTCGACTTCTTCGACTTCGACTTCTTCGACTTCGACTTCGACTTCTTCGACTTCGACTTCTTCGACTTCGACTTCTTCGACTTCGACTTCTTCGACTTCGACTTCTTCGACTTCGACTTCTTCGACTTCGACTTCTTCGACTTCGACTTCGACTTCGACTTCTTCGACTTCGACTTCTTCGACTTCGACTTCTTCGACTTCGACTACTTCGACTTCGACTTCTTCGACTTCTTCGACTTCTTCGACTACGACTTCGACTTCTTCGACTACTTAGACTTCTTCGACTACTTCGACTTCTTCGACTTCGAATTCTTCGACTTCTTCGACTTCGAATTCTTCGACTTCTTCGACTTCTTCGACTACGACTTCGACTTCTTCGACTACTTAGACTTCTTCGACTACTTCGACTTCTTCGACTTCGAACTCTTCGACTTCTTCGACTACTTCGACTTCGACTTCTTCGACTTCGACTTCGACTTCTTCTACTTCGACTTCTTCGACTTCGACTTCTTCGACTTCGACTTCTTCGACTTCGACTTCTTCGACTTCGACTTCTTCGACGACTTCTTCGACTTCGACTTCTTCGACTTCGACTTCTTCGACTTCGACTTCGACTTCTTCGACTTCGACTTCTTCGACTTCGACTTCTTCGACTTCGACTTCTTCGACTTCGACTTCTTCGACTTCGACTTCTTCGACTTCGACTTCTTCGACTTCGACTTCGACTTCGACTTCTTCGACTTCGACTTCTTCGACTTCGACTTCTTCGACTTCGACTTCTTCGACTTCGACTACTTCGACTTCGACTTCTTCGACTTCGACTTTTTCGACTTCGACTTCTTCGACTTCGACTTCTTCGACTTCGACTTCTTCGACTTCGACTTCTTCGACTTCGACTTCTTCGACTTCGACTTCTTCGACTTCGACTTCTTCGACTTCGACTTCTTCGACTTCGACTTCTTCGACTTCGACTTCTTCGACTTCGACTTCTTCGACTTCGACTTCTTCGACTTCGACTTCGACTTCGACTTCTTCGACTTTGACTTCTTCGACTACTTCGACTTCGACTACTTCGACTTCGACTTCTTCGACTTCGACTTCGACTTCTTCGACTTCGACTTCGACTTTGACTTCTTCGACTTCGACTTCGACTTCTTCGACTTCGACTTCGACTTCTACTTCGACTTCTTCGACTTCGACTTCGACTTCTTCGACTTCGACTTCTTCGACTTCGACTTCTTCGACTTCTTCGACTTCTTCGACTTCTTCGACTTCTTCGACTTCTTCGACTTTTTCGACTTCTTCGACTTCTTCGACTTCTTCGACTTCTTCGACTTCTTCGACTTCTTCGACTTCTTCGACTTCTTCGACTTCTTCGACTTCTTCGACTTCTTCGACTTCTTCGACTTCTTCGACTTCTTCGACTTCTTCGACTTCTTCGACTTCTTCGACTTCTTCGACTTCGACTTCGACTTCTTCGACTTCGACTTCGACTTATTCGACTTATTCGACTTCGACTTCGACTTCGACTTCTTCGACTTCGACATCTTCGTCTTCGACTTCTTCGACTTCGACATCTTCGTCTTCGACTTCGACTTCGACTTCTTCGACTTCGACTTCGACTTCGACTTCTTCGACTTCGACTTCGACTTCGACTTCTTCGACTTCGACTTCTTCGACTTCGACTTCTTCGACTTCGACTTCTTCGACTTCGACTTCTTCGACTTCGACTTCTTCGACTTCGACTTCGACTTCTTCGACTTCGACTTCTTCGACTTCGACTTCTTCGACTTCGACTTCTTCGACTTCGACTTCTTCGACTTTGACTTCTTCGACTTCGACTTCTTCGACTTCGACTTCTTCGACTTCGACTTCGACTTCTTCGACTTCGACTTCGACTTCTTCGACTTCGACTTCTTCGACTTCGACTTCTTCGACTTCTTCGACTTCGACTTCTTCGACTTCTTCGACTTCGACTTCTTCGACTTCGACTTCTTCGACTTCTTCGACTTCGACTTCTTCGACTTCTTCGACTTCGACTTCTTCGACTTCGACTTCTTCGACTTCTTCGACTTCGACTTCTTCGACTTCGACTTCTTCGACTTCGACTTCTTCGACTTCTTCGACTTCTTCGACTTCGACTTCTTCGACTTCTTCGACTTCTTCGACTTCTTCGACTTCTTCGACTTCTTCGACTTCTTCGACTTCTTCGACTTCTTCGACTTCTTCGACTTCTTCGACTTCTTCGACTTCTTCGACTTCTTCGACTTCTTCGACTTCTTCGACTTCTTCGACTTCTTCGACTTCTTCGACTTCTTCGACTTCTTCGACTTCTTCGACTTCTTCGACTTCTTCGACTTCTTCGACTTCTTCGACTTCTTCGACTTCTTCGACTTCGACTTCTTCGACTTCTTCGACTTCTTCGACTTCTTCGACTTCTTCGACTTCTTCGACTTCTTCGACTTCTTCGACTTCTTCGACTTCTTCGACTTCTTCGACTTCGACTTCTTCGTCTTCGACTTCGACTTCGACTTCTTCGACTTCGACTTCGACTTCTTCGACTTCGACTTCTTCGTCTTCGACTTCGACTTCGACTTCTTCGACTTCGACTTCGACTTCTTTGACTTCGACTTCGACTTCGACTTCTTCGACTTCGACTTCTTCGACTTCGACTTCTTCGACTTCGACTTCGACTTCTTCGACTTCGACTTCTTCGACTTCGACTTCTTCGACTTCGACTTCTTCGACTTCGACTTCTTCGACTTCGACTTCTTCGACTTCGACTTCTTCGACTTCGACTTCTTCGACTTCGACTTCTTCGACTTCGACTTCTTCGACTTCGACTTCTTCGACTTCGACTTCTTCGACTTCGACTTCTTCGACTTCGACTTCTTCGACTTCGACTTCTTCGACTTCGACTTCTTCGACTTCGACTTCTTCGACTTCGACTTCTTCGACTTCGACTTCTTCGACTTCGACTTCTTCGACTTCGACTTCTTCGACTTCGACTTCTTCGACTTCGACTTCTTCGACTTCGACTTCTTCGACTTCGACTTCTTCGACTTCGACTTCTTCGACTTCGACTTCTTCGACTTCGACTTCTTCGACTTCGACTTCTTCGACTTCTTCGACTTCGACTTCTTCGACTTCGACTTCTTCGACTTCGACTTCTTCGACTTCGACTTCTTCGACTTCGACTTCTTCGACTTCGACTTCTTCGACTTCGACTTCTTCGACTTCGACTTCTTCGACTTCGACTTCGACTTCTTGGACTTCGACTTCGACTTCTTGGACTTCTTCGACTTCGACTTCTTCGACTTCGACTTCTTCGACTTCGACTTCTTCGACTTCGACTTCTTCGACTTCGACTTCTTCGACTTCGACTTCTTCGACTTCGACGTCTTCGACTTCGACTTCTTCGACTTCTTCGACTTCTTCGACTTCTTCGACTTCTTCGACTTCTTCGACTTCTTCGACTTCTTCGACTTCTTCGACTTCTTCGACTTCTTCGACTTCTTCGACTTCTTCGACTTCTTCGACTTCGACTTCGACTTCGACTTCTTCGACTTCGACTTCGACTTATTCGACTTATTCGACTTCGACTTCGACTTCGACTTCTTCGACTTCGACATCTTCGTCTTCGACTTCTTCGACTTCGACATCTTCGTCTTCGACTTCGACTTCGACTTCTTCGACTTCGACTTCGACTTCGACTTCTTCGACTTCGACTTCGACTTCGACTTCTTCGACTTCGACTTCTTCGACTTCGACTTCTTCGACTTCGACTTCTTCGACTTCGACTTCTTCGACTTCGACTTCTTCGACTTCGACTTCGACTTCTTCGACTTCGACTTCTTCGACTTCGACTTCTTCGACTTCGACTTCTTCGACTTCGACTTCTTCGACTTTGACTTCTTCGACTTCGACTTCTTCGACTTCGACTTCTTCGACTTCGACTTCGACTTCTTCGACTTCGACTTCGACTTCTTCGACTTCGACTTCTTCGACTTCGACTTCTTCGACTTCTTCGACTTCGACTTCTTCGACTTCTTCGACTTCGACTTCTTCGACTTCGACTTCTTCGACTTCTTCGACTTCGACTTCTTCGACTTCGACTTCTTCGACTTCGACTTCTTCGACTTCTTCGACTTCTTCGACTTCGACTTCTTCGACTTCTTCGACTTCTTCGACTTCTTCGACTTCTTCGACTTCTTCGACTTCTTCGACTTCTTCGACTTCTTCGACTTCTTCGACTTCTTCGACTTCTTCGACTTCTTCGACTTCTTCGACTTCTTCGACTTCTTCGACTTCTTCGACTTCTTCGACTTCTTCGACTTCTTCGACTTCTTCGACTTCTTCGACTTCTTCGACTTCTTCGACTTCTTCGACTTCTTCGACTTCTTCGACTTCGACTTCTTCGACTTCTTCGACTTCTTCGACTTCTTCGACTTCTTCGACTTCTTCGACTTCTTCGACTTCTTCGACTTCTTCGACTTCTTCGACTTCGACTTCTTCGTCTTCGACTTCGACTTCGACTTCTTCGACTTCGACTTCGACTTCTTCGACTTCGACTTCTTCGTCTTCGACTTCGACTTCGACTTCTTCGACTTCGACTTCGACTTCTTTGACTTCGACTTCGACTTCGACTTCTTCGACTTCGACTTCTTCGACTTCGACTTCTTCGACTTCGACTTCGACTTCTTCGACTTCGACTTCTTCGACTTCGACTTCTTCGACTTCGACTTCTTCGACTTCGACTTCTTCGACTTCGACTTCTTCGACTTCGACTTCTTCGACTTCGACTTCTTCGACTTCGACTTCTTCGACTTCGACTTCTTCGACTTCGACTTCTTCGACTTCGACTTCTTCGACTTCGACTTCTTCGACTTCGACTTCTTCGACTTCGACTTCTTCGACTTCGACTTCTTCGACTTCGACTTCTTCGACTTCGACTTCTTCGACTTCGACTTCTTCGACTTCGACTTCTTCGACTTCGACTTCTTCGACTTCGACTTCTTCGACTTCGACTTCTTCGACTTCGACTTCTTCGACTTCGACTTCTTCGACTTCGACTTCTTCGACTTCGACTTCTTCGACTTCGACTTCTTCGACTTCGACTTCTTCGACTTCGACTTCTTCGACTTCGACTTCTTCGACTTCTTCGACTTCGACTTCTTCGACTTCGACTTCTTCGACTTCGACTTCTTCGACTTCGACTTCTTCGACTTCGACTTCTTCGACTTCGACTTCTTCGACTTCGACTTCTTCGACTTCGACTTCTTCGACTTCGACTTCGACTTCTTCGACTTCGACTTCGACTTCTTGGACTTCTTCGACTTCGACTTCTTCGACTTCGACTTCTTCGACTTCGACTTCTTCGACTTCGACTTCTTCGACTTCGACTTCTTCGACTTCGACTTCTTCGACTTCGACTTCTTCGACTTCGACTTCTTCGACTTCGACTTCTTCGACTTCGACTTCTTCGACTTCGACTTCTTCGACTTCGACTTCTTCGACTTCTTCGACTTCTTCGACTTCTTCGACTTCTTCGACTTCTTCGACTTCGACTTCTTCGACTTCGACTTCGACTTCGACTTCTTCGACTTCGACTTCTTCGACTTCGACTTCTTCGACTTCGACTACTTCGACTTCGACTTCTTCGACTTCGACTTTTTCGACTTCGACTTCTTCGACTTCGACTTCTTCGACTTCGACTTCTTCGACTTCGACTTCTTCGACTTCGACTTCTTCGACTTCGACTTCTTCGACTTCGACTTCTTCGACTTCGACTTCTTCGACTTCGACTTCTTCGACTTCGACTTCTTCGACTTCGACTTCTTTGACTTCGACTTCTTCGACTTCGACTTCGACTTCGACTTCTTCGACTTTGACTTCTTCGACTACTTCGACTTCGACTACTTCGACTTCGACTTCTTCGACTTCGACTTCGACTTCTTCGACTTCGACTTCGACTTTGACTTCTTCGACTTCGACTTCGACTTCTTCGACTTCGACTTCGACTTCTACTTCGACTTCTTCGACTTCGACTTCGACTTCTTCGACTTCGACTTCTTCGACTTCGACTTCTTCGACTTCTTCGACTTCTTCGACTTCTTCGACTTCTTCGACTTCTTCGACTTTTTCGACTTCTTCGACTTCTTCGACTTCTTCGACTTCTTCGACTTCTTCGACTTCTTCGACTTCTTCGACTTCTTCGACTTCTTCGACTTCTTCGACTTCTTCGACTTCTTCGACTTCTTCGACTTCTTCGACTTCTTCGACTTCTTCGACTTCTTCGACTTCTTCGACTTCTTCGACTTCGACTTCGACTTCGACTTCTTCGACTTCGACTTCGACTTATTCGACTTATTCGACTTCGACTTCGACTTCGACTTCTTCGACTTCGACATCTTCGTCTTCGACTTCTTCGACTTCGACATCTTCGTCTTCGACTTCGACTTCGACTTCTTCGACTTCGACTTCGACTTCGACTTCTTCGACTTCGACTTCGACTTCGACTTCTTCGACTTCGACTTCTTCGACTTCGACTTCTTCGACTTCGACTTCTTCGACTTCGACTTCTTCGACTTCGACTTCTTCGACTTCGACTTCGACTTCTTCGACTTCGACTTCTTCGACTTCGACTTCTTCGACTTCGACTTCTTCGACTTCGACTTCTTCGACTTCGACTTCTTCGACTTCGACTTCTTCGACTTCGACTTCTTCGACTTCGACTTCTTCGACTTCGACTTCTTCGACTTCGACTTCTTCGACTTCGACTTCGACTTCTTCGACTTCGACTTCGACTTCTTCGACTTCGACTTCTTCGACTTCGACTTCTTCGACTTCTTCGACTTCGACTTCTTCGACTTCTTCGACTTCGACTTCTTCGACTTCGACTTCTTCGACTTCTTCGACTTCGACTTCTTCGACTTCGACTTCTTCGACTTCGACTTCTTCGACTTCTTCGACTTCTTCGACTTCGACTTCTTCGACTTCTTCGACTTCTTCGACTTCTTCGACTTCTTCGACTTCTTCGACTTCTTCGACTTCTTCGACTTCTTCGACTTCTTCGACTTCTTCGACTTCTTCGACTTCTTCGACTTCTTCGACTTCTTCGACTTCTTCGACTTCTTCGACTTCTTCGACTTCTTCGACTTCTTCGACTTCTTCGACTTCTTCGACTTCTTCGACTTCTTCGACTTCTTCGACTTCTTCGACTTCTTCGACTTCGACTTCTTCGACTTCTTCGACTTCTTCGACTTCTTCGACTTCTTCGACTTCTTCGACTTCTTCGACTTCTTCGACTTCTTCGACTTCTTCGACTTCTTCGACTTCTTCGACTTCGACTTCTTCGTCTTCGACTTCGACTTCTTCGACTTCGACTTCGACTTCTTCGACTTCGACTTCTTCGTCTTCGACTTCGACTTCGACTTCTTCGACTTCGACTTCGACTTCTTTGACTTCGACTTCGACTTCGACTTCTTCGACTTCGACTTCTTCGACTTCGACTTCTTCGACTTCGACTTCGACTTCTTCGACTTCGACTTCTTCGACTTCGACTTCTTCGACTTCGACTTCTTCGACTTCGACTTCTTCGACTTCGACTTCTTCGACTTCGACTTCTTCGACTTCGACTTCTTCGACTTCGACTTCTTCGACTTCGACTTCTTCGACTTCGACTTCTTCGACTTCGACTTCTTCGACTTCGACTTCTTCGACTTCGACTTCTTCGACTTCGACTTCTTCGACTTCGACTTCTTCGACTTCGACTTCTTCGACTTCGACTTCTTCGACTTCGACTTCTTCGACTTCGACTTCTTCGACTTCGACTTCTTCGACTTCGACTTCTTCGACTTCGACTTCTTCGACTTCGACTTCTTCGACTTCGACTTCTTCGACTTCGACTTCTTCGACTTCGACTTCTTCGACTTCTTCGACTTCGACTTCTTCGACTTCGACTTCTTCGACTTCGACTTCTTCGACTTCGACTTCTTCGACTTCGACTTCTTCGACTTCGACTTCTTCGACTTCGACTTCTTCGACTTCGACTTCGACTTCTTCGACTTCGACTTCGACTTCTTGGACTTCTTCGACTTCGACTTCTTCGACTTCGACTTCTTCGACTTCGACTTCTTCGACTTCGACTTCTTCGACTTCGACTTCTTCGACTTCGACTTCTTCGACTTCGACTTCTTCGACTTCGACTTCTTCGACTTCGACTTCTTCGACTTCGACTTCTTCGACTTCGACTTCTTCGACTTCGACTTCTTCGACTTCGACTTCTTCGACTTCGACTTCTTCGACTTCGACTTCTTCGACTTCTTCGACTTCTTCGACTTCTTCGACTTCTTCGACTTCTTCGACTTCTTCGACTTCTTCGACTTCTTCGACTTCTTCGACTTCTTCGACTTCTTCGACTTCTTCGACTTCTTCGACTTCTTCGACTTCTTCGACTTCTTCGACTTCTTCGACTTC
Organism: Brachycybe producta; assembly: GCA_036925085.1. Lineage (NCBI taxonomy): Eukaryota > Metazoa > Arthropoda > Diplopoda > Playtdesmida > Andrognathidae > Brachycybe > Brachycybe producta. Next base: position 47,272 of record JAUPFP010000077.1, read on the forward strand.
TTCGACTTCTTCGACTTCTTCGACTTCTTCGACTTCTTCGACTTCTTCGACTTCTTCGACTTCTTCGACTTCTTCGACTTCTTCGACTTCTTCGACTTCTTCGACTTCTTCGACTTCTTCGACTTCTTCGACTTCTTCGACTTCTTCGACTTCTTCGACTTCTTCGACTTCTTCGACTTCTTCGACTTCTTCGACTTCTTCGACTTCTTCGACTTCTTCGACTTCTTCGACTTCTTCGACTTCTTCGACTTCTTCGACTTCTTCGACTTCTTCGACTTCGACTTCTTCGACTTCTTCGACTTCGAATTCTTCGACTTCTTCGACTTCGAATTCTTCGACTTCTTCGACTTCGAATTCTTCGACTTCTTCGACTTCGACTTCTTCGACTACGACTTCGACTTCTTCGACTACTTAGACTTCTTTGACTACTTAGACTTCTTCGACTACTTCGACTTCTTCGACTTCTTCGACTTCTTCGACTTCTTCGACTTCAAATTCTTCGACTACTTCGACTACTTTGACTTCTTCGACTACTTCGACTTCGACCTCTTCGACTACTTCGACTTCGACTTCTTCGACTTCGACTTCGACTTCTTCGACTTCGAATTCGACTTCTTCGACTTCGACTTCGACTTCTTCGACTTCGACTTCTTCGACTTCGACTTCGACTTCTTCGACTTCGACTTCTTCGACTTTGACTTCTTCGACTTCGACTTCGACTTCGACTTCGACTTCAACTTCTTCGACTTCGACTTCTTCGACTTCGAATTCTTCGACTTCTTCGACTACTTCGGCTTCTTCGACTTCTTCAACTTCTTCGACTTCTTCGACTACTTCGACTTCGACTACTTCGACTTCGACTTCTTCGACTTCGACTTCTTCGACTTCGACTTCGACTTCTTCGACTACTTCGACTTCGACTACTTCGACTTCGACTTCTTCGACTTCGACTTCTTCGACTTCTTCGAATACTTCGAATACTTCGACTTCGACTACTTCGACTTCGACTTCTTCGACTTCGACTTCGACTTCTTCGACTTCGACTTCTTCGACTTCGACTTCTTCGACTTCGACTTCGACTTCGACTTCTTCGACTTCGACTTCGACTTCTTCGACTTCGACTTCTTCGACTTCGACTTCTTCGACTTCGACTTCTTCGACTTCGACTTCTTCGACTTCGACTTCGACTTCTTCGACTTCGACTTCTTCGACTTCGACTTCGACTTCGACTTCTTCGACTTCGACTTCTTCGACTTCGACTTCGACTTCGACTTCTTCGACTTCGACTTCTTCGACTTCGACTTCTTCGACTTCGACTTCTTCGACTTCGACTTCTTCGACTTCGACTTCTTCGACTTCGACTTCTTCGACTTCGACTTCTTCGACTTCGACTTCTTCGACTTCGACTTCTTCGACTTCGACTTCTTCGACTTCGACTTCTTCGACTTCGACTTCTTCGACTTCGACTTCTTCGACTTCGACTTCTTCGACTTCGACTTCTTCGACTTCGACTTCTTCGACTTCGACTTCTTCGACTTCGACTTCTTCGACTTCGACTTCTTCGACTTCGACTTCTTCGACTTCGACTTCTTCGACTTCGACTTCTTCGACTTCGACTTCTTCGACTTCGACTTCGACTTCTTCGACTTCGACTTCTTCGACTTCGACTTCTTCGACTCCGACTTCTTCGACTTCGAATTCTTCGACTTCTTCGACTACTTCGACTTCTTCGACTACTTCGACTTCGACTACTTCGACTTCGACTTCGACTTCTTCGACTTCTTCGACTTCTTCGACTTCTTCGACTTCTTCGACTTCTTCGACTTCTTCGACTTCTTCGACTTCTTCGACTTCTTCGACTTCTTCGACTTCTTCGACTTCTTCGACTTCTTCGACTTCTTCGACTTCTTCGACTTCTTCGACTTCTTCGACTTCTTCGACTTCTTCGACTTCTTCGACTTCTTCGACTTCTTCGACTTCTTCGACTTCTTCGACTTCTTCGACTTCTTCGACTTCGACTTCTTCGACTTCTTCGACTTCGAATTCTTCGACTTCTTCGACTTCGAATTCTTCGACTTCTTCGACTTCGAATTCTTCGACTTCTTCGACTTCGACTTCTTCGACTTCGACTTCTTCGACTTCGACTTCTTCGACTTCGACTTCTTCGACTTCGACTTCTTCGACTTCGACTTCTTCGACTTCGACTTCTTCGACTTCGACTTCTTCGACTTCGACTTCTTCGACTTCGACTTCTTCGACTTCGACTTCTTCGACTTCGACTTCTTCGACTTCGACTTCTTCGACTTCGACTTCTTCGACTTCGACTTCTTCGACTTCGACTTCTTCGACTTCGACTTCTTCGACTTCGACTTCTTCGACTTCGACTTCTTCGACTTCGACTTCTTCGACTTCGACTTCTTCGACTTCGACTTCGACTTCTTCGACTTCGACTTCTTCGACTTCGACTTCTTCGACTCCGACTTCTTCGACTTCGAATTCTTCGACTTCTTCGACTACTTCGACTTCTTCGACTACTTCGACTTCGACTACTTCGACTTCGACTTCGACTTCTTCGACTTCTTCGACTTCTTCGACTTCTTCGACTTCTTCGACTTCTTCGACTTCTTCGACTTCTTCGACTTCTTCGACTTCTTCGACTTCTTCGACTTCTTCGACTTCTTCGACTTCTTCGACTTCTTCGACTTCTTCGACTTCTTCGACTTCTTCGACTTCTTCGACTTCTTCGACTTCTTCGACTTCTTCGACTTCTTCGACTTCTTCGACTTCTTCGACTTCTTCGACTTCTTCGACTTCTTCGACTTCTTCGACTTCTTCGACTTCTTCGACTTCTTCGACTTCTTCGACTTCGACTTCTTCGACTTCTTCGACTTCGAATTCTTCGACTTCTTCGACTTCGAATTCTTCGACTTCTTCGACTTCGAATTCTTCGACTTCTTCGACTTCGACTTCTTCGACTACGACTTCGACTTCTTCGACTACTTAGACTTCTTTGACTACTTAGACTTCTTCGACTACTTCGACTTCTTCGACTTCTTCGACTTCTTCGACTTCTTCGACTTCGAATTCTTCGACTACTTCGACTACTTTGACTTCTTCGACTACTTCGACTTCGACCTCTTCGACTACTTCGACTTCGACTTCTTCGACTTCGACTTCGACTTCTTCGACTTCGAATTCGACTTCTTCGACTTCGACTTCGACTTCTTCGACTTCGACTTCTTCGACTTCGACTTCGACTTCTTCGACTTCGACTTCTTCGACTTTGACTTCTTCGACTTCGACTTCGACTTCGACTTCGACTTCAACTTCTTCGACTTCGACTTCTTCGACTTCGAATTCTTCGACTTCTTCGACTACTTCGGCTTCTTCGACTTCTTCAACTTCTTCGACTTCTTCGACTACTTCGACTTCGACTACTTCGACTTCGACTTCTTCGACTTCGACTTCTTCGACTTCGACTTCGACTTCTTCGACTACTTCGACTTCGACTACTTCGACTTCGACTTCTTCGACTTCGACTTCTTCGACTTCTTCGAATACTTCGAATACTTCGACTTCGACTACTTCGACTTCGACTTCTTCGACTTCGACTTCGACTTCTTCGACTTCGACTTCTTCGACTTCGACTTCTTCGACTTCGACTTCGACTTCGACTTCTTCGACTTCGACTTCGACTTCTTCGACTTCGACTTCTTCGACTTCGACTTCTTCGACTTCGACTTCTTCGACTTCGACTTCGACTTCTTCGACTTCGACTTCTTCGACTTCGACTTCGACTTCGACTTCTTCGACTTCGACTTCTTCGACTTCGACTTCGACTTCGACTTCTTCGACTTCGACTTCTTCGACTTCGACTTCTTCGACTTCGACTTCTTCGACTTCGACTTCTTCGACTTCGACTTCTTCGACTTCGACTTCTTCGACTTCGACTTCTTCGACTTCGACTTCTTCGACTTCGACTTCTTCGACTTCGACTTCTTCGACTTCGACTTCTTCGACTTCGACTTCTTCGACTTCGACTTCTTCGACTTCGACTTCTTCGACTTCGACTTCTTCGACTTCGACTTCTTCGACTTCGACTTCTTCGACTTCGACTTCTTCGACTTCGACTTCTTCGACTTCGACTTCTTCGACTTCTTCGACTTCTTCGACTTCTTCGACTTCTTCGACTTCTTCGACTTCTTCGACTTCTTCGACTTCTTCGACTTCTTCGACTTCTTCGACTTCTTCGACTTCTTCGACTTCTTCGACTTCTTCGACTTCTTCGACTTCTTCGACTTCTTCGACTTCTTCGACTTCTTCGACTTCTTCGACTTCTTCGACTTCTTCGACTTCTTCGACTTCTTCGACTTCTTCGACTTCTTCGACTTCTTCGACTTCTTCGACTTCTTCGACTTCTTCGACTTCTTCGACTTCTTCGACTTCTTCGACTTCTTCGACTTCTTCGACTTCTTCGACTTCTTCGACTTCTTCGACTTCTTCGACTTCTTCGACTTCTTCGACTTCTTCGACTTCTTCGACTTCTTCGACTTCTTCGACTTCTTCGACTTCTTCGACTTCTTCGACTTCGACTTCTTCGACTTCTTCGACTTCGAATTCTTCGACTTCTTCGACTTCGAATTTTTCGACTTCTTCGACTTCGAATTCTTCGACTTCTTCGACTTCGACTTCTTCGACTACGACTTCGACTTCTTCGACTACTTAGACTTCTTTGACTACTTAGACTTCTTCGACTACTTCGACTTCTTCGACTTCTTCGACTTCTTCGACTTCTTCGACTTCGAATTCTTCGACTACTTCGACTACTTTGACTTCTTCGACTACTTCGACTTCGACCTCTTCGACTACTTCGACTTCGACTTCTTCGACTTCGACTTCGACTTCTTCGACTTCGAATTCGACTTCTTCGACTTCGACTTCGACTTCTTCGACTTCGACTTCTTCGACTTCGACTTCTTCGACTTCGACTTCGACTTCTTCGACTTCGACTTCTTCGACTTTGACTTCTTCGACTTCGACTTCGACTTCGACTTCGACTTCAACTTCTTCGACTTCGACTTCTTCGACTTCGAATTCTTCGACTTCTTCGACTACTTCGGCTTCTTCGACTTCTTCAACTTCTTCGACTTCTTCGACTACTTCGACTTCGACTACTTCGACTTCGACTTCTTCGACTTCGACTTCTTCGACTTCGACTTCGACTTCTTCGACTACTTCGACTTCGACTACTTCGACTTCGACTTCTTCGACTTCGACTTCTTCGACTTCTTCGAATACTTCGAATACTTCGACTTCGACTACTTCGACTTCGACTTCTTCGACTTCGACTTCGACTTCTTCGACTTCGACTTCTTCGACTTCGACTTCTTCGACTTCGACTTCGACTTCGACTTCTTCGACTTCGACTTCGACTTCTTCGACTTCGACTTCTTCGACTTCGACTTCTTCGACTTCGACTTCTTCGACTTCGACTTCTTCGACTTCGACTTCGACTTCTTCGACTTCGACTTCTTCGACTTCGACTTCGACTTCGACTTCTTCGACTTCGACTTCTTCGACTTCGACTTCGACTTCGACTTCTTCGACTTCGACTTCTTCGACTTCGACTTCTTCGACTTCGACTTCTTCGACTTCGACTTCTTCGACTTCGACTTCTTCGACTTCGACTTCTTCGACTTCGACTTCTTCGACTTCGACTTCTTCGACTTCGACTTCTTCGACTTCGACTTCTTCGACTTCGACTTCTTCGACTTCGACTTCTTCGACTTCGACTTCTTCGACTTCGACTTCTTCGACTTCGACTTCTTCGACTTCGACTTCTTCGACTTCGACTTCTTCGACTTCGACTTCTTCGACTTCGACTTCTTCGACTTCGACTTCTTCGACTTCGACTTCTTCGACTTCGACTTCGACTTCTTCGACTTCGACTTCTTCGACTCCGACTTCTTCGACTCCGACTTCTTCGACTTCGAATTCTTCGACTTCTTCGACTACTTCGACTTCTTCGACTACTTCGACTTCGACTACTTCGACTTCGACTTCGACTTCTTCGACTTCGACTTCGACTTCTTCGACTTCTTCGACTTCTTCGACTTCGACTTCTTCGACTTCGACTTCTTCGACTTCGACTTCAACTTCGACTTCTTCGACTTCGACTTCTTCGACTTCTTCGACTTCTTCGACTTCTTCGACTTCTTCGACTTCTTCGACTTCTTCGACTTCTTCGACTTCTTCGACTTCGACTTCTTCGACTTCGAATTCTTCGACTTCTTCGACTTTGAATTCTTCGACTTCTTCAACTTCGAATTCTTCGACTTCTTCGACTTCTTCGACTTCTTCGACTTCTTCGACTTCGACTTCTTCGACTTCGAATTCTTCGACTTCTTCGACTTTGAATTCTTCGACTTCTTCAACTTCGAATTCTTCGACTTCTTCGACTTCGAATTCTTCGACTACGACTTCGACTTCTTCGACTACTTAGACTTCTTCGACTACTTAGACTTCTTCGACTACTTAGACTTCTTCGACTTCGAATTCTTCGACTTCGACTTCGACTTCTTCGACTACTTAGACTTCTTTGACTACTTAGACTTCTTCGACTACTTCGACTTCTTCGACTTCTTCGACTTCTTCGACTTCGAATTCTTCGACTTCTTCGACTACTTTGACTTCTTCGACTACTTCGACTTCGACCTCTTCGACTACTTCGACTTCGACTTCTTCGACTTCGACTTCGACTTCTTCGACTTCGAATTCGACTTCTTCGACTTCGATTTCTTCGACTTCGACTTCGACTTCTTCAACTTCGACTTCAACTTTTTCGACTTTGACTTCTTCGACTTCGACTTCGACTTCAACTTCTTCGACTTCGACTTCTTCGACTTCGAATTCTTCGACTTCTTCGACTACTTCGGCTTCTTCGACTTCTTCAACTTCTTCGACTTCTTCGACTACTTCGACTTCGACTACTTCGACTTCGACTTCTTCGACTTCGACTTCGACTTCTTCGACTACTTCGACTTCGACTACTTCGACTTCGACTTCTTCGACTTCGACTTCGACTTCGACTTCGACTTCAACTTCTTCGACTTCGACTTCTTCGACTTCGAATTCTTCGACTTCTTCGACTACTTCGGCTTCTTCGACTTCTTCAACTTCTTCGACTTCGACTACTTCGACTTCGACTTCTTCGACTTCGACTTCGACTTCTTCGACTTCGACTTCTTCGACTTCGACTTCTTCGACTTCAACTTCGACTTCGACTTCTTCGACTTCGACTTCGACTTCTTCGACTTCGACTTCTTCGACTTCGACTTCTTCGACTTCGACTTCTTCGACTTCGACCTCTTCGACTACTTCGACTTCGACTTCTTCGACTTCGACTTCGACTTCTTCGACTTCTTCGACTTCTTCGACTTCGAATTCGACTTCTTCGACTTCGACTTCTTCGACTTCGACTTCTTCGACTTCGACTTCGACTTCTTCGACTTCGACTTCTTCGACTTCGACTTCTTCGACTTCGACTTCGACTTCTTCGACTTTGACTTCTTCGACTTCGACTTCGACTTCGACTTCGACTTCGACTTCGACTTCAACTTCTTCGACTTCGACTTCTTCGACTTCGAATTCTTCGACTTCTTCGACTACTTCGACTTCTTCGACTTCTTCAACTTCTTCGACTTCTTCGACTACTTCGACTTCGACTACTTCGACTTCGACTTCTTCGACTTCGACTTCGACTTCGACTACTTCGACTTCGACTTCTTCGACTTCTTCGACTACTTCGACTTCGACTACTTCGACTTCGACTACTTCGACTTCGACTTCTTCGACTTCGACTTCTTCGACTTCGACTTCGACTTCTTCGACTTCTTCGAATACTTCGACTTCGACTACTTCGACTTCGACTTCTTCGACTTCGACTTCTTCGACTTCGACTTCTTCGACTTCGACTTCTTTGACTTCGACTTCGACTTCTTCGACTTCGACTTCGACTTCTTCGACTTCGACTTCGACTTCTTCGACTTCGACTTCTTCGACTTCGACTTCTTCGACTTCGACTTCGACTTCTTCGACTTCGACTTCTTCGACTTCGACTTCTTCGACTTCGACTTCTTCGACTTCGACTTCTTCGACTTCGACTTCTTCGACTTCGACTTCCTCGACTTCGACTTCTTCGACTTCGACTTCTTCGACTTCGACTTCTTCGACTTCGACTTCTTCGACTTCGACTTCTTCGACTTCGACTTCTTCGACTTCGACTTCTTCGACTTCGACTTCTTCGACTTCGACTTCGACTTCTTCGACTTCGACTTCTTCGACTTCGACTTCTTCGACTTCGACTTCTTCGACTTCGACTTCTTCGACTTCGACTTCGACTTCTTCGACTTCGACTTCTTCGACTTCGACTTTTTCGACTTCGAATTCTTCGACTTCTTCGACTACTTCGACTTCTTCGACTACTTCGACTTCGACTACTTCGACTTCGACTACTTCGACTTCGACTACTTCGACTTCGACTTCGACTTCTTCGACTTCGACTTCTTCGACTTCGACTTTTTCGACTTCGACTTCGACTTCGACTTCTTCGACTTCGACTTCTTTGACTTCGACTTCTTCGACTTCGACTTCTTCGACTTCTTCGACTTCGAAGTCTTCGACTTCTTCGACTACTTCGACTACTTCGACTTCTTCGACTTCTTCGACTACTTCGACTTCGACTACTTCGACTACTTCGACTTCTTCGACTTCGACTTCTTCGACTTCGACTTCGACTTCGACTTCTTCGACTACTTCGACTTCGACTTCGACTTCTTCGACTTCTTCGACTTCTTCGACTTCGACTTCTTCGACTTTGACTTCTTCGACTTCGACTTCTTCGACTTCGACTTCTTCGACTTCGACTTCTTCGACTTCGACTTCTTCGACTTCGACTTCGACTTCTTCGACTTCGACTTCTTCGACTTCGACTTCTTCGACTTCGACTTCTTCGACTTCGACTTCTTCGACTTCGACTTCTTCGACTTCGACTTCTTCGACTTCGACTTCTTCGACTTCGACTTCGACTTCGACTTCGACTTCTTCGACTTCGACTTCGACTTCTTCGACTTCGACTTCGACTTCTTCGACTTCGACTTCTTCGACTTCGACTTCGACTTCTTCGACTTCGACTTCGAATTCTTCGACTTCGACTTCGAATTCTTCGACTTCTTCGACTTCGAATTCTTCGACTTCTTCGACTTCGAATTCTTCGACTTCTTCGACTTCGAATTCTTCGACTTCTTCGACTTCGAATTCTTCGACTTCTTCGACTTCGAATTCTTCGACTTCTTCGACTACGACTTCGACTTGTTCGACTACTTAGACTTCTTCGACTTCTTCGACTTCTTCGACTTCGAATTCTTCGACTTCTTCGACTACTTCGACTTCGACTTCTTCGACTTCGACTTCGACTTCTTCGACTTCGACTTCTTCGACTTCGACTTCTTCGACTTCGACTTCTTCGACTTCGACTTCTTCGACTTCGACTTCTTCGACTTCGACTTCTTCGACTTCGACTTCGAATTCTTCGACTACTTCGACTTCGACTTCTTCAACTTCGACTTCGACTTCTTCGACTTCTTCGAATACTTCGACTTCGACTACTTCGACTTCGACTTCTTCGACTTCGACTTCTTCGACTTCGACTTCTTCGACTTCGACTTCTTCGACTTCGACTTCTTCGACTTCGACTTCTTCGACTTCGACTTCTTCGACTTCGACTTCTTCGACTTCGACTTCTTCGACTTCGACTTCTTCGACTTCGACTTCGACTTCTTCGACTTCGACTTCTTCGACTTCGACTTCTTCGACTTCGACTTCTTCGACTTCGACTTCTTCGACTTCGACTTTGACTTCTTCGACTTCGACTTCGACTTCGACTTCTTCGACTTCGACTTCTTCGACTTCGAATTCTTCGACTTCTTCGACTACTTCGACTTCTTCGACTACTTCGACTTCTTCGACTACTTCGACTTCGACTACTTCGACTTCGACTTCGACTTCTTCGACTTCGACTTCTTCGACTTCGACTTCTTCGACTTCGACTTCTTCGACTTCGACTTCTTCGACTTCGACTTCTTCGACTTCGACTTCGACTTCGACTTCGACTTCGACTTCGACTTCTTCGACTTCGACTTCTTCGACTTCGACTTCTTCGACTTCTTCGACTTCGACTTCTTCGACTTCGACTTCGACTTCTTCGACTTCGACTTCTTCGACTTCTTCGACTTCGACTTCTTCGACTTCGACTTCTTCGACTTCGACTTCGACTTCTTCGACTTCGACTTCTTCGACTTCTTCGACTACATCGACTACTTAGACTTCTTCGACTTCGAAGTCTTCGACTTCTTCGACTACTTCAACTACTTCGACTTCTTCGACTTCTTCGACTACTTCGACTTCGACTACTTCGACTACTTCGACTTCTTCGACTTCGACTTCTTCGACTTCGACTTCGACTTCTTCGACGACTTCGACTTCGACTTCTTCGACTACTTCGACTTCGACTTCTTCGACTTCTTCGACTTCTTCGACTTCTTCGACTTCTTCGACTTCTTCGACTTCTTCGACTTCTTCGACTTCTTCGACTTCTTCGACTTCGACTTCTTCGATTTCGACTTCTTCGACTTCGACTTCTTCGACTTCGACTTCTTCGACTTCGACTTCTTCGACTTCGACTTCTTCGACTTCGACTTCGACTTCTTCGACTTCGACTTCTTCGACTTCTTCGACTTCGACTTCTTCGACTTCTTCGACTTCGACTTCTTCGACTTCTTCGACTTCGACTTCTTCGACTTCGACTTCTTCGACTTCGACTTCTTCGACTTCTTCGACTTCGACTTCTTCGACTTCGACTTCGACTTTGACTTCTTCGACTTCGACTTCGACTTCGACTTCTTCGACTTCGACTTCGACTTCTTCGACTTCGACTTCGAATTCTTCGACTTCGACTTCGAATTCTTCGACTTCTTCGACTTCGAATTCTTCGACTTCTTCGACTTCGAATTCTTCGACTTCTTCGACTTCGAATTCTTCGACTTCTTCGACTTCTTCGACTTCGAATTCTTCGACTTCGAATTCTTCGACTTCTTCGACTACGACTTCGAGTTGTTCGACTACTTAGACTTCTTCGACTACGACTTCGACTTGTTCGACTACTTAGACTTCTTCGACTACTTCGACTTCTTCGACTTCGAAGTCTTCGACTTCTTCGACTACTTCGACTTCGACTTCGACTTCTTCGACTTCGACTTCTTCGACTTCGACTTCTTCGACTTCGACTTCTTCGACTTCGACTTCTTCGACTTCGACTTCTTCGACTTCGACTTCTTCGACTTCGACTTCTTCGACTTCGACTTCTTCGACTTCGACTTCTTCGACTTCGACTTCTTCGACTTCGACTTCTTCGACTTCGACTTCTTCGACTTCGACTTCTTCGACTTCGACTTCTTCGACTTCGACTTCTTCGACTTCGACTTCTTCGACTTCGACTTCTTCGACTTCGACTTCTTCGACTTCGACTTCGACTTCTTCGACTTCGACTTCTTCGACTTCGACTTCTTCGACTTCGACTTCTTCGACTTCGACTTCTTCGACTTCTTCGACTTCGACTTCGACTTCTTCGACTTCGACTTCTTCGACTTCGACTTCTTCGACTACATCGACTACTTCGACTTCTTCGACTTCGAAGTCTTCGACTTCTTCGACTACTTCAACTACTTCGACTTCTTCGACTACTTCGACTATTTCGACTTCTTCGACTTCGACTTCTTCGACTTCGACTTCTTCGACTTCGACTTCTTCGACGACTTCGACTTCGACTACTTCGACTTCGACTTCGACTTCGACTTCTTCGACTTCTTCGACTTCTTCGACTTCGACTTCTTCGACTTCGACTTCTTCGACTTCGACTTCTTCGACTACGACTTATTCGACTTCGACTTCTTCGACTTCGACTTCTTCGACTTCGACTTCTTCGACTTCGACTTCTTCGACTTCGACTTCTTCGACTTCGACTTCTTCGACTTCGACTTCTTCGACTTCGACTTCTTCGACTTCTTCGACTTCTTCGACTTTGACTTCTTCGACTTCGACTTCTTCGACTTCGACTTCTTCGACTTCTTCGACTTCGACTTCTTCGACTTCTTCGACTTCGACTTCGACTTCTTCGACTTCGACTTCTTCGACTTCGACTTCTTCGACTACATCGACTACTTCGACTTCTTCGACTTCGAAGTCTTCGACTTCTTCGACTACTTCAACTACTTCGACTTCTTCGACTACTTCGACTATTTCGACTTCTTCGACTTCGACTTCTTCGACTTCGACTTCTTCGACTTCGACTTCGACTTCTTCGACGACTTCGACTTCGACTACTTCGACTTCGACTTCGACTTCGACTTCTTCGACTTCTTCGACTTCTTCGACTTCGACTTCTTCGACTTCGACTTCTTCGACTTCGACTTCTTCGACTACGACTTATTCGACTTCGACTTCTTCGACTTCGACTTCTTCGACTTCGACTTCTTCGACTTCGACTTCTTCGACTTCGACTTCTTCGACTTCGACTTCTTCGACTTCTTCGACTTCTTCGACTTCTTCGACTTCTTCGACTTCTTCGACTTCTTCGACTTCTTCGACTTCTTCGACTACGACTTCGACTTGTTCGACTACTTAGACTTCTTCGACTACTTCGACTTCTTCGACTTCGAATTCTTCGACTTCTTCGACGACTTCGACTTCGACTTCGACTTCTTCGACTTCGACTTCTTCGACTTCGACTTCTTCGACTTCGACTTCTTCGACTTCGACTTCGACTTCGACTTCTTCGACTTCGACTTCTTCGACTTCGACTTCTTCGACTTCGACTTCTTCGACTTCGACTTCTTCGACTTCGACTTCTTCGACTTCGACTTCTTCGACTTCGACTTCTTCGACTTCGACTTCTTCGACTTCGACTTCTTCGACTTCGACTTCTTCGACTTCGACTTCTTCGACTTCGACTTCTTCGACTTCGACTTCTTCGACTTCGACTTCTTCGACTTCGACTTCTTCGACTTCGACTTCGACTTCTTCGACTTCGACTTCTTCGACTTCGACTTCTTCGACTTCGACTTCTTCGACTTCGACTTCTTCGACTTCTTCGACTTCGACTTCTTCGACTTCGACTTCTTCGACTTCGACTTCTTCGACTTCGACTTCTTCGACTTCGACTTCTTCGACTTCGACTTCTTCGACTTCTTCGACTTCTTCGACTTTGACTTCTTCGACTTCGACTTCTTCGACTTCGACTTCTTCGACTTCTTCGACTTCGACTTCTTCGACTTCTTCGACTTCGACTTCGACTTCTTCGACTTCGACTTCTTCGACTTCGACTTCTTCGACTACATCGACTACTTCGACTTCTTCGACTTCGAAGTCTTCGACTTCTTCGACTACTTCAACTACTTCGACTTCTTCGACTACTTCGACTATTTCGACTTCTTCGACTTCGACTTCTTCGACTTCGACTTCTTCGACTTCGACTTCGACTTCTTCGACGACTTCGACTTCGACTACTTCGACTTCGACTTCGACTTCGACTTCTTCGACTTCTTCGACTTCGACTTCTTCGACTTCGACTTCTTCGACTTCGACTTCTTCGACTACGACTTATTCGACTTCGACTTCTTCGACTTCGACTTCTTCGACTTCGACTTCTTCGACTTCGACTTCTTCGACTTCGACTTCTTCGACTTCGACTTCTTCGACTTCGACTTCTTCGACTTCTTCGACTTCTTCGACTTCTTCGACTTCTTCGACTTCTTCGACTTCTTCGACTTCTTCGACTTCTTCGACTTCTTCGACTACGACTTCGACTTGTTCGACTACTTAGACTTCTTCGACTACTTCGACTTCTTCGACTTCGAATTCTTCGACTTCTTCGACGACTTCGACTTCGACTTCGACTTCTTCGACTTCGACTTCTTCGACTTCGACTTCTTCGACTTCGACTTCTTCGACTTCGACTTCGACTTCGACTTCTTCGACTTCGACTTCTTCGACTTCGACTTCTTCGACTTCGACTTCTTCGACTTCGACTTCTTCGACTTCGACTTCTTCGACTTCTTCGACTTCTTCGACTTCGACTTCTTCGACTTCGACTTCTTCGACTTTAACTTCTTCGACTTTGACTTCTTCGACTTTGACTTCTTCGACTTCGACTTCTTCGACTTCGAATTCTTCGACTTCTTCGACTACTTCGACTTCGACTTCTTCGACTTCGACTTCGACTTCTTCAACTTCGACTTCGACTTCGACTTCTTCGACTTCGACTTCGACTTCGACTTCTTCGACTTCGACTTCGACTTCTTCGACTTCTTCGACTTCGACTTCTTCGACTTCGACTTCTTCGACTTCGACTTCGACTTCTTCGACTTCGACTTCTTTGACTTCGACTTCTTCGACTTCTTCGACTTCTTCGACTTCGACTTCGACTTCTTCGACTTCGACTTCTTCGACTTCGACTTCTTCGACTTCGACTTCTTCGACTTCTTCGACTTCTTCGACTTCGACTTCTTCGACTTCGACTTCTGCGTCTTCGACTTCTTCGACTTCGACTTCGACTTCTTCGACTTCGACTTCGACTTCGACTTCTTCGACTTCGACTTCGACTTCTTCGACTTCGACTTCTTCGACTTCGACTTCGACTTCTTCGACTTCGACTTCTTCGACTTCGACTTCTTCGACTTCGACTTCTTCGACTTCGACTTCTTCGACTTCGACTTCTTCGACTTCGACTTCGACTTCTTCGACTTCGACTTCTTCGACTTCGACTTCTTCGACTTCGACTTCTTCGACTTCGACTTCTTCGACTTCGACTTCGACTTCTTCGACTTCGACTTTGACTTCTTCGACTTCGACTTCGACTTCTTCGACTTCTTCGACTTTGACTTCTTCGACTTCGACTTCAACTTCTTCGACTTCGACTTCTTCGACTTCGAATTCTTCGACTTCTTCGACTACTTCGACTTCTTCGACTTCTTCGACTACTTCGACTTCGACTACTTCGACTTCGACTTCTTCGACTTCGACTTCGACTTCTTCGACTACTTCGACTTCGACTTCTTCGACTTCGACTTCTTCGCCTTCGACTTCTTCGCCTTCGACTTCTTCGACTTCGACTTCTTCGACTTCGACTTCTTCGACTTCGACTTCTTCGACTTCTTCGACTTCTTCGACATCTTCGACTTCTTCGACTTCTTCGACTTCTTCGACTTCTTCGACTTCTTCGACTTCTTCGACTTCTTCGACTTCTTCGACTTCTTCGACTTCTTCGACTTCTTCGACTTCTTCGACTTCTTCGACTTCTTCGACTTCTTCGACTTCTTCGACTTCGAATTCTTCGACTTCTTCGACTACTTCGACTTCGACTTCTTCGACTTCGACTTCGACTTCTTCGACTTCGACTTCTTCGACTTCGACTTCTTCGACTTCGACTTCGAATTCTTCGACTTCGACTTCGAATTCTTCGACTTCTTCGACTTCGAATTCTTCGACTTCTTCGACTTCGAATTCTTCGACTTCTTCGACTTCGAATTCTTCGACTTCTTTGACTATGACTTCGACTTGTTCGACTACTTAGACTTCTTCGACTACTTCGACTTCTTCGACTTCGAATTCTTCGACTTCTTCGACTACTTCGACTTCGACTTCGACTTCTTCGACTTCGACTTCTTCGACTTCGACTTCTTCGACTTCGACTTCTTCGACTTCGACTTCTTCGACTTCGACTTCGACTTCGACTTCTTCGACTTCTTCGACTTCGACTTCTTCGACTTCGACTTCTTCGACTTCGACTTCTTCGACTTCGACTTCTTCGACTTCGACTTCTTCGACTTCGACTTCTTCGACTTCGACTTCTTCGACTTCGACTTCTTCGACTTCGACTTCTTCGACTTCGACTTCTTCGACTTCGACTTCTTCGACTTCGACTTCTTCGACTTCGACTTCTTCGACTTCGACTTCTTCGACTTCGACTTCTTCGACTTCGACTTCGACTTCTTCGACTTCTTCGACTTCGACTTCTTCGACTTCGACTTCTTCGACTTCGACTTCTTCGACTTCGACTTCTTCGACTTCGACTTCTTCGACTTTGACTTCTTCGACTTCGACTTCGACTTCTTCGACTTCGAATTCTTCGACTACTTCGACTTCGACTTCTTCGACTTCGACTTCTTCAACTTCGACTTGGACTTCGACTTCTTCGACTTCGACTTCGACTTCTTTGACTTCGACTTCGACTTCTTCGACTTCGACTTCTTCGACTTCGACTTCTTCGACTTCGACTTCTTCGACTTCGACTTCTTCGACTTCGACTTCGACTTCTTCGACTTCGACTTCTTCGACTTCGACTTCTTCGACTTCTTCGACTTCGAATTCTTCGACTTCTTCGACTTTGACTTCGACTTCTTCGACTTCGACTTCGACTTCTTCGACTTCGACTTCTTTGACTTCGACTTCTTCGACTTCGACTTCGACTTCTTCGACTTCGACTTCTTCGACTTCGACTTCTTCGACTTCGACTTCTTCGACTTCGACTTCTTCGACTTCGACTTCTTCGACTTCGACTTCGACTTCGACTTCTTCGACTTCGACTTTGACTTCTTCGACTTCGACTTCGACTTCTTCGACTTCTTCGACTTTGACTTCTTCGACTTCGACTTCAACTTCTTCGACTTCGACTTCTTCGACTTCGAATTCTTCGACTTCTTCGACTACTTCGACTTCTTCGACTTCTTCGACTACTTCGACTTCGACTACTTCGACTTCGACTTCTTCGACTTCGACTTCGACTTCTTCGACTACTTCGACTTCGACTTCTTCGACTTCGACTTCTTCGCCTTCGACTTTTTCGCCTTCGACTTCTTCGACTTCGACTTCTTCGACTTCGACTTCTTCGACTTCGACTTCTTCGACTTCTTCGACTTCTTCGACTTCTTCGACTTCTTCGACTTCTTCGACTTCTTCGACTTCTTCGACTTCTTCGACTTCTTCGACTTCTTCGACTTCAAATTCTTCGACTTCTTCGACTACTTCGACTTCGACTTCTTCGACTTCGACTTCGACTTCTTCGACTTCGACTTCTTCGACTTCGACTTCTTCGACTTCGACTTCGAATTCTTCGACTTCGACTTCGAATTCTTCGACTTCTTCGACTTCGAATTCTTCGACTTCTTCGACTTCGAATTCTTCGACTTCTTCGACTTCGAATTCTTCGACTTCTTTGACTACGACTTCGACTTGTTCGACTACTTAGACTTCTTCGACTACTTCGACTTCTTCGACTTCGAATTCTTCGACTTCTTCGACTACTTCGACTTCGACTTCGACTTCTTCGACTTCGACTTCTTCGACTTCGACTTCTTCGACTTCGACTTCTTCGACTTCGACTTCTTCGACTTCGACTTCGACTTCGACTTCTTCGACTTCTTCGACTTCGACTTCTTCGACTTCGACTTCTTCGACTTCGACTTCTTCGACTTCGACTTCTTCGACTTCGACTTCTTCGACTTCGACTTCTTCGACTTCGACTTCTTCGACTTCGACTTCTTCGACTTCGACTTCTTCGACTTCGACTTCTTCGACTTCGACTTCTTCGACTTCGACTTCTTCGACTTCGACTTCTTCGACTTCGACTTCTTCGACTTCGACTTCTTCGACTTCGACTTCTTCGACTTCGACTTCTTCGACTTCGACTTCTTCGACTTCGACTTCTTCGACTTCGACTTCGACTTCTTCGACTTCTTCGACTTCGACTTCTTCGACTTCGACTTCTTCGACTTTGACTTCTTCGACTTTGACTTCTTCGACTTCGACTTCGACTTCGACTTCTTCGACTTCGAATTCTTCGACTTCTTCGACTACTTCGACTTCGACTTCTTCGACTTCGACTTCTTCAACTTCGACTTGGACTTCGACTTCTTCGACTTCGACTTCTTCGACTTCGACTTCGACTTCTTCGACTTCGACTTCTTCGACTTCGATTTCTTCGACTTCGACTTCGACTTCTTCGACTTCGACTTCTTCGACTTCGACTTCTTCGACTTCTTCGACTTCTTCGACTTCGACTTCGACTTCTTCGACTTCGACTTCTTCGACTTCGACTTCTTCGACTTCTTCGACTTCTTCGACTTCGACTTCTTCGACTTCGACTTCTGCGTCTTCGACTTCTTCGACTTCGACTTCGACTTCTTCGACTTCGACTTCGACTTCTTCGACTTCGACTTCGACTTCTTCGACTTCGACTTCTTCGACTTCGACTTCTTCGACTTCGACTTCTTCGACTTCGACTTCTTCGACTTCGACTTCGACTTCTTCGACTTCGACTTCTTCGACTTCGACTTCTTCGACTTCGACTTCTTCGACTTCGACTTCTTCGACTTCGACTTCTTCGACTTCGACTTCAACTTCGACTTCTTCGACTTCGACTTTGACTTCTTCGACTTCGACTTCGACTTCTTCGACTTCTTCGACTTCGACTTCTTCGACTTCGACTTCTTCGACTTCGACTTCGACTTCTTCGACTACTTAGACTTCTTTGACTTCGACTTCGACTTCTTCGACTACTTAGACTTCTTTGACTACTTAGACTTCTTCGACTACTTCGACTTCTTCGACTTCTTCGACTTCGAATTCTTTGACTTCTTCGACTTTGACTTCGACTTCTTCGACTTCTTCGACTTCGACTTCGACTTCGACTTCTTCGACTTCGACTTTGACTTCTTCGACTTCGACTTCGACTTCGACTTCTTCGACTTCTTCGACTTCGACTTCTTCGACTTCGACTTCGACTTCTTCGACTACTTAGACTTCTTTGACTTCGACTTCGACTTCTTCGACTACTTAGACTTCTTTGACTACTTGGACTTCTTCGACTACTTCGACTTCTTCGACTTCTTCGACTTCGAATTCTTCGACTTCTTCGACTTTGACTTCGACTTCTTCAACTTCAACTTCGACTTCTTCGACTTCGACTTCTTCGACTTCGACTTCGACTTCTTCGACTTCGACTTCTTCGACTTCGACTTCTTCGACTTCGACTTCTTGGACTTCGACTTCTTCGACTTCGACTTCTTCGACTTCGACTTCTTCGACTTCGACTTCGACTTCGACTTCTTCGACTTCGACTTTGACTTCTTCGACTTCGACTTCGACTTCTTCGACTTCTTCGACTTTGACTTCTTCGACTTCAACTTCGACTTCAACTTCTTCGACTTCGACTTCTTCGACTTCGAATTCTTCGACTTCTTCGACTACTTCGACTTCTTCGACTTCTTCGACTACTTCGACTTCGACTACTTCGACTTCGACTACTTCGACTTCGACTTCTTCGACTTCGACTTCGACTTCTTCGACTACTTCGACTTCGACTTCTTCGACTTCGACTTCTTCGCCTTCGACTTCTTCGACTTCGACTTCTTCGACTTCGACTTCTTCGACTTCGACTTCTTCGACTTCGACTTCTTCGACTTCGTCTTCTTCGACTTCTTCGACTTCTTCGACTTCTTCGACTTCTTCGACTTCTTCGACTTCTTCGACTTCTTCGACTTCTTCGACTTCTTCGACTTCTTCGACTTCTTCGACTTCTTCGACTTCTTCGACTTCTTCGACTTCTTCGACTTCTTCGACTTCTTCGACTTCTTCGACTTCTTCGACTTCTTCGACTTCTTCGACTTCTTCGACTTCTTCGACTTCTTCGACTTCGAATTCTTCGACTTCGACTTCGACTTCTTCGACTTCGACTTCTTCGACTTCGACTTCTTCGACTTCGACTTCGAATTCTTCGACTTCGACTTCGAATTCTTCGACTTCTTCGACTTCGAATTCTTCGACTTCTTCGACTTCGAATTCTTCGACTTCTTCGACTTCGAATTCTTCGACTTCTTCGACTTCGAATTCTTCGACTTCTTCGACTTCGAATTCTTCGACTTCTTCGACTTCTTCGACTTCGAATTCTTCGACTTCTTCGACTTCGAATTCTTCGACTTCTTCGACTTCGAATTCTTCGACTTCTTCGACTTCGAATTCTTCGACTTCTTCGACTACGACTTCGACTTGTTCGACTACTTAGACTTCTTCGACTACTTCGACTTCTTCGACTTCGAATTCTTCGACTTCTTCGACTACTTCGACTTCGACTTCGACTTCTTCGACTTCGACTTCTTCGACTTCGACTTCTTCGACTTCGACTTCTTCGACTTCGACTTCGACTTCTTCGACTTCGACTTCTTCGACTTCGACTTCTTCGACTTCGACTTCTTCGACTTCGACTTCTTCGACTTCGACTTCTTCGACTTCGACTTCTTCGACTTCGACTTCTTCGACTTCGACTTCTTCGACTTCTTCGACTTCGACTTCGACTTCTTCGACTTCGACTTCTTCGACTTCGACTTCTTCGACTTCGACTTCTTCGACTTCGACTTCTTCGACTTCGACTTCGACTTCTTCGACTTCTTCGACTTCTTCGACTTCGACTTCTTCGACTTCGACTTCTTCGACTTCGAATTCTTCGACTTCTTCGACTTCGAATTCTTCGACTTCTTTGACTACGACTTCGACTTGTTCGACTACTTAGACTTCTTCGACTACTTCGACTTCTTCGACTTCGAATTCTTCGACTTCTTCGACTACTTCGACTTCGACTTCGACTTCTTCGACTTCGACTTCTTCGACTTCGACTTCTTCGACTTCGACTTCTTCGACTTCGACTTCTTCGACTTCGACTTCTTCGACTTCTTCGACTTCGACTTCTTCGACTTCGACTTCTTCGACTTCGACTTCTTCGACTTCGACTTCTTCGACTTCGACTTCTTCGACTTCGACTTCTTCGACTTCGACTTCTTCGACTTCGACTTCTTCGACTTCGACTTCTTCGACTTCGACTTCTTCGACTTCGACTTCTTCGACTTCGACTTCTTCGACTTCGACTTCTTCGACTTCGACTTCTTGGACTTCGACTTCTTCGACTTCGACTTCTTCGACTTCGACTTCTTCGACTTCGACTTCGACTTCGACTTCTTCGACTTCGACTTTGACTTCTTCGACTTCGACTTCGACTTCTTCGACTTCTTCGACTTCGACTTCTTCGACTTCGACTTCTTCGACTTCGACTTCTTCGACTTCGACTTCGACTTCTTCGACTTCTTCGACTTCGACTTCTTCGACTTCGACTTCTTCGACTTCGACTTCTTCGACTTTGACTTCTTCGACTTTGACTTCTTCGACTTCGACTTCGACTTCGACTTCTTCGACTTCGAAATCTTCGACTTCTTCGACTACTTCGACTTCGACTTCTTCGACTTCGACTTCTTCAACTTCGACTTGGACTTCGACTTCTTCGACTTCGACTTCGACTTCTTCGACTTCGACTTCGACTTCTTCGACTTCGACTTCTTCGACTTCGACTTCGACTTCTTCGACTTCGACTTCTTCGACTTCGACTTCTTCGACTTCTTCGACTTCTTCGACTTCTTCGACTTCGACTTCGACTTCTTCGACTTCGACTTCTTCGACTTCGACTTCTTCGACTTCTTCGACTTCTTCGACTTCTTCGACTTCGACTTCTTCGACTTCGACTTCTGCGTCTTCGACTTCTTCGACTTCGACTTCGACTTCTTCGACTTCGACTTCGACTTCTTCGACTTCGACTTCGACTTCTTCGACTTCGACTTCTTCGACTTCGACTTCTTCGACTTCGACTTCTTCGACTTCGACTTCTTCGACTTCGACTTCTTCGACTTCGACTTCTTCGACTTCGACTTCTTCGACTTCGACTTCTTCGACTTCGACTTCTTCGACTTCGACTTCAACTTCGACTTCTTCGACTTTGACTTTGACTTCTTCGACTTCGACTTCGACTTCTTCGACTTCTTCGACTTCGACTTCTTCGACTTCGACTTCTTCGACTTCGACTTCGACTTCTTCGACTACTTAGACTTCTTTGACTTCGACTTCGACTTCTTCGACTACTTAGACTTCTTTGACTACTTAGACTTCTTCGACTACTTCGACTTCTTCGACTTCTTCGACTTTGAATTCTTTGACTTCTTCGACTTTGACTTCGACTTCTTCGACATCTTCGACTTCGACTTCGACTTCGACTTCTTCGACTTCGACTTTGACTTCTTCGACTTCGACTTCGACTTCTTCGACTTCTTCGACTTCGACTTCTTCGACTTCGACTTCGACTTCTTCGACTACTTAGACTTCTTTGACTTCGACTTCGACTTCTTCGACTACTTAGACTTCTTTGACTACTTGGACTTCTTCGACTACTTCGACTTCTTCGACTTCTTCGACTTCGAATTCTTCGACTTCTTCGACTTTGACTTCGACTTCTTCAACTTCAACTTCGACTTCTTCGACTTCGACTTCTTCGACTTCGACTTCGACTTCTTCGACTTCGACTTCTTCGACTTCGACTTCTTCGACTTCGACTTCTTGGACTTCGACTTCTTCGACTTCGACTTCTTCGACTTCGACTTCTTCGACTTCGACTTCTTCGACTTCGACTTCGACTTCGACTTCTTCGACTTCGACTTTGACTTCTTCGACTTCGACTTCGACTTCTTCGACTTCTTCGACTTTGACTTCTTCGACTTCGACTTCGACTTCAACTTCTTCGACTTCGACTTCTTCGACTTCGAATTCTTCGACTTCTTCGACTACTTCGACTTCTTCGACTTCTTCGACTACTTCGACTTCGACTACTTCGACTTCGACTTCTTCGACTTCGACTTCGACTTCTTCGACTACTTCGACTTCGACTTCTTCGACTTCGACTTCTTCGACTTCGACTTCTTCGCCTTCGACTTCTTCGACTTCGACTTCTTCGACTTCGACTTCTTCGACTTCGACTTCTTCGACTTCGTCTTCTTCGACTTCTTCGACTTCTTCGACTTCTTCGACTTCTTCGACTTCTTCGACTTCTTCGACTTCTTCGACTTCTTCGACTTCTTCGACTTCTTCGACTTCTTCGACTTCTTCGACTTCTTCGACTTCTTCGACTTCTTCGACTTCTTCGACTTCTTCGACTTCTTCGACTTATTCGACTTCTTCGACTTCTTCGACTTCGAATTCTTCGACTTCGACTTCGACTTCTTCGACTTCGACTTCGAATTCTTCGACTTCGACTTCGAATTCTTCGACTTCTTCGACTTCGAATTCTTCGACTTCTTCGACTTCGAATTCTTCGACTTCTTCGACTTCGAATTCTTCGACTTCTTCGACTTCGAATTCTTCGACTTCTTCGACTTCGAATTCTTCGACTTCTTCGACTTCGAATTCTTCGACTTCTTCGACTTCGAATTCTTCGACTTCTTCGACTTCGAATTCTTCGACTTCTTCGACTACGACTTCGACTTGTTCGACTACTTAGACTTCTTCGACTACTTCGACTTCTTCGACTTCGAATTCTTCGACTTCTTCGACTACTTTGACTTCGACTTCGACTTCTTCGACTTCGACTTCTTCGACTTCGACTTCTTCGACTTCGACTTCTTCGACTTCGACTTCTTCGACTTCGACTTCTTCGACTTCGACTTCGACTTCTTCGACTTCGACTTCTTCGACTTCGACTTCTTCGACTTCGACTTCTTCGACTTCGACTTCTTCGACTTCGACTTCTTCGACTTCGACTTCTTCGACTTCTTCGACTTCGACTTCGACTTCTTCGACTTCGACTTCTTCGACTTCGACTTCTTCGACTTCGACTTCTTCGACTTCGACTTCTTCGACTTCGACTTCGACTTCTTCGACTTCTTCGACTTCGACTTCTTCGACTTCGACTTCTTCGACTTCGACTTCTTCGACTTCGACTTCTTCGACTTCGACTTCTTCGACTTCGACTTCGACTTCGAATTCTTCGACTTCTTCGACTACTTCGACTTCGACTTCTTCGACTTCGACTTCGACTTCTTCAACTTCGACTTCGACTTCGACTTCTTCGACTTCGACTTCTTCTACTTCGACTTCGACTTCTTCGACTTCGACTTCTTCGACTTCGACTTCTTCGACTTCGACTTCGACTTCTTCGACTTCGACTTCGACTTCTTCGACTTCGACTTCTTCGAATTCGACTTCTTTGACTTCTTCGACTTCTTCGACTTCTTCGACTTCGACTTCGACTTCTTCGACTTCGACTTCGACTTCTTCGACTTCGACTTCTTCGACTTCGACTTCTTCGACTTCGACTTCGAATTCTTCGACTTCGACTTCGAATTCTTCGACTTCTTCGACTTCGAATTCTTCGACTTCTTCGACTTCGAATTCTTCGACTTCTTCGACTTCGAATTCTTCGACTTCTTCGACTTCGAATTCTTCGACTTCTTCGACTACGACTTCGACTTGTTCGACTACTTAGACTTCTTCGACTACTTCGACTTCTTCGACTTCGAATTCTTCGACTTCTTCGACTTCTTCGACTTCTTCGACTTCGAAATCTTCGACTTCTTCGACTTCGAATTCTTCGACTTCTTCGACTTCTTCGACTACGACTTCGACTTCTTCGACTACTTAGACTTCTTCGACTACTTAGACTTCTTCGACTACTTAGACTTCTTCGACTTCGAATTCTTCGACTTCGACTTCGACTTCTTCGACTACTTAGACTTCTTTGACTACTTAAACTTCTTCGACTACTTCGACTTCTTCGACTTCTTCGACTTCTTCGACTTCGAATTCTTCGACTTCTTCGACTACTTCGACTTCTTCGACTACTTCGACTTCGACCTCTTCGACTACTTCGACTTCGACTTCTTCGACTTCGACTTCGACTTCTTCGACTTCGAATTCGACTTCTTCGACTTCGACTTCTTCGACTTCGACTTCTTCGACTTCGACTTCTTCGACTTCGACTTCGACTTCTTCGACTTCGACTTCTTCGACTTCGACTTCGACTTCTTCGACTTCTTCGACTTCGACTTCTTCGACTTCGACTTCTTCGACTTCGACTTCTTCGACTTTGACTTCTTCGACTTTGACTTCTTCGACTTCGACTTCGACTTCGACTTCTTCGACTTCGAATTCTTCGACTTCTTCGACTACTTCGACTTCGACTTCTTCGACTTCGACTTCTTCAACTTCGACTTGGACTTCGACTTCTTCGACTTCGACTTCGACTTCTTCGACTTCGACTTCGACTTCTTCGACTTCGACTTCTTCGACTTCGACTTCTTCGACTTCGACTTCGACTTCTTCGACTTCGACTTCTTCGACTTCGACTTCTTCGACTTCTTCGACTTCTTCGACTTCGACTTCGACTTCTTCGACTTCGACTTCTTCGACTTCTTCGACTTCTTCGACTTCGACTTCTTCGACTTCGACTTCTGCGTCTTCGACTTCTTCGACTTCGACTTCGACTTCTTCGACTTCGACTTCGACTTCTTCGACTTCGACTTCGACTTCTTCGACTTCGACTTCGACTTCTTCGACTTCGACTTCTTCGACTTCGACTTCTTCGACTTCGACTTCTTCGACTTCGACTTCTTCGACTTCGACTTCTTCGACTTCGACTTCTTCGACTTCGACTTCTTCGACTTCGACTTCTTCGACTTCGACTTCTTCGACTTCGACTTCTTCGACTTCGACTTCTTCGACTTCGACTTCTTCGACTTCGACTTCGACTTCGACTTCGACTTCGACTTCTTCGACTTCGACTTTGACTTCTTCGACTTCGACTTCGACTTCTTCGACTTCTTCGACTTCTTCGACTTCGACTTCTTCGACTTCGACTTCGACTTCTTCGACTACTTAGACTTCTTTGACTTCGACTTCGACTTCTTCGACTACTTAGACTTCTTTGACTACTTCGACTTCTTCGACTACTTCGACTTCTTCGACTTCTTCGACTACTTCGACTTCTTCGACTTCTTCGACTTCGAATTCTTTGACTTCTTCGACTTTGACTTCGACTTCTTCGACTTCTTCGACTTCGACTTCGACTTCGACTTCTTCGACTTCGACTTCTTCGACTTCGACTTCGACTTCTTCGACTACTTAGACTTCTTTGACTACTTAGACTTCTTTGACTTCGACTTCGACTTCTTCGACTACTTAGACTTCTTTGACTACTTAGACTTCTTCGACTACTTCGACTTCTTCGACTTCTTCGACTTCGAATTCTTCGACTTCTTCGACTTTGACTTCGACTTCTTCGACTTCGACTTCGACTTCTTCGACTTCGACTTCTTCGACTTCGACTTCGACTTCTTCGACTTCGACTTCTTCGACTTCGACTTCTTCGACTTCGACTTCTTGGACTTCGACTTCTTCGACTTCGACTTCTTCGACTTCGACTTCTTCGACTTCGACTTCGACTTCTTCGACTTCGACTTTGACTTCTTCGACTTCGACTTCGACTTCTTCGACTTCTTCGACTTTGACTTCTTCGACTTCGACTTCGACTTCAACTTCTTCGACTTCGACTTCTTCGACTTCGAATTCTTCGACTTCGACTTCTTCGACTTCGACTTCTTCGACTACTTCGACTTCGACTTCTTCGACTTCGACTTCTTCGCCTTCGACTTTTTCGACTTCGACTTCTTCGACTTCTTCGACTTCTTCGACTTCTTCGACTTCTTCGACTTCTTCGACTTCTTCGACTTCTTCGACTTCTTCGACTTCTTCGACTACTTCGACTTCTTCGACTTCTTGGACTACTTCGACTTCGACTACTTCGACTTCGACTACTTCGACTTCGACTTCTTCGACTTCGACTTCGACTTCTTCGACTTCGACTTCTTCGAATTCGACTTCTTCGACTTCTTCGACTTCTTCGACTTCTTCGACTTCGACTTCGACTTCTTCGACTTCGACTTCGACTTCTTCGACTTCGACTTCTTCGACTTCGACTTCTTCGACTTCGACTTCGAATTCTTCGACTTCGACTTCGAATTCTTCGACTTCTTCGACTTCGAATTCTTCGACTTCTTCGACTTCGAATTCTTCGACTTCTTCGACTTCGAATTCTTCGACTTCTTCGACTTCGAATTCTTCGACTTCTTCGACTACGACTTCGACTTGTTCGACTACTTAGACTTCTTCGACTACTTCGACTTCTTCGACTTCGAATTCTTCGACTTCTTCGACTTCTTCGACTTCTTCGACTTCGAAATCTTCGACTTCTTCGACTTCGAATTCTTCGACTTCTTCGACTTCTTCGACTACGACTTCGACTTCTTCGACTACTTAGACTTCTTCGACTACTTAGACTTCTTCGACTACTTAGACTTCTTCGACTTCGAATTCTTCGACTTCGACTTCGACTTCTTCGACTACTTAGACTTCTTTGACTACTTAAACTTCTTCGACTACTTCGA
Source organism: Brachycybe producta (assembly GCA_036925085.1). Lineage (NCBI taxonomy): Eukaryota > Metazoa > Arthropoda > Diplopoda > Playtdesmida > Andrognathidae > Brachycybe > Brachycybe producta. Next base: position 74,691 of record JAUPFP010000077.1, read on the forward strand.
CTTCTTCGACTTCTTCGACTTCTTCGACTTCGAATTCTTCGACTTCTTCGACTACTTCGACTTCTTCGACTACTTCGACTTCGACCTCTTCGACTACTTCGACTTCGACTTCTTCGACTTCGACTTCGACTTCTTCGACTTCGAATTCGACTTCTTCGACTTCGACTTCTTCGACTTCGACTTCTTCGACTTCGACTTCTTCGACTTCGACTTCGACTTCTTCGACTTCGACTTCTTCGACTTCGACTTCGACTTCTTCGACTTCTTCGACTTCGACTTCTTCGACTTCGACTTCTTCGACTTCGACTTCTTCGACTTTGACTTCTTCGACTTTGACTTCTTCGACTTCGACTTCTTCGACTTCGAATTCTTCGACTTCTTCGACTACTTCGACTTCGACTTCTTCGACTTCGACTTCTTCAACTTCGACTTGGACTTCGACTTCTTCGACTTCGACTTCGACTTCTTCGACTTCGACTTCGACTTCTTCGACTTCGACTTCTTCGACTTCGACTTCTTCGACTTCGACTTCGACTTCTTCGACTTCGACTTCTTCGACTTCGACTTCTTCGACTTCTTCGACTTCTTCGACTTCGACTTCGACTTCTTCGACTTCGACTTCTTCGACTTCTTCGACTTCTTCGACTTCGACTTCTTCGACTTCGACTTCTGCGTCTTCGACTTCTTCGACTTCGACTTCGACTTCTTCGACTTCGACTTCGACTTCTTCGACTTCGACTTCGACTTCTTCGACTTCGACTTCGACTTCTTCGACTTCGACTTCTTCGACTTCGACTTCTTCGACTTCGACTTCTTCGACTTCGACTTCTTCGACTTCGACTTCTTCGACTTCGACTTCTTCGACTTCGACTTCTTCGACTTCGACTTCTTCGACTTCGACTTCTTCGACTTCGACTTCTTCGACTTCGACTTCTTCGACTTCGACTTCTTCGACTTCGACTTCGACTTCGACTTCTTCGACTTCGACTTTGACTTCTTCGACTTCGACTTCGACTTCTTCGACTTCTTCGACTTCTTCGACTTCGACTTCTTCGACTTCGACTTCGACTTCTTCGACTACTTAGACTTCTTTGACTTCGACTTCGACTTCTTCGACTACTTAGACTTCTTTGACTACTTCGACTTCTTCGACTACTTCGACTTCTTCGACTTCTTCGACTACTTCGACTTCTTCGACTTCTTCGACTTCGAATTCTTTGACTTCTTCGACTTTGACTTCGACTTCTTCGACTTCTTCGACTTCGACTTCGACTTCGACTTCGACTTCTTCGACTTCGACTTCTTCGACTTCGACTTCGACTTCTTCGACTACTTAGACTTCTTTGACTACTTAGACTTCTTTGACTTCGACTTCGACTTCTTCGACTACTTAGACTTCTTTGACTACTTAGACTTCTTCGACTACTTCGACTTCTTCGACTTCTTCGACTTCGAATTCTTCGACTTCTTCGACTTTGACTTCGACTTCTTCGACTTCGACTTCGACTTCTTCGACTTCGACTTCTTCGACTTCGACTTCGACTTCTTCGACTTCGACTTCTTCGACTTCGACTTCTTCGACTTCGACTTCTTGGACTTCGACTTCTTCGACTTCGACTTCTTCGACTTCGACTTCTTCGACTTCGACTTCGACTTCGACTTCTTCGACTTCGACTTTGACTTCTTCGACTTCGACTTCGACTTCTTCGACTTCTTCGACTTTGACTTCTTCGACTTCGACTTCGACTTCAACTTCTTCGACTTCGACTTCTTCGACTTCGAATTCTTCGACTTCGACTTCTTCGACTTCGACTTCTTCGACTACTTCGACTTCGACTTCTTCGACTTCGACTTCTTCGCCTTCGACTTCTTCGACTTCGACTTCTTCGACTTCTTCGACTTCTTCGACTTCTTCGACTTCTTCGACTTCTTCGACTTCTTCGACTTCTTCGACTTCTTCGACTTCTTCGACTACTTCGACTTCTTCGACTTCTTGGACTACTTCGACTTCGACTACTTCGACTTCGACTACTTCGACTTCGACTTCTTCGACTTCGACTTCGACTTCTTCGACTACTTCGACTTCGACTTCTTCGACTTCGACTTCTTCGCCTTCGACTTCTTCGACTTCGACTTCTTCGACTTCTTCGACTTCTTCGACTTCTTCGACTTCTTCGACTTCTTCGACTTCTTCGACTTCTTCGACTTCTTCGACTTCTTCGACTTCTTCGACTTCTTCGACTTCTTCGACTTCTTCGACTTCTTCGACTTCTTCGACTTCTTCGACTTCTTCGACTTCTTCGACTACTTCGACTTCTTCGACTTCTTCGACTACTTCGACTTCGACTACTTCGACTTCGACTACTTCGACTTCGACTTCTTCGACTTCGACTTCGACTTCTTCGACTACTTCGACTTCGACTTCTTCGACTTCGACTTCTTCGCCTTCGACTTCTTCGACTTCGACTTCTTCGACTTCGACTTCTTCGACTTCGACTTCTTCGACTTCGACTTCTTCGACTTCTTCGACTTCTTCGACTTCTTCGACTTCTTCGACTTCTTCGACTTCTTCGACTTCGAATTCTTCGACTTCTTCGACTACTTCGACTTCGACTTCTTCGACTTCGACTTCGACTTCTTCGACTTCGACTTCTTCGACTTCGACTTCGAATTCTTCGACTTCGACTTCGAATTCTTCGACTTCTTCGACTTCGACTTCTTCGACTTCTTCGACTTCTTCGACTTCGACTTCTTCGACTTCGACTTCTGCGTCTTCGACTTCTTCGACTTCGACTTCGACTTCTTCGACTTCGACTTCGACTTCTTCGACTTCGACTTCTTCGACTTCGACTTCTTCGACTTCGACTTCTTCGACTTCGACTTCTTCGACTTCGACTTCTTCGACTTCGACTTCTTCGACTTCGACTTCTTCGACTTCGACTTTGACTTCGACTTCTTCGACTTCGACTTCGACTTCGACTTCTTCGACTTCGACTTTGACTTCTTCGACTTCGACTTCGACTTCTTCGACTTCTTCGACTTCGACTTCTTCGACTTCGACTTCGACTTCTTCGACTACTTAGACTTCTTTGACTTCGACTTCGACTTCTTCGACTACTTAGACTTCTTTGACTACTTAGACTTCTTCGACTACTTCGACTTCTTCGACTTCTTCGACTTCGAATTCTTTGACTTCTTCGACTTTGACTTTGACTTCTTCGACTTCTTCGACTTCGACTTCGACTTCGACTTCTTCGACTTCGACTTTGACTTCTTCGACTTCGACTTCGACTTCTTCGACTTCTTCGACTTCGACTTCTTCGACTTCGACTTCGACTTCTTCGACTACTTAGACTTCTTTGACTTCGACTTCGACTTCTTCGACTACTTAGACTTCTTTGACTACTTAGACTTCTTCGACTACTTCGACTTCTTCGACTTCTTCGACTTCGAAATCTTCGACTTCTTCGACTTTGACTTCGACTTCTTCGACTTCGACTTCGACTTCTTCGACTTCGACTTCTTCGACTTCGACTTCGACTTCTTCGACTTCGACTTCTTCGACTTCGACTTCTTCGACTTCGACTTCTTGGACTTCGACTTCTTCGACTTCGACTTCTTCGACTTCGACTTCTTCGACTTCGACTTCTTCGACTTCGACTTCGACTTCTTCGACTTCGACTTTGACTTCTTCGACTTCGACTTCGACTTCTTCGACTTCTTCGACTTCGACTTCGACTTCAACTTCTTCGACTTCGACTTCTTCGACTTCGACTACTTCGACTTCGACTACTTCGACTTCGACTTCTTCGACTTCGACTTCGACTTCTTCGACTACTTCGACTTCGACTTCTTCGACTTCGACTTCTTCGCCTTCGACTTCTTCGACTTCGACTTCTTCGACTTCTTCGACTTCTTCGACTTCTTCGACTTCTTCGACTTCTTCGACTTCTTCGACTTCTTCGACTTCTTCGACTTCTTCGACTTCTTCGACTTCTTCGACTTCTTCGACTTCTTCGACTACTTCGACTTCGACTACTTCGACTTCGACTACTTCGACTTCGACTTCTTCGACTTCGACTTCGACTTCTTCGACTACTTCGACTTCGACTTCTTCGACTTCGACTTCTTCGCCTTCGACTTCTTCGACTTCGACTTCTTCGACTTCTTCGACTTCTTCGACTTCTTCGACTTCTTCGACTTCTTCGACTTCTTCGACTTCTTCGACTTCTTCGACTTCTTCGACTTCTTCGACTTCTTCGACTTCTTCGACTTCTTCGACTTCTTCGACTTCTTCGACTTCTTCGACTTCTTCGACTTCTTCGACTTCTTCGACTTCTTCGACTTCTTCGACTTCTTCGACTTCGAATTCTTCGACTTCTTCGACTACTTCGACTTCGACTTCTTCGACTTCGACTTCGACTTCTTCGACTTCGACTTCTTCGACTTCGACTTCTTCGACTTCGACTTCGAATTCTTCGACTTCGACTTCGAATTCTTCGACTTCTTCGACTTCGAATTCTTCGACTTCTTCGACTTCGAATTCTTCGACTTCTTCGACTTCGAATTCTTTGACTTCTTCGACTTCGAATTCTTCGACTTCTTCGACTTCGAATTCTTCGACTTCTTTGACTACGACTTCGACTTGTTCGACTACTTAGACTTCTTCAACTACTTCGACTTCTTCGACTTCGAATTCTTCGACTTCTTCGACTACTTCGACTTCGACTTCGACTTCTTCGACTTCGACTTCTTCGACTTCGACTTCTTCGACTTCGACTTCTTCGACTTCGACTTCTTCGACTTCGACTTCTTCGACTTCGACTTCGACTTCGACTTCTTCGACTTCGACTTCTTCGACTTCGACTTCTTCGACTTCGACTTCTTCGACTTCGACTTCTTCGACTTCGACTTCTTCGACTTCGACTTCTTCGACTTCGACTTCTTCGACTTCGACTTCTTCGACTTCGACTTCTTCGACTTCGACTTCTTCGACTTCGACTTCTTCGACTTCGACTTCGACTTCTTCGACTTCTTCGACTTCGACTTCTTCGACTTCGACTTCTTCGACTTTGACTTCTTCGACTTTGACTTCTTCGACTTCGACTTCGACTTCGACTTCTTCGACTTCGAATTCTTCGACTTCTTCGACTACTTCGACTTCGACTTCTTCGACTTCGACTTCTTCAACTTCGACTTCGACTTCGACTTCTTCGACTTCGACTTCGACTTCTTCGACTTCGACTTCTTCGACTTCGACTTCTTCGACTTCGACTTCGACTTCTTCGACTTCGACTTCTTCGACTTCGACTTCTTCGACTTCGACTTCTTCGACTTCTTCGACTTCTTCGACTTCGACTTCGACTTCTTCGACTTCGACTTCTTCGACTTCGACTTCTTCGACTTCGACTTCTTCGACTTCTTCGACTTCTTCGACTTCGACTTCTTCGACTTCGACTTCTGCGTCTTCGACTTCTTCGACTTCGACTTCGACTTCTTCGACTTCGACTTCGACTTCTTCGACTTCGACTTCGACTTCTTCGACTTCGACTTCTTCGACTTCGACTTCTTCGACTTCGACTTCTTCGACTTCGACTTCTTCGACTTCGACTTCGACTTCTTCGACTTCGACTTCTTCGACTTCGACTTCTTCGACTTCGACTTCTTCGACTTCGACTTCTTCGACTTCGACTTCTTCGACTTCGACTTCTTCGACTTCGACTTCTTCGACTTCGACTTCGACTTCGACTTCTTCGACTTTGACTTTGACTTCTTCGACTTCGACTTCGACTTCTTCGACTTCTTCGACTTCGACTTCGACTTCTTCGACTACTTAGACTTCTTTGACTTCGACTTCGACTTCTTCGACTACTTAGACTTCTTTGACTACTTAGACTTCTTCGACTACTTCGACTTCTTCGACTTCTTCGACTTCGAATTCTTTGACTTCTTCGACTTTGACTTCGACTTCTTCGACTTCTTCGACTTCGACTTCGACTTCGACTTCTTCGACTTCGACTTTGACTTCTTCGACTTCGACTTCGACTTCTTCGACTTTTTCGACTTCGACTTCGACTTCTTCGACTACTTAGACTTCTTTGACTTCGACTTCGACTTCTTCGACTACTTAGACTTCTTTGACTACTTAGACTTCTTCGACTACTTCGACTTCTTCGACTTCTTCGACTTCGAATTCTTCGACTTCTTCGACTTTGACTTCGACTTCTTCGACTTCGACTTCGACTTCTTCGACTTCGACTTCTTCGACTTCGACTTCTTCGACTTCGACTTCGACTTCTTCGACTTCGACTTCTTCGACTTCGACTTCTTCGACTTCGACTTCTTGGACTTCGACTTCTTCGACTTCGACTTCTTCGACTTCGACTTCGACTTCTTCGACTTCGACTTTGACTTCTTCGACTTCGACTTCGACTTCTTCGACTTCTTCGACTTTGACTTCTTCGACTTCGACTTCGACTTCAACTTCTTCGACTTCGACTTCTTCGACTTCGAATTCTTCGACTTCTTCGACTACTTCGACTTCTTCGACTTCTTCGACTACTTCGACTTCGACTACTTCGACTTCGACTACTTCGACTTCGACTTCTTCGACTTCGACTTCGACTTCTTCGACTACTTCGACTTCGACTTCTTCGACTTCGACTTCTTCGACTTCGACTTCTTCGCCTTCGACTTCTTCGACTTCGACTTCTTCGACTTCGACTTCTTCGACTTCGACTTCTTCGACTTCTTCGACTTCTTCGACTTCTTCGACTTCTTCGACTTCTTCGACTTCTTCGACTTCTTCGACTTCTTCGACTTCTTCGACTTCTTCGACTTCTTCGACTTCTTCGACTTCTTCGACTTCTTCGACTTCTTCGACTTCTTCGACTTCTTCGACTTCTTCGACTTCTTCGACTTCTTCGACTTCTTCGACTTCTTCGACTTCTTCGACTTCTTCGACTTCTTCGACTTCTTCGACTTCTTCGACTTCTTCGACTTCTTCGACTTCGAATTCTTCGACTTCGACTTCGACTTCTTCGACTTCGACTTCTTCGACTTCGACTTCGAATTCTTCGACTTCGACTTCGAATTCTTCGACTTCTTCGACTTCGACTTCTTCGACTTCGACTTCTTCGACTTCGACTTCGAATTCTTCGACTTCGACTTCGAATTCTTCGACTTCTTCGACTTCGAATTCTTCGACTTCTTCGACTTCGAATTCTTCGACTTCTTCGACTTCGAATTCTTTGACTTCTTCGACTTCGAATTCTTCGACTTCTTCGACTTCGAATTCTTCGACTTCTTTGACTACGACTTCGACTTGTTCGACTACTTAGACTTCTTCGACTACTTCGACTTCTTCGACTTCGAATTCTTCGACTTCTTCGACTACTTCGACTTCGACTTCGACTTCTTCGACTTCGACTTCTTCGACTTCGACTTCTTCGACTTCGACTTCTTCGACTTCGACTTCTTCGACTTCGACTTCTTCGACTTCGACTTCGACTTCGACTTCTTCGACTTCGACTTCTTCGACTTCGACTTCTTCGACTTCGACTTCTTCGACTTCGACTTCTTCGACTTCGACTTCTTCGACTTCGACTTCTTCGACTTCGACTTCTTCGACTTCGACTTCTTCGACTTCGACTTCTTCGACTTCGACTTCTTCGACTTCGACTTCTTCGACTTCGACTTCGACTTCTTCGACTTCTTCGACTTCGACTTCTTCGACTTCGACTTCTTCGACTTTGACTTCTTCGACTTTGACTTCTTCGACTTCGACTTCGACTTCGACTTCTTCGACTTCGAATTCTTCGACTTCTTCGACTACTTCGACTTCGACTTCTTCGACTTCGACTTCTTCAACTTCGACTTGGACTTCGACTTCTTCGACTTCGACTTCGACTTCTTCGACTTCGACTTCGACTTCTTCGACTTCGACTTCTTCGACTTCGACTTCTTCGACTTCGACTTCGACTTCTTCGACTTCGACTTCTTCGACTTCGACTTCTTCGACTTCGACTTCTTCGACTTCTTCGACTTCTTCGACTTCGACTTCGACTTCTTCGACTTCGACTTCTTCGACTTCGACTTCTTCGACTTCGACTTCTTCGACTTCTTCAACTTCTTCGACTTCGACTTCTTCGACTTCGACTTCTGCGTCTTCGACTTCTTCGACTTCGACTTCGACTTCTTCGACTTCGACTTCGACTTCTTCGACTTCGACTTCGACTTCTTCGACTTCGACTTCTTCGACTTCGACTTCTTCGACTTCGACTTCTTCGACTTCGACTTCTTCGACTTCGACTTCGACTTCTTCGACTTCGACTTCTTCGACTTCGACTTCTTCGACTTCGACTTCTTCGACTTCGACTTCTTCGACTTCGACTTCTTCGACTTCGACTTCTTCGACTTCGACTTCTTCGACTTCGACTTCTTCGACTTCGACTTCGACTTCGACTTCTTCGACTTTGACTTTGACTTCTTCGACTTCGACTTCGACTTCTTCGACTTCTTCGACTTCGACTTCGACTTCTTCGACTACTTAGACTTCTTTGACTTCGACTTCGACTTCTTCGACTACTTAGACTTCTTTGACTACTTAGACTTCTTCGACTACTTCGACTTCTTCGACTTCTTCGACTTCGAATTCTTTGACTTCTTCGACTTTGACTTCGACTTCTTCGACTTCTTCGACTTCGACTTCGACTTCGACTTCTTCGACTTCGACTTTGACTTCTTCGACTTCGACTTCGACTTCTTCGACTTCTTCGACTTCGACTTCGACTTCTTCGACTACTTAGACTTCTTTGACTTCGACTTCGACTTCTTCGACTACTTAGACTTCTTTGACTACTTAGACTTCTTCGACTACTTCGACTTCTTCGACTTCTTCGACTTCGAATTCTTCGACTTCTTCGACTTTGACTTCGACTTCTTCGACTTCGACTTCGACTTCTTCGACTTCGACTTCTTCGACTTCGACTTCTTCGACTTCGACTTCGACTTCTTCGACTTCGACTTCTTCGACTTCGACTTCTTCGACTTCGACTTCTTGGACTTCGACTTCTTCGACTTCGACTTCTTCGACTTCGACTTCGACTTCTTCGACTTCGACTTTGACTTCTTCGACTTCGACTTCGACTTCTTCGACTTCTTCGACTTTGACTTCTTCGACTTCGACTTCGACTTCAACTTCTTCGACTTCGACTTCTTCGACTTCGAATTCTTCGACTTCTTCGACTACTTCGACTTCTTCGACTTCTTCGACTACTTCGACTTCGACTACTTCGACTTCGACTACTTCGACTTCGACTTCTTCGACTTCGACTTCGACTTCTTCGACTACTTCGACTTCGACTTCTTCGACTTCGACTTCTTCGACTTCGACTTCTTCGCCTTCGACTTCTTCGACTTCGACTTCTTCGACTTCGACTTCTTCGACTTCGACTTCTTCGACTTCTTCGACTTCTTCGACTTCTTCGACTTCTTCGACTTCTTCGACTTCTTCGACTTCTTCGACTTCTTCGACTTCTTCGACTTCTTCGACTTCTTCGACTTCTTCGACTTCTTCGACTTCTTCGACTTCTTCGACTTCTTCGACTTCTTCGACTTCTTCGACTTCTTCGACTTCTTCGACTTCTTCGACTTCTTCGACTTCTTCGACTTCTTCGACTTCTTCGACTTCTTCGACTTCTTCGACTTCTTCGACTTCTTCGACTTCTTCGACTTCTTCGACTTCTTCGACTTCTTCGACTTCTTCGACTTCTTCGACTTCTTCGACTTCTTCGACTTCGAATTCTTCGACTTCGACTTCGACTTCTTCGACTTCGACTTCTTCGACTTCGACTTCGAATTCTTCGACTTCGACTTCGAATTCTTCGACTTCTTCGACTTCGAATTCTTCGACTTCTTCGACTTCGAATTCTTCGACTTCTTCGACTTCGAATTCTTCGACTTCTTCGACTTCGAATTCTTCGACTTCTTCGACTACGACTTCGACTTGTTCGACTACTTAGACTTCTTCGACTACTTCGACTTCTTCGACTTCGAATTCTTCGACTTCTTCGACTACTTCGACTTCGACTTCGACTTCTTCGACTTCGACTTCTTCGACTTCGACTTCTTCGACTTCGACTTCTTCGACTTCGACTTCTTCGACTTCGACTTCTTCGACTTCGACTTCTTCGACTTCGACTTCTTCGACTTCTTCGACTTCTTCGACTTCGACTTCTTCGACTTCGACTTCTTCGACTTCGACTTCGACTTCTTCGACTTCGACTTCTTCGACTTCGACTTCTTCGACTTCGACTTCTTCGACTTCTTCGACTTCGACTTCGACTTCTTCGACTTCGACTTCTTCGACTTCGACTTCTTCGACTTCGACTTCTTCGACTTCGACTTCTTCGACTTCGACTTCGACTTCTTCGACTTCTTCGACTTCGACTTCTTCGACTTCGACTTCTTCGACTTCGACTTCTTCGACTTCGACTTCTTCGACTTTGACTTCTTCGACTTCGACTTCGACTTCGAATTCTTCGACTTCTTCGACTACTTCGACTTCGACTTCTTCGACTTCGACTTCGACTTCTTCAACTTCGACTTCGACTTCGACTTCTTCGACTTCGACTTCTTCTACTTCGACTTCGACTTCTTTGACTTCGACTTCTTCGACTTCGACTTCTTCGACTTCGACTTCGACTTCTTCGACTTCGACTTCGACTTCTTCGACTTCGACTTCTTCGAATTCGACTTCTTCGACTTCTTCGACTTCTTCGACTTCTTCGACTTCTTCGACTTCTTCGACTTCGACTTCGACTTCTTCGACTTCGACTTCGACTTCTTCGACTTCGACTTCTTCGACTTCGACTTCTTCGACTTCGACTTCGAATTCTTCGACTTCGACTTCGAATTCTTCGACTTCTTCGACTTCGAATTCTTCGACTTCTTCGACTTCGAATTCTTCGACTTCTTCGACTTCGAATTCTTCGACTTCTTCGACTTCGAATTCTTCGACTTCTTCGACTACGACTTCGACTTGTTCGACTACTTAGACTTCTTCGACTACTTCGACTTCTTCGACTTCGAATTCTTCGACTTCTTCGACTTCTTCGACTTCTTCGACTTCGAAGTCTTCGACTTCTTCGACTTCGAATTCTTCGACTTCTTCGACTTCTTCGACTACGACTTCGACTTCTTCGACTACTTAGACTTCTTCGACTACTTAGACTTCTTCGACTACTTAGACTTCTTCGACTTCGAATTCTTCGACTTCGACTTCGACTTCTTCGACTACTTAGACTTCTTTGACTACTTAAACTTCTTCGACTACTTCGACTTCTTCGACTTCTTCGACTTCTTCGACTTCGAATTCTTCGACTTCTTCGACTACTTCGACTTCTTCGACTACTTCGACTTCGACCTCTTCGACTACTTCGACTTCGACTTCTTCGACTTCGACTTCGACTTCTTCGACTTCGAATTCGACTTCTTCGACTTCGACTTCTTCGACTTCGACTTCTTCGACTTCGACTTCTTCGACTTCGACTTCTTCGACTTCGACTTCGACTTCTTCGACTTCGACTTCTTCGACTTCGACTTCTTCGACTTCGACTTCTTCGACTTCGACTTCGACTTCTTCGACTTTGACTTCTTCGACTTCGACTTCGACTTCGACTTCGACTACAACTTCTTCGACTTCGACTTCTTCGACTTCGAATTCTTCGACTTCTTCGACTACTTCGACTTCTTCGACTACTTCGACTTCTTCGACTTCTTCACCTTCTTCGACTTCTTTGACTACTTCGACTTCGACTACTTCGACTTCTTCGACTTCGACTTCGACTTCTTCGACTACTTCGACTTCGACTACTTCGACTTCGACTTCTTCGACTTCGACTTCGACTTCTTCGACTTCTTCGAACACTTCGACTTCGACTACTTCGACTTCGACTTCTTCGACTTCGACTTCGACTTCTTCGACTTCGACTTCTTCGACTTCGACTTCTTCGACTTCGACTTCTTCGACTTCGACTTCGACTTCTTCGACTTCGACTTCTTCGACTTCGACTTCGACTTCTTCGACTTCGACTTCGACTTCTTCGACTTCGACTTCTTCGACTTCGACTTCTTCGACTTCGACTTCTTCGACTTCGACTTCTTCGACTTCGACTTCGACTTTTTCGACTTCGACTTCGACTTCTTCGACTTCGACTTCTTCGACTTCGACTTCTTCGACTTCGACTTCTTCGACTTCGACTTCTTCGACTTCGACTTCTTCGACTTCGACTTCTTCGACTTCGACTTCTTCGACTTCGACTTCTTCGACTTCGACTTCTTCGACTTCGACTTCTTCGACTTCGACTTCTTCGACTTCGACTTCTTCGACTTCGACTTCTTCGACTTCGACTTCTTCGACTTCGACTTCGACTTCTTCGACTTCGACTTCTTCGACTTCGACTTCTTCGACTTCGACTTCGACTTCTTCGACTTCGACTTCGACTTCTTCGACTTCGACTTCTTCGACTTCGACTTCTTCGACTTCGACTTCGACTTTTTCGACTTCGACTTCGACTTCTTCGACTTCGACTTCTTCGACTTCGACTTCTTCGACTTCGACTTCTTTGACTTCGACTTCTTCGACTTCGACTTCTTCGACTTCGACTTCTTCGACTTCGACTTCTTCGACTTCGACTTCTTCGACTTCGACTTCTTCGACTTCGACTTCTTCGACTTCGACTTCTTCGACTTCGACTTCTTCGACTTCGACTTCTTCGACTTCGACTTCTTCGACTTCGAATTCTTCGACTTCTTCGACTACTTCAACTTCTTCGACTACTTCGACTTCGACTACTTCGACTTCGACTACTTCGACTTCGACTTCGACTTCTTCGACTTCGACTTCTTCGACTTCGACTTCTTCGACTTCGACTTTTTCGACTTCGACTTTGACTTCGACTTCTTCGACTTCGACTTCTTCGACTTCGACTTCGACTTCTTCGACTTCGACTTCTTCGACTTCTTCGACTTCGACTTCTTCGACTTCGACTTCGACTTCTTCGACTTCGACTTCTTCGACTTCGACTTCTTCGACTTCTTCGACTTCGACTTCTTCGACTTCGACTTCGACTTCTTCGACTTCGACTTCGACTTCGAATTCTTCGACTTCTTCGACTACTTCGACTTCGACTTCTTCGACTTCGACTTCGACTTCTTCAACTTCGACTTCGACTTCGACTTCTTCGACTTCGACTTCTTCGACTTCGACTTCTTCTACTTCGACTTCGACTTCTTTGACTTCGACTTCTTCGACTTCGACTTCTTCGACTTCGACTTCGACTTCTTCGACTTCGACTTCGACTTCTTCGACTTCGACTTCGACTTCTTCGACTTCGACTTCTTCGAATTCGACTTCTTCGAATTCGACTTCTTCGACTTCTTCGACTTCTTCGACTTCTTCGACTTCTTCGACTTCGACTTCGACTTCTTCGACTTCGACTTCGACTTCTTCGACTTCGACTTCTTCGACTTCGACTTCGAATTCTTCGACTTCGACTTCGAATTCTTCGACTTCTTCGACTTCGAATTCTTCGACTTCTTCGACTTCGAATTCTTCGACTTCTTCGACTTCGAATTCTTCGACTTCTTCGACTTCGAATTCTTCGACTTCTTCGACTTCGAATTCTTCGACTTCTTCGACTACGACTTCGACTTGTTCGACTACTTAGACTTCTTCGACTACTTCGACTTCTTCGACTTCGAATTCTTCGACTTCTTCGACTTCTTCGACTTCTTCGACTTCGAAGTCTTCGACTTCTTCGACTTCGAATTCTTCGACTTCTTCGACTTCTTCGACTACGACTTCGACTTCTTCGACTACTTAGACTTCTTCGACTACTTAGACTTCTTCGACTACTTAGACTTCTTCGACTTCGAATTCTTCGACTTCGACTTCGACTTCTTCGACTACTTAGACTTCTTTGACTACTTAAACTTCTTCGACTACTTCGACTTCTTCGACTTCTTCGACTTCTTCGACTTCGAATTCTTCGACTTCTTCGACTACTTCGACTTCTTCGACTACTTCGACTTCGACCTCTTCGACTACTTCGACTTCGACTTCTTCGACTTCGACTTCGACTTCTTCGACTTCGAATTCGACTTCTTCGACTTCGACTTCTTCGACTTCGACTTCTTCGACTTCGACTTCTTCGACTTCGACTTCGACTTCTTCGACTTCGACTTCTTCGACTTCGACTTCGACTTCTTCGACTTTGACTTCTTCGACTTCGACTTCGACTTCGACTTCGACTACAACTTCTTCGACTTCGACTTCTTCGACTTCGAATTCTTCGACTTCTTCGACTACTTCGACTTCTTCGACTACTTCGACTTCTTCGACTTCTTCACCTTCTTCGACTTCTTTGACTACTTCGACTTCGACTACTTCGACTTCGACTTCTTCGACTTCGACTTCGACTTCTTCGACTACTTCGACTTCGACTACTTCGACTTCGACTTCTTCGACTTCGACTTCGACTTCTTCGACTTCTTCGAACACTTCGACTTCGACTACTTCGACTTCGACTTCTTCGACTTCGACTTCGACTTCTTCGACTTCGACTTCTTCGACTTCGACTTCTTCGACTTCGACTTCTTCGACTTCGACTTCGACTTCTTCGACTTCGACTTCTTCGACTTCGACTTCGACTTCTTCGACTTCGACTTCGACTTCTTCGACTTCGACTTCTTCGACTTCGACTTCTTCGACTTCGACTTCTTCGACTTCGACTTCGACTTTTTCGACTTCGACTTCGACTTCTTCGACTTCGACTTCTTCGACTTCGACTTCTTCGACTTCGACTTCTTCGACTTCGACTTCTTCGACTTCGACTTCTTCGACTTCGACTTTTTCGACTTCGACTTCTTCGACTTCGACTTCTTCGACTTCTTCGACTTCGACTTCTTCGACTTCGACTTCTTCGACTTCGACTTCTTCGACTTCGACTTCTTCGACTTCGACTTCTTCGACTTCGACTTCTTCGACTTCGACTTCTTCGACTTCGACTTCTTCGACTTCGACTTCTTCGACTTCGACTTCTTCGACTTCGAATTCTTCGACTTCTTCGACTACTTCAACTTCTTCGACTACTTCGACTTCGACTACTTCGACTTCGACTACTTCGACTTCGACTTCGACTTCTTCGACTTCGACTTCTTCGACTTCGACTTCTTCGACTTCGACTTTTTCGACTTCGACTTTGACTTCGACTTCTTCGACTTCGACTTCGACTTCTTCGACTTCGACTTCTTCTACTTCTTCGACTTCGACTTCTTCGACTTCGACTTCGACTTCTTCGACTTCGACTTCTTCGACTTCGACTTCTTCGACTTCTTCGACTTCGACTTCTTCGACTTCGACTTCTTCGACTTCGACTTCGACTTCTTCGACTTCGACTTCGACTTCTTCGACTTCGACTTCTTCGACTTCGAAGTCTTCGACTTCTTCGACTACTTCGACTACTTCGACTTCTTCGACTTCTTCGACTACTTCGACTTCGACTACTTCGACTACTTCGACTTCTTCGACTTCAACTTCGACTTCTTCGACGACTTCGACTTCGACTTCTTCGACTACTTCGACTTCGACTTCGACTTCGACTTCTTCGACTTCTTCGACTTCTTCGACTTCGACTTCTTCGACTTCGACTTCTTCGACTTCGACTTCTTCGACTTCGACTTCTTCGACTTCGACTTCTTCGACTTCGACTTCTTCGACTTCGACTTCTTCGACTTCGACTTCGACTTCTTCGACTTCGACTTCTTCGACTTCGACTTCTTCGACTTCGACTTCTTCGACTTCGACTTCGACTTCTTCGACTTCGACTTCGACTTCGACTTCTTCGACTTCGACTTCGACTTCTTCGACTTCGACTTCGACTTCTTCGACTTCGACTTCTTCAACTTCGACTTCTTCGACTTCGACTTCGACTTCTTCGACTTCGACTTCGAATTCTTCGACTTCGAATTCTTCGACTTCTTCGACTTCGACTTCTTCGACTTCGAATTCTTCGACTTCTTCGACTACGACTTCGACTTGTTCGACTACTTAGACTTCTTCGACTTCTTCGACATCGAATTCTTCGACTTCTTCGACTACTTCGACTTCGACTTCTTCGACTTCGACTTCGACTTCTTCGACTTCGACTTCTTCGACTTCGACTTCTTCGACTTCGACTTCTTCGACTTCGACTTCGAATTCTTCGACTACTTCGACTTCGACTACTTCGACTTCGACTTCTTCGACTTCGACTTCTTCGACTTCTTCGAATACTTCGACTTCGACTACTTCGACTTCGACTTCTTCGACTTCGACTTCGACTTCTTCGACTTCGACTTCTTCGACTTCGACTTCTTCGACTTCGACTTCTTCGACTTCGACTTCTTCGACTTCGACTTCTTCGAATACTTCGACTTCGACTACTTCGACTTCGACTTCTTCGACTTCGACTTCGACTTCTTCGACTTCGACTTCGACTTCTTCGACTTCGACTTCGACTTCTTCGACTTCGACTTCGACTTCTTCGACTTCGACTTCGACTTCTTCGACTTCGACTTCGACTTCTTCGACTTCGACTTCTTCAACTTCGACTTCTTCGACTTCGACTTCGACTTCTTCGACTTCGACTTCGAATTCTTCGACTTCGACTTCGAATTCTTCGACTTCTTCGACTTCGAATTCTTCGACTTCTTCGACTTCGAATTCTTCGACTTCTTCGACTTCGAAATCTTCGACTTCTTCGACTTCGAATTCTTCGACTTCTTCGACTTCGACTTCTTCGACTTCGAATTCTTCGACTTCTTCGACTACGACTTCGACTTGTTCGACTACTTAGACTTCTTCGACTTCTTCGACATCGAATTCTTCGACTTCTTCGACTACTTCGACTTAGACTTCTTCGACTTCGACTTCGACTTCTTCGACTTCGACTTCTTCGACTTCGACTTCTTCGACTTCGACTTCTTCGACTTCGACTTCTTCGACTTCGACTTCTTCGACTTCGACTTCGAATTCTTCGACTACTTCGACTTCGACTACTTCGACTTCAACTTCTTCGACTTCGACTTCGACTTCTTCGACTTCTTCGAATACTTCGACTTCGACTACTTCGACTTCGACTTCTTCGACTTCGACTTCGACTTCTTCGACTTCGACTTCTTCGACTTCGACTTCTTCGACTTCGACTTCTTCGACTTCGACTTCTTCGACTTCGACTTCTTCGACTTCGACTTCGACTTCTTCGACTTCGACTTCGACTTCTTCGACTTCGACTTCGACTTCTTCGACTTCGACTTCTTCGACTTCGACTTCTTCGACTTCGACTTCTTCGACTTCGACTTCTTCGACTTCGACTTCTTCGACTTCGACTTCTTCGACTTCGACTTCTTCGACTTCGACTTCTTCGACTTCGACTTCTTCGACTTCGACTTCTTCGACTTCGACTTCTTCGACTTCGACTTCTTCGACTTCGACTTCGACTTCTTCGACTTCGACTTCTTCGACTTCGACTTCTTCGACTTCGACTTCTTCGACTTCGACTTCTTCGACTTCGACTTCTTCGACTTCGACTTCTTCGACTTCGACTTCGACTTCTTCGACTTCGACTTCTTCGACTTCGACTTCTTCGACTTCGACTTCTTCGACTTCGACTTCTTCGACTTCGACTTCTTCGACTTCGACTTCTTCGACTTCGACTTCTTCGACTTCGACTTCTTCGACTTCGACTTCTTCGACTTCGACTTCTTCGACTTCGACTTCTTCGACTTCGACTTCTTCGACTTCGACTTCTTCGACTTCGACTTCTTCGACTTCGACTTCGACTTCTTCGACTTCGACTTCTTCGACTTCGACTTCTTCGACTTCGACTTCTTCGACTTCGACTTCTTCGACTTCGACTTCTTCGACTTCGACTTCTTCGACTTCGACTTCTTCGACTTCGACTTCTTCGACTTCGACTTCTTCGACTTCGTCTTCTTCGACTTCGACTTCTTCGACTTCGACTTCTTCGACTTCGACTTCTTCGACTTCGACTTCTTCGACTTCGACTTCGACTTCTTCGAC
This sequence comes from Brachycybe producta, assembly GCA_036925085.1. NCBI lineage: Eukaryota > Metazoa > Arthropoda > Diplopoda > Playtdesmida > Andrognathidae > Brachycybe > Brachycybe producta. The sequence continues at coordinate 92,815 of JAUPFP010000077.1, forward strand.
TTCGACTTCGACTTCTTCGACTTCTTCGACTTCTTCGACTTCTTCGACTTCTTCGACTTCGACTTCTTCGACTTCGACTTCTTCGACTTCGAATTCTTCGACTTCTTCGACTACTTCGACTTCTTCGACTACTTCGACTTCGACTTCGACTTCTTCGACTTCGACTTCTTCGACTTCGACTTCTTCGACTTCGACTTCGACTTCTTCGACTTCTTCGACTTCTTCGACTTCGACTTCTTCGACTTCGACTTCTTCGACTTCGACTTCTTCGACTTCGACTTCTTCGACTTTGACTTCTTCGACTTCGACTTCGACTTCGACTTCTTCGACTTCGAATTCTTCGACTTCTTCGACTACTTCGACTTCGACTTCTTCGACTTCGACTTCGACTTCTTCAACTTCGACTTCGACTTCGACTTCTTCGACTTCGACTTCGACTTCTTCGACTTCGACTTCTTCGACTTCGACTTCTTCGACTTCGACTTCTTCGACTTCGACTTCTTCGACTTCGACTTCTTCGACTTCTTCGACTTCTTCGACTTCGACTTCGACTTCTTCGACTTCGACTTCTTCGTCTTCTTCGACTTCTTCGACTTCGACTTCTTCGACTTCGACTTCTGCGTCTTCGACTTCTTCGACTTCGACTTCGACTTCTTCGACTTCGACTTCGACTTCTTCGACTTCGACTTCGACTTCTTCGACTTCGACTTCTTCGACTTCGACTTCTTCGACTTCGACTTCGACTTCTTCGACTTCGACTTCTTCGACTTCGACTTCTTCGACTTCAACTTCTTCGACTTCGACTTCTTCGACTTCGACTTCGACTTCTTCGACTTCGACTTTGACTTCTTCGACTTCGACTTCTTCGACTTCTTCGACTTCGACTTCTTCGACTTCGACTTCGACTTCTTCGACTACTTAGACTTCTTTGACTTCGACTTCGACTTCTTCGACTACTTAGACTTCTTTGACTACTTAGACTTCTTCGACTACTTCGACTTCTTCGACTTCTTCGACTTCGAATTCTTCGACTTCTTCGACTTTGACTTCAACTTCTTCGACTTCTTCGACTTCGACTTCGACTTCTTCGACTTCGACTTTGACTTCTTCGACTTCGACTTCGACTTCTTCGACTTCTTCGACTTCGACTTCTTCGACTTCGACTTCTTCGACTTCGACTTCTTCGACTTCGACTTCGACTTCGACTTCTTCGACTTCGAATTCTTCGACTTCTTCGACTACTTCGACTTCGACTTCTTCGACTTCGACTTCGACTTCTTCAACTTCGACTTCGACTTCGACTTCTTCGACTTCGACTTCTTCGACTTCGACTTCGACTTCTTCGACTTCGACTTCTTCGAATTCGACTTCTTCGACTTCGACTTCTTCGACTTCGACTTCTTCGACTTCGACTTCTTCGACTTCGACTTCTTCGACTTCGACTTCTTCGACTTCTTCGACTTCTTCGACTTCTTCGACTTCGACTTCGACTTCTTCGACTTCGAGACTTCGACTTCTTCGACTTCTTCGACTTCGACTTCTTCGACTTCGACTTCTGCGTCTTCGACTTCTTCGACTTCGACTTCGACTTCTTCGACTTCGACTTCGACTTCTTCGACTTCGACTTCGACTTCTTCGACTTCGACTTCTTCGACTTCGACTTCTTCGACTTCGACTTCGACTTCTTCGACTTCGACTTCTTCGACTTCGACTTCTTCGACTTCAACTTCTTCGACTTCGACTTCTTCGACTTCGACTTCTTCGACTTTGACTTCGACTTCTTCGACTTCGACTTTGACTTCTTCGACTTCGACTTCTTCGACTTCTTCGACTTCGACTTCTTCGACTTCGACTTCGACTTCTTCGACTACTTAGACTTCTTTGACTTCGACTTCGACTTCTTCGACTACTTAGACTTCTTTGACTACTTAGACTTCTTCGACTACTTCGACTTCTTCGACTTCTTCGACTTCGAATTCTTCGACTTCTTCGACTTTGACTTCAACTTCTTCGACTTCTTCGACTTCGACTTCGACTTCTTCGACTTCGACTTTGACTTCTTCGACTTTGACTTCTTCGACTTCGACTTCGACTTCTTCGACTTCTTCGACTTCGACTTCTTCGACTTCGACTTCTTCGACTTCGACTTCGACTTCGACTTCTTCGACTACTTAGACTTCTTTGACTTCGACTTCGACTTCTTCGACTACTTAGACTTCTTTGAATACTTAGACTTCTTCGACTACTTCGACTTCTTCGACTTCTTCGACTTCGAATTCTTCGACTTCTTCGACTTTGACTTCGACTTCTTCGACTTCGACTTCGACTTTTTCGACTTCTACTTCTTCGACTTCGACTTCGACTTCTTCGACTTCGACTTCTTCGACTTCGACTTCTTCGACTTCGACTTCTTCGACTTCGACTTCTTCGACTTCGACTTCTTCGACTTCGACTTCGAATTCTTCGACTACTTCGACTTCGACTACTTCGACTTCGACTTCTTCGACTTCGACTTCGACTTCTTCGAATACTTCGACTTCGACTACTTCGACTTCGACTTCTTCGACTTCGACTTCGACTTCTTCGACTTCGACTTCTTCGACTTCGACTTCTTCGACTTCGACTTCTTCGACTTCGACTTCGACTTCTTCGACTTCGACTTCGACTTCTTCGACTTCGACTTCGACTTCTTCGACTTCGACTTCTTCGACTTCGACTTCTTCGACTTCGACTTCTTCGACTTCGACTTCTTCGACTTCGACTTCTTCGACTTCGACTTCTTCGACTTCGACTTCTTCGACTTCGACTTCTTCGACTTCGACTTCTTCGACTTCGACTTCTTCGACTTCGACTTCTTCGACTTCTTCGACTTCGACTTCTTCGACTTCGACTTCTTCGACTTCGACTTCTTCGACTTCGACTTCTTCGACTTCGACTTCTTCGACTTCGACTTCTTCGACTTCGACTTCTTCGACTTCGACTTCTTCGACTTCGACTTCTTCGACTTCGACTTCTTCGACTTCGACTTCTTCGACTTCGACTTCTTCGACTTCGACTTCTTCGACTTCGACTTCTTCGACTTCGACTTCGACTTCTTCGACTTCGACTTCGACTTCTTCGACTTCTTCGACTTCGACTTCTTCGACTTCGAATTCTTCGACTTCTTCGACTACTTCGACTTCTTCGACTACTTCGACTACTTCGACTTCGACTTCGACTTCTTCGACTTCGACTTCTTCGACTTCGACTTCGACTTCTTCGACTTCTTCGACTTCGACTTCTTCGACTTCGACTTCTTCGACTTCGACTTCTTCGACTTCGACTTCTTCGACTTTGACTTCTTCGACTTCGACTTCGACTTCTTCGACTTCGAATTCTTCGACTTCTTCGACTACTTCGACTTCGACTTCTTCGACTTCGACTTCGACTTCTTCAACTTCGACTTCGACTTCGACTTCTTCGACTTCGACTTCTTCGACTTCGACTTCGACTTCTTCGACTTCGACTTCTTCGACTTCGACTTCTTCGACTTCGACTTCGACTTCTTCGACTTCGACTTCTTCGACTTCGACTTCTTCGACTTCTTCGACTTCGACTTCGACTTCTTCGACTTCGACTTCTTCGACTTCTTCGACTTCTTCGACTTCGACTTCTTCGACTTCGACTTCTTCGACTTCGACTTCTGCGTCTTCGACTTCTTCGACTTCGACTTCGACTTCTTCGACTTCGACTTCTTCGACTTCGACTTCTTCGACTTCGACTTCTTCGACTTCGACTTCGACTTCTTCGACTTCGACTTCTTCGACTTCGACTTCTTCGACTTCGACTTCTTCGACTTCGACTTCTTCGACTTCGACTTCTTCGACTTCGACTTCGACTTCTTCGACTTCGACTTCTTCGACTTCGACTTCTTCGACTTCTTCGACTTCGACTTCTTCGACTTCGACTTCTTCGACTTCGACTTCGACTTCTTCGACTACTTAGACTTCTTTGACTTCGACTTCGACTTCTTCGACTACTTAGACTTCTTTGACTACTTAGACTTCTTCGACTACTTCGACTTCTTCGACTTCTTCGACTTCGAATTCTTCGACTTCTTCGACTTTGACTTCGACTTCTTCGACTTCTTCGACTTCGACTTCGACTTTGACTTCTTCGACTTCGACTTTGACTTCTTCGACTTCGACTTCGACTTCTTCGACTTCTTCGACTTCTTCGACTTCGACTTCTTCGACTTCGACTTCTTCGACTTCGACTTCTTCGACTTCGACTTCTTCGACTTCGACTTCTTCGACTTCGACTTTGACTTCTTCGACTACTTAGACTTCTTTGACTTCGACTTCGACTTCTTCGACTACTTAGACTTCTTTGACTACTTAGACTTCTTCGACTACTTCGACTTCTTCGACTTCTTCGACTTCTTCGACTTCTTCGACTTCGAATTCTTCGACTTCTTCGACTTTGACTTCGACTTCTTCGACTTCGACTTCGACTTCTTCGACTTCTACTTCTTCGACTTTGACTTCGACTTCTTCGACTTCGACTTCTTCGACTTCGACTTCTTCGACTTCGACTTCTTCGACTTCGACTTCTTCGACTTCGACTTCTTCGACTTCGACTTCTTCGACTTCGACTTCTTCGACTTCGACTTCTTCGACTTCGACTTCGACTTCGACTTCTTCGACTTCGACTTCTTCGACTTCGACTTCGACTTCAACTTCTTCGACTTCGACTTCTTCGACTTCGAATTCTTCGACTTCTTCGACTACTTCGACTTCTTCGACTTCTTCGACTACTTCGACTTCGACTACTTCGACTTCGACTACTTCGACTTCGACTTCTTCGACTTCGACTTCGACTTCTTCGACTTCTTCGACTTCTTCGACTTCTTCGACTTCTTCGACTTCTTCGACTTCTTCGACTTCTTCGACTTCTTCGACTTCTTCGACTTCTTCGACTTCTTCGACTTCTTCGACTTCTTCGACTTCTTCGACTTCTTCGACTTCTTCGACTTCTTCGACTTCTTCGACTTCTTCGACTTCTTCGACTTCTTCGACTTCTTCGACTTCTTCGACTTCTTCGACTTCTTCGACTTCTTCGACTTCGACTTCTTCGACTTCGACTTCGACTTCTTCGACTTCTTCGACTTCTTCGACTTCTTCGACTTCTTCGACTTCTTCGACTTCTTCGACTTCTTCGACTTCTTCGACTTCTTCGACTTCTTCGACTTCGACTTCTTCGACTTCTTCGACTTCTTCGACTTCTTCGACTTCTTCGACTTCTTCGACTTCTTCGACTTCTTCGACTTCTTCGACTTCTTCGACTTCTTCGACTTCTTCGACTTCTTCGACTTCTTCGACTTCTTCGACTTCTTCGACTTCTTCGACTTCTTCGACTTCTTCGACTTCTTCGACTTCTTTGACTACTTAGACTTCTTCGACTACTTCGACTTCTTCGACTTCTTCGACTTCTTCGACTTCTTCGACTTCGAATTCTTCGACTTCTTCGACTTCGAATTCTTCGACTTCTTCGACTTTGACTTCGACTTCTTCGACTTCGACTTCGACTTCTTCGACTTCTACTTCTTCGACTTCGACTTCGACTTCTTCGACTTCGACTTCTTCGACTTCGACTTCTTCGACTTCGACTTCTTCGACTTCGACTTCTTCGACTTCGACTTCTTCGACTTCGACTTCTTCGACTTCGACTTCTTCGACTTCGACTTCTTCGACTTCGACTTCGACTTCGACTTCTTCGACTTCGACTTCTTCGACTTCGACTTCGACTTCAACTTCTTCGACTTCGACTTCTTCGACTTCGAATTCTTCGACTTCTTCGACTACTTCGACTTCTTCGACTTCTTCGACTACTTCGACTTCGACTACTTCGACTTCGACTACTTCGACTTCGACTTCTTCGACTTCGACTTCGACTTCTTCGACTTCTTCGACTTCTTCGACTTCTTCGACTTCTTCGACTTCTTCGACTTCTTCGACTTCTTCGACTTCTTCGACTTCTTCGACTTCTTCGACTTCTTCGACTTCTTCGACTTCTTCGACTTCTTCGACTTCTTCGACTTCTTCGACTTCTTCGACTTCTTCGACTTCTTCGACTTCTTCGACTTCTTCGACTTCTTCGACTTCTTCGACTTCTTCGACTTCTTCGACTTCTTCGACTTCGACTTCTTCGACTTCGACTTCGACTTCTTCGACTTCTTCGACTTCTTCGACTTCTTCGACTTCTTCGACTTCTTCGACTTCTTCGACTTCTTCGACTTCTTCGACTTCTTCGACTTCGACTTCTTCGACTTCTTCGACTTCTTCGACTTCTTCGACTTCTTCGACTTCTTCGACTTCTTCGACTTCTTCGACTTCTTCGACTTCTTCGACTTCTTCGACTTCTTCGACTTCTTCGACTTCTTCGACTTCTTCGACTTCTTCGACTTCTTCGACTTCGACTTCTTCGACTTCGACTTCTTCGACTTCTTCGACTTCGACTTCTTCGACTTCGACTTCGACTTCTTCGACTTCGACTTCTTCGACTTCGACTTCTTCGACTTCGACTTCTTCGACTTCGACTTCTTCGACTTCGACTTCTTCGACTTCGACTTCGACTTCGACTTCGACTTTGACTTCTTCGACTTCGACTTCGACTTCTTCGACTTCTTCGACTTTGACTTCTTCGACTTCGACTTCGACTTCAACTTCTTCGACTTCGACTTCTTCGACTTCGACTTCTTCGACTTCGAATTCTTCGACTTCTTCGACTACTTCGACTTCTTCGACTTCTTCGACTACTTTGACTTCGACTACTTCGACTTCGACTACTTCGACTTCGACTTTGACTTCTTCGACTACTTCGACTTCGACTTCTTCGACTTCGACTTCTTCGCCTTCGACTTCTTCGACTTCGACTTCTTCGACTTCGACTTCTTCGACTTCGACTTCGACTTCTTCGACTTCTTCGACTTCTTCGACTTCTTCGACTTCTTCGACTTCTTCGACTTCTTCGACTTCTTCGACTTCTTCGACTTCTTCGACTTCTTCGACTTCTTCGACTTCTTCGACTTCTTCGACTTCTTCGACTTCTTCGACTTCTTCGACTTCTTCGACTTCTTCGACTTCTTCGACTTCTTCGACTTCTTCAAATTCTTCGACTTCTTCGACTTCGACTTCGACTTCTTCGACTTCGACTTCTTCGACTTCGACTTCTTCGACTTCGACTTCTTAGACTTCGACTTCGAATTCTTCGACTTCTTCGACTTCGAATTCTTCGACTTCTTCGACTTCGAATTCTTCGACTTCTTCGACTTCTTCGACTTCTTCGACTTCGAAATCTTCGACTTCTTCGACTTCGAATTCTTCGACTTCTTCGACTTCTTCGACTACGACTTCGACTTCTTCGACTACTTAGACTTCTTCGACTACTTAGACTTCTTCGACTACTTAGACTTCTTCGACTTCGAATTCTTCGACTTCGACTTCGACTTCTTCGACTACTTAGACTTCTTTGACTACTTAAACTTCTTCGACTACTTCGACTTCTTCGACTTCTTCGACTTCTTCGACTTCTTCGACTTCGAATTCTTCGACTTCTTCGACTACTTCGACTTCTTTGACTACTTCGACTTCGACCTCTTCGACTACTTCGACTTCGACTTCTTCGACTTCGACTTCGACTTCTTCGACTTCGAATTCGACTTCTTCGACTTCGACTTCTTCGACTTCGACTTCTTCGACTTCGACTTCTTCGACTTCGACTTCTTCGACTTCGACTTCTTCGACTTCGACTTCTTCGACTTCGACTTCGACTTCTTCGACTTCGACTTCTTCGACTTCGACTTCTTCGACTTCGACTTCGACTTCTTCGACTTTGACTTCTTCGACTTCGACTTCGACTTCGACTTCGACTTCGACTTCAACTTCTTCGACTTCGACTTCTTCGACTTCGAATTCTTCGACTTCTTCGACTACTTCGACTTCTTCGACTTCTTCACCTTCTTCGACTTCTTTGACTACTTCGACTTCGACTACTTCGACTTCGACTTCTTCGACTTCGACTTCGACTTCTTCGACTACTTCGACTTCGACTTCTTCGACTTCGACTTCGACTTCTTCGACTTCTTCGAATACTTCGACTTCGACTACTTCGACTTCGACTTCTTCGACTTCGACTTCGACTTCTTCGACTTCGACTTCTTCGACTTCGACTTCTTCGACTTCGACTTCGACTTCTTCGACTTCGACTTCGACTTCTTCGACTTCGACTTCGACTTCTTCGACTTCGACTTCTTCGACTTCGACTTCTTCGACTTCGACTTCGACTTCTTCGACTTCGACTTCTTCGACTTTGACTTCTTCGACTTCGACTTCTTCGACTTCGACTTCTTCGACTTCGACTTCTTCGACTTCGACTTCTTCGACTTCGACTTCTTCGACTTCGACTTCTTCGACTTCGACTTCTTCGACTTCGACTTCTTCGACTTCGACTTCTTCGACTTCGACTTTGACTTCTTCGACTTCGACTTTGACTTCTTCGACTTCGACTTCGACTTCGACTTCTTCGACTTCGACTTCTTCGACTTCGACTTCTTCGACTTCGAATTCTTCGACTTCTTCGACTACTTCGACTTCTTCGACTACTTCGACTTCGACTACTTCGACTTCGACTTCGACTTCTTCGACTTCGACTTCTTCGACTTCGACTTCTTCGACTTCGACTTTTTCGACTTCGACTTTGACTTCGACTTCTTCGACTTCGACTTCTTCGACTTCGACTTCTTCGACTTCGACTTCTTCGACTTCTTCGACTTCGACTTCTTCGACTTCGACTTCTTCGACTTCGACTTCTTCGACTTCGACTTCTTCGACTTCTTCGACTTCGACTTCTTCGACTTCGACTTCGACTTCTTCGACTTCGACTTCTTCGACTTCGAAGTCTTCGACTTCTTCGACTACTTCGACTACTTCGACTTCTTCGACTTCGAAGTCTTCGACTTCTTCGACTACTTCGACTACTTCGACTACTTCGACTTCTTCGACTTCTTCGACTACTTCGACTTCGACTACTTCGACTACTTCGACTTCTTCGACTTCGACTTCGACTTCTTCGACGACTTCGACTTCGACTTCTTCGACTACTTCGACTTCGACTTCGACTTCGACTTCTTCGACTTCGACTTCTTCGACTTCGACTTCTTCGACTTCGACTTCTTCGACTTCGACTTCTTCGACTTCGACTTCTTCGACTTCGACTTCTTCGACTTCGACTTCTTCGACTTCGACTTCTTCGACTTCGACTTCTTCGACTTCGACTTCTTCGACTTCGACTTCGACTTCTTCGACTTCGACTTCTTCGACTTCGACTTCGACTTCTTCGACTTCGACTTCGACTTCTTCGACTTCGACTTCGACTTCTTCGACTTCGACTTCGACTTCTTCGACTTCGACTTCGACTTGTTCGACTTCGACTTCTTCGACTTCGACTTCGACTTCTTCGACTTCGACTTCGACTTCTTCGACTTCGACTTCGAATTCTTCGACTTCGACTTCGAATTCTTCGACTTCTTCGACTTCTTCGACTTCTTCGACTTCGAATTCTTCGACTTCTTCGACTTCGAATTCTTCGACTTCTTCGACTTCGAATTCTTCGACTTCTTCGACTACGACTTCGACTTGTTCGACTACTTAGACTTCTTCGACTTCTTCGACATCGAATTCTTCGACTTCTTCGACTACTTCGACTTCGACTTCTTCGACTTCGACTTCAACTTCTTCGACTTCGACTTCTTCGACTTCGACTTCTTCGACTTCGACTTCTTCGACTTCGACTTCTTCGACTTCGACTTCGAATTCTTCGACTACTTCGACTTCGACTACTTCGACTTCGACTTCTTCGACTTCGACTTCGACTTCTTCGACTTCTTCGACTTCGACTTCGAAATCTTCGACTACTTCGACTTCGACTACTTCGACTTCGACTTCTTCGACTTCGACTTCTTCGACTTCGACTTCTTCGACTTCGACTTCGACTTCTTCGACTTCTTCGACTTCGACTTCTTCGACTTCGAATTCTTCAACTTCTTCGACTACTTCGACTTCTTCGACTACTTCGACTTCGACTACTTCGACTTCGACTTCGACTTCTTCGACTTCGACTTCTTCGACTTCGACTTCTTCGACTTCGACTTCTTCGACTTCGACTTCTTCGACTTCGACTTCTTCGACTTCGACTTCTTCGACTTCGACTTCGACTTCGACTTCTTCGACTTCGACTTCTTCGACTTCGACTTCTTCGACTTCTTCGACTTCGACTTCTTCGACTTCGACTTCGACTTCTTCGACTTCGACTTCTTCGACTTCTTCGACTTCGACTTCTTCGACTTCGACTTCGACTTCTTCGACTTCGACTTCTTCGACTTCGAAGTCTTCGACTTCTTCGACTACATCGACTACTTCGACTTCTTCGACTTCGAAGTCTTCGACTTCTTCGACTACTTCGACTACTTCGACTACTTCGACTTCTTCGACTTCTTCGACTACTTCGACTTCGACTACTTCGACTACTTCGACTTCTTCGACTTCGACTTCTTCGACTTCGACTTCTTCGACTTCGACTTCGACTTCTTCGACGACTTCGACTTCGACTTCTTCGACTACTTCGACTTCGACTTCGACTTCGACTTCTTCGACTTCTTCGACTTCTTCGACTTCGACTTCTTCGACTTCGACTTCTTCGACTTCGACTTCTTCGACTTCGACTTCTTCGACTTCGACTTCTTCGACTTCGACTTCTTCGACTTCGACTTCTTCGACTTCGACTTCTTCGACTTCGACTTCTTCGACTTCGACTTCGACTTCGACTTCTTCGACTTCGACTTCTTCGACTTCGACTTCTTCGACTTCGACTTCTTCGACTTCGACTTCTTCGACTTCGACTTCGACTTCTTCGACTTCTTCGACTTCGACTTCGACTTCTTCGACTTCGACTTCTTCGACTTCGACTTCGACTTCTTCGACTTCGACTTCGACTTCTTCGACTTCGACTTCGAATTCTTCGACTTCTTCGACTTCGAATTCTTCGACTTCTTCGACTTCGAATTCTTCGACTTCTTCGACTTCGAATTCTTCGACTTCTTCGACTTCGAATTCTTCGACTTCTTCGACTACGACTTCGACTTGTTCGACTACTTAGACTTCTTCGACTTCTTCGACTACTTCGACTTCTTCGACTTCTTCGACTTCGAATTCTTCGACTTCTTCGACTACTTCGACTTCGACTTCTTCGACTTCGACTTCTTCGACTTCGACTTCGACTTCTTCGACTTCGACTTCGACTTCTTCGACTTCGACTTCTTCGACTTCGACTTCTTCGACTTCGACTTCTTCGACTTCGACTTCTTCGACTTCGACTTCGAATTCTTCGACTACTTCGACTACTTCGACTTCGACTACTTCGACTTCGACTTCTTCGACTTCGACTTCGACTTCTTCGACTTCTTCGAATACTTCGACTTCGACTACTTCGACTTCGACTTCTTCGACTTCGACTTCGACTTCTTCGACTTCGACTTCTTCGACAACGACTTCTTCGACTTCGACTTCGACTTCTTCGACTTCGACTTCGACTTCTTCGACTTCGACTTCGACTTCTTCGACTTCGACTTCGACTTCTTCGACTTCGACTTCTTCGACTTCGACTACTTCGACTTCGACTTCTTCGACTTCGACTTCGACTTCTTCGACTTCGACTTCTTCGACTTCGACTTCTTCGACTTCGACTTCGACTTCTTCGACTTCGACTTCGACTTCTTCGACTTCGACTTCGACTTCTTCGACTTCGACTTCTTCGACTTCGACTTCTTCGACTTCGACTTCTTCGACTTCGACTTCTTCGACTTCGACTTCTTCGACTTCGACTTCTTCGACTTCGACTTCTTCGACTTCGACTTCGACTTCTTCGACTTCGACTTCTTCGACTTCGACTTCTTCGACTTCGACTTCTTCGACTTCGACTTCTTCGACTTCGACTTCTTCGACTTCGACTTCTTCGACTTCGACTTTGACTTCTTCGACTTCGACTTCGACTTCTTCGACTTCGACTTCTTCGACTTCGACTTCTCCGACTTCGACTTCTCCGACTTCGACTTCTTCGACTTCGACTTCTTCGACTTCGACTTCTTCGACTTCGACTTCTTCGACTTCGACTTCTTCGACTTCGACTTCTTCGACTTCGACTTTGACTTCTTCGACTTCGACTTCGACTTCGACTTCGACTTCGACTTCTTCGACTTCGACTTCTTCGACTTCGACTTCTTCGACTTCGACTTCTTCGACTTCTACTTCTTCGACTTCGAATTCTTCGACTTCTTCGACTTCTTCGACTACTTCGACTTCTTCGACTACTTCGACTTCGACTACTTCGACTTCGACTACTTCGACTTCGACTTCGACTTCTTCGACTTCGACTTCTTCGACTTCGACTTCTTCGACTTCGACTTCTTCGACTTCCACTTCTTCGACTTCCACTTCTTCGACTTCGACTTCGACTTCGACTTCGACTTCGACTTCTTCGACTTCGACTTCTTCGACTTCTTCGACTTCGACTTCTTCGACTTCGACTTCGACTTCTTCGACTTCGACTTCTTCGACTTCTTCGACTTCGACTTCTTCGACTTCGACTTCGACTTCAACTTCGACTTCTTCGACTTCGACTTCTTCGACTTCGAAGTCTTCGACTTCTTCGACTACATCGACTACTTCGACTTCTTCGACTTCGAAGTCTTCGAAGTCTTCGACTTCTTCGACTACTTCGACTACTTCGACTTCTTCGACTTCTTCGACTACTTCGACTTCGACTACTTCGACTTCGACTACTTCGACTTCGACTACTTCGACTACTTCGACTACTTCGACTTCTTCGACTTCGACTTCTTCGACTTCGACTTCGACTTCTTCGACGACTTCGACTTCGACTTCTTCGACTACTTCGACTTCGACTTCTTCGACTTCTTCGACTTCTTCGACTTCGACTTCTTCGACTTCGACTTCTTCGACTTCGACTTCTTCGACTTCGACTTCTTCGACTTCGACTTCTTCGACTTCTTCGACTTCGACTTCTTCGACTTCGACTTCTTCGACTTCGACTTCTTCGACTTCGACTTCTTCGACTTCGACTTCTTCGACTTCGACTTCGACTTCTTCGACTTCGACTTCTTCGACTTCGACTTCTTCGACTTCGACTTCTTCGACTTCGACTTCGACTTCTTCGACTTCGACTTCGACTTCTTCGACTTCGACTTCGACTTCTTCGACTTCGACTTCGACTTCTTCGACTTCGACTTCGACTTCTTCGACTTCGACTTCGAATTCTTCGACTTCGACTTCGAATTCTTCGACTTCTTCGACTTCGAACTCTTCGACTTCTTCGACTTCGAATTCTTCGACTTCTTCGACTACGACTTCGACTTGTTCGACTACTTAGACTTCTTCGACTACTTCGACTTCTTCGACTTCGAATTCTTCGACTTCTTCGACTACTTCGACTTCGACTTCTTCGACTTCGACTTCTTCGACTTCGACTTCGACTTCTTCGACTTCGACTTCTTCGACTTCGACTTCTTCGACTTCAACTTCGAATTCTTCGACTTCGACTTCGAATTCTTCGACTTCTTCGACTTCGAATTCTTCGACTTCTTCGACTTCGAATTCTTCGACTTCTTCGACTTCGAATTCTTCGACTTCTTCGACTTCGAATTCTTCGACTTCTTCGACTACGACTTCGACTTGTTCGACTACTTAGACTTCTTCGACTACTTCGACTTCTTCGACTTCGAATTCTTCGACTTCTTCGACTACTTCGACTTCGACTTCTTCTACTTCGACTTCTTCGACTTCGACTTCTTCGACTTCGACTTCTTCGACTTCGACTTCTTCGACTTCGACTTCTTCGACTTCGACTTCTTCGACTTCGACTTCTTCGACTTCGACTTCTTCGACTTCGACTTCTTCGACTTCGACTTCTTCGACTTCGACTTCTTCGACTTCGACTTCTTCGACTTCGACTTCGACTTCTTCGACTTCGACTTCTTCGACTTCGACTTCTTCGACTTCGACTTCTTCGACTTCGACTTCTTCGACTTCGACTTCTTCGACTTTGACTTCTTCGACTTTGACTTCTTCGACTTTGACTTCTTCGACTTCTTCGACTTCGACTTCGACTTCTTCGACTTCGACTTCTTCGACTTCTTCGACTTCTTCGACTTCTTCGACTTCGACTTCTTCGACTTCGACTTCGACTTCTTCGACTACGACTTCTTCGACTTCGAAGTCTTCGACTTCTTAGACTACATCGACTACTTCGACTTCTTCGACTTCGAAGTCTTCAACTTCTTCGACTACTTCGACTACTTCGACTTCTTCGACTACTTCGACTTCGACTACTTCGACTACTTCGACTTCTTCGACTTCGACTTCTTCGACTTCGACTTCGACTTCTTCGACGACTTCGACTTCGACTTCTTCGACTACTTCGACTTCGACTTCGACTTCGACTTCTTCGACTTCTTCGACTTCTTCGACTTCTTCGACTTCGACTTCTTCGACTTCGACTTCTTCGACTTCGACTTCTTCGACTTCGACTTCTTCGACTTCGACTTCTTCGACTTCGACTTCTTCGACTTCGACTTCTTCGACTTCGACTTCTTCGACTTCTTCGACTTTGACTTCTTCGACTTCGACTTCTTCGACTTCGACTTCTTCGACTTCGACTTCTTCGACTTCGACTTCTTCGACTTCGACTTCGACTTCTTCGACTTCGACTTCTTCGACTTCGACTTCTTCGACTTCGACTTCTTCGACTTCGACTTCTTCGACTTCGACTTCGACTTCTTCGACTTCGACTTCGACTTCTTCGACTTCGACTTCGACTTCTTCGACTTCGACTTCGACTTCTTCGACTTCGACTTCTTCGACTTCGACTTCGACTTCTTCGACTTCGACTTCGAATTCTTCGACTTCGACTTCGAATTCTTCGACTTCTTCGACTTCGAATTCTTCGACTTCTTCGACTTCGAATTCTTCGACTTCTTCGACTTCGAATTCTTCGACTTCTTCGACTTCGAATTCTTCGACTTCTTCGACTACGACTTCGACTTGTTCGACTACTTAGACTTCTTCGACTACTTCGACTTCTTCGACTACTTCGACTTCGACTTCTTCGACTTCGACTTCGACTTCTTCGACTTCGACTTCTTCGACTTCTTCGACTTCTTCGAATTCTTCGACTTCTTCGACTTCGAAATCTTCGACTTCTTCGACTTCGAAATCTTCGACTTCTTCGACTTCGAATTCTTCGACTTCTTCGACTTCGAATTCTTCGACTTTTTCGACTTCGAATTCTTCGACTTCTTCGACTTCGAATTCTTCGACTTCTTCGACTTCGACTTCTTCGACTACTTCGACTTCGACTTCGACTTCTTCGACTTCGACTTCGACTTCGACTTCTTCGACTTCGACTTCTTCGACTTCTTCGACTTCTTCGACTTCGACTTCTTCGACTTCGACTTCTTCGACTTCGACTTCTTCGACTTCAACTTCGACTTCTTCGACTTCGACTTCGAATTCTTCGACTTCGACTTCGAATTCTTCGACTTCGACTTCGAATTCTTCGACTTCTTCGACTTCGAATTCTTCGACTTCTTCGACTTCGACTTCTTCGACTACTTCGACTTCGACTTCGACTTCTTCGACTTCGACTTCGACTTCGACTTCTTCGACTTCGACTTCTTCGACTTTGACTTCGACTTCTTCGACTTTGACTTCTTCGACTTCGACTTCGACTTCGACTTCTTCGACTTCGACTTCTTCGACTTCGACTTCGACTTCGACTTCTTCGACTTCGACTTCTTCGACTTCGAATTCTTCGACTTCTTCGACTACTTCGACTACTTCGACTTCTTCGACTACTTCGACTTCGACTACTTCGACTTCTTCGACTTCGACTTCGACTTCTTCGACTTCTTCGACTTCGACTTCGACTTCTTCGACTACTTCGACTTCAACTACTTCGACTTCGACTTCGACTTCTTCGACTTCTTCGACTTCTTCGACTTCTTCGACTTCTTCGACTTCGACTTCTTCGACTTCGACTTCTTCGACTTCGACTTCTTCGACTTCGACTTCTTCGACTTCGACTTCTTCGACTTCGACTTCTTCGACTTCTTCGACTTCTTCGACTTCTTCGACTTCTTCGACTTCGACTTCTTCGACTTCGACTTCTTCCACTTCGACTTCGACTTCGACTTCGACTTCTTCGACTTCGACTTCGACTTCTTCGACTTCGACTTCGAATTCTTCGACTTCTTCGACTTCGAATTCTTCGACTTCTTCGACTACGACTTCGACTTCTTCGACTACTTAGACTTCTTCGACTACTTCGACTTCTTCGACTTCGACTTCTTCGACTTCGACTTCGACTTCTTCGACTTCGACTTCTTCGACTTCGACTTCTTCGACTTCGACTTCTTCGACTTCGACTTCTTCGACTTCGACTTTGACTTCTTCGACTTCGACTTCGACTTCTTCGACTTCGACTTCTTCGACTTCGACTTCTCCGACTTCGACTTCTCCGACTTCGACTTCTCCGACTTCGACTTCTTCGACTTCGACTTCTTCGACTTCGACTTCTTCGACTTCGACTTCTTCGACTTCGACTTCTTCGACTTCGACTTCTTCGACTTCGACTTCTTCGACTTCGACTTTGACTTCTTCGACTTCGACTTCGACTTCGACTTCGACTTCGACTTCTTCGACTTCGACTTCTTCGACTTCGACTTCTTCGACTTCGACTTCTTCGACTTCGACTTCTTCGACTTCGAATTCTTCGACTTCTTCGACTTCTTCGACTACTTCGACTTCTTCGACTACTTCGACTTCGACTACTTCGACTTCGACTTCGACTTCTTCGACTTCGACTTCTTCGACTTCGACTTCTTCGACTTCGACTTCTTCGACTTCCACTTCTTCGACTTCCACTTCTTCGACTTCCACTTCTTCGACTTCGACTTCTTCGACTTCGACTTCGACTTCGACTTCTTCGACTTCGACTTCTTCGACTTCTTCGACTTCGACTTCTTCGACTTCGACTTCGACTTCTTCGACTTCGACTTCTTCGATTTCTTCGACTTCGACTTCTTCGACTTCTTCGACTTCGACTTCGACTTCGACTTCGACTTCTTCGACTTCGACTTCTTCGACTTCGACTTCTTCGACTTCGAAGTCTTCGACTTCTTCGACTACATCGACTACTTCGACTTCTTCGACTTCGAAGTCTTCGAAGTCTTCGACTTCTTCGACTACTTCGACTACTTCGACTTCTTCGACTTCTTCGACTACTTCGACTTCGACTACTTCGACTTCGACTACTTCGACTTTGACTACTTCGACTACTTCGACTACTTCGACTACTTCGACTTCTTCGACTTCGACTTCTTCGACTTCGACTTCGACTTCTTCGACGACTTCGACTTCGACTTCTTCGACTACTTCGACTTCGACTTCTTCGACTTCTTCGACTTCTTCGACTTCGACTTCTTCGACTTCGACTTCTTCGACTTCGACTTCTTCGACTTCGACTTCTTCGACTTCGACTTCTTCGACTTCGACTTCTTCGACTTCGACTTCTTCGACTTCGACTTCTTCGACTTCGACTTCTTCGACTTCGACTTCTTCGACTTCGACTTCTTCGACTTCGACTTCGACTTCTTCGACTTCGACTTCTTCGACTTCGACTTCTTCGACTTCGACTTCTTCGACTTCGACTTCGACTTCGACTTCTTCGACTTCGACTTCGACTTCTTCGACTTCGACTTCGACTTCTTCGACTTCGACTTCGACTTCTTCGACTTCGACTTCGACTTCTTCGACTTCGACTTCGAATTCTTCGACTTCGACTTCGAATTCTTCGACTTCTTCGACTTCGAATTCTTCGACTTCTTCGACTTCGAATTCTTCGACTTCTTCGACTACGACTTCGACTTGTTCGACTACTTAGACTTCTTCGACTACTTCGACTTCTTCGACTTCGAATTCTTCGACTTCTTCGACTACTTCGACTTCGACTTCTTCGACTTCGACTTCGACTTCTTCGACTTCGACTTCTTCGACTTCGACTTCTTCGACTTCGACTTCTTCGACTTCGACTTCGAATTCTTCGACTTCGACTTCGAATTCTTCGACTTCTTCGACTTCGAATTCTTCGACTTCTTCGACTTCGAATTCTTCGACTTCTTCGACTACGACTTCGACTTGTTCGACTACTTAGACTTCTTCGACTACTTCGACTTCTTCGACTTCGAATTCTTCGACTTCTTCGACTTCGAATTCTTCGACTTCTTCGACTACGACTTCGACTTGTTCGACTACTTAGACTTCTTCGACTACTTCGACTTCTTCGACTTCGAATTCTTCGACTTCTTCGACTACTTCGACTTCGACTTCTTCGACTTCGACTTCTTCGACTTCGACTTCTTCGACTTCGACTTCTTCGACTTCGACTTCTTCGACTTCGACTTCTTCGACTTCGACTTCTTCGACTTCGACTTCTTCGACTTCGACTTCTTCGACTTCGACTTCTTCGACTTCGACTTCTTCGACTTCGACTTCGACTTCTTCGACTTCGACTTCTTCGACTTCGACTTCTTCGACTTCGACTTCTTCGACTTCGACTTCTTCGACTTCGACTTCTTCGACTTCGACTTCTTCGACTTCGACTTCTTCGACTTCGACTTCTTCGACTTCGACTTCTTCGACTTCGACTTCGACTTCTTCGACTTCTTCGACTTCGACTTCTTCGACTTTGACTTCTTCGACTTTGACTTCTTCGACTTTGACTTCTTCGACTTCGACTTCTTCGACTTCTTCGACTTCGACTTCGACTTCTTCGACTTCGACTTCTTCGACTTCTTCGACTTCTTCGACTTCTTCGACTTCGACTTCTTCGACTTCGACTTCTTCGACTTCGACTTCGACTTCGACTTCGACTTCTTCGACTACGACTTCTTCGACTTCGAAGTCTTCGACTTCTTAGACTACATCGACTACTTCGACTTCTTCGACTTCGAAGTCTTCAACTTCTTCGACTACTTCGACTACTTCGACTTCTTCGACTTCTTCGACTACTTCGACTTCGACTACTTCGACTACTTCGACTTCTTCGACTTCGACTTCTTCGACTTCGACTTCTTCGACTTCGACTTCGACTTCTTCGACGACTTCGACTTCGACTTCTTCGACTACTTCGACTTCGACTTCGACTTCGACTTCTTCGACTTCTTCGACTTCTTCGACTTCGACTTCTTCGACTTCGACTTCTTCGACTTCGACTTCTTCGACTTCGACTTCTTCGACTTCGACTTCTTCGACTTCGACTTCTTCGACTTCTTCGACTTTGACTTCTTCGACTTCAACTTCTTCGACTTCGACTTCTTCGACTTCGACTTCTTCGACTTCGACTTCGACTTTTTCGACTTCGACTTCTTCGACTTCGACTTCTTCGACTTCGACTTCGACTTCTTCGACTTCGACTTCGACTTCTTCGACTTCGACTTCTTCGACTTCGACTTCTTCGACTTCGACTTCTTCGACTTCGACTTCTTCGACTTCGACTTCTTCGACTTCGACTTCTTCGACTTCGACTTCTTCGACTTCGACTTCGACTTCTTCGACTTCGACTTCTTCGACTTCGACTTCTTCGACTTCGACTTCTTCGACTTCGACTTCGACTTCTTCGACTTCGACTTCGACTTCTTCGACTTCGACTTCGACTTCTTCGACTTCGACTTCGACTTCTTCGACTTCGACTTCGACTTCTTCGACTTCGACTTCGAATTCTTCGACTTCGACTTCGAATTCTTCGACTTCTTCGACTTCGAATTCTTCGACTTCTTCGACTTCGAATTCTTCGACTTCTTCGACTACGACTTCGACTTGTTCGACTACTTAGACTTCTTCGACTACTTCGACTTCTTCGACTTCGAATTCTTCGACTTCTTCGACTACTTCGACTTCGACTTCTTCGACTTCGACTTCGACTTCTTCGACTTCGACTTCTTCGACTTCGACTTCTTCGACTTCGACTTCGAATTCTTCGACTTCGACTTCGAATTCTTCGACTTCTTCGACTTCGAATTCTTCGACTTCTTCGACTTCGAATTCTTCGACTTCTTCGACTACGACTTCGACTTGTTCGACTACTTAGACTTCTTCGACTACTTCGACTTCTTCGACTTCGAATTCTTCGACTTCTTCGACTACTTCGACTTCGACTTCTTCGACTTCGACTTCGACTTCTTCGACTTCGACTTCTTCGACTTCGACTTCTTCGACTTCGACTTCGAATTCTTCGACTTCGACTTCGAATTCTTCGACTTCTTTGACTTCGAATTCTTCGACTTCTTCGACTACTTAGACTTCTTCGACTACTTCGACTTCTTCGACTTCGAATTCTTCGACTTCTTCGACTACTTCGACTTCGACTTCTTCGACTTCGACTTCTTCGACTTCGACTTCTTCGACTTCGACTTCTTCGACTTCGACTTCTTCGACTTCGACTTCTTCGACTTCGACTTCTTCGACTTCGACTTCTTCGACTTCGACTTCTTCGACTTCGACTTCTTCGACTTCGACTTCTTCGACTTCGACTTCTTCGACTTCGACTTCTTCGACTTCGACTTCTTCGACTTCGACTTCGACTTCTTCGACTTCGACTTCTTCGACTTCGACTTCTTCGACTTCGACTTCTTCGACTTCGACTTCTTCGACTTCGACTTCTTCGACTTCGACTTCTTCGACTTCGACTTCTTCGACTTCGACTTCTTCGACTTCGACTTCGACTTCTTCGACTTCTTCGACTTCGACTTTTTCGACTTTGACTTCTTCGACTTTGACTTCTTCGACTTTGACTTCTTCGACTTCGACTTCTTCGACTTCTTCGACTTCGACTTCGACTTCTTCGACTTCGACTTCTTCGACTTCTTCGACTTCTTCGACTTCTTCGACTTCGACTTCTTCGACTTCGACTTCGACTTCGACTTCTTCGACTACGACTTCTTCGACTTCGAAGTCTTCGACTTCTTAGACTACATCGACTACTTCGACTTCTTCGACTTCGAAGTCTTCAACTTCTTCGACTACTTCGACTACTTCGACTTCTTCGACTTCTTCGACTACTTCGACTTCTTCGACTACTTCGACTTCGACTACTTCGACTACTTCGACTTCTTCGACTTCGACTTCTTCGACTTCGACTTCGACTTCTTCGACGACTTCGACTTCGACTTCTTCGACTACTTCGACTTCGACTTCGACTTCGACTTCTTCGACTTCTTCGACTTCTTCGACTTCGACTTCTTCGACTTCGACTTCTTCGACTTCGACTTCTTCGACTTCGACTTCTTCGACTTCGACTTCTTCGACTTCGACTTCTTCGACTTCGACTTCTTCGACTTCGACTTCTTCGACTTCGACTTCTTCGACTTCGACTTCTTCGACTTCGACTTCTTCGACTTCTTCGACTTTGACTTCTTCGACTTCGACTTCTTCGACTTCGACTTCTTCGACTTCGACTTCTTCGACTTCGACTTCGACTTCTTCGACTTCGACTTCTTCGACTTCGACTTCTTCGACTTCGACTTCGACTTCTTCGACTTCGACTTCGACTTCTTCGACTTCGACTTCGACTTCTTCGACTTCGACTTCGACTTCTTCGACTTCGACTTCGACTTCTTCGACTTCGACTTCGAATTCTTCGACTTCGACTTCGAATTCTTCGACTTCTTCGACTTCGAATTCTTCGACTTCTTCGACTTCGAATTCTTCGACTTCTTCGACTTCGAATTCTTCGACTTCTTCGACTTCGAATTCTTCGACTTCTTCGACTTCGAATTCTTCGACTTCTTCGACTACGACTTCGACTTGTTCGACTACTTAGACTTCTTCGACTACTTCGACTTCTTCGACTACTTCGACTTCGACTTCTTCGACTTCGACTTCGACTTCTTCGACTTCGACTTCTTCGACTTCTTCGACTTCTTCGAATTCTTCGACTTCTTCGACTTCGAATTCTTCGACTTCTTCGACTTCGAAATCTTCGACTTCTTCGACTTCGAATTCTTCGACTTCTTCGACTTCGAATTCTTCGACTTTTTCGACTTCGAATTCTTCGACTTCTTCGACTTCTTCGACTACGACTTCGACTTCTTCGACTACTTAGACTTCTTCGACTACTTAGACTTCTTCGACTTCTTCGACTTCGAACTCTTCGACTTCGAATTCTTCGACTTCTTCGACTTCTTCGACTTCTTCGACTTCTTCGACTTCTTCGACTTCTTCGACTTCTTCGACTTCTTCGACTTCTTCGACTTCGACTTCTTCGACTTCGACTTCTTCGACTTCGACTTCTTCGACTTCGACTTCGACTTCTTCGACTTCGACTTCGAATTCTTCGACTTCGACTTCGAATTCTTCGACTTCGACTTCGAATTCTTCGACTTCTTCGACTTCGAATTCTTCGACTTCTTCGACTTCGACTTCTTCGACTACTTCGACTTCGACTTCGACTTCTTCGACTTCGACTTCGACTTCTTCGACTTCGACTTCGACTTCTTCGACTTCGACTTCTTCGACTTTGACTTCGACTTCTTCGACTTTGACTTCTTCGACTTCGACTTCGACTTCGACTTCTTCGACTTCGACTTCTTCGACTTCGACTTCGACTTCGACTTCTTCGACTTCGACTTCTTCGACTTCGAATTCTTCGACTTCTTCGACTACTTCGACTACTTCGACTTCTTCGACTACTTCGACTTCGACTACTTCGACTTCTTCGACTTCGACTTCGACTTCTTCGACTTCGACTTCGACTTCTTCGACTACTTCGACTTCGACTACTTCGACTTCGACTTCGACTTCTTCGACTTCTTCGACTTCTTCGACTTCTTCGACTTCGACTTCTTCGACTTCGACTTCTTCGACTTCGACTTCTTCGACTTCGACTTCTTCGACTTCGACTTCTTCGACTTCTTCGACTTCTTCGACTTTTTCGACTTCTTCGACTTCTTCGACTTCTTCGACTTCTTCGACTTCGACTTCTTCGACTTCGACTTCTTCGACTTCGACTTCTTCGACTTCGACTTCTTCGACTTCGACTTCGACTTCGACTTCGACTTCTTCGACTTCGACTTCGACTTCTTCGACTTCGACTTCGAATTCTTCGACTTCTTCGACTTCGAATTCTTCGACTTCTGCGACTACGACTTCGACTTCTTCGACTACTTAGACTTCTTCGACTACTTCGACTTCTTCGACTTCGACTTCTTCGACTTCGACTTCGACTTCTTCGACTTCGACTTCTTCGACTTCGACTTCTTCGACTTCGACTTCTTCGACTTCGACTTCTTCGACTTCGACTTCTTCGACTTCGACTTTGACTTCTTCGACTTCTTCGACTTCGACTTCTTCGACTTCGACTTCTCCGACTTTGACTTCTCCGACTTCGACTTCTTCGACTTCGACTTCTTCGACTTCGACTTCTTCGACTTCGACTTCTTCGACTTCGACTTCTTCGACTTCGACTTCTTCGACTTCGACTTTGACTTCTTCGACTTCGACTTCGATTTCGACTTCGACTTCGACTTCGACTTCTTCGACTTCGACTTCTTCGACTTCGACTTCTTCGACTTCGACTTCTTCGACTTCGAATTCTTCGACTTCTTCGACTTCTTCGACTACTTCGACTTCTTCGACTACTTCGACTTCGACTACTTCGACTTCGACTACTTCGACTTCGACTTCGACTTCTTCGACTTCGACTTCTTCGACTTCGACTTCTTCGACTTCGACTTCGACTTCTTCGACTTCTTCGACTTCGACTTCGACTTCTTCGACTTCGACTTCGACTTCTTCGACTTCGACTTCGACTTCTTCGACTTCGACTTCGACTTCTTCGACTTCGACTTCGAATTCTTCGACTTCTTCGACTTCGAATTCTTCGACTTCTTCGACTTCGAATTCTTCGACTTCTTCGACTTCGAATTCTTCGACTTCTTCGACTTCGAATTCTTCGACTTCTTCGACTACGACTTCGACTTGTTCGACTACTTAGACTTCTTCGACTTCTTCGACTACTTCGACTTCTTCGACTTCGAATTCTTCGACTTCTTCGACTACTTCGACTTCGACTTCTTCGACTTCGACTTCTTCGACTTCGACTTCGACTTCTTCGACTTCGACTTCGACTTCTTCGACTTCGACTTCTTCGACTTCGACTTCTTCGACTTCGACTTCTTCGACTTCGACTTCTTCGACTTCGACTTCGACTTCTTCGACTTCTTCGACTTCGACTTCGACTTCTTCGACTTCGACTTCGACTTCTTCGACTTCGACTTCGACTTCTTCGACTTCGACTTCGACTTCTTCGACTTCGACTTCGAATTCTTCGACTTCTTCGACTTCGAATTCTTCGACTTCTTCGACTTCGAATTCTTCGACTTCTTCGACTTCGAATTCTTCGACTTCTTCGACTTCGAATTCTTCGACTTCTTCGACTACGACTTCGACTTGTTCGACTACTTAGACTTCTTCGACTTCTTCGACTACTTCGACTTCTTCGACTTCGAATTCTTCGACTTCTTCGACTACTTCGACTTCGACTTCTTCGACTTCGACTTCTTCGACTTCGACTTCGACTTCTTCGACTTCGACTTCGACTTCTTCGACTTCGACTTCTTCGACTTCGACTTCTTCGACTTCGACTTCTTCGACTTCGACTTCGAATTCTTCGACTACTTCGACTACTTCGACTTCGACTACTTCGACTTCGACTTCTTCGACTTCGACTTCGACTTCTTCGACTTCTTCGAATACTTCGACTTCGACTACTTCGACTTCGACTTCTTCGACTTCGACTTCGACTTCTTCGACTTCGACTTCTTCGACAACGACTTCTTCGACTTCGACTTCGACTTCTTCGACTTCGACTTCGACTTCTTCGACTTCGACTTCGACTTCTTCGACTTCGACTTCGACTTCTTCGACTTCGACTTCTTCGACTTCGACTACTTCGACTTCGACTTCTTCGACTTCGACTTCGACTTCTTCGACTTCGACTTCTTCGACTTCGACTTCTTCGACTTCGACTTCGACTTCTTCGACTTCGACTTCGACTTCTTCGACTTCGACTTCGACTTCTTCGACTTCGACTTCTTCGACTTCGACTTCTTCGACTTCGACTTCTTCGACTTCGACTTCTTCGACTTCGACTTCTTCGACTTCGACTTCTTCGACTTCGACTTCTTCGACTTCGACTTCGACTTCTTCGACTTCGACTTCTTCGACTTCGACTTCTTCGACTTCGACTTCTTCGACTTCGACTTCTTCGACTTCGACTTCTTCGACTTCGACTTCTTCGACTTCGACTTTGACTTCTTCGACTTCGACTTCGACTTCTTCGACTTCGACTTCTTCGACTTCGACTTCTCCGACTTCGACTTCTCCGACTTCGACTTCTTCGACTTCGACTTCTTCGACTTCGACTTCTTCGACTTCGACTTCTTCGACTTCGACTTCTTCGACTTCGACTTCTTCGACTTCGACTTTGACTTCTTCGACTTCGACTTCGACTTCGACTTCTTCGACTTCGACTTCTTCGACTTCGACTTCTTCGACTTCGACTTCTTCGACTTCTACTTCTTCGACTTCGAATTCTTCGACTTCTTCGACTTCTTCGACTACTTCGACTTCTTCGACTACTTCGACTTCGACTACTTCGACTTCGACTACTTCGACTTCGACTACTTCGACTTCGACTTCGACTTCTTCGACTTCGACTTCTTCGACTTCGACTTCTTCGACTTCGACTTCTTCGACTTCCACTTCTTCGACTTCCACTTCTTCGACTTCGACTTCGACTTCGACTTCGACTTCGACTTCTTCGACTTCGACTTCTTCGACTTCTTCGACTTCGACTTCTTCGACTTCGACTTCGACTTCTTCGACTTCGACTTCTTCGACTTCTTCGACTTCGACTTCTTCGACTTCGACTTCGACTTCAACTTCGACTTCTTCGACTTCGACTTCTTCGACTTCGAAGTCTTCGACTTCTTCGACTACATCGACTACTTCGACTTCTTCGACTTCGAAGTCTTCGAAGTCTTCGACTTCTTCGACTACTTCGACTACTTCGACTTCTTCGACTTCTTCGACTACTTCGACTTCGACTACTTCGACTTCGACTACTTCGACTTCGACTTCTTCGACTTCGACTTCTTCGACTTCGACTTCTTCGACTTCGACTTCTTCGACTTCGACTTCGACTTCTTCGACTTCGACTTCGACTTCTTCGACTTCGACTTCGACTTCTTCGACTTCGACTTCGACTTCTTCGACTTCGACTTCGACTTCTTCGACTTCGACTTCGAATTCTTCGACTTCGACTTCGAATTCTTCGACTTCTTCGACTTCGAACTCTTCGACTTCTTCGACTTCGAATTCTTCGACTTCTTCGACTACGACTTCGACTTGTTCGACTACTTAGACTTCTTCGACTACTTCGACTTCTTCGACTTCGAATTCTTCGACTTCTTCGACTACTTCGACTTCGACTTCTTCGACTTCGACTTCTTCGACTTCGACTTCGACTTCTTCGACTTCGACTTCTTCGACTTCGACTTCTTCGACTTCGACTTCGAATTCTTCGACTTCGACTTCGAATTCTTCGACTTCTTCGACTTCGAATTCTTCGACTTCTTCGACTTCGAATTCTTCGACTTCTTCGACTTCGAATTCTTCGACTTCTTCGACTTCGAATTCTTCGACTTCTTCGACTACGACTTCGACTTGTTCGACTACTTAGACTTCTTCGACTACTTCGACTTCTTCGACTTCGAATTCTTCGACTTCTTCGACTACTTCGACTTCGACTTCTTCTACTTCGACTTCTTCGACTTCGACTTCTTCGACTTCGACTTCTTCGACTTCGACTTCTTCGACTTCGACTTCTTCGACTTCGACTTCTTCGACTTCGACTTCTTCGACTTCGACTTCTTCGACTTCGACTTCTTCGACTTCGACTTCTTCGACTTCGACTTCTTCGACTTCGACTTCTTCGACTTCGACTTCGACTTCTTCGACTTCGACTTCTTCGACTTCGACTTCTTCGACTTCGACTTCTTCGACTTCGACTTCTTCGACTTCGACTTCTTCGACTTTGACTTCTTCGACTTTGACTTCTTCGACTTTGACTTCTTCGACTTCTTCGACTTCGACTTCGACTTCTTCGACTTCGACTTCTTCGACTTCTTCGACTTCTTCGACTTCGACTTCTTCGACTTCGACTTCGACTTCTTCGACTACGACTTCTTCGACTTCGAAGTCTTCGACTTCTTAGACTACATCGACTACTTCGACTTCTTCGACTTCGAAGTCTTCAACTTCTTCGACTACTTCGACTACTTCGACTTCTTCGACTACTTCGACTTCGACTACTTCGACTACTTCGACTTCTTCGACTTCGACTTCTTCGACTTCGACTTCGACTTCTTCGACGACTTCGACTTCGACTTCTTCGACTACTTCGACTTCGACTTCGACTTCGACTTCTTCGACTTCTTCGACTTCTTCGACTTCTTCGATTTCGACTTCTTCGACTTCGACTTCTTCGACTTCGACTTCTTCGACTTCGACTTCTTCGACTTCGACTTCTTCGACTTCGACTTCTTCGACTTCGACTTCTTCGACTTCGACTTCTTCGACTTCTTCGACTTTGACTTCTTCGACTTCGACTTCTTCGACTTCGACTTCTTCGACTTCGACTTCTTCGACTTCGACTTCTTCGACTTCGACTTCGACTTCTTCGACTTCGACTTCTTCGACTTCGACTTCTTCGACTTCGACTTCTTCGACTTCGACATCTTCGACTTCGACTTCGACTTCTTCGACTTCGACTTCGACTTCTTCGACTTCGACTTCGACTTCTTCGACTTCGACTTCGACTTCTTCGACTTCGACTTCTTCGACTTCGACTTCGACTTCTTCGACTTCGACTTCGAATTCTTCGACTTCGACTTCGAATTCTTCGACTTCTTCGACTTCGAATTCTTCGACTTCTTCGACTTCGAATTCTTCGACTTCTTCGACTTCTTCGACTTCGAATTCTTCGACTTCTTCGACTACGACTTCGACTTGTTCGACTACTTAGACTTCTTCGACTACTTCGACTTCTTCGACTACTTCGACTTCGACTTCTTCGACTTCGACTTCGACTTCTTCGACTTCGACTTCTTCGACTTCTTCGACTTCTTCGAATTCTTCGACTTCTTCGACTTCGAAATCTTCGACTTCTTCGACTTCGAAATCTTCGACTTCTTCGACTTCGAATTCTTCGACTTCTTCGACTTCGAATTCTTCGACTTTTTCGACTTCGAATTCTTCGACTTCTTCGACTTCGAATTCTTCGACTTCTTCGACTTCGACTTCTTCGACTACTTCGACTTCGACTTCGACTTCTTCGACTTCGACTTCGACTTCGACTTCTTCGACTTCGACTTCTTCGACTTCTTCGACTTCTTCGACTTCTTCGACTTCGACTTCTTCGACTTCGACTTCTTCGACTTCAACTTCGACTTCTTCGACTTCGACTTCGAATTCTTCGACTTCGACTTCGAATTCTTCGACTTCGACTTCGAATTCTTCGACTTCTTCGACTTCGAATTCTTCGACTTCTTCGACTTCGACTTCTTCGACTACTTCGACTTCGACTTCGACTTCTTCGACTTCGACTTCGACTTCGACTTCTTCGACTTCGACTTCTTCGACTTTGACTTCGACTTCTTCGACTTTGACTTCTTCGACTTCGACTTCGACTTCGACTTCGACTTCTTCGACTTCGACTTCTTCGACTTCGACTTCGACTTCGACTTCTTCGACTTCGACTTCTTCGACTTCGAATTCTTCGACTTCTTCGACTACTTCGACTACTTCGACTTCTTCGACTACTTCGACTTCGACTACTTCGACTTCTTCGACTTCGACTTCGACTTCTTCGACTTCTTCGACTTCGACTTCGACTTCTTCGACTACTTCGACTTCGACTACTTCGACTTCGACTTCGACTTCTTCGACTTCTTCGACTTCTTCGACTTCTTCGACTTCTTCGACTTCGACTTCTTCGACTTCGACTTCTTCGACTTCGACTTCTTCGACTTCGACTTCTTCGACTTCGACTTCTTCGACTTCGACTTCTTCGACTTCGACTTCTTCGACTTCTTCGACTTCTTCGACTTCTTCGACTTCGACTTCTTCGACTTCGACTTCTTCGACTTCGACTTCGACTTCGACTTCGACTTCTTCGACTTCGACTTCGACTTCTTCGACTTCGACTTCGAATTCTTCGACTTCTTCGACTTCGAATTCTTCGACTTCTTCGACTACGACTTCGACTTCTTCGACTACTTAGACTTCTTCGACTACTTCGACTTCTTCGACTTCGACTTCTTCGACTTCGACTTCGACTTCTTCGACTTCGACTTCTTCGACTTCGACTTCTTCGACTTCGACTTCTTCGACTTCGACTTCTTCGACTTCGACTTTGACTTCTTCGACTTCGACTTCGACTTCTTCGACTTCGACTTCTTCGACTTCGACTTCTCCGACTTCGACTTCTCCGACTTCGACTTCTCCGACTTCGACTTCTTCGACTTCGACTTCTTCGACTTCGACTTCTTCGACTTCGACTTCTTCGACTTCGACTTCTTCGACTTCGACTTCTTCGACTTCGACTTCTTCGACTTCGACTTTGACTTCTTCGACTTCGACTTCGACTTCGACTTCGACTTCGACTTCGACTTCTTCGACTTCGACTTCTTCGACTTCGACTTCTTCGACTTCGACTTCTTCGACTTCGACTTCTTCGACTTCGAATTCTTCGACTTCTTCGACTTCTTCGACTACTTCGACTTCTTCGACTACTTCGACTTCGACTACTTCGACTTCGACTTCGACTTCTTCGACTTCGACTTCTTCGACTTCGACTTCTTCGACTTCGACTTCTTCGACTTCCACTTCTTCGACTTCCACTTCTTCGACTTCCACTTCTTCGACTTCGACTTCTTCGACTTCGACTTCGACTTCTTCGACTTCGACTTCTTCGACTTCTTCGACTTCGACTTCTTCGACTTCGACTTCGACTTCTTCGACTTCGACTTCTTCGATTTCTTCGACTTCGACTTCTTCGACTTCTTCGACTTCGACTTCGACTTCGACTTCGACTTCTTCGACTTCGACTTCTTCGACTTCGACTTCTTCGACTTCGAAGTCTTCGACTTCTTCGACTACATCGACTACTTCGACTTCTTCGACTTCGAAGTCTTCGAAGTCTTCGACTTCTTCGACTACTTCGACTACTTCGACTTCTTCGACTTCTTCGACTACTTCGACTTCGACTACTTCGACTTCGACTACTTCGACTTTGACTACTTCGACTACTTCGACTACTTCGACTACTTCGACTTCTTCGACTTCGACTTCTTCGACTTCGACTTCGACTTCTTCGACGACTTCGACTTCGACTTCTTCGACTACTTCGACTTCGACTTCTTCGACTTCTTCGACTTCTTCGACTTCGACTTCTTCGACTTCGACTTCTTCGACTTCGACTTCTTCGACTTCGACTTCTTCGACTTCGACTTCTTCGACTTCGACTTCTTCGACTTCTTCGACTTCGACTTCTTCGACTTCGACTTCTTCGACTTCGACTTCTTCGACTTCGACTTCTTCGACTTCGACTTCGACTTCTTCGACTTCGACTTCTTCGACTTCGACTTCTTCGACTTCGACTTCGACTTCGACTTCTTCGACTTCGACTTCGACTTCTTCGACTTCGACTTCGACTTCTTCGACTTCGACTTCGACTTCTTCGACTTCGACTTCGACTTCGAATTCTTCGACTTCGACTTCGAATTCTTCGACTTCTTCGACTTCGAATTCTTCGACTTCTTCGACTTCGAATTCTTCGACTTCTTCGACTACGACTTCGACTTGTTCGACTACTTAGACTTCTTCGACTACTTCGACTTCTTCGACTTCGAATTCTTCGACTTCTTCGACTACTTCGACTTCGACTTCTTCGACTTCGACTTCGACTTCTTCGACTTCGACTTCTTCGACTTCGACTTCTTCGACTTCGACTTCTTCGACTTCGACTTCGAATTCTTCGACTTCGACTTCGAATTCTTCGACTTCTTCGACTTCGAATTCTTCGACTTCTTCGACTTCGAATTCTTCGACTTCTTCGACTACGACTTCGACTTGTTCGACTACTTAGACTTCTTCGACTACTTCGACTTCTTCGACTTCGAATTCTTCGACTTCTTCGACTTCGAATTCTTCGACTTCTTCGACTACGACTTCGACTTGTTCGACTACTTAGACTTCTTCGACTACTTCGACTTCTTCGACTTCGAATTCTTCGACTTCTTCGACTACTTCGACTTCGACTTCTTCGACTTCGACTTCTTCGACTTCGACTTCTTCGACTTCGACTTCTTCGACTTCGACTTCTTCGACTTCGACTTCTTCGACTTCGACTTCTTCGACTTCGACTTCTTCGACTTCGACTTCTTCGACTTCGACTTCTTCGACTTCGACTTCTTCGACTTCGACTTCGACTTCTTCGACTTCGACTTCTTCGACTTCGACTTCTTCGACTTCGACTTCTTCGACTTCGACTTCTTCGACTTCGACTTCTTCGACTTCGACTTCTTCGACTTCGACTTCTTCGACTTCGACTTCTTCGACTTCGACTTCTTCGACTTCGACTTCGACTTCTTCGACTTCTTCGACTTCGACTTCTTCGACTTTGACTTCTTCGACTTTGACTTCTTCGACTTTGACTTCTTCGACTTCGACTTCTTCGACTTCTTCGACTTCGACTTCGACTTCTTCGACTTCGACTTCTTCGACTTCTTCGACTTCTTCGACTTCTTCGACTTCGACTTCTTCGACTTCGACTTCTTCGACTTCGACTTCGACTTCGACTTCGACTTCTTCGACTACGACTTCTTCGACTTCGAAGTCTTCGACTTCTTAGACTACATCGACTACTTCGACTTCTTCGACTTCGAAGTCTTCAACTTCTTCGACTACTTCGACTACTTCGACTTCTTCGACTTCTTCGACTACTTCGACTTCGACTACTTCGACTACTTCGACTTCTTCGACTTCGACTTCTTCGACTTCGACTTCTTCGACTTCGACTTCGACTTCTTCGACGACTTCGACTTCGACTTCTTCGACTACTTCGACTTCGACTTCGACTTTGACTTCTTCGACTTCTTCGACTTCGACTTCTTCGACTTCGACTTCTTCGACTTCGACTTCTTCGACTTCGACTTCTTCGACTTCGACTTCTTCGACTTCGACTTCTTCGACTTCGACTTCTTCGACTTCTTCGACTTTGACTTCTTCGACTTCAACTTCTTCGACTTCGACTTCTTCGACTTCGACTTCTTCGACTTCGACTTCGACTTTTCGACTTCGACTTCTTCGACTTCGACTTCTTCGACTTCGACTTCGACTTCTTCGACTTCGACTTCGACTTCTTCGACTTCGACTTCTTCGACTTCGACTTCTTCGACTTCGACTTCTTCGACTTCGACTTCTTCGACTTCGACTTCTTCGACTTCGACTTCGACTTCTTCGACTTCGACTTCTTCGACTTCGACTTCTTCGACTTCGACTTCTTCGACTTCGACTTCGACTTCTTCGACTTCGACTTCGACTTCTTCGACTTCGACTTCGACTTCTTCGACTTCGACTTCGACTTCTTCGACTTCGACTTCGACTTCTTCGACTTCGACTTCGAATTCTTCGACTTCGACTTCGAATTCTTCGACTTCTTCGACTTCGAATTCTTCGACTTCTTCGACTTCGAATTCTTCGACTTCTTCGACTACGACTTCGACTTGTTCGACTACTTAGACTTCTTCGACTACTTCGACTTCTTCGACTTCGAATTCTTCGACTTCTTCGACTACTTCGACTTCGACTTCTTCGACTTCGACTTCGACTTCTTCGACTTCGACTTCTTCGACTTCGACTTCTTCGACTTCGACTTCGAATTCTTCGACTTCGACTTCGAATTCTTCGACTTCTTCGACTTCGAATTCTTCGACTTCTTCGACTTCGAATTCTTCGACTTCTTCGACTACGACTTCGACTTGTTCGACTACTTAGACTTCTTCGACTACTTCGACTTCTTCGACTTCGAATTCTTCGACTTCTTCGACTACTTCGACTTCGACTTCTTCGACTTCGACTTCGACTTCTTCGACTTCGACTTCTTCGACTTCGACTTCTTCGACTTCGACTTCGAATTCTTCGACTTCGACTTCGAATTCTTCGACTTCTTTGACTTCGAATTCTTCGACTTCTTCGACTACTTAGACTTCTTCGACTACTTCGACTTCTTCGACTTTGAATTCTTCGACTTCTTCGACTACTTCGACTTCGACTTCTTCGACTTCGACTTCTTCGACTTCGACTTCTTCGACTTCGACTTCTTCGACTTCGACTTCTTCGACTTCGACTTCTTCGACTTCGACTTCTTCGACTTCGACTTCTTCGACTTCGACTTCTTCGACTTCGACTTCTTCGACTTCGACTTCTTCGACTTCGACTTCTTCGACTTCGACTTCTTCGACTTCGACTTCTTCGACTTCGACTTCGACTTCTTCGACTTCGACTTCTTCGACTTCGACTTCTTCGACTTCGACTTCTTCGACTTCGACTTCTTCGACTTCGACTTCTTCGACTTCGACTTCTTCGACTTCGACTTCTTCGACTTCGACTTCTTCGACTTCGACTTCGACTTCTTCGACTTCTTCGACTTCGACTTTTTCGACTTTGACTTCTTCGACTTTGACTTCTTCGACTTTGACTTCTTCGACTTCGACTTCTTCGACTTCGACTTCGACTTCTTCGACTTCGACTTCTTCGACTTCTTCGACTTCTTCGACTTCTTCGACTTCGACTTCTTCGACTTCGACTTCGACTTCGACTTCTTCGACTACGACTTCTTCGACTTCGAAGTCTTCGACTTCTTAGACTACATCGACTACTTCGACTTCTTCGACTTCGAAGTCTTCAACTTCTTCGACTACTTCGACTACTTCGACTTCTTCGACTTCTTCGACTACTTCGACTTCTTCGACTACTTCGACTTCGACTACTTCGACTACTTCGACTTCTTCGACTTCGACTTCTTCGACTTCGACTTCGACTTCTTCGACGACTTCGACTTCGACTTCTTCGACTACTTCGACTTCGACTTCGACTTCGACTTCTTCGACTTCTTCGACTTCTTCGACTTCGACTTCTTCGACTTCGACTTCTTCGACTTCGACTTCTTCGACTTCGACTTCTTCGACTTCGACTTCTTCGACTTCGACTTCTTCGACTTCGACTTCTTCGACTTCGACTTCTTCGACTTCGACTTCTTCGACTTCGACTTCTTCGACTTCTTCGACTTTGACTTCTTCGACTTCGACTTCTTCGACTTCGACTTCTTCGACTTCGACTTCTTCGACTTCGACTTCGACTTCTTCGACTTCGACTTCTTCGACTTCGACTTCTTCGACTTCGACTTCGACTTCTTCGACTTCGACTTCGACTTCGACTTCTTCGACTTCGACTTCGACTTCTTCGACTTCGACTTCGACTTCTTCGACTTCGACTTCGACTTCTTCGACTTCGACTTCGAATTCTTCGACTTCGACTTCGAATTCTTCGACTTCTTCGACTTCGAATTCTTCGACTTCTTCGACTTCGAATTCTTCGACTTCTTCGACTTCGAATTCTTCGACTTCTTCGACTTCGAATTCTTCGACTTCTTCGACTTCGAATTCTTCGACTTCTTCGACTACGACTTCGACTTGTTCGACTACTTAGACTTCTTCGACTACTTCGACTTCTTCGACTACTTCGACTTCG
The DNA here is from genome assembly GCA_036925085.1 of Brachycybe producta. NCBI lineage: Eukaryota > Metazoa > Arthropoda > Diplopoda > Playtdesmida > Andrognathidae > Brachycybe > Brachycybe producta. The sequence goes on from JAUPFP010000077.1 coordinate 127,854, forward strand.
ACTTCTTCGACTTCGACTTCGACTTCTTCGACTTCGACTTCTTCGACTTCTTCGACTTCTTCGAATTCTTCGACTTCTTCGACTTCGAATTCTTCGACTTCTTCGACTTCGAAATCTTCGACTTCTTCGACTTCGAATTCTTCGACTTCTTCGACTTCGAATTCTTCGACTTTTTCGACTTCGAATTCTTCGACTTCTTCGACTTCTTCGACTACGACTTCGACTTCTTCGACTACTTAGACTTCTTCGACTACTTAGACTTCTTCGACTTCTTCGACTTCGAACTCTTCGACTTCGAATTCTTCGACTTCTTCGACTTCTTCGACTTCTTCGACTTCTTCGACTTCTTCGACTTCTTCGACTTCTTCGACTTCTTCGACTTCGACTTCTTCGACTTCGACTTCTTCGACTTCGACTTCTTCGACTTCGACTTCGACTTCTTCGACTTCGACTTCGAATTCTTCGACTTCGACTTCGAATTCTTCGACTTCGACTTCGAATTCTTCGACTTCTTCGACTTCGAATTCTTCGACTTCTTCGACTTCGACTTCTTCGACTACTTCGACTTCGACTTCGACTTCTTCGACTTCGACTTCGACTTCTTCGACTTCGACTTCGACTTCTTCGACTTCGACTTCTTCGACTTTGACTTCGACTTCTTCGACTTTGACTTCTTCGACTTCGACTTCGACTTCGACTTCTTCGACTTCGACTTCTTCGACTTCGACTTCGACGACTTCGACTTCGACTTCTTCGACTTCGACTTCTTCGACTTCGAATTCTTCGACTTCTTCGACTACTTCGACTACTTCGACTTCTTCGACTACTTCGACTTCGACTACTTCGACTTCTTCGACTTCGACTTCGACTTCTTCGACTTCGACTTCGACTTCTTCGACTACTTCGACTTCGACTACTTCGACTTCGACTTCGACTTCTTCGACTTCTTCGACTTCTTCGACTTCTTCGACTTCTTCGACTTCGACTTCTTCGACTTCGACTTCTTCGACTTCGACTTCTTCGACTTCGACTTCTTCGACTTCGACTTCTTCGACTTCTTCGACTTCTTCGACTTCTTCGACTTCTTCGACTTCTTCGACTTCTTCGACTTCTTCGACTTCGACTTCTTCGACTTCGACTTCTTCGACTTCGACTTCTTCGACTTCGACTTCTTCGACTTCGACTTCTTCGACTTCGACTTCGACTTCGACTTCGACTTCTTCGACTTCGACTTCGACTTCTTCGACTTCGACTTCGAATTCTTCGACTTCTTCGACTTCGAATTCTTCGACTTCTGCGACTACGACTTCGACTTCTTCGACTACTTAGACTTCTTCGACTACTTCGACTTCTTCGACTTCGACTTCTTCGACTTCGACTTCGACTTCTTCGACTTCGACTTCTTCGACTTCGACTTCTTCGACTTCGACTTCTTCGACTTCGACTTCTTCGACTTCGACTTCTTCGACTTCGACTTTGACTTCTTCGACTTCGACTTCTTCGACTTCGACTTCTTCGACTTCGACTTCTCCGACTTTGACTTCTCCGACTTCGACTTCTTCGACTTCGACTTCTTCGACTTCGACTTCTTCGACTTCGACTTCTTCGACTTCGACTTCTTCGACTTCGACTTCTTCGACTTCGACTTTGACTTCTTCGACTTCGACTTCGATTTCGACTTCGACTTCGACTTCGACTTCTTCGACTTCGACTTCTTCGACTTCGACTTCTTCGACTTCGACTTCTCCGACTTTGACTTCTCCGACTTCGACTTCTTCGACTTCGACTTCTTCGACTTCGACTTCTTCGACTTCGACTTCTTCGACTTCGACTTCTTCGACTTCGACTTTGACTTCTTCGACTTCGACTTCGATTTCGACTTCGACTTCGACTTCGACTTCTTCGACTTCGACTTCTTCGACTTCGACTTCTTCGACTTCGACTTCTTCGACTTCGAATTCTTCGACTTCTTCGACTTCTTCGACTACTTCGACTTCTTCGACTACTTCGACTTCGACTACTTCGACTTCGACTACTTCGACTTCGACTTCGACTTCTTCGACTTCGACTTCTTCGACTTCGACTTCTTCGACTTCGACTTCTTCGACTTCCACTTCTTCGACTTCCACTTCTTCGACTTCGACTTCTTCGACTTCTTCGACTTCGACTTCTTCGACTTCGACTTCGACTTCTTCGACTTCGACTTCTTCGACTTCTTCGACTTCGACTTCTTCGACTTCGACTTCGACTTCGACTTCGACTTCTTCGACTTCGACTTCTTCGACTTCGAAGTCTTCGACTTCGAAGTCTTCGACTTCTTCGACTACATCGACTACTTCGACTTCTTCGACTTCGAAGTCTTCGAAGTCTTCGACTTCTTCGACTACTTCGACTACTTCGACTTCTTCGACTTCTTCGACTACTTCGACTTCTTCGACTACTTCGACTTCGACTACTTCGACTTCGACTACTTCGACTACTTCGACTACTTCGACTACTTCGACTTCTTCGACTTCGACTTCTTCGACTTCGACTTCGACTTCTTCGACGACTTCGACTTCGACTTCTTCGACTACTTCGACTTCGACTTCTTCGACTTCTTCGACTTCTTCGACTTCGACTTCTTCGACTTCGACTTCTTCGACTTCGACTTCTTCGACTTCGACTTCTTCGACTTCGACTTCTTCGACTTCGACTTCTTCGACTTCGACTTCTTCGACTTCGACTTCTTCGACTTCGACTTCTTCGACTTCGACTTCTTCGACTTCGACTTCGACTTCTTCGACTTCGACTTCTTCGACTTCGACTTCTTCGACTTCGACTTCTTCGACTTCGACTTCGACTTCTTCGACTTCGACTTCGACTTCTTCGACTTCGACTTCGACTTCTTCGACTTCGACTTCGACTTCTTCGACTTCGACTTCGACTTCTTCGACTTCGACTTCGAATTCTTCGACTTCGACTTCGAATTCTTCGACTTCTTCGACTTCGAATTCTTCGACTTCTTCGACTTCGAATTCTTCGACTTCTTCGACTACGACTTCGACTTGTTCGACTACTTAGACTTCTTCGACTACTTCGACTTCTTCGACTTCGAATTCTTCGACTTCTTCGACTACTTCGACTTCGACTTCTTCGACTTCGACTTCGACTTCTTCGACTTAGACTTCTTCGACTTCGACTTCTTCGACTTCGACTTCGAATTCTTCGACTTCGACTTCGAATTCTTCGACTTCTTCGACTTCGAATTCTTCGACTTCTTCGACTTCGAATTCTTCGACTTCTTCGACTACGACTTCGACTTGTTCGACTACTTAGACTTCTTCGACTACTTCGACTTCTTCGACTTCGAAATCTTCGACTTCTTCGACTTCGAATTCTTCGACTTCTTCGACTACGACTTCGACTTGTTCGACTACTTAGACTTCTTCGACTACTTCGACTTCTTCGACTTCGAATTCTTCGACTTCTTCGACTACTTCGACTTCGACTTCTTCGACATCGACTTCTTCGACTTGGACTTCTTCGACTTCGACTTCTTCGACTTCGACTTCTTCGACTTCGACTTCTTCGACTTCGACTTCTTCGACTTCGACTTCTTCGACTTCGACTTCGACTTCTTCGACTTCTTCGACTTCTTCGACTTCGACTTCTTCGACTTTGACTTCTTCGACTTTGACTTCTTCGACTTTGACTTCTTCGACTTCGACTTCTTCGACTTCTTCGACTTCGACTTCGACTTCTTCGACTTCTTCGACTTCTTCGACTTCTTCGACTTCTTCGACTTCGACTTCTTCGACTTCGACTTCGACTTCGACTTCGACTTCGACTTCTTCGACTACGACTTCTTCGACTTCGAAGTCTTCGACTTCTTAGACTACATCGACTACTTCGACTTCTTCGACTTCGAAGTCTTCAACTTCTTCGACTACTTCGACTACTTCGACTTCTTCGACTTCTTCGACTACTTCGACTTCGACTACTTCGACTTCGACTACTTCGACTACTTCGACTTCTTCGACTTCGACTTCTTCGACTTCGACTTCGACTTCTTCGACGACTTCGACTTCGACTTCTTCGACTACTTCGACTTCGACTTCGACTTCGACTTCTTCGACTTCTTCGACTTCTTCGACTTCGACTTCTTCGACTTCGACTTCTTCGACTTCGACTTCTTCGACTTCGACTTCTTCGACTTCGACTTCTTCGACTTCGACTTCTTCGACTTCGACTTCTTCGACTTCGACTTCTTCGACTTCGACTTCTTCGACTTCGACTTCTTCGACTTCGACTTCTTCGACTTCTTCGACTTTGACTTCTTCGACTTCGACTTCTTCGACTTCGACTTCTTCGACTTCGACTTCTTCGACTTCGACTTCGACTTCTTCGACTTCGACTTCTTCGACTTCGACTTCTTCGACTTCGACTTCGACTTCTTCGACTTCGACTTCGACTTCTTCGACTTCGACTTCGACTTCTTCGACTTCGACTTCGACTTCTTCGACTTCGACTTCGACTTCTTCGACTTCGACTTCGAATTCTTCGACTTCGACTTCGAATTCTTCGACTTCTTCGACTTCGAATTCTTCGACTTCTTCGACTACGACTTCGACTTGTTCGACTACTTAGACTTCTTCGACTACTTCGACTTCTTCGACTTCGAAATCTTCGACTTCTTCGACTTCGAATTCTTCGACTTCTTCGACTACGACTTCGACTTGTTCGACTACTTAGACTTCTTCGACTACTTCGACTTCTTCGACTTCTTCGACTACTTCGACTTCGACTTCTTCGACATCGACTTCTTCGACTTCGACTTCTTCGACTTCGACTTCTTCGACTTCGACTTCTTCGACTTCGACTTCTTCGACTTCGACTTCTTCGACTTCGACTTCTTCGACTTCGACTTCTTCGACTTCGACTTCGACTTCTTCGACTTCTTCGACTTCGACTTCTTCGACTTTGACTTCTTCGACTTTGACTTCTTCGACTTTGACTTCTTCGACTTCGACTTCTTCGACTTCTTCGACTTCGACTTCGACTTCTTCGACTTCGACTTCTTCGACTTCTTCGACTTCTTCGACTTCTTCGACTTCGACTTCTTCGACTTCGACTTCGACTTCGACTTCGACTTCGACTTCGACTTCTTCGACTACGACTTCTTCGACTTCGAAGTCTTCGACTTCTTAGACTACATCGACTACTTCGACTTCTTCGACTTCGAAGTCTTCAACTTCTTCGACTACTTCGACTACTTCGACTTCTTCGACTTCTTCGACTACTTCGACTTCGACTACTTCGACTACTTCGACTTCTTCGACTTCGACTTCTTCGACTTCGACTTCGACTTCTTCGACGACTTCGACTTCGACTTCTTCGACTACTTCGACTTCGACTTCGACTTCGACTTCTTCGACTTCTTCGACTTCTTCGACTTCGACTTCTTCGACTTCGACTTCTTCGACTTCGACTTCTTCGACTTCGACTTCTTCGACTTCGACTTCTTCGACTTCGACTTCTTCGACTTCGACTTCTTCGACTTCGACTTCTTCGACTTCGACTTCTTCGACTTCGACTTCTTCGACTTCTTCGACTTTGACTTCTTCGACTTCGACTTCTTCGACTTCGACTTCTTCGACTTCGACTTCGACTTCTTCGACTTCGACTTCTTCGACTTCGACTTCTTCGACTTCGACTTCTTCGACTTCGACTTCGACTTCTTCGACTTCGACTTCTTCGACTTCGACTTCGACTTCTTCGACTTCGACTTCGACTTCTTCGACTTCGACTTCGACTTCTTCGACTTCGACTTCGAATTCTTCGACTTCGACTTCGAATTCTTCGACTTCTTCGACTTCGAATTCTTCGACTTCTTCGACTTCGAATTCTTCGACTTCTTCGACTTCGAATTCTTCGACTTCTTCGACTTCGAATTCTTCGACTTCTTCGACTTCGAATTCTTCGAATTCTTCGACTTCTTCGACTTCGAATTCTTCGACTTCTTCGACTACGACTTCGACTTGTTCGACTACTTAGACTTCTTCGACTACTTCGACTTCTTCGACTACTTCGACTTCGACTTCTTCGACTTCGACTTCGACTTCTTCGACTTCGACTTCTTCGACTTCTTCGACTTCTTCGAATTCTTCGACTTCTTCGACTTCGAATTCTTCGACTTCTTCGACTTCGAAATCTTCGACTTCTTCGACTTCGAATTCTTCGACTTCTTCGACTTCGAATTCTTCGACTTTTTCGACTTCGAATTCTTCGACTTCTTCGACTTCGAATTCTTCGACTTCTTCGACTTCGAATTCTTCGACTTCTTCGACTTCGAATTCTTCGACTTCTTCGACTTCGAATTCTTCGACTTCTTCGACTTCGAATTCTTCGACTTCTTCGACTACGACTTCGACTTCTTCGACTACTTAGACTTCTTCGACTACTTAGACTTCTTCGACTTCTTCGACTTCGAATTCTTCGACTTCTTCGACTTCTTCGACTTCTTCGACTTCTTCGACTTCTTCGACTTCTTCGACTTCTTCGACTTCTTCGACTTCGACTTCTTCGACTTCGACTTCTTCGACTTCGACTTCTTCGACTTCAACTTCGACTTCTTCGACTTCGACTTCGAATTCTTCGACTTCGACTTCGAATTCTTCGACTTCGACTTCGAATTCTTCGACTTCTTCGACTTCGAATTCTTCGACTTCTTCGACTTCGACTTCTTCGACTACTTCGACTTCGACTTCGACTTCTTCGACTTCGACTTCGACTTCTTCGACTTCGACTTCTTCGACTTTGACTTCGACTTCTTCGACTTTGACTTCTTCGACTTTGACTTCGACTTCGACTTCTTCGACTTCGACTTCTTCGACTTCGACTTCGACTTCGACTTCTTCGACTTCGACTTCTTCGACTTCGACTTCTTCGACTTCGACTTCTTCGACTTCGACTTCTTCGACTTCGACTTCTTCGACTTCGACTTCTTCGACTTCGACTTCTTCGACTTCGACTTCTTCGACTTCGACTTCGACTTCTTCGACTTCGACTTCTTCGACTTCGACTTCTTCGACTTCGACTTCTTCGACTTCGACTTCGACTTCTTCGACTTCGACTTCGACTTCTTCGACTTCGACTTCGACTTCTTCGACTTCGACTTCTTCGACTTCGACTTCGACTTCTTCGACTTCGACTTCGACTTCTTCGACTTCGACTTCGACTTCTTCGACTTCGACTTCGACTTCTTCGACTTCGACTTCGAATTCTTCGACTTTGACTTCGAATTCTTCGACTTCTTCGACTTCGAATTCTTCGACTTCTTCGACTTCGAATTCTTCGACTTCTTCGACTTCGAATTCTTCGACTTCTTCGACTTCGAATTCTTCGACTTCTTCGACTTCGAACTCTTCGACTTCTTCGACTACGACTTCGACTTGTTCGACTACTTAGACTTCTTCGACTACTTCGACTTCTTCGACTACTTCGACTTCGACTTCTTCGACTTCGACTTCGACTTCTTCGACTTCGACTTCTTCGACTTCTTCGACTTCTTCGAATTCTTCGACTTCTTCGACTTCGAATTCTTCGACTTCTTCGACTTCGAAATCTTCGACTTCTTCGACTTCGAATTCTTCGACTTCTTCGACTTCGAATTCTTCGACTTTTTCGACTTCGAATTCTTCGACTTCTTCGACTTCGAATTCTTCGACTTCTTCGACTTCGAATTCTTCGACTTCTTCGACTTCGAATTCTTCGACTTCTTCGACTTCGAATTCTTCGACTTCTTCGACTACGACTTCGACTTCTTCGACTACTTAGACTTCTTCGACTACTTAGACTTCTTCGACTTCTTCGACTTCGAATTCTTCGACTTCTTCGACTTCTTCGACTTCTTCGACTTCTTCGACTTCTTCGACTTCTTCGACTTCTTCGACTTCTTCGACTTCGACTTCTTCGACTTCGACTTCTTCGACTTCGACTTCTTCGACTTCAACTTCGACTTCTTCGACTTCGACTTCGAATTCTTCGACTTCGACTTCGAATTCTTCGACTTCGACTTCGAATTCTTCGACTTCTTCGACTTCGAATTCTTCGACTTCTTCGACTTCGACTTCTTCGACTACTTCGACTTCGACTTCGACTTCTTCGACTTCGACTTCGACTTCTTCGACTTCGACTTCTTCGACTTTGACTTCGACTTCTTCGACTTTGACTTCTTCGACTTTGACTTCGACTTCGACTTCTTCGACTTCGACTTCTTCGACTTCGACTTCGACTTCGACTTCTTCGACTTCGACTTCTTCGACTTCGACTTCTTCGACTTCGACTTCTTCGACTTCGACTTCTTCGACTTCGACTTCTTCGACTTCGACTTCTTCGACTTCGACTTCTTCGACTTCGACTTCTTCGACTTCGACTTCTTCGACTTCGACTTCTTCGACTTCGACTTCGACTTCTTCGACTTCGACTTCTTCGACTTCGACTTCTTCGACTTCGACTTCTTCGACTTCGACTTCGACTTCTTCGACTTCGACTTCGACTTCTTCGACTTCGACTTCGACTTCTTCGACTTCGACTTCTTCGACTTCGACTTCGACTTCTTCGACTTCGACTTCGACTTCTTCGACTTCGACTTCGACTTCTTCGACTTCGACTTCGACTTCTTCGACTTCGACTTCGAATTCTTCGACTTTGACTTCGAATTCTTCGACTTCTTCGACTTCGAATTCTTCGACTTCTTCGACTTCGAATTCTTCGACTTCTTCGACTTCGAATTCTTCGACTTCTTCGACTTCGAATTCTTCGACTTCTTCGACTTCGAACTCTTCGACTTCTTCGACTACGACTTCGACTTGTTCGACTACTTAGACTTCTTCGACTACTTCGACTTCTTCGACTACTTCGACTTCGACTTCTTCGACTTCGACTTCGACTTCTTCGACTTCGACTTCTTCGACTTCTTCGACTTCTTCGAATTCTTCGACTTCTTCGACTTCGAATTCTTCGACTTCTTCGACTTCGAAATCTTCGACTTCTTCGACTTCGAATTCTTCGACTTCTTCGACTTCGAATTCTTCGACTTTTTCGACTTCGAATTCTTCGACTTCTTCGACTTCGAATTCTTCGACTTCTTCGACTTCGAATTTTTCGACTTCTTCGACTTCGAATTCTTCGACTTCTTCGACTTCGAATTCTTCGACTTCTTCGACTTCGAATTCTTCGACTTCTTCGACTACGACTTCGACTTCTTCGACTACTTAGACTTCTTCGACTACTTAGACTTCTTCGACTTCTTCGACTTCGAATTCTTCGACTTCGAATTCTTCGACTTCTTCGACTTCTTCGACTTCTTCGACTTCTTCGACTTCTTCGACTTCTTCGACTTCTTCGACTTCTTCGACTTCTTCGACTTCTTCGACTTCTTCGACTTCGACTTCTTCGACTTCGACTTCTTCGACTTCGACTTCTTCGACTTCAACTTCGACTTCTTCGACTTCGACTTCGAATTCTTCGACTTCGACTTCGAATTCTTCGACTTCGACTTCGAATTCTTCGACTTCTTCGACTTCGAATTCTTCGACTTCTTCGACTTCGACTTCTTCGACTACTTCGACTTCGACTTCGACTTCTTCGACTTCGACTTCGACTTCTTCGACTTCGACTTCTTCGACTTTGACTTCGACTTCTTCGACTTTGACTTCTTCGACTTCGACTTCGACTTCGACTTCTTCGACTTCGACTTCTTCGACTTCGAATTCTTCGACTTCTTCGACTACTTCGACTACTTCGACTTCTTCGACTACTTCGACTTCGACTACTTCGACTTCTTCGACTTCGACTTCGACTTCTTCGACTTCGACTTCGACTTCTTCGACTACTTCGACTTCGACTACTTCGACTTCGACTTCGACTTCTTCGACTTCTTCGACTTCTTCGACTTCTTCGACTTCTTCGACTTCTTCGACTTCTTCGACTTCGACTTCTTCGACTTCGACTTCTTCGACTTCGACTTCTTCGACTTCGACTTCTTCGACTTCGACTTCTTCGACTTCGACTTCTTCGACTTCGACTTCTTCGACTTCGACTTCTTCGACTTCGACTTCTTCGACTTCTTCGACTTCTTCGACTTCTTCGACTTCGACTTCTTCGACTTCGACTTCTTCGACTTCGACTTCGACTTCGACTTCTTCGACTTCGACTTCGAATTCTTCGACTTCTTCGACTTCGAATTCTTCGACTTCTTCGACTACGACTTCGACTTCTTCGACTACTTAGACTTCTTCGACTACTTCGACTTCTTCGACTTCGAATTCTTCGACTTCTTCGACTACTTCGACTTCGACTTCTTCGACTTCGACTTCGACTTCTTCGACTTCGACTTCTTCGACTTCGACTTCTTCGACTTTGACTTCTTCGACTTCGACTTCTTCGACTTCGACTTCTTCGACTTCGACTTCTTCGACTTCGACTTCTTCGACTTCGACTTCTTCGACTTCGACTTCTTCGACTTCGACTTCGACTTCTTCGACTTCGACTTCTTCGACTTCGACTTCGACTTCTTCGACTTCGACTTCTTCGACTTCGACTTCTTCGACTTCGACTGCTTCGACTTCGACTTCTTCGACTTCGACTTCTTCGACTTCGACTTCTTCGACTTCGACTTCTTCGACTTCGACTTCTTCGACTTCGACTTCTTCGACTTCTTCGACTTCTTCGACATCGACTTCTTCGACTTCGACTTCTTCGACTTCTTCGACTTCTTCGACTTCTTCGACTTCTTCGACTTCTTCGACTTCTTCGACTTCTTCGACTTCTTCGACTTCTTCGACTTCGACTTCTTCGACTTCGACTTCTGCGTCTTCGACTTCTTCGACTTCGACTTCGACTTCTTCGACTTCGACTTCGACTTCTTCGACTTCGACTTCTTCGACTTCGACTTCTTCGACTTCGACTTCTTCGACTTCTTCGACTTCGACTTCTTCGACTTCGACTTCGACTTCTTCGACTTCGACTTTTACTTCTTCGACTTCGACTTCGACTTCTTCGACTTCTTCGACTTCGACTTCGACTTCTTCGACTACTTAGACTTCTTTGACTACTTAGACTTCTTCGACTACTTCGACTTCTTCGACTTCTTCGACTTCTTCGACTTCTTCGACTTCTTCGACTTCGAATTCTTCGACTTCTTCGACTACTTCGACTTCGACGTCTTCGACTTCGACTTCGACTTCTTCGACTTCGAATTCTTCGACTTCTTCGACTACTTCGACTTCTTCGACTACTTCGACTTCGACTTCTTCGACTTCGACTTCGACTTCTTCGACTTCGACTTCTTCTACTTCGACTTCTTCGACTTCTTTGACTTCGACTTCTTCGACTTCGACTTCGACTTCTTCGACTTCGTCTTCTTTGACTTCGACTTCTTCGACTTCGACTTCTTCGACTTCGACTTCTTCAACTTCGATTTCGACTTCTTCGACTTCGACTTCTTCGACTTCGACTTCTTCGACTTCGACTTCTTCGACTTCGACTTCTTCGACTTCGACTTCTTCGACTTCGACTTCTTCGACTTCGACTTCTTCGACTTCGACTTCTTCGACTTCGACTTCTTCGACTTCGACTTCGACTTCTTCGACTTCGACTTTGACTTCTTCGACTTCGACTTCGACTTCTTCGACTTCGACTTCTTCGACTTCGACTTCGACTTCTTCGACTACTTAGACTTCTTTGACTACTTAGACTTCTTCGACTACTTCGACTTCTTCGACTTCTTCGACTTCGAATTCTTCGACTTCTTCGACTTCGACTTCGACTTCTTCGACTTCGACTTCTTCGACTTCGACTTCTTCGACTTCGACTTCGACTTCTTCGACTTCGACTTCGACTTCTTCGACTTCGACTTCTTCGACTTCGACTTCTTCGACTTCGACTTCTTCGACTTCGACTTCTTCGACTTCGACTTCGACTTCTTCGACTTCGACTTCTTCGACTTCGACTTCTTCGACTTCGACTTCTTCGACTTCGACTTCTTCGACTTCGACTTCTTCGACTTCTTCGACTTCTTCGACTTCTTCGACTTCTTCGACTTCGACTTCGACTTCTTCGACTTCGACTTCTTCGACTTCGACTTCTGCGTCTTCGACTTCTTCGACTTCTACTTTGACTTCTTCGACTTCGACTTCTTCGACTTCGACTTCGACTTCTTCGACTTCGACTTCTTCGACTTCGACTTCTTCGACTTCGACTTCTTCGACTTCGACTTCGACTTCTTCGACTTCGACTTCTTCGACTTCGACTTCTTCGACTTCGACTTCTTCGACTTCGACTTCGACTTCTTCGACTTCGACTTCTTCGACTTCGACTTCTTCGACTTCTTCGACTTCTTCGACTTCTTCGACTTCTTCGACTTCGACTTCGACTTCTTCGACTTCGACTTCTTCGACTTCGACTTCTGCGTCTTCGACTTCTTCGACTTCTACTTTGACTTCTTCGACTTCGACTTCTTCGACTTCGACTTCGACTTCTTCGACTTCGACTTCTTCGACTTCGACTTCTTCGACTTCGACTTCGACTTCTTCGACTTCGACTTCTTCGACTTCGACTTCTTCGACTTCGACTTCGACTTCTTCGACTACTTAGACTTCTTTGACTACTTAGACTTCTTCGACTACTTCGACTTCTTCGACTTCTTCGACTTCGAATTCTTCGACTTCTTCGACTTCGACTTCGACTTCTTCGACTTCGACTTCGACTTCTTCGACTTCGACTTCTTCGACTTCGACTTCTTCGACTTCGACTTCTTCGACTTCGACTTCTTCGACTTCGACTTCGACTTCTTCGACTTCGACTTCGACTTCTTCGACTTCGACTTCTTCGACTTCGACTTCTTCGACTTCGACTTCTTCGACTTCGACTTCTTCGACTTCGACTTCTTCGACTTCGACTTCTTCGACTTCGACTTCTTCGACTTCGACTTCGACTTCTTCTACTTCGACTTCTTCGACTTCGACTTCTTCGACTTCTTCGACTTCTTCGACTTCTTCGACTTCTTCGACTTCTTCGACTTCTTCGACTTCGACTTCTTCGACTTCTTCGACTTCTTCGACTTCTTCGACTTCTTCGACTTCGACTTCTTCGACTTCGACTTCGACTTCGACTTCTTCGACTTCGACTTCTTCGACTTCGACTTCTGCGTCTTCGACTTCTTCGACTTCTACTTTGACTTCTTCGACTTCGACTTCTTCGACTTCGACTTCGACTTCTTCGACTTCGACTTCTTCGACTTCGACTTCTTCGACTTCGACTTCTTCGACTTCGACTTCTTCGACTTCGACTTCTTCGACTTCGACTTCTTCGACTTCGACTTCTTCGACTTCGACTTCGACTTCGACTTCTTCGACTTCGACTTCGACTTCTTCGACTTCGACTTTGACTTCTTCGACTTCGACTTCTTCGACTTCGACTTCGACTTCTTCGACTACTTAGACTTCTTTGACTACTTAGACTTCTTCGACTACTTCGACTTCTTCGACTTCTTCGACTTCGAATTCTTCGACTTCTTCGACTTCGACTTCGACTTCTTCGACTTCGACTTCTTCGACTTCGACTTCTGCGTCTTCGACTTCTTCGACTTCTACTTTGACTTCTTCGACTTCGACTTCTTCGACTTCGACTTCGACTTCTTCGACTTCGACTTCGACTTCTTCGACTTCAACTTCTTCGACTTCGACTTCTTCGACTTCGACTTCTTCGACTTCGACTTCTTCGACTTCGACTTCGACTTCTTCGACTACTTAGACTTCTTTGACTACTTAGACTTCTTCGACTACTTCGACTTCTTCGACTTCTTCGACTTCGAATTCTTCGACTTCTTCGACTTCGACTTCGACTTCTTCGACTTCGACTTCGACTTCTTCGACTTCGACTTCTTCGACTTCTTCGACTTCGACTTCGACTTCTTCGACTTCGACTTCGACTTCTTCGACTTCGACTTCTTCGACTTCGACTTCTTCGACTTCGACTTCTTCGACTTCGACTTCTTCGACTTCGACTTCTTCGACTTCGACTTCTTCGACTTCGACTTCTTCGACTTCGACTTCTTCGACTTCGACTTCTTCGACTTCGACTTCGACTTCTTCGACTTCGACTTCTTCGACTTCGACTTCTTCGACTTCGACTTCTTCGACTTCTTCGACTTCTTCGACTTCTTCGACTTCTTCGACTTCTTCAACTTCTTCGACTTCTTCGACTTCTTCGACTTCTTCGACTTCTTCGACTTCTTCGACTTCTTCGACTTCTTCGACTTCGACTTCGACTTCGACTTCTTCGACTTCGACTTCTTCGACTTCGACTTCTGCGTCTTCGACTTCTTCGACTTCTACTTTGACTTCTTCGACTTCGACTTCTTCGACTTCGACTTCGACTTCTTCGACTTCGACTTCTTCGACTTCGACTTCTTCGACTTCGACTTCTTCGACTTCGACTTCTTCGACTTCGACTTCTTCGACTTCGACTTCTTCGACTTCGACTTCTTCGACTTCGACTTCTTCGACTTCGACTTCGACTTCTTCGACTTCGACTTCTTCGACTTCGACTTCTTCGACTTCTTCGACTTCTTCGACTTCTTCGACTTCTTCGACTTCTTCGACTTCTTCGACTTCTTCGACTTCTTCGACTTCTTCGACTTCTTCGACTTCGACTTCGACTTCGACTTCTTCGACTTCGACTTCTTCGACTTCGACTTCTGCGTCTTCGACTTCTTCGACTTCTACTTTGACTTCTTCGACTTCGACTTCTTCGACTTCGACTTCGACTTCTTCGACTTCGACTTTGACTTCTTCGACTTCGACTTCGACTTCTTCGACTTCGACTACTTAGACTTCTTTGACTACTTAGACTTCTTCGACTACTTCGACTTCTTCGACTTCTTCGACTTCGAATTCTTCGACTTCTTCGAATTCTTCGACTTCTTCGACTTCGACTTCTTCGACTTCGACTTCGACTTCTTCGACTTCGACTTCGACTTCTTCGACTTCGACTTTGACTTCTTCGACTTCGACTTCGACTTCGACTTCTTCTACTTCGACTTTGACTTCTTCGACTTCTTCGACTTCTTCGACTTCTTCGACTTCTTCGACTTCGACTACTTCGACTTCGACTTCTTCGACTTCGACTTCGAAATCTTCGACTACTTCGACTTCGAATTCTTCGACTTCTTCGACTTCGAATTCTTCGACTTCTTCGACTTCGAATTCTTCGACTTCTTCGACTACGACTTCGACTTCTTCGACTACTTAGACTTCTTCGACTACTTAGACTTCTTCGACTTCGAATTCTTCGACTTCTTCGACTTCTTCGACTTCTTCGACTTCTTCGACTTCTTCAACTTCTTCGACTTCTTCGACTTCGACTTCTTCGACTTCGACTTCTTCGACTTCGACTTCTTCGACTTCAACTTCGACTTCTTCGACTTCGACTTCGAATTCTTCGACTTCGACTTCGAATTCTTCGACTTCGACTTCGAATTCTTCGACTTCTTCGACTTCGAATTCTTCGACTTCTTCGACTTCGAATTCTTCGACTTCTTCGACTTCGACTTCTTCGACTACTTCGACTTCGACTTCTTCGACTTCGACTTCGACTTCTTCGACTTCGACTTCTTCGACTTCGACTTCTTCGACTTCGATTTCTTCGACTTCGACTTCTTCGACTTCGACTTCGACTTCTTCGACTTCGACTTCTTCGACTTCGACTTCTTCGACTTCGACTTCTTCGACTTCGACTTCTTCGACTTCGACTTCTTCGACTTCGACTTCTTCGACTTCGACTTCTTCGACTTCGACTTCTTCGACTTCGACTTCTTCGACTTCGACTTCTTCGACTTCGACTTCTTCGACTTCGACTTCTTCGACTTCGACTTCTTCGACTTCGACTTCTTCGACTTCGACTTCTTCGACTTCGACTTCTTCGACTTCGACTTCTTCGACTTCGACTTCTTCGACTTCGACTTCGACTTCGACTTCTTCGACTTCGAATTCTTTGACTTCTTCGACTACTTCGACTTCTTCGACTACTTAGACTTCTTCGACTTCTTCGACTTCTTCGACTTCGACTTCTTCGACTTCGACTTCTTCGACTTCGACTTCTTCGACTTCTTCGACTTCGTCGACTTCTTCGACTTCTTCGACTTCTTCGACTTCTTCGACTTCGACTTCTTCGACTTCGACTTCTTCGACTTCGACTTCTTCGACTTCAACTTCGAATTCTTCGACTTCGACTTCGAATTCTTCGACTTCGACTTCGAATTCTTCGACTTCGACTTCGAATTCTTCGACTTCTTCGACTTCGAATTCTTCGACTTCTTCGACTTCGAATTCTTCGACTTCTTCGACTTCGACTTCTTCGACTACTTCGACTTCGACTTCTTCGACTTCGACTTCGACTTCTTCGACTTCGACTTCTTCGACTTCGACTTCTTCGACTTCGACTTCTTCGACTTCGACTTCTTCGACTTCGACTTCTTCGACTTCGACTTCGACTTCTTCGACTTCGACTTCTTCGACTTCGACTTCTTCGACTTCGACTTCGACTTCTTCGACTTCGACTTCTTCGACTTCGACTTCTTCGACTTCTTCGACTTCGACTTCTTCGACTTCGACTTCGACTTCTTCGACTTCGACTTCTTCGACTTCGACTTCTTCGACTTCGACTTCTTCGACTTCGACTTCTTCGACTTCGACTTCTTCGACTTCGACTTCTTCGACTTCGACTTCTTCGACTTCGACTTCTTCGACTTCGACTTCTTCGACTTCGACTTCTTCGACTTCGACTTCGACTTCTTCGACTTCGACTTCTTCGACTTCGACTTCTTCGACTTCGACTTCTTCGACTTCGACTTCGACTTCTTTGACTTCTTCAACTTCGACTTCGACTTCTTCGACTTCGACTTCTTCGACTTCGACTTCTTCGACTTCGACTTCTTCGACTTCGACTTCTTCGACTTCGACTTCTTCGACTTCGACTTCTTCGACTTCGACTTCGACTTCTTCGACTTCGACTTCTTCGACTTCGACTTCTTCGACTTCGACTTCTTCGACTTCGACTTCTTCGACTTCGACTTCGACTTCTTCGACTTCTTCGACTTCGACTTCTTCGACTTTGACTTCTTCGACTTTGACTTCTTCGACTTTGACTTCTTCGACTTTGACTTCTTCGACTTCGACTTCGACTTCGACTTCTTCGACTTCGAATTCTTCGACTTCTTCGACTACTTCGACTTCGACTTCTTCGACTTCGACTTCGACTTCTTCGACTTCGACTTCGACTTCTTCGACTTCGACTTCTTCGACTTCGACTTCTTCGACTTCGACTTCTTCGACTTCGACTTCGACTTCTTCGACTTCGACTTCTTCGACTTCGACTTCTTCGACTTCTTCGACTTCTTCGACTTCTTCGACTTCGACTTCGACTTCTTCGACTTCGACTTCTTCGACTTCTTCGACTTCTTCGACTTCTTCGACTTCGACTTCTTCGACTTCGACTTCTGCGTCTTCGACTTCTTCGACTTCTACTTTGACTTCTTCGACTTCGACTTCGACTTCTTCGACTTCGACTTCTTCGACTTCGACTTCGACTTCTTCGACTTCGACTTCTTCGACTTCGACTTCTTCGACTTCGACTTCTTCGACTTCGACTTCTTCGACTTCGACTTCTTCGACTTCGACTTTTTCGACTTCGACTTCTTCGACTTCGACTTCTTCGACTTCGACTTCGACTTCGACTTCTTCGACTTCGACTTCGACTTCTTCGACTTCGACTTCGACTTCTTCGACTTCTTCGACTTCTTCGACTTCGACTTCGACTTCTTCGACTACTTAGACTTCTTCGACTACTTAGACTTCTTCGACTACTTCGACTTCTTCGACTTCGAATTCTTCGACTTCTTCGACTTCGACTTCGACTTCTTCGACTTCGACTTCGACTTCTTCGACTTCGACTTCGACTTCTTCGACTTCGACTTCTTCGACTTCGACTTCTTCGACTTCGACTTCTTTGACTTCGACTTCTTCGACTTCGATTTCTTCGACTTCGACTTCGTCTTCGACTTCTTCGACTTCGACTTTGACTTCTTCGACTTCGACTTCGACTTCTTCGACTTCTTCGACTTTGACTTCTTCGACTTCGACTTCGACTTCAACTTCTTCGACTTCGACTTCTTCGACTTCGAATTCTTCGACTTCTTCGACTACTTCGACTTCTTCGACTACTTCGACTTCGACTACTTCGACTTCGACTTCTTCGACTTCGACTTCGACTTCTTCGACTACTTCGACTTCGACTTCTTCGACTTCTTCGACTTCGACTTCTTCGCCTTCGACTTCTTCGACTTCGACTTCTTCGACTTCGACTTCTTCGACTTCGACTTCTTCGACTTCGACTTCTTCGACTTCGACTTCTTCGACTTCGACTTCTTCGACTTCGACTTCTTCGACTTCGACTTCTTCGACTTCGACTTCTTCGACTTCGACTTCTTCGACTTCGACTTCTTCGACTTCTTCGACTACTTCGACTTCTTCGACTTCTTCGACTTCGACTACTTCGACTTCGACTTCTTCGACTTCGACTTCGAAATCTTCGACTTCTTCGACTTCGAATTCTTCGACTTCTTCGACTTCGAATTCTTCGACTTCTTCGACTTCGAATTCTTCGACTTCTTCGACTTCTTCGACTGCGACTTCGACTTCTTCGAATACTTAGACTTCTTCGACTACTTAGACTTCTTCGACTTCTTCGACTTCGAATTCTTCGACTTCGAATTCTTCGACTTCTTCGACTTCTTCGACTTCTTCGACTTCTTCGACTTCTTCGACTTCTTCGACTTCTTCGACTTCTTCGACTTCTTCGACTTCTTCGACTTCTTCGACTTCTTCGACTTCTTCGACTTCTTCGACTTCGACTTCTTCGACTTCGACTTCTTCGACTTCGACTTCTTCGACTTCGACTTCTTCGACTTCGACTTCTTCGACTTCGACTTCTTCGACTTCGACTTCGAATTCTTCGACTTCGACTTCGAATTCTTCTACTTCGACTTCGAATTCTTCGACTTCTTCGACTTCGAATTCTTCGACTTCTTCGACTTCGAATTCTTCGACTTCTTCGACTACTTCGACTTCGACTTCTTCGACTTCGACTTCGACTTCTTCGACTTCGACTTCGACTTCTTCGACTTCGACTTCTTCGACTTCGACTTCTTCGACTTCGACTTCTTCGACTTCGACTTCTTCGACTTCGACTTCTTCGACTTCGACTTCTTCGACTTCGACTTCTTCGACTTCGACTTCTTCGACTTCTTCGACTTCGACTTCTTCGACTTCGACTTCTTCGACTTTGACTTCTTCGACTTCGACTTCGACTTCGACTTCTTCGACTTCGACTTCTTTGACTTCGAATTCTTCGACTTCTTCGACTACTTCGACTTCTTCGACTTCTTCGACTTCTTCGACTACTTCGACTTCGACTACTTCGACTTCGACTTCTTCGACTTCGACTTCGACTTCTTCGACTACTTCGACTTCTTCGACTTTGACTTCTTCGCCTTCGACTTCTTCGACTTCGACTTCTTCGACTTCGACTTCTTCGACTTCGACTTCTTCGACTTCGACTTCTTCGACTTTGACTTCTTCGACTTCGACTTCTTCGACTTCGACTTCTTCGACTTCGACTTCTTCGACTTCTTCGACTTCGACTTCTTCGACTTCGACTTCTTCGACTTCGAATTCTTCGACTTCTTCGACTACTTCGACTTCGACTTCTTCGACTTCGACTTCTTCGACTTCGACTTCTTCGACTTCGACTTCTTCGACTTCGACTTCTTCGACTTCGACTTCTTCGACTTCGACTTCTTCGACTTCGACTTCGACTTCTTCGACTTCGACTTCGAATTCTTCGACTTCGACTTCGAATTCTTCGACTTCGACTTCGAATTCTTCGACTTCTTCGACTTCTTCGACTTCGACTTCTTCGACTTCGAATTCTTCGACTTCTTCGACGACTTCGACTTCGACTTCTTCGACTTCGACTTCGACTTCTTCGACTTCGACTTCTTCGACTTCGACTTCTTCGACTTCGACTTCGACTTCTTCGACTTCGACTTCTTCGACTTCGACTTCTTCGACTTCGACTTCTTCGACTTCGACTTCTTCGACTTCGACTTCTTCGACTTCGACTTCTTCGACTTCGACTTCTTCGACTTCGACTTCTTCGACTTCGACTTCGACTTCTTCGACTTCGACTTCTTCGACTTCGACTTCTTCGACTTCGACTTCTTCGACTTCGACTTCTTCGACTTCGACTTCTTCGACTTCGACTTCTTCGACTTCTTCGACTTCGACTTCTTCGACTTCGACTTCTTCGACTTCGACTTCTTCGACTTCGACTTCGACTTCGACTTCTTCGACTTCGAATTCGACTTCTTCGACTACTTCGACTTCGACTTCGACTTCTTCGACTTCGAATTCTTCGACTTCGACTTCTTCGACTTCGACTTCGACTTCTTCGACTTCTTCGACTGCGACTTCTTCGACTTTGACTTCTTCGACTTTGACTTCTTCGACTTCGACTTCGACTTCAATCAACTTCTTCGACTTCGACTTCTTTGACTTCGAATTCTTCGACTTCTTCGACTACTTCGACTTCTTTGACTTCTTCGACTACTTCGACTTCGACTACTTCGACTTCGACTTCTTCGACTTCGACTTCGACTTCTTCGACTACTTCGACTTCTTCGACTTCGACTTCTTCGCCTTCGACTTCTTCGACTTCGACTTCTTCGACTTCGACTTCTTCGACTTCGACTTCTTCGACTTCGACTTCTTCGACTTCGACTTCTTCGACTTCGACTTCTTCGACTTCGACTTCTTCGACTTCGACTTCTTCGACTTCGACTTCTTCGACTTCGACTTCGACTTCTTCGACTTCGACTTCTTCGACTTCGACTTCTTCGACTTCGACTTCGACTTCTTCGACTTCGACTTCTTCGACTTCGACTTCTTCGACTTCGACTTCTTCGACTTCGACTTCTTCGACTTCGACTTCTTCGACTTCGACTTCTTCGACTTCGACTTCTTCGACTTCGACTTCTTCGACTTCGACTTCTTCGACTTCGACTTCTTCGACTTCGACTTCTTCGACTTCGAATTCTTCGACTTCGACTTCGAATTCTTCGACTTCGACTTCGAATTCTTCGACTTCTTCGACTTCGAATTCTTCGACTTCTTCGACTTCGAATTCTTCGACTTCTTCGACTTCGAATTCTTCGACTTCTTCGACTACTTCGACTTCGACTTCTTCGACTTCGACTTCTTCGACTTCGACTTCGACTTCTTCGACTTCGACTTCTTCGACTTCGACTTCTTCGACTTCGACTTCTTCGACTTCGACTTCTTCGACTTCGACTTCTTCGACTTCGACTTCTTCGACTTCGACTTCTTCGACTTCGACTTCTTCGACTTCGACTTCTTCGACTTCGACTTCGACTTCTTCGACTTCGACTTCTTCGACTTTGACTTCTTCGACTTTGACTTCTTCGACTTCGACTTCGACTTCGACTTCTTCGACTTCGAATTCGACTTCTTCGACTACTTCGACTTCGACTTCGACTTCTTCGACTTCGAATTCTTCGACTTCGACTTCTTCGACTTCGACTTCGACTTCTTCGACTTCTTCGACTGCGACTTCTTCGACTTTGACTTCTTCGACTTTGACTTCTTCGACTTCGACTTCGACTTCAATCAACTTCTTCGACTTCGACTTCTTTGACTTCGAATTCTTCGACTTCTTCGACTACTTCGACTTCTTTGACTTCTTCGACTACTTCGACTTCGACTACTTCGACTTCGACTTCTTCGACTTCGACTTCGACTTCTTCGACTACT
The DNA here is from genome assembly GCA_036925085.1 of Brachycybe producta. Taxonomy (NCBI): domain Eukaryota; kingdom Metazoa; phylum Arthropoda; class Diplopoda; order Playtdesmida; family Andrognathidae; genus Brachycybe; species Brachycybe producta. The sequence continues at coordinate 149,786 of JAUPFP010000077.1, forward strand.
TCGACTTCTTCGACTTCGACTTCTTCGCCTTCGACTTCTTCGACTTCGACTTCTTCGACTTCGACTTCTTCGACTTCGACTTCTTCGACTTCGACTTCTTCGACTTCGACTTCTTCGACTTCGACTTCTTCGACTTCGACTTCTTCGACTTCGACTTCTTCGACTTCGACTTCTTCGACTTCGACTTCGACTTCTTCGACTTCGACTTCTTCGACTTCGACTTCTTCGACTTCGACTTCGACTTCTTCGACTTCGACTTCTTCGACTTCGACTTCTTCGACTTCGACTTCTTCGACTTCGACTTCTTCGACTTCGACTTCTTCGACTTCGACTTCGACTTCTTCGACTTCGACTTCGACTTCTTCGACTTCGACTTCTTCGACTTCGACTTCTTCGACTTCGACTTCTTCGACTTCGACTTCTTCGACTTCTTCGACTTCGACTTCTTCGACTTCTTCGACTTCGACTTCTTCGACTTCGACTTCTTCGACTTTGACTTCTTCGACTTCGACTTCGACTTCAACTTCTTCGACTTCGACTTCTTTGACTTCGAATTCTTCGACTTCTTCGACTACTTCGACTTCTTCGACTTCTTCGACTACTTCGACTTCGACTACTTCGACTTCTTCGACTACTTCGACTTCGACTACTTCGACTTCGACTTCTTCGACTTCGACTTCGACTTCTTCGACTTCTTCGACTACTTCGACTTCGACTTCTTCGACTTCGACTTCGACTTCTTTGACTTCGACTTCGACTTCTTCGTCTTCTTCGACTTCTTCGACTTCGACTTCGACTTCGACTTCTTCGACTTCGACTTCGACTTCTTCGACTTCGACTTCTTCGACTTCGACTTCTTCGACTTCGACTTCTTCGACTTCGACTTCGACTTCTTCGACTTCGACTTCTTCGACTTCGACTTCTTCGACTTCGACTTCTTCGACTTCGACTTCTTCGACTTCTTCGACTTCGACTTCTTCGACTTCGACTTCTTCGACTTCGACTTCTTCGACTTCGACTTCGACTTCTTCGACTTCTTCGACTTCTTCGACTTCGACTTCTTCGACTTTGACTTCTTCGACTTTGACTTCTTCGACTTCGACTTCGACTTCAACTTCTTCGACTTCGACTTCTTTGACTTCGAATTCTTCGACTACTTCGACTTCTTCGACTTCTTCGACTACTTCGACTTCGACTACTTCGACTTCGACTTCTTCGACTTCGACTTCTTCGACTTCGACTTCGACTTCTTCGACTACTTCGACTTCTTCGACTTCGACTTCTTCGCCTTCGACTTCTTCGACTTCGACTTCGACTTCTTCGTCTTCTTCGACTTCTTCGACTTCGACTTCGACTTCGACTTCTTCGACTTCGACTTCGACTTCTTCGACTTCGACTTCTTTGACTTCGACTTCGACTTCTTCGTCTTCTTCGACTTCTTCGACTTCGACTTCGACTTCGACTTCTTCGACTTCGACTTCGACTTCTTCGACTTCGACTTCTTCGACTTCGACTTCTTCGACTTCGACTTCTTCGACTTCGACTTCGACTTCTTCGACTTCGACTTCTTCGACTTCGACTTCTTCGACTTCGACTTCTTCGACTTCTTCGACTTCGACTTCTTCGACTTCGACTTCTTCGACTTCGACTTCTTCGACTTCGACTTCGACTTCTTCGACTTCTTCGACTTCTTCGACTTCGACTTCTTCGACTTTGACTTCTTCGACTTTGACTTCTTCGACTTTGACTTCGACTTCAACTTCTTCGACTTCGACTTCTTTGACTTCGAATTCTTCGACTACTTCGACTTCTTCGACTTCTTCGACTACTTCGACTTCGACTACTTCGACTTCGACTTCTTCGACTTCGACTTCTTCGACTTCGACTTCGACTTCTTCGACTACTTCGACTTCTTCGACTTCGACTTCTTCGCCTTCGACTTCTTCGACTTCGACTTCTTCGACTTCGACTTCTTCGACTTCGACTTCTTCGACTTCTTCGACTTCTTCGACTTCTTCGACTTCTTCGACTTCTTCGACTTCTTCGACTTCTTCGACTTCTTCGACTTCTTCGACTTCTTCGACTTCTTCGACTTCTTCGACTTCTTCGACTTCTTCGACTTCTTCGACTTCTTCGACTTCTTCGACTTCGAATTCTTCGACTACTTCTACTTCGACTTCTTCGACTTCGACTTCTTCGACTTCGACTTCGACTTCGACTTCTTCGACTTCGACTTCTTCGACTTCGACTTCTTCAACTTCGACTTCGACTTCGACTTCTTCGACTTCGACTTCGACTTCTTCGACTTCGACTTCGACTTCTTCGACTTCGACTTCTTCGACTTCTTCGACTTCGACTTCTTCGACTTCGACTTCTTCGACTTCTTCGACTTCTACTTCTTCGACTTTGACTTCTTCGACTTTGACTTCTTCGACTTTGACTTCTTCGACTTTGACTTCTTCGACTTCGACTTCGACTTCGACTTCTTCGACTTCGACTTCTTTGACTTCGAATTCTTCGACTTCTTCGACTACTTCGACTTCTTCGACTTCTTCGACTTCGACTACTTCGACTTCGACTTCTTCGACTTCGACTTCGACTTCTTCGACTTCGACTTCGACTTCTTCGACTTCGACTTCTTCGACTTCGACTTCTTCGACTTCTTCGACTTCGACTTCTTCGACTTCGACTTCTTCGACTTCTTCGACTTCTACTTCTTCGACTTTGACTTCTTCGACTTTGACTTCTTCGACTTCTTCGACTTCTTCGACTTCTTCGACTTCTTCGACTTCGAATTCTTCGACTACTTCTACTTCGACTTCTTCGACTTCGACTTCTTCGACTTCGACTTCGACTTCGACTTCTTCGACTTCGACTTCTTCGACTTCGACTTCTTCAACTTCGACTTCGACTTCGACTTCTTCGACTTCGACTTCGACTTCTTCGACTTCGACTTCGACTTCTTCGACTTCGACTTCTTCGACTTCGACTTCTTCGACTTCTTCGACTTCGACTTCTTCGACTTCGACTTCTTCGACTTCTTCGACTTCTACTTCTTCGACTTTGACTTCTTCGACTTTGACTTCTTCGACTTTGACTTCTTCGACTTTGACTTCTTCGACTTCGACTTCGACTTCGACTTCTTCGACTTCGACTTCTTTGACTTCGAATTCTTCGACTTCTTCGACTACTTCGACTTCTTCGACTTCTTCAACTTCGACTTCGACTTCGACTTCTTCGACTTCGACTTCGACTTCTTCGACTTCGACTTCGACTTCTTCGACTTCGACTTCTTCGACTTCGACTTCTTCGACTTCTTCGACTTCGACTTCTTCGACTTCGACTTCTTCGACTTCTTCGACTTCTACTTCTTCGACTTTGACTTCTTCGACTTTGACTTCTTCGACTTCGACTTCTTCGACTTCGACTTCTTCGACTTCGACTTCTTCGACTTCGACTTCGACTTCTTCGACTTCGACTTCTTCGACTTCGACTTCTTCGACTTCGACTTCTTCGACTTCTTCGACTTCGACTTCTTCGACTTCGACTTCTTCGACTTCGACTTCTTCGACTTCGACTTCGACTTCTTCGACTTCTTCGACTTCTTCGACTTCGACTTCTTCGACTTTGACTTCTTCGACTTTGACTTCTTCGACTTCGACTTCGACTTCAACTTCTTCGACTTCGACTTCTTTGACTTCGAATTCTTCGACTACTTCGACTTCTTCGACTTCTTCGACTACTTCGACTTCGACTACTTCGACTTCGACTTCTTCGACTTCGACTTCTTCGACTTCGACTTCGACTTCTTCGACTACTTCGACTTCTTCGACTTCGACTTCTTCGCCTTCGACTTCTTCGACTTCGACTTCTTCGACTTCGACTTCTTCGACTTCGACTTCTTCGACTTCTTCGACTTCTTCGACTTCTTCGACTTCTTCGACTTCTTCGACTTCTTCGACTTCTTCGACTTCTTCGACTTCTTCGACTTCTTCGACTTCTTCGACTTCTTCGACTTCGAATTCTTCGACTACTTCTACTTCGACTTCTTCGACTTCGACTTCTTCGACTTCGACTTCGACTTCGACTTCTTCGACTTCGACTTCTTCGACTTCGACTTCTTCAACTTCGACTTCGACTTCGACTTCTTCGACTTCGACTTCGACTTCTTCGACTTCGACTTCGACTTCTTCGACTTCGACTTCTTCGACTTCGACTTCTTCGACTTCTTCGACTTCGACTTCTTCGACTTCTACTTCTTCGACTTTGACTTCTTCGACTTTGACTTCTTCGACTTTGACTTCTTCGACTTTGACTTCTTCGACTTCGACTTCGACTTCGACTTCTTCGACTTCGACTTCTTTGACTTCGAATTCTTCGACTTCTTCGACTACTTCGACTTCTTCGACTTCTTCGACTTCGACTACTTCGACTTCGACTTCTTCGACTTCGACTTCGACTTCTTCGACTTCGACTTCGACTTCTTCGACTTCGACTTCGAATTCTTCGACTTCTTCGACTTCTTCGACTTCGAATTCTTCGACTACTTCGACTTCGACTTCTTCGACTTCGACTTCGACTTCTTCGACTTCGACTTCGACTTCTTCGTCTTCTTCGACTTCTTCGACTTCGACTTCGACTTCGACTTCTTCGACTTCGACTTCGACTTCTTCGACTACTTCGACTTCTTCGACTTCGACTTCTTCGCCTTCGACTTCTTCGACTTCGACTTCTTCGACTTCGACTTCTTTCTTCTTCGACTTCTTCGACTTCTTCGACTTCTTCGACTTCTTCGACTTCTTCGACTTCTTCGACTTCTTCGACTTCTTCGACTTCTTCGACTTCTTCGACTTCTTCGACTTCTTCGACTTCTTCGACTTCTTCGACTTCTTCGACTTCTTCGACTTCTTCGACTTCGAATTCTTCGACTACTTCGACTTCGACTTCTTCGACTTCGACTTCTTCGACTTCGACTTCTTCGACTTCGACTTCGAAATCTTCGACTTCGACTTCTTCGACTTCGACTTCTTCAACTTCGACTTCGACTTCGACTTCTTCGACTTCGACTTCGACTTCTTCGACTTCGACTTCGAATTCTTCGACTTCTTCGACTTCGAATTCTTCGACTTCTTCGACTTCGAATTCTTCGACTACTTCGACTTCAACTTCTTCGACTTCGACTTCGACTTCTTCGACTTCGACTTCGACTTCTTCGTCTTCTTCGACTTCTTCGACTTCGACTTCGACTTCGACTTCTTCGACTTCGACTTCGACTTCTTCGACTTCGACTTCGACTTCTTCGACTACTTCGACTTTTTCGACTTCGACTTCTTCGCCTTCGACTTCTTCGACTTCGACTTCTTTGACTTCGACTTCTTCGACTTCGACTTCTTCGACTTCTTCGACTTCTTCGACTTCTTCGACTTCTTCGACTTCTTCGACTTCTTCGACTTCTTCGACTTCTTCGACTTCTTCGACTTCTTCGACTTCTTCGACTTCTTCGACTTCTTCGACTTCTTCGACTTCTTCGACTTCTTCGACTTCTTCGACTTCGAATTCTTCGACTACTTCGACTTCGACTTCTTCGACTTCGACTTCTTCGACTTCGACTTCTTCGACTTCGACTTCTTCGACTTCGACTTCTTCGACTTCTTCGACTTCGACTTCTTCGACTTCTTCGACTTCGACTTCTTCGACTTTGACTTCTTCGACTTTGACTTCTTCGACTTCGACTTCGAATTCTTCGACTTCTTCGACTTCGAATTCTTCGACTACTTCGACTTCGACTTCTTCGACTTTGACTTCGACTTCTTCGACTTCGACTTCGACTTCTTCGTCTTCTTCGACTTCTTCGACTTCGACTTCGACTTCGACTTCTTCGACTTCGACTTCGACTTCTTCGACTTCAACTTCTTCGACTTCGACTTCTTCGACTTCGACTTCTTCAACTTCGACTTCTTCGACTTCGACTTCGACTTCTTCGACTTCGACTTCTTCGACTTCGACTTCTTCGACTTCGACTTCTTCGACTTCGACTTTTTCGACTTCGACTTCTTCGACTTCGACTTCTTCGACTTCGACTTCGACTTCTTCGACTTCAACTTCTTCGACTTCTTCGACTTCTTCGACTTCTTCGACTTTTTCGACTTCGACTTCTTCGACTTCGACTTCTTCGACTTCGACTTCTTCGACTTCGACTTCTTCGACTTCGACTTCTTCGACTTCGACTTCTTCGACTTCGACTTCTTCGACTTCGACTTCTTCGACTTCGACTTCTTCGACTTCGACTTCTTCGACTTCGACTTCGACTTCTTCGACTTCTTCGACTTCGACTTCTTCGACTTCGACTTCTTCGACTTTGACTTCTTCGACTTTGACTTCTTCGACTTCGACTTCGACTTCAACTTCTTCGACTTCGACTTCTTTGACTTCGAATTCTTCGACTTCTTCGACTACTTCGACTTCTTCGACTTCTTCGACTACTTCGACTTCGACTACTTCGACTTCGACTTCTTCGACTTCGACTTCGACTTCTTCGACTACTTCGACGTCTTCCACTTCGACTTCTTCGCCTTCGACTTCTTCGACTTCGACTTCTTCGACTTCGACTTCGACTTCTTCGACTTCGACTTCTTCGACTTCGACTTCGACTTCTTCGACTTCGACTTCTTCAACTTCGACTTCGACTTCGACTTCTTCGACTTCGACTTCGACTTCTTCGACTTCGACTTCGACTTCGACTTCTTCGACTTCGACTTCTTCGACTTCGACTTCTTCGACTTCGACTTCTTCTACTTCTTCGACTTCGACTTCTTCGACTTCGACTTCTTCGACTTCTTCGACTTCGACTTCTTCGACTTTGACTTCTTCGACTTTGACTTCTTCGACTTCGACTTCGACTTCAACTTCTTCGACTTCGACTTCTTTGACTTCGAATTCTTCGACTTCTTCGACTACTTCGACTTCTTCGACTTCTTCGACTACTTCGACTTCGACTACTTCGACTTCGACTTCTTCGACTTAGACTTCGACTTCTTCGACTTCGACTTCGAATTCTTCGACTTCTTCGACTTCGAATTCTTCGACTTCTTCGACTTCGAATTCTTCGACTACTTCGACTTCGACTTCTTCGACTTCGACTTCGACTTCTTCGTCTTCTTCGACTTCTTCGACTTCGACTTCGACTTCGACTTCTTCGACTTCGACTTCGACTTCTTCGACTTCGACTTCTTCGACTTCGACTTCTTCGACTTCGACTTCTTCGACTTCGACTTCTTCGACTTTGACTTCTTCGACTTCGACTTCGACTTCTTCGACTTCGACTTCTTCGACTTCGACTTCTTCGACTTCGACTTCTTCGACTTCGACTTTTTCGACTTCGACTTCTTCGACTTCGACTTCTTCGACTTCGACTTCTTCGACTTCGACTTCTTCGACTTCTTCGACTTCGACTTCTTCGACTTTGACTTCTTCGACTTTGACTTCTTCGACTTCGACTTCGACTTCAACTTCTTCGACTTCGACTTCTTTGACTTCGAATTCTTCGACTTCTTCGACTACTTCGACTTCTTCGACTTCTTCGACTACTTCGACTTCGACTACTTCGACTTCGACTTCTTCGACTTCGACTTCTTCGACTACTTCGACTTCTTCGACTTCGACTTCTTCGCCTTCGACTTCTTCGACTTCGACTTCTTCGACTTCGACTTCTTCGACTTCGACTTCTTCGACTTCGACTTCTTCGACTTCGACTTCTTCGACTTCGACTTCTTCGACTTCGACTTCTTCGACTTCGACTTCTTCGACTTCGACTTCTTCGACTTCGACTTCTTCGACTTCGACTTCTTCGACTTCTTCGACTTCTTCGACTTCTTCGACTTCTTCGACTTCTTCGACTTCTTCGACTTCTTCGACTTCTTCGACTTCTTCGACTTCTTCGACTTCTTCGACTTCTTCGACTTCTTCGACTTCGACTTCTTCGACTTCGACTTCTTCGACTTCGACTTCTTCGACTTCGACTTCTTCGACTTCGACGACTTCGACTTCTTCGACTTCGACTTCTTCGACTTCGACTTTGACTTCGACTTCTTCGACTTCGACTTCGACTTCTTCGACTTCGACTTCTTCGACTTCGACTTCTTCGACTTCGACTTCTTCGACTTCGACTTCGACTTCTTCGACTTCGACTTCGACTTCTTCGACTTCGACTTCGAATTCTTCGACTTCTTCGACTTCGAATTCTTCGACTTCTTCGACTTCGAATTCTTCGACTACTTCGACTTCGACTTCTTCGACTTCGACTTCTTCGACTTCGTCTTCTTCGACTTCTTCGACTTCGACTTCTTCGACTTGGACTTCTTCGACTTCGACTTCTTCGACTTCGACTTCTTCGACTTCGAAATCTTCGACTACTTCGACTTCGACTTCTTCGACTTCGACTTCTTCGACTTCGACTTCTTCGACTTCGACTTCGACTTCTTCGACTTCGACTTCTTCGACTTCGACTTCTTCAACTTCGACTTCGACTTCGACTTCTTCGACTTCGACTTCGACTTCTTCGACTTCGACTTCGACTTCGACTTCTTCGACTTCGACTTCTTCGACTTCGACTTCTTCGACTTCGACTTCTTCGACTTCGACTTCTTCGACTTCGACTTCTTCGACTTCTTCGACTTTGACTTCTTCGACTTCGACTTCGACTTCAACTTCTTCGACTTCGACTTCTTTGACTTCGAATTCTTCGACTTCTTCGACTACTTCGACTTCTTCGACTTCTTCGACTACTTCGACTTCGACTACTTCGACTTCGACTTCTTCGACTTCGACTTCGACTTCTTCGACTTCGACTTCGAATTCTTCGACTTCTTCGACTTCTTCGACTTCGACTTTTTCGACTTCGACTTCTTCGACTTCGACTTCTTCGACTTCGACTTCTTCGACTTCGACTTCTTCGACTTCGACTTCTTCGACTTCGACTTCGACTTCTTCGACTTCTTCGACTTCGACTTCTTCGACTTTGACTTCTTCGACTTCGACTTTGACTTCAACTTCTTCGACTTCGACTTCTTTGACTTTGAATTCTTCGACTTCTTCGACTACTTCGACTTCTTCGACTTCTTCGACTACTTCGACTTCGACTACTTCGACTTCGACTACTTCGACTTCGACTTCTTCGACTTCGACTTCGACTTCTTCGACTACTTCGACTTCTTCGACTTCGACTTCTTCGCCTTCGACTTCTTCGACTTCGACTTCTTCGACTTCGACTTCTTCGACTTCAACTTCTTCGACTTCGACTTCTTCGACTTCGACTTCTTCGACTTCGACTTCTTCGACTTCGACTTCTTCGACTTCGACTTCTTCGACTTCTTCGACTTCTTCGACTTCTTCGACTTCTTCGACTTCTTCGACTTCTTCGACTTCTTCGACTTCTTCGACTTCTTCGACTTCTTCGACTTCTTCGACTTCTTCGACTTCTTCGACTTCGACTTCTTCGACTTCGACTTCTTCGACTTCGACGACTTCGACTGCTTCGACTTCGACTTCTTCGACTTCGACTTTGACTTCGACTTCTTCGACTTCGACTTCGACTTCTTCGACTTCGACTTCTTCGACTTCGACTTCTTCGACTTCGACTTCTTCGACTTCGACTTCTTCGACTTCGACTTCGACTTCTTCGACTTCGACTTCGACTTCTTCGACTTCGACTTCGAATTCTTCGACTTCTTCGACTTCGAATTCTTCGACTTCTTCGACTTCTTTGACTTCGACTTCTTCGACTTCGACTTCTTCGACTTCGACTTCTTCGACTTCGACTTCTTCGACTTTGACTTCTTCGACTTCGACTTCTTCGACTTCGACTTCTTCGACTTCGAATTCTTCGACTTCTTCGACTTCGACTTCTTCGACTACTTCGACTTCGACTTCTTCGACTACTTCGACTTCGACTTCGACTTCTTCGACTTCGACTTCTTCAACTTCGACTTCTTCGACTTCGACTTCTTCGACTTCGACTTCTTCGACTTCGACTTCTTCGACTTCGACTTCTTCGACTTCGACTTCTTCGACTTCGACTTCTTCGACTTCGACTTCTTCGACTTCGACTTCTTCGACTTCGACTTTTTCGACTTCTTCGACTACTTCGACTACTTCGACTTCGACTACTTCGACTTCGACTTCTTCGACTACTTCGACTTCGACTTCGACTTCTTCGACTTCTTTGACTTCTTCGACTTCAACTTCTTCGACTTCGACTTCTTCGACTTCTTCGACTTCTTCGACTTCTTCGACTTCTTCGACTTCTTCGACTTCTTCGACTTCTTCGACTTCTTCGACTTCTTCGACTTCTACGACTTCTTCGACTTCTTCGACTTCTTCGACTTCTTCGACTTCTTCGACTTCTTCGACTTCTTCGACTTCTTCGACTTCGACTTCTTCGACTTCGACTTCTTCGACTTCGACTTCTTCGACTTCGACGACTTCGACTTCTTCGACTTCGACTTCTTCGACTTCGACTTTGACTTCGACTTCTTCGACTTCGACTTCGACTTCTTCGACTTCGACTTCTTCGACTTCGACTTCTTCGACTTCGACTTCTTCGACTTCGACTTCTTCGACTTCGACTTCTTCGACTTCGACTTCGACTTCTTCGACTTCGACTTCGACTTCTTCGACTTCGACTTCGAATTCTTCGACTTCTTCGACTTCGAATTCTTCGACTTCTTCGACTTCTTTGACTTCGACTTCTTCGACTTCGACTTCTTCGACTTCGACTTCTTCGACTTCGACTTCTTCGACTTTGACTTCTTCGACTTCGACTTCTTCGACTTCGACTTCTTCGACTTCGAATTCTTCGACTTCTTCGACTTCGACTTCTTCGACTACTTCGACTTCGACTTCTTCGACTACTTCGACTTCGACTTCGACTTCTTCGACTTCGACTTCTTCGACTTCGACTTCTTCGACTTCGACTTCTTCGACTTCGACTTCTTCGACTTCGACTTCTTCGACTTCGACTTCTTCGACTTCGACTTCTTCGACTTCGACTTTTTCGACTTCTTCGACTACTTCGACTACTTCGACTTCGACTACTTCGACTTCGACTTCTTCGACTACTTCGACTTCGACTTCGACTTCTTCGACTTCTTTGACTTCTTCGACTTCAACTTCTTCGACTTCGACTTCTTCGACTTCTTCGACTTCTTCGACTTCTTCGACTTCGACTTCTTCGACTTCGACTTCTTCGACTTCGACTTCTTCGACTTCGACTTCTTCGACTTCGACTTCTTCGACTTCTACTTCTTCGACTTCGACTTCTTCGACTTCGACTTCTTCGACTTCGACGACTTCGACTTCTTCGACTTCGACTTCTTCGACTTCGACTTTGACTTCGACTTCTTCGACTTCGACTTCTTCGACTTCGACTTCTTCGACTTCGACTTCTTCGACTTCGACTTCGAATTCTTCGACTTCTTCGACTTCGAATTCTTCGACTTCTTCGACTTCGAATTCTTCGACTTCGAATTCTTCGACTTCTTCGACTACTTCGACTTCGACTTCGACTTCTTCGACTTCGACTTCTTCGACTTCGACTTCTTCGACTTCGACTTCTTCGACTTCGACTTCTTCGACTTCGACTTCTTCAACTTCGACTTCTTCGACTTCGACTTCGACTTCTTCGACTTCGACTTCTTCGACTTCGACTTCTTCGACTTCGACTTCTTCGACTTCGACTTCTTCGACTTCGACTTATTCGACTTCGACTTCGACTTCGACTTCTTTGACTTCGACTTCTTCGACTTCGACTTCATCGACTTCGACTTCTTCGACTTCGACTTCTTCGACTTCGACTTCTTCGACTTCGACTTCTTCGACTTCGACTTCTTCGACTTCGACTTCTTCGACTTCGACTTCTTCGACTTCGACTTCTTCGACTTCGACTTCTTCGACTTCGACTTCTTCGACTTCGACTTCTTCGACTTCTTCGACTTCGACTTCTTCGACTTCGACTTCTTCGACTTCGACTTCTTCGACTTCTTCGACTTCGACTTCGACTTCTTCTACTTCGACTTCGACTTCAACTTCTTCGACTTCGACTTCTTCGACTACTTCGACTTCGACTTCGACTTCTTCGACTTCTTCGACTTCTTCGACTTCAACTTCTTCGACTTCGACTTCTTCGACTTCTTCGACTTCGACTTCTTCGACTTCGACTTCTTCGACTTCGACTTCTTCGACTTCGACTTCTTCGACTTCGACTTCTTCGACTTCGACTTCTTCGACTTCGACGACTTCGACTTCTTCGACTTCGACTTCTTCGAATTCGACTTTGACTTCGACTTCTTCGACTTCGACTTCGACTTCTTCGACTTCGACTTCGACTTCTTCGACTTCGACTTCGAATTCTTCGACTTCTTCGACTTCGAATTCTTCGACTTCTTCGACTTCGAAATCTTCGACTTCGAATTCTTCGACTTCTTCGACTTCGAATTCTTCGACTTCTTCGACTACTTCGACTTCGACTTCTTCGACTTCGACTTCGACTTCGACTTCTTCGACTTCGACTTCTTCGACTTCGACTTCTTCGACTTCGACTTCTTCGACTTCGACTTCTTCGACTTCGACTTCTTCGACTTCGACTTCGACTTCTTCGACTTCGACTTCTTCGACTTCGACTTCTTCGACTTCGACTTTGACTTCGACTTCTTCGACTTCGACTTCTTCGACTTCGACTTCTTCGACTTCGACTTCTTCGACTTCGACTTCTTCGACTTCGACTTCTTCGACTTCGACTTCTTCGACTTCGACTTCGACTTCTTCGACTTCGACTTCGACTTCTTCGACTTCGACTTCGAATTCTTCGACTTCTTCGACTTCGAATTCTTCGACTTCTTCGACTTCTTTGACTTCGACTTCTTCGACTTCGACTTCTTCGACTTCGACTTCTTCGACTTCGACTTCTTCGACTTTGACTTCTTCGACTTCGACTTCTTCGACTTCGACTTCTTCGACTTCGAATTCTTCGACTTCTTCGACTTCGACTTCTTCGACTACTTCGACTTCGACTTCTTCGACTACTTCGACTTCGACTTCGACTTCTTCGACTTCGACTTCTTCGACTTCGACTTCTTCGACTTCGACTTCTTCGACTTCGACTTCTTCGACTTCGACTTCTTCGACTTCGACTTCTTCGACTTCGACTTCTTCGACTTCGACTTCTTCGACTTCGACTTTTTCGACTTCTTCGACTACTTCGACTACTTCGACTTCGACTACTTCGACTTCGACTTCTTCGACTACTTCGACTTCGACTTCGACTTCTTCGACTTCTTTGACTTCTTCGACTTCAACTTCTTCGACTTCGACTTCTTCGACTTCTTCGACTTCTTCGACTTCTTCGACTTCGACTTCTTCGACTTCGACTTCTTCGACTTCGACTTCTTCGACTTCGACTTCTTCGACTTCTACTTCTTCGACTTCGACTTCTTCGACTTCGACTTCTTCGACTTCGACGACTTCGACTTCTTCGACTTCGACTTCTTCGACTTCGACTTTGACTTCGACTTCTTCGACTTCGACTTCGACTTCTTCGACTTCGACTTCTTCGACTTCGACTTCTTCGACTTCGACTTCGAATTCTTCGACTTCTTCGACTTCGAATTCTTCGACTTCTTCGACTTCGAATTCTTCGACTTCGAATTCTTCGACTTCTTCGACTTCGAATTCTTCGACTTCTTCGACTACTTCGACTTCGACTTCGACTTCTTCGACTTCGACTTCTTCGACTTCGACTTCTTCGACTTCGACTTCTTCGACTTCGACTTCTTCAACTTCGACTTCTTCGACTTCGACTTCGACTTCTTCGACTTCGACTTCTTCGACTTCGACTTCTTCGACTTCGACTTCTTCGACTTCGACTTCTTCGACTTCGACTTATTCGACTTCGACTTCGACTTCGACTTCTTTGACTTCGACTTCTTCGACTTCGACTTCATCGACTTCGACTTCTTCGACTTCGACTTCTTCGACTTCGACTTCTTCGACTTCGACTTCTTCGACTTCGACTTCTTCGACTTCGACTTCTTCGACTTCGACTTCTTCGACTTCGACTTCTTCGACTTCGACTTCTTCGACTTCGACTTCTTCGACTTCTTCGACTTCGACTTCTTCGACTTCGACTTCTTCGACTTCGACTTCTTCGACTTCTTCGACTTCGACTTCGACTTCTTCTACTTCGACTTCGACTTCAACTTCTTCGACTTCGACTTCTTCGACTACTTCGACTTCGACTTCGACTTCTTCGACTTCTTCGACTTCTTCGACTTCTTCGACTTCAACTTCTTCGACTTCGACTTCTTCGACTTCTTCGACTTCGACTTCTTCGACTTCGACTTCTTCGACTTCGACTTCTTCGACTTCGACTTCTTCGACTTCGACTTCTTCGACTTCGACGACTTCGACTTCTTCGACTTCGACTTCTTCGACTTCGACTTTGACTTCGACTTCTTCGACTTCGACTTCGACTTCTTCGACTTCGACTTCGACTTCTTCGACTTCGACTTCGAATTCTTCGACTTCTTCGACTTCGAATTCTTCGACTTCTTCGACTTCGAAATCTTCGACTTCGAATTCTTCGACTTCTTCGACTTCGAATTCTTCGACTTCTTCGACTACTTCGACTTCGACTTCTTCGACTTCGACTTCGACTTCGACTTCTTCGACTTCGACTTCTTCGACTTCGACTTCTTCGACTTCGACTTCTTCGACTTCGACTTCTTCGACTTCGACTTCTTCGACTTCGACTTCTTCGACTTCGACTTCGACTTCTTCGACTTCGACTTCTTCGACTTCGACTTCTTCGACTTCGACTTTGACTTCGACTTCTTCGACTTCGACTTCTTCGACTTCGACTTCTTCGACTTCGACTTCTTCGACTTCGACTTCTTCGACTTCGACTTCTTCGACTTCGACTTCTTCGACTTCGACTTCTTCGACTTCGACTTCTTCGACTTCGACTACTTCGACTTCGAATTCTTCGACTTCTTCGACTTCGACTTCTTCGACTTCGACCTCTTCGACTTCGACTTCTTCGACTTCTTCGACTTCGACTTCGACTTCTTCTACTTCGACTTCGACTTCAACTTCTTCGACTTCGACTTCTTCGACTACTTCGACTTCGACTTCTTCGACTTCGACTTCGACTTCTTCAACTTCGACTTCGACTTCGACTTCTTCGACTTCTTCGACTTCGACTTCGACTTCTTCGACTTCGACTTCTTCGACTTCGACTTCTTCGACTTCGACTTCTTCGACTTCGACTTCGACTTCTTCGACTTCTTCGACTTCTTCGACTTCTTCGACTTCGACTTCTTCGACTTCTTCGACTTCGACTTCTTCGACTTCTTCGACTTCGACTTCTTCGACTTCGACTTCTTCGACTTCGACTTCTTCGACTTCGACTTCTTCGACTTCTTCGACTTCGACTTCTTCGACTTCGACTTCGACTTCTTCGACTTCGACTTCTGCGTCTTCGACTTCTTCGACTTCGACTTCGACTTCTTCGACTTCGACTTCGACTTCTTCGACTTCGACTTCTTCGACTTCGACTTCTTCGACTTCGTCTTCTTCGACTTCTTCGACTTCGACTTCTTCGACTTCGACTTCTTCGACTTCGACTTCTTCGACTTCGTCTTCTTCGACTTCTTCGACTTCGACTTCTTCGACTTCGACTTCGACTTCGACTTCGACTTCGACTTCTTCGACTTCGACTTCGACTTCTTCCACTTCGACTTCGACTTCTTCGACTTCTTCGACTTCGACTTCTTCGACTTCGACTTCTTCGACTTCGACTTTGACTTCTTCGACTTCGACTTCTTCGACTACTTAGACTTCTTTGACTACTTAGACTTCTTCGACTACTTCGACTTCTTCGACTTCTTCGACTTCTTCGACTTCGAATTCTTCGACTTCTTCGACTACTTCGACTTCTTCGACTACTTCGACTTCGACTTCTTCGACTACTTCGACTTCGACTTCTTCGACTACTTCGACTTCGACTTCTTCGACTTCGACTTCGACTTCTTCGACTTCGAATTCGACTTCTTCGACTTCGACTTCTTCGACTTCGACTTCTTCGACTTCGACTTCGACTTCTTCGACTACTTCGACTTCTTCGACTTCTTCGACTACTTCGACTTCGACTACTTCGACTTAGACTTCTTCGACTTCGACTTCGACTTCTTCGACTACTTCGACTTCGACTACTTCGACTTCGACTACTTCGACTTCGACTTCTTCGACTTCGACTTCGACTTCGACTTCTTCGACTTCTTCGAATACTTCGACTTCGACTACTTCGACTTCAACTTCTTCGACTTCGACTTCGACTTCTTCGACTTCGACTTCTTCGACTTCGACTTCTTCGACTTCTTCGACTTCGACTTCTTCGACTTCGACTTCTTCGACTTCGACTTCTTCGACTTCGACTTCTTCGACTTCTACTTCTTCGACTTCGACTTCTTCGACTTCGACTTCTTCGACTTCGACTTCTTCGGCTTCGACTTCTTCGACTTCGACTTCTTCGGCTTCGACTTCTTCGACTTCGACTTCTTCGACTTCGACTTCGATTTGGACTTCTTCGACTTCGACTTCGACTTCTTCGACTTTTTCGACTTCGACTTCGACTTCTTCGACTTCGACTTCGACTTCTTCGACTTCGACTTCTTCGACTTCGACTTCTTCGACTTCGACTTCTTCGACTTCGACTTCTTCGACTTCGACTTCTTCGACTTCGACTTCTTCGACTTCGACTTCTTCGACTTCGACTTCTTCGACTTCGACTTCTTCGACTTCGACTTCGACTTCTTCGACTTCGACTTCTGCGTCTTCGACTTCTTCGACTTCGACTTCAACTTCTTCGACTTCTTCGACTTCGACTTCTTCGACTTCGACTTCTTCGACTACGACTTCTTCGACTTCGACTTCTTCGACTTCGACTTCTTCGACTTCGACTTCTTCGACTTCGACTTCTTCGACTTCGACTTCTTCGGCTTCATCTTCGACTTCGACTTCGACTTCGACTTCGACTTCGACTTCGACTTCTTCGACTTCTTCGACTTCTTCGACTTCGACTTCGACTTCGACTTCTTCGACTTCGACTTCTTCGACTTCGACTTCTTCGACTTCTTCGACTTCTTCGACTTCGACTTCTGCGTCTTCGACTTCTTCGACTTCGACTTCGACTTCGACTTCTTCGACTTCGACTTCTTCGACTTCGACTTCTTCGACTTCGACTTCGACTTCGACTTCGACTTCGACTTCGACTTCTTCGACTTCGACTTCGACTTCTTCGACTTCGACTTCGACTTCTTCGACTTCTTCGACTTCGACTTCTTCGACTTCGACTTCGACTTCTTCGACTTCGACTTCTTCGACTACTTAGACTTCTTTGACTACTTAGACTTCTTCGACTACTTCGACTTCTTCGACTTCTTCGACTTCTTCGACTTCGAATTCTTCGACTTCTTCGACTACTTCGACTTCGACTTCTTCGACTACTTCGACTTCGACTTCTTCGACTACTTCGACTTCGACTTCTTCGACTTCGACTTCGACTTCTTCGACTTCGACTTCTTCGACTTCGACTTCGACTTCTTCGACTACTTCGACTTCTTCGACTTCTTCGACTACTTCGACTTCGACTACTTCGACTTAGACTTCTTCGACTTCGACTTCGACTTCTTCGACTACTTCGACTTCGACTACTTCGACTACTTCGACTTCGACTTCTTCGACTTCGACTTCGACTTCGACTTCTTCGACTTCTTCGACTTCTTCGAATACTTCGACTTCGACTACTTCGACTTCGACTTCTTCGACTTCGACTTCGACTTCTTCGACTTCGACTTCTTCGACTTCGACTTCTTCGACTTCGACTTCTTCGACTTCGACTTCTTCGACTTCGACTTCTTCGACTTCGACTTCTTCGACTTCGACTTCTTCGACTTCGACTTCTTCGACTTCGACTTCTTCGACTTCGACTTCTTCGACTTCGACTTCTTCGACTTCGACTTCTTCGACTTCGACTTTGACTTCTTCGACTTCGACTTCGACTTCGACTTCTTCGACTTCGACTTCTTCGACTTCGACTTCTTCGACTTCGAATTCTTCGACTTCTTCGACTACTTCGACTTCTTCGACTACTTCGACTTCGACTACTTCGACTTCGACTTCTTCGACTTCGACTTTGACTTCTTCGACTTCTTCGACTTCGACTTCGACTTCTTCGACTTCGACTTCTTCGACTTCTTCGACTTCGACTTCGACTTCTTCGACTTCGACTTCTTCGACTTCGACTTCTTCGACTTCGACTTCTTCGACTTCGACTTCTTCGACTTCGACTTCTTCGACTTCGACTTCTTCGACTTCGACTTCGACTTTGACTTCGACTTCTTCGACTTCGACTTCGACTTCTTCGACTTCAACTTCGACTTCTTCGACTTCGACTTCGACTTCTTCGACTTCGACTTCTTCGACTTCGACTTCTTCGACTTCGACTTCTTCGACTTCGACTTCGACTTCTTCGACTTCGACTTCTTCGACTTCGACTTCTTCGACTTCGACTTCTTCGACTTCGACTTCTTCGACTTCGACTTTGACTTCTTCGACTTCGACTTCGACTTCGACTTCTTCGACTTCGACTTCTTCGACTTCGACTTCTTCGACTTCGAATTCTTCGACTTCTTCGACTACTTCGACTTCTTCGACTACTTCGACTTCGACTACTTCGACTTCGACTTCTTCGACTTCGACTTTGACTTCTTCGACTTCTTCGACTTCGACTTCGACTTCTTCGACTTCGACTTCTTCGACTTCTTCGACTTCGACTTCGACTTCTTCGACTTCGACTTCTTCGACTTCGACTTCTTCGACTTCGACTTCTTCGACTTCGAATTCTTCGACTTCGACTTCTTCGACTTCGACTTCTTCGACTTCGACTTCTTCGACTTCGACTTCTTCGACTTCGACTTCTTCGACTTCGACTTCTTCGACTTCGACTTCTTCGACTTCGACTTCTTCGGCTTCGACTTCTTCGACTTCGACTTCTTCGGCTTCGACTTCTTCGACTTCGACTTCGACTTCTTCGACTTCGACTTCGATTTGGACTTCTTCGACTTCAACTTCGACTTCTTCGACTTTTTCGACTTCGACTTCGACTTCTTCGACTTCGACTTCGACTTCTTCGACTTCGACTTCTTCGACTTCGACTTCTTCGACTTCGACTTCTTCGACTTCGACTTCTTCGACTTCGACTTCGACTTCTTCGACTTCGACTTCTTCGACTTCGACTTCTTCGACTTCGACTTCTTCGACTTCGACTTCTTCGACTTCGACTTCTTCGACTTCGACTTCTTCGACTTCGACTTCTTCGACTTCGACTTCTTCGACTTCGACTTCTTCGACTTCGACTTCTTCGACTTCGACTTCTTCGACTTCGACTTTGACTTCTTCGACTTCGACTTCGACTTCGACTTCTTCGACTTCGACTTCTTCGACTTCGACTTCTTCGACTTCGAATTCTTCGACTTCTTCGACTACTTCGACTTCTTCGACTACTTCGACTTCAACTACTTCGACTTCGACTTCTTCGACTTCGACTTCGACTTCTTCGACTTCTTCGACTTCGACTTCGACTTCTTCGACTTCGACTTCTTCGACTTCGACTTCTTCGACTTCGACTTCTTCGACTTCTTCGACTTCGACTTCGACTTCTTCGACTTCGACTTCTTCGACTTCGACTTCTTCGACTTCGACTTCTTCGACTTCGAATTCTTCGACTTCGAATTCTTCGACTTCGAATTCTTCGACTTCTTCGACTACTTCGACTTCTTCGACTACTTCGACTTCGACTACTTCGACTTCTTCGACTTCGACTTCGACTTCTTCGACTTCGATCTCGACTTCTTCGACTACTTCGACTTCGACTACTTCGACTTCGACTACTTCGACTTCGACTTCGACTTCGACTTCGACTTCTTCGACTTCTTCGACTTCTTCGACTTCTTCGACTTCTTCGACTTCGACCTCTTCGACTTCGACTTCTTCGACTTCGACTTCTTCGACTTCGACTTCTTCGACTTCGACTTCTTCGACTTCGACTTCTTCGACTTCGACTTCTTCGACTTCGACTTCTTCGACTTCGACTTCTTCGACTTCGACTTCTTCGACTTCGACTTCTTCGACTTCGACTTCTTCGGCTTCGACTTCTTCGACTTCGACTTCGACTTCTTCGGCTTCGACTTCTTCGACTTCGACTTCGACTTCTTCGACTTCGACTTCGATTTGGACTTCTTCGACTTCGACTTCGACTTCTTCGACTTTTTCGACTTCGACTTCGACTTCTTCGACTTCGACTTCGACTTCTTCGACTTCGACTTCTTCGACTTCGACTTCTTCGACTTCGACTTCTTCGACTTCGACTTCTTCGACTTCGACTTCTTCGACTTCGACTTCTTCGACTTCGACTTCTTCGACTTCGACTTCTTCGACTTCGACTTCTTCGACTTCGACTTCTTCGACTTCGACTTCTTCGACTTCGACTTCTTCGACTTCGACTTCTTCGACTTCGACTTCTTCGGCTTCATCTTCGACTTCGACTTCGACTTCGACTTCGACTTCGACTTCGACTTCGACTTCTTCGACTTCTTCGACTTCTTCGACTTCTTCGACTTCTTCGACTTCGACTTCTTCGACTTCGACTTCTTCTACTTCGACTTCTTCGACTTCTTCGACTTCTTTGACTTCTTCGACTTCGACTTCGACTTCTTCGACTTCGACTTCTTCGACTTCGACTTCTTCGACTTCGACTTCTTCGACTTCGACTTCTTCGACTTCGACTTCTTCGACTTCGACTTCTTCGACTTCGACTTTGACTTCTTCGACTTCGACTTCGACTTCGACTTCTTCGACTTCGACTTCTTCGACTTCGACTTCTTCGACTTCGACTTCTTCGACTTCGAATTCTTCGACTTCGACTTCTTCGACTTCGAATTCTTCGACTTCTTCGACTACTTCGACTTCTTCGACTTCGACTTTTTCGACTTCGACTTCTTCGACTTCGACTTCTTCGACTTCTACTTCTTCGACTTCGACTTCTTCGACTTCGACTTCTTCGACTTCGACTTCTTCGGCTTCGACTTCTTCGACTTCGACTTCTTCGGCTTCGACTTCTTCGACTTCGACTTCGACTTCTTCGACTTCGACTTCGATTTGGACTTCTTCGACTTCGACTTCGACTTCTTCGACTTTTTCGACTTCGACTTCGACTTCTTCGACTTCGACTTCGACTTCTTCGACTTCGACTTCTTCGACTTCGACTTCTTCGACTTCGACTTCTTCGACTTCGACTTCTTCGACTTCGACTTCTTCGACTTCGACTTCTTCGACTTCGACTTCTTCGACTTCGACTTCGACTTCTTCGACTTCGACTTCTTCGACTTCGACTTCTGCGTCTTCGACTTCTTCGACTTCGACTTCAACTTCTTCGACTTCTTCGACTTCGACTTCTTCGACTTCGACTTCTTCGACTACGACTTCTTCGACTTCGACTTCTTCGACTTCGACTTCTTCGACTTCGACTTCTTCGACTTCGACTTCTTCGACTTCTTCGGCTTCATCTTCGACTTCGACTTCGACTTCGACTTCGACTTCGACTTCGACTTCTTCGACTTCTTCGACTTCTTCGACTTCGACTTCGACTTCGACTTCTTCGACTTCGACTTCTTCGACTTCGACTTCTTCGACTTCTTCGACTTCTTCGACTTCTTCGACTTCGACTTCTGCGTCTTCGACTTCTTCGACTTCGACTTCGACTTCGACTTCTTCGACTTCGACTTCGACTTCTTCGACTTCGACTTCTTCGACTTCGACTTCTTCGACTTCGACTTCGACTTCTTCGACTTCGTCTTCTTCGACTTCTTCGACTTCGACTTCTTCGACTTCGACTTCTTCGACTTCGACTTCGACTTCGACTTCGACTTCGACTTCTTCGACTTCGACTTCGACTTCTTCGACTTCGACTTCTTCGACTTCGACTTCGACTTCTTCGACTTCGACTTCTTCGACTACTTAGACTTCTTTGACTACTTAGACTTCTTCGACTACTTCGACTTCTTCGACTTCTTCGACTTCTTCGACTTCGAATTCTTCGACTTCTTCGACTACTTCGACTTCGACTTCTTCGACTACTTCGACTTCGACTTCTTCGACTACTTCGACTTCGACTTCTTCGACTTCGACTTCGACTTCTTCGACTTCGACTTCTTCGACTTCGACTTCGACTTCTTCGACTACTTCGACTTCTTCGACTTCTTCGACTACTTCGACTTCGACTACTTCGACTTAGACTTCTTCGACTTCGACTTCGACTTCTTCGACTACTTCGACTTCGACTACTTCGACTTCGACTACTTCGACTTCGACTTCTTCGACTTCGACTTCGACTTCGACTTCTTCGACTTCTTCGACTTCTTCGAATACTTCGACTTCGACTACTTCGACTTCGACTTCTTCGACTTCGACTTCGACTTCTTCGACTTCGACTTCTTCGACTTCGACTTCTTCGACTTCGACTTCTTCGACTTCGACTTCTTCGACTTCGACTTCTTCGACTTCGACTTCTTCGACTTCGACTTCTTCGACTTCGACTTCTTCGACTTCGACTTCTTCGACTTCGACTTCTTCGACTTCGACTTCTTCGACTTCGACTTCTTCGACTTCGACTTTGACTTCTTCGACTTCGACTTCGACTTCGACTTCTTCGACTTCGACTTCTTCGACTTCGACTTCTTCGACTTCGAATTCTTCGACTTCTTCGACTACTTCGACTTCTTCGACTACTTCGACTTCGACTACTTCGACTTCGACTTCTTCGACTTCGACTTTGACTTCTTCGACTTCTTCGACTTCGACTTCGACTTCTTCGACTTCGACTTCTTCGACTTCTTCGACTTCGACTTCGGCTTCTTCGACTTCGACTTCTTCGACTTCGACTTCTTCGACTTCGACTTCTTCGACTTCGACTTCTTCGACTTCGACTTCGACTTCGACTTCGACTTCTTCGACTTCGACTTCGACTTCTTCGACTTCGACTTCGACTTCGACTTCGACTTCTTCGACTTCGACTTCGACTTCTTCGACTTCGACTTCGACTTCTTCGACTTCGACTTCGACTTCTTCGACTTCGACTTCTTCGACTTCGACTTCTTCGACTTCGACTTCTTCGACTTCGACTTCTTCGACTTCGACTTCTTCGACTTCGACTTCGACTTCTTCGACTTCTTCGACTTCGACTTCTTCGACTTCGACTTCTTCGACTTCTACTTCTTCGACTTCGACTTTGACTTCTTCGACTTCGACTTCGACTTCGACTTCTTCGACTTCGACTTCTTCGACTTCGACTTCTTCGACTTCGACTTCTTCGACTTCGACTTCTTCGACTTCGACTTCTTCGACTTCGAATTCTTCGACTTCTTCGACTACTTCGACTTCTTCGACTACTTCGACTTCGACTACTTCGACTTCGACTTCTTCGACTTCGACTTTGACTTCTTCGACTTCTTCGACTTCGACTTCGACTTCTTCGACTTCGACTTCTTCGACTTCTTCGACTTCGACTTCGACTTCTTCGACTTCGACTTCTTCGACTTCGACTTCTTCGACTTCGACTTCTTCGACTTCGAATTCTTCGACTTCGACTTCTTCGACTTCGACTTCTTCGACTTCGACTTCTTCGACTTCGACTTCTTCGACTTCGACTTCTTCGGCTTCGACTTCTTCGACTTCGACTTCTTCGACTTCGACTTCTTCGGCTTCGACTTCTTCAACTTCGACTTCTTCGGCTTCGACTTCTCCGAATTCGACTTCGACTTCTTCGACTTCGACTTCGATTTGGACTTCTTCGACTTCAACTTCGACTTCTTCGACTTTTTCGACTTCGACTTCGACTTCGACTTCTTCGACTTCGACTTCTTCGACTTCGACTTCTTCGACTTCGACTTCTTCGACTTCGACTTCTTCGACTTCGACTTCGACTTCTTCGACTTCGACTTCTTCGACTTCGACTTCTTCGACTTCGACTTCTTCGACTTCGACTTCTTCGACTTCGACTTCTTCGACTTCGACTTCTTCGACTTCGACTTCTTCGACTTTGACTTCTTCGACTTCGACTTCTTCGACTTCGACTTTGACTTCTTCGACTTCGACTTCGACTTCGACTTCTTCGACTTCGACTTCTTCGACTTCGACTTCTTCGACTTCGACTTCTTCGACTTCGAATTCTTCGACTTCTTCGACTACTTCGACTTCTTCGACTACTTCGACTTCAACTACTTCGACTTCGACTTCTTCGACTTCGACTTCGACTTCTTCGACTTCTTCGACTTCGACTTCGACTTCTTCGACTTCGACTTCTTCGACTTCGACTTCTTCGACTTCTTCGACTTCGACTTCGACTTCTTCGACTTCGACTTCTTCGACTTCGACTTCTTCGACTTCGACTTCTTCGACTTCGAATTCTTCGACTTCGAATTCTTCGACTTCTTCGACTACTTCGACTACTTCGACTTCTTCGACTACTTCGACTTCGACTACTTCGACTTCTTCGACTTCGACTTCGACTTCTTCGACTTCGACCTCGACTTCTTCGACTACTTCGACTTCGACTACTTCGACTTCGACTACTTCGACTTCGACTTCGACTTCGACTTCGACTTCTTCGACTTCTTCGACTTCTTCGACTTCTTCGACTTCTTCGACTTCTTCGACTTCGACTTCTTCGACTTCGACTTCTTCGACTTCGACTTCTTCGACTTCGACTTCTTCGACTTCGACTTCTTCGACTTCGACTTCTTCGACTTCGACTTCTTCGACTTCGACTTCTTCGACTTCGACTTCTTCGACTTCGACTTCTTCGACTTCGACTTCTTCGACTTCGACTTCTTCGACTTCGACTTCTTCGACTTCGACTTCTTCGACTTCGACTTCTTCGACTTCGACTTCTTCGACTTCGACTTCTTCGGCTTCGACTTCTTCGACTTCGACTTCGACTTCTTCGGCTTCGACTTCTTCGACTTCGACTTCGACTTCTTCGACTTCGACTTCGATTTGGACTTCTTCGACTTCGACTTCGACTTCTTCGACTTTTTCGACTTCGACTTCGACTTCTTCGACTTCGACTTCGACTTCTTCGACTTCGACTTCTTCGACTTCGACTTCTTCGACTTCGACTTCTTCGACTTCGACTTCTTCGACTTCGACTTCTTCGACTTCGACTTCTTCGACTTCGACTTCTTCGACTTCGACTTCTTCGACTTCGACTTCTTCGACTTCGACTTCTTCGACTTCGACTTCTTCGACTTCGACTTCGACTTCTTCGACTTCGACTTCTTCGACTTCGACTTCTTCGACTTCGACTTCTGCGTCTTCGACTTCTTCGACTTCGACTTCAACTTCTTCGACTTCGACTTCTTCGACTTCGACTTCTTCGACTACGACTTCTTCGACTTCGACTTCTTCGACTTCGACTTCTTCGACTTCGACTTCTTCGACTTCGACTTCTTCGGCTTCATCTTCGACTTCGACTTCGACTTCGACTTCGACTTCGACTTCGACTTCGACTTCGACTTCTTCGACTTCTTCGACTTCTTCGACTTCGACTTCTTCGACTTCGACTTCTTCTACTTCGACTTCTTCGACTTCTTCGACTTCTTCGACTTCTTCGACTTCTTCGACTTCGACTTCTTCGACTTCGACTTCTTCGACTTCGACTTCTTCGACTTCGACTTCTTCGACTTCGACTTCTTCGACTTCGACTTCTTCGACTTCGACTTTGACTTCTTCGACTTCGACTTCGACTTCGACTTCTTCGACTTCGACTTCTTCGACTTCGACTTCTTCGACTTCGAATTCTTCGACTTCGACTTCTTCGACTTCGAATTCTTCGACTTCTTCGACTACTTCGACTTCTTCGACTACTTCGACTTCGACTACTTCGACTTCGACTTCTTCGACTTCGACTTCGACTTCTTCGACTTCTTCGACTTCTTCGACTTCGACTTCGACTTCTTCGACTTCGACTTCTTCGACTTCTTCGACTTCGACTTCGACTTCTTCGACTTCTTCGACTTCGACTTCTTCGACTTCGACTTCTTCGACTTCGACTTCTTCGACTTCGACTTCTTCGACTTCGAATTCTTCGACTTCTTCGACTACTTCGACTACTTCGACTTCTTCGACTACTTCGACTTCGACTACTTCGACTTCGACTACTTCGACTTCTTCGACTTCGACTTCGACTTCTTCGACTTCGACCTCGACTTCTTCGACTACTTCGACTTCGACTACTTCGACTTCGACTACTTCGACTTCGACTTCGACTTCGACTTCGACTTCTTCGACTTCTTCGACTTCTTCGACTTCTTCGACTTCTTCGACTTCTTCGACTTCGACTTCTTCGACTTCGACTTCTTCGACTTCGACTTCTTCGACTTCGACTTCTTCGACTTCGACTTCTTCGACTTCGACTTCTTCGACTTCGACTTCTTCGACTTTGACTTCTTCGACTTCGACTTCTTCGACTTCGACTTCTTCGACTTCTTCGACTTCGACTTCTTCGACTTCGACTTCTTCGACTTCGACTTCTTCGACTTTGACTTCTTCGGCTTCGACTTCTTCGACTTCGACTTCTTCGACTTCGACTTCTTCGACTTCGACTTCGATTTGGACTTCTTCGACTTCGACTTCGACTTCTTCGACTTTTTCGACTTCGACTTCGACTTCTTCGACTTCGACTTCGACTTCTTCGACTTCGACTTCTTCGACTTCGACTTCTTCGACTTCGACTTCTTCGACTTCGACTTCTTCGACTTCGACTTCTTCGACTTCGACTTCTTCGACTTCGACTTCTTCGACTTCGACTTCTTCGACTTCGACTTCTTCGACTTCGACTTCGACTTCTTCGACTTCGACTTCTTCGACTTCGACTTCTTCGACTTCGACTTCTGCGTCTTCGACTTCTTCGACTTCGACTTCGACTTCAACTTCTTCGACTTCTTCGACTTCGACTTCTTCGACTTCGACTTCTTCGACTACGACTTCTTCGACTTCGACTTCTTCGACTTCGACTTCTTCGACTTCGACTTCTTCGACTTCGACTTCTTCGACTTCGACTTCTTCGGCTTCATCTTCGACTTCGACTTCGACTTCGACTTCGACTTCGACTTCGACTTCTTCGACTTCTTCGACTTCGACTTCGACTTCTTCGACTTCGACTTCTTCGACTTCGACTTCTTCGACTTCGACTTCTTCGACTTCGACTTCTTCGACTTCGACTTCTTCGACTTCGACTTCTTCGACTTCGACTTCTTCGACTTCGACTTCTTCGACTTCGACTTCTTCGACTTCGACTTCTTCGACTTCGACTTCTTCGACTTCGACTTCTTCGACTTCGACTTCTTCGGCTTCGACTTCTTCGACTTCGACTTCGACTTCTTCGGCTTCGACTTCTTCGACTTCGACTTCGACTTCTTCGACTTCGACTTCGATTTGGACTTCTTCGACTTCGACTTCGACTTCTTCGACTTTTTCGACTTCGACTTCGACTTCTTCGACTTCGACTTCGACTTCTTCGACTTCGACTTCTTCGACTTCGACTTCTTCGACTTCGACTTCTTCGACTTCGACTTCTTCGACTTCGACTTCTTCGACTTCGACTTCTTCGACTTCGACTTCTTCGACTTCGACTTCTTCGACTTCGACTTCTTCGACTTCGACTTCTTCGACTTCGACTTCTTCGACTTCGACTTCGACTTCTTCGACTTCGACTTCTTCGACTTCGACTTCTTCGACTTCGACTTCTGCGTCTTCGACTTCTTCGACTTCGACTTCAACTTCTTCGACTTCGACTTCTTCGACTTCGACTTCTTCGACTACGACTTCTTCGACTTCGACTTCTTCGACTTCGACTTCTTCGACTTCGACTTCTTCGACTTCGACTTCTTCGGCTTCATCTTCGACTTCGACTTCGACTTCGACTTCGACTTCGACTTCGACTTCTTCGACTTCTTCGACTTCTTCGACTTCGACTTCTTCGACTTCGACTTCTTCTACTTCGACTTCTTCGACTTCTTCGACTTCTTCGACTTCTTCGACTTCTTCGACTTCTTCGACTTCGACTTCTTCGACTTCGACTTCTTCGACTTCGACTTCTTCGACTTCGACTTCTTCGACTTCGACTTCTTCGACTTCGACTTCTTCGACTTCGACTTCTTCGACTTCGACTTTGACTTCTTCGACTTCGACTTCGACTTCGACTTCTTCGACTTCGACTTCTTCGACTTCGACTTCTTCGACTTCGAATTCTTCGACTTCGACTTCTTCGACTTCGAATTCTTCGACTTCTTCGACTACTTCGACTTCTTCGACTACTTCGACTTCGACTACTTCGACTTCGACTACTTCGACTTCGACTTCTTCGACTTCGACTTCGACTTCTTCGACTTCTTCGACTTCTTCGACTTCGACTTCGACTTCTTCGACTTCGACTTCTTCGACTTCTTCGACTTCGACTTCGACTTCTTCGACTTCTTCGACTTCGACTTCTTCGACTTCGACTTCTTCGACTTCGACTTCTTCGACTTCGACTTCTTCGACTTCGAATTCTTCGACTTCTTCGACTACTTCGACTACTTCGACTTCTTCGACTACTTCGACTTCGACTACTTCGACTTCTTCGACTTCGACTTCGACTTCTTCGACTTCGACCTCGACTTCTTCGACTACTTCGACTTCGACTACTTCGACTTCGACTACTTCGACTTCGACTTCGACTTCGACTTCGACTTCTTCGACTTCTTCGACTTCTTCGACTTCTTCGACTTCTTCGAATTCTTCGACTTCGACTTCTTCGACTTCGACTTCTTCGACTTCGACTTCTTCGACTTCGAATTCTTCGACTTCTTCGACTACTTCGACTACTTCGACTACTTCGACTTCTTCGACTACTTCGACTTCGACTACTTCGACTTCGACTACTTCGACTTCTTCGACTTCGACTTCGACTTCTTCGACTTCGACCTCGACTTCTTCGACTACTTCGACTTCGACTACTTCGACTTCGACTACTTCGACTTCGACTTCGACTTCGACTTCTTCGACTTCTTCGACTTCTTCGACTTCTTCGACTTCTTCGACTTCTTCGACTTCTTCGACTTCTTCGACTTCTTCGACTTCGACTTCTTCGACTTCGACTTCTTCGACTTCGACTTCTTCGACTTCGACTTCTTCGACTTCGACTTCTTCGACTTCGACTTCTTCGACTTCGACTTCTTCGACTTTGACTTCTTCGGCTTCGACTTCTTCGACTTCGACTTCTTCGGCTTCGACTTCTTCGACTTCGACTTCTTCGACTTCGACTTCGATTTGGACTTCTTCGACTTCGACTTCGACTTCTTCGACTTTTTCGACTTCGACTTCGACTTCTTCGACTTCGACTTCGACTTCTTCGACTTCGACTTCTTCGACTTCGACTTCTTCGACTTCGACTTCTTCGACTTCGACTTCTTCGACTTCGACTTCTTCGACTTCGACTTCTTCGACTTCGACTTCTTCGACTTCGACTTCTTCGACTTCGACTTCGACTTCTTCGACTTCGACTTCTTCGACTTCGACTTCTTCGACTTCGACTTCTGCGTCTTCGACTTCTTCGACTTCGACTTCAACTTCTTCGACTTCTTCGACTTCGACTTCTTCGACTTCGACTTCTTCGACTACGACTTCTTCGACTTCGACTTCTTCGACTTCGACTTCTTCGACTTCGACTTCTTCGACTTCGACTTCTTCGACTTCGACTTCTTCGACTTCGACTTCTTCGGCTTCATCTTCGACTTCGACTTCGACTTCGACTTCGACTTCGACTTCGACTTCTTCGACTTCTTCGACTTCGACTTCGACTTCTTCGACTTCGACTTCTTCGACTTCGACTTCTTCGACTTCGACTTCTTCGACTTCGACTTCTTCGACTTCTTCGACTTCTTCGACTTCGACTTCTGCGTCTTCGACTTCTTCGACTTCGACTTCGACTTCTTCGACTTCGACTTCGACTTCTTCGACTTCGACTTCTTCGACTTCGACTTCGACTTCTTCGACTTCGTCTTCTTCGACTTCTTCGACTTTGACTTCTTCGACTTCGACTTCGACTTCGACTTCGACTTCTTCGACTTCGACTTCGACTTCTTCGACTTCGACTTCGACTTCTTCGACTTCTTCGACTTCGACTTCTTCGACTTCGACTTCTTCGACTACTTAGACTTCTTTGACTACTTAGACTTCTTCGACTACTTCGACTTCTTCGACTTCTTCGACTTCTTCGACTTCGAATTCTTCGACTTCTTCGACTACTTCGACTTCTTCGACTACTTCGACTTCGACTTCTTCGACTACTTCGACTTCGACTTCTTCGACTACTTCGACTTCGACTTCTTCGACTTCGACTTCGACTTCTTCGACTTCGACTTCGACTTCTTCGACTACTTCGACTTCTTCGACTTCTTCGACTACTTCGACTTCGACTACTTCGACTTAGACTTCTTCGACTTCGACTTCGACTTCTTCGACTACTTCGACTTCGACTACTTCGACTTCGACTACTTCGACTTCGACTTTTTCGACTTCGACTTCGACTTCGACTTCTTCGACTTCTTCGAATACTTCGACTTCGACTACTTCGACTTCAACTTCTTCGACTTCGACTTCTTCGACTTCTTCGACTTCGACTTCTTCGACTTCGACTTCTTCGACTTCGACTTCTTCGACTTCTTCGACTTCGACTTCTTCGACTTCGACTTCTTCGACTTCGACTTCTTCGACTTCGACTTCGACTTCTTCGAATTCGACATCGACTTCTTCGACTTCGACTTCGACTTCTTCGACTTCGACTTCGACTACTTCGACTTAGACTTCTTCGACTTCGACTTCGACTTCTTCGACTACTTCGACTTCGACTACTTCGACTTCGACTTCTTCGACTTCGACTTCGACTTCGACTTCTTCGACTTCTTCGAATACTTCGACTTCGACTACTTCGACTTCAACTTCTTCGACTTCGACTTCGACTTCTTCGACTTCGACTTCTTCGACTTCGACTTCTTCGACTTCGACTTCTTCGACTTCGACTTCTTCGACTTCGACTTCTTCGACTTCGACTTCTTCGACTTCGACTTCTTCGACTTCGACTTCTTCGACTTCGACTTCTTCGACTTCGACTTCTTCGACTTCGACTTCGACTTCTTCGACTTCGACTTCGACTTCTTCGACTTCGACTTCGACTTCTTCGACTTCGACTTCGACTTCTTCGACTTCGACTTCTTCGACTTCGACTTCTTCGACTTCGACTTCTTCGACTTCGACTTCTTCGACTTCGACTTCTTCGACTTCGACTTCTTCGACTTCGACTTCTTCGACTTCGACTTCTTCGACTTCGACTTCGACTTCTTCGACTTCGACTTCTTCGACTTCGACTTCTTCGACTTCGACTTCTTCGACTTCGACTTCTTCGACTTCGACTTCTTCGACTTCGACTTCTTCGACTTCGACTTCTTCGACTTCGACTTCTTCGACTTCGACTTCGACTTCTTCGACTTCGACTTCGACTTCTTCGACTTCGACTTCTTCGACTTCGACTTTGACTTCTTCGACTTCGTCTTCTTCGACTTCTTCGACTTCGACTTCTTCGACTTCGACTTCGACTTCGACTTCGACTTCTTCGACTTCGACTTCTGCGTCTTCGACTTCTTCGACTTCGACTTCAACTTCTTCGACTTCGACTTCTTCGACTTCGACTTCTTCGACTACGACTTCTTCGACTTCGACTTCTTCGACTTCGACTTCTTCGACTTCGACTTCTTCGACTTCGACTTCTTCGACTTCGACTTCTTCGGCTTCATCTTCGACTTCGACTTCGACTTCGACTTCGACTTCGACTTCGACTTCTTCGACTTCTTCGACTTCGACTTCAACTTCTTCGACTTCGACTTCTTCGACTTCGACTTCTTCGACTACGACTTCTTCGACTTCGACTTCTTCGACTTCGACTTCTTCGACTTCGACTTCTTCGACTTCGACTTCTTCGACTTCGACTTCTTCGACTTCGACTTCTTCGACTTCTTCGACTTCGACTTCTTCGACTTCGACTTCTTCGACTTCGACTTCGACTTCTTCGAATTCGACATCGACTTCTTCGACTTCGACTTCGACTTCTTCGACTTCGACTTCGACTACTTCGACTTAGACTTCTTCGACTTCGACTTCGACTTCTTCGACTACTTCGACTTCGACTACTTCGACTTTGACTACTTCGACTTCGACTTCTTCGACTTCGACTTCGACTTCGACTTCTTCGACTTCTTCGAATACTTCGACTTCGACTACTTCGACTTCAACTTCTTCGACTTCGACTTCGACTTCTTCGACTTCGACTTCTTCGACTTCGACTTCTTCGACTTCGACTTCTTCGACTTCGACTTCTTCGACTTCGACTTCTTCGACTTCGACTTCTTCGACTTCGACTTCTTCGACTTCGACTTCTTCGACTTCGACTTCTTCGACTTCGACTTCTTCGACTTCGACTTCTTCGGCTTCGACTTCTTCGGCTTCGACTTCTTCGGCTTCGACTTCTTCGACTTCGACTTCGACTTCTTCGACTTCGACTTCGATTTGGACTTCTTCGACTTCGACTTCGACTTCTTCGACTTTTTCGACTTCGACTTCGACTTCTTCGACTTCGACTTCGACTTCTTCGACTTCGACTTCTTCGACTTCGACTTCTTCGACTTCGACTTCTTCGACTTCGACTTCTTCGACTTCGACTTCTTCGACTTCGACTTCTTCGACTTCGACTTCTTCGACTTCGACTTTGACTTCTTCGACTTCGACTTCGACTTCTTCGACTTCGACTTCTTCGACTTCGACTTCTTCGACTTCGACTTCTTCGACTTCGAATTCTTCGACTTCGAATTCTTCGACTTCTTCGACTACTTCGACTTCTTCGACTACTTCGACTTCGACTACTTCGACTTCGACTTCTTCGA
This sequence comes from Brachycybe producta, assembly GCA_036925085.1. NCBI lineage: Eukaryota > Metazoa > Arthropoda > Diplopoda > Playtdesmida > Andrognathidae > Brachycybe > Brachycybe producta. The sequence goes on from JAUPFP010000077.1 coordinate 182,926, forward strand.
CTTCTTCGACTACTTCGACTTCTTCGACTACTTCGACTTCGACTACTTCGACTTCGACTTCTTCGACTTCGACTTCGACTTCTTCGACTTCTTCGACTTCGACTTCGACTTCTTCGACTTCTTCGACTTCTTCGACTTCGACTTCGACTTCTTCGACTTCGACTTCTTCGACTTCGACTTCTTCGACTTCGACTTCTTCGACTTCGAATTCTTCGACTTCGAATTCTTCGACTTCGAATTCTTCGACTTCTTCGACTACTTCGACTACTTCGACTTCTTCGACTACTTCGACTTCGACTACTTCGACTTCTTCGACTTCGACTTCGACTTCTTCGACTTTAACCTCGACTTCTTCGACTACTTCGACTTCGACTACTTCGACTTCGACTACTTCGACTTCGACTACTTCGACTTCGACTTCGACTTCGACTTCGACTTCTTCTACTTCTTCGACTTCTTCGACTTCTTCGACTTCTTCGACTTCTTCGACTTCTTCGACTTCTTCGACTTCGACTTCTTCGACTTCGACTTCTTCGACTTCGACTTCTTCGACTTCGACTTCTTCGACTTCGACTTCTTCGACTTCGACTTCTTCGACTTCGACTTCTTCGACTTCTTCGACTTCGACTTCTTCGACTTCGACTTCTTCGGCTTCGACTTCTTCGGCTTCGACTTCTTCGGCTTCGACTTCTTCGACTTCGACTTCGACTTCTTCGACTTCGACTTCGATTTGGACTTCTTCGACTTCGACTTCGACTTCTTCGACTTTTTCGACTTCGACTTCGACTTCGACTTCTTCGACTTCGACTTCTTCGACTTCGACTTCGACTTCTTCGACTTCGACTTCTTCGACTTCGACTTCTTCGACTTCGACTTCTTCGACTTCGACTTCTTCGACTTCGACTTCTTCGACTTCGACTTTGACTTCTTCGACTTCGACTTCGACTTCTTCGACTTCGACTTCTTCGACTTCGACTTCTTCGACTTCGACTTCTTCGACTTCGAATTCTTCGACTTCGAATTCTTCGACTTCTTCGACTACTTCGACTTCTTCGACTACTTCGACTTCGACTACTTCGACTTCGACTTCTTCGACTTCGACTTCGACTTCTTCGACTTCTTCGACTTCGACTTCGACTTCTTCGACTTCGACTTCTTCGACTTCTTCGACTTCGACTTCGACTTCTTCGACTTCGACTTCTTCGACTTCGACTTCTTCGACTTCGACTTCTTCGACTTCGAATTCTTCGACTTCGAATTCTTCGACTTCGAATTCTTCGACTTCTTCGACTACTTCGACTACTTCGACTTCTTCGACTACTTCGACTTCGACTACTTCGACTTCGACTACTTCGACTTCTTCGACTTCGACTTCGACTTCTTCGACTTCGACCTCGACTTCTTCGACTACTTCGACTTCGACTACTTCGACTTCGACTACTTCGACATCGACTTCGACTTCGACTTCGACTTCTTCGACTTCTTCGACTTCGACTTCTTCGACTTCGACTTCTTCGACTTCGACTTCTTCGACTTCGACTTCTTCGACTTCGACTTCTTCGACTTCGACTTCTTCGACTTCGACTTCTTCGACTTCTTCGACTTCGACTTCTTCGACTTCGACTTCTTCGACTTCGACTTCTTCGACTTCGACTTCTTCGACTTCGACTTCTTCGACTTCGACTTCTTCGGCTTCGACTTCTTCGACTTCGACTTCGACTTCTTCGGCTTCGACTTCTTCGACTTCGACTTCGACTTCTTCGACTTCGACTTGGACTTCTTCGACTTCGACTTCGACTTCTTCGACTTTTTCGACTTCGACTTCGACTTCTTCGACTTCGACTTCGACTTCTTCGACTTCGACTTCTTCGACTTCGACTTCTTCGACTTCGACTTCTTCGACTTCGACTTCTTCGACTTCGACTTCTTCGACTTCGACTTTTCCGACTTCGACTTCTTCGACTTCGACTTCTTCGACTTCGACTTCTTCGACTTCGACTTCGACTTCTTCGACTTCGACTTCTTCGACTTCGACTTCTTCGACTTCGACTTCTTCGACTACGACTTCTTCGACTTCGACTTCTTCGACTTCGACTTCTTCGACTTCGACTTCTTCGACTTCGACTTCTTCGACTTCGACTTCTTCGACTTCGACCTCGACTTCGACTTCTTCGACTTCGACTTCGACTTCGACTTCGACTTCTTCGACTTCTTCGACTTCTTCGACTTCTTCGACTTCGACTTCTTCGACTTCGACTTCTTCGACTTCGACTTCTTCGACTTCGACTTCTTCGACTTCGACTTCTTCGACTTCGACTTCTTCGACTTCGACTTCTTCGACTTCGACTTCTTCGACTTCGACTTCTTCGACTTCGACTTCTTCGACTTCGACTTATTCGGCTTCGACTTCTTCGACTTTGACTTCGACTTCTTCGGCTTCGACTTCTTCGACTTCGACTTCGACTTCTTCGACTTCGACTTCGATTTGGACTTCTTCGACTTCGACTTCGACTTCTTCGACTTTTTCGACTTCGACTTCGACTTCTTCGACTTCGACTTCGACTTCTTCGACTTCGACTTCTTCGACTTCGACTTCTTCGACTTCGACTTCTTCGACTTCGACTTCTTCGACTTCGACTTCGACTTCTTCGACTTCGACTTCTTCGACTTCGACTTCTTCGACTTCGACTTCTGCGTCTTCGACTTCTTCGACTTCGACTTCAACTTCTTCGACTTCGACTTCTTCGACTTCGACTTCTTCGACTACGACTTCTTCGACTACGACTTCTTCGACTTCGACTTCGACTTCGACTTCGACTTCGACTTCGACTTCGACTTCGACTTCGACTTCGACTTCGACTTCTTCGACTTTTTCGACTTCTTCGACTTCGACTTCTTTGACTTCGACTTCTTCGACTTCGACTTCTTCGACTTCGACTTCTTCGACTTCTTCGACTTCTTCGACTTCGACTTCTTCGACTTCGACTTCTTCGACTTCGACTTCTTCGACTTCGACTTCTTCGACTTCGACTTCTTCGACTTCGACTTCTTCGACTTCGACTTCTTCGACTTCGACTTCTTCGACTTCGACTTCGACTTCTTCGACTTCTTCGACTTCTTCGACTTCTTCGACTTCGACTTCGACTTCTTCGACTTCGACTTCTTCGACTTCGACTTCTTCGACTTCGAATTCTTCGACTTCGAATTCTTCGACTTCGAATTCTTCGACTTCTTCGACTACTTCGACTACTTCGACTTCTTCGACTACTTCGACTTCGACTACTTCGACTTCTTCGACTTCGACTTCGACTTCTTCGACTTTAACCTCGACTTCTTCGACTACTTCGACTTCGACTACTTCGACTTCGACTACTTCGACTTCGACTTCGACTTCGACTTCGACTTCTTCGACTTCTTCGACTTCTTCGACTTCTTCGACTTCTTCGACTTCTTCGACTTCTTCGACTTCTTCGACTTCGACTTCTTCGACTTCGACTTCTTCGACTTCGACTTCTTCGACTTCGACTTCTTCGACTTCGACTTCTTCGACTTCGACTTCTTCGACTTCGACTTCTTCGACTTCGACTTCTTCGACTTCGACTTCTTCGACTTCGACTTCTTCGACTTCGACTTCTTCGACTTCGACTTCTTCGGCTTCGACTTCTTCGGCTTCGACTTCTTCGGCTTCGACTTCTTCGACTTCGACTTCGACTTCTTCGACTTCGACTTCGATTTGGACTTCTTCGACTTCGACTTCGACTTCTTCGACTTTTTCGACTTCGACTTCGACTTCTTCGACTTCGACTTCGACTTCTTCGACTTCGACTTCTTCGACTTCGACTTCTTCGACTTCGACTTCTTCGACTTCGACTTCTTCGACTTCGACTTCTTCGACTTCGACTTCTTCGACTTCGACTTCTTCGACTTCGACTTTGACTTCTTCGACTTCGACTTCGACTTCTTCGACTTCGACTTCTTCGACTTCGACTTCTTCGACTTCGACTTCTTCGACTTCGAATTCTTCGACTTCGAATTCTTCGACTTCTTCGACTACTTCGACTTCTTCGACTACTTCGACTTCGACTACTTCGACTTCGACTTCTTCGACTTCGACTTCGACTTCTTCGACTTCTTCGACTTCGACTTCGACTTCTTCGACTTCGACTTCTTCGACTTCTTCGACTTCGACTTCGACTTCTTCGACTTCGACTTCTTCGACTTCGACTTCTTCGACTTCGACTTCTTCGACTTCGAATTCTTCGACTTCGAATTCTTCGACTTCGAATTCTTCGACTTCTTCGACTACTTCGACTACTTCGACTTCTTCGACTACTTCGACTTCGACTACTTCGACTTCTTCGACTTCGACTTCGACTTCTTCGACTTCGACCTCGACTTCTTCGACTACTTCGACTTCGACTACTTCGACTTCGACTACTTCGACATCGACTTCGACTTCGACTTCGACTTCTTCGACTTTTTCGACTTCTTCGACTTCTTCGACTTCTTCGACTTCGACTTCTTCGACTTCGACTTCTTCGACTTCGACTTCTTCGACTTCGACTTCTTCGACTTCGACTTCTTCGACTTCGACTTCTTCGACTTCGACTTCTTCGACTTCGACTTCTTCGACTTCGACTTCTTCGACTTCGACTTCGACTTCTTCGACTTCGACTTCTTCGGCTTCGACTTCTTCGACTTCGACTTCGACTTCTTCGGCTTCGACTTCTTCGACTTCGACTTCGACTTCTTCGACTTCGACTTGGACTTCTTCGACTTCGACTTCTTCGACTTTTTCGACTTCGACTTCGACTTCTTCGACTTCGACTTCGACTTCTTCGACTTCGACTTCTTCGACTTCGACTTCTTCGACTTCGACTTCTTCGACTTCGACTTCTTCGACTTCGACTTCGACTTCTTCGACTTCGACTTCTTCGACTTCGACTTCTTCGACTACGACTTCTTCGACTTCGACTTCTTTGACTTCGACTTCTTCGACTTCGACTTCTTCGACTTCGACTTCTTCGACTTCGACTTCTTCGACTTCGACTTCGACTTCGACTTCTTCGACTTCGACTTCGACTTCGACTTCGACTTCTTCGACTTCTTCGACTTCTTCGACTTCTTCGACTTCGACTTCTTCGACTTCGACTTCTTCGACTTCGACTTCTTCGACTTCGACTTCTTCGACTTCGACTTCTTCGACTTCGACTTCTTCGACTTCGACTTCTTCGACTTCGACTTCTTCGACTTCGACTTATTCGGCTTCGACTTCTTCGACTTTGACTTCGACTTCTTCGGCTTCGACTTCTTCGACTTCGACTTCGACTTCTTCGACTTCGACTTCGATTTGGACTTCTTCGACTTCGACTTCGACTTCTTCGACTTTTTCGACTTCGACTTCGACTTCTTCGACTTCGACTTCGACTTCTTCGACTTCGACTTCTTCGACTTCGACTTCTTCGACTTCGACTTCTTCGACTTCGACTTCTTCGACTTCGACTTCGACTTCTTCGACTTCGACTTCTTCGACTTCGACTTCTTCGACTTCGACTTCTGCGTCTTCGACTTCTTCGACTTCGACTTCAACTTCTTCGACTTCGACTTCTTCGACTTCGACTTCTTCGACTACGACTTCTTCGACTACGACTTCTTCGACTTCGACTTCGACTTCGACTTCGACTTCGACTTCGACTTCGACTTCGACTTCGACTTCGACTTCTTCGACTTCTTCGACTTCTTCGACTTCGACTTCTTCGACTTCGACTTCTTCGACTTCGACTTCTTCGACTTCGACTTCTTCGACTTCTTCGACTTCTTCGACTTCGACTTCTTCGACTTCGACTTCTTCGACTTCGACTTCTTCGACTTCGACTTCTTCGACTTCGACTTCTTCGACTTCGACTTCGACTTCTTCGACTTCGACTTCTTCGACTTCGACTTCTTCGACTTCGAATTCTTCGACTTCGAATTCTTCGACTTCTTCGACTACTTCGACTACTTCGACTTCTTCGACTACTTCGACTTCGACTACTTCGACTTCGACTACTTCGACTTCTTCGACTTCGACTTCGACTTCTTCGACTTCGACCTCGACTTCTTCGACTACTTCGACTTCGACTACTTCGACTTCGACTACTTCGACTTCGACTTCGACTTCGACTTCGACTTCTTCGACTTCTTCGACTTCTTCGACTTCTTCGACTTCGACTTCTTCGACTTCGACTTCTTCGACTTCGACTTCTTCGACTTCGACTTCTTCGACTTCTTCGACTTCGACTTCTTCGACTTCGACTTCTTCGACTTCGACTTCTTCGACTTCGACTTCTTCGGCTTCGACTTCTTCGGCTTCGACTTCTTCGACTTCGACTTCTTCGGCTTCGACTTCTTCGACTTCGACTTCGACTTCTTCGACTTCGACTTCGATTTGGACTTCTTCGACTTCGACTTCGACTTCTTCGACTTTTTCGACTTCGACTTCGACTTCTTCGACTTCGACTTCGACTTCTTCGACTTCGACTTCTTCGACTTCGACTTCTTCGACTTCGACTTCTTCGACTTCGACTTCTTCGACTTCGACTTTTCGACTTCGACTTCGACTTCTTCGACTTCGACTTCTTCGACTTCGACTTCTTCGACTTCGACTTCTGCGTCTTCGACTTCTTCGACTTCGACTTCAACTTCTTCGACTTCTTCGACTTCGACTTCTTCGACTTCGACTTCTTCGACTACGACTTCTTCGACTTCGACTTCTTCGACTTCGACTTCTTCGACTTCGACTTCTTCGACTTCGACTTCTTCGACTTCGACTTCTTCGGCTTCATCTTCGACTTCGACTTCGACTTCGACTTCGACTTCGACTTCGACTTCGACTTCGACTTCTTCGACTTCTTCGACTTCGACTTCGACTTCTTCGACTTCGACTTCTTCGACTTCGACTTCTTCGACTTCGACTTCTTCGACTTCGACTTCTTCGACTTCTTCGACTTCTTCGACTTCGACTTCTGCGTCTTCGACTTCTTCGACTTCGACTTCGACTTCTTCGACTTCGACTTCGACTTCTTCGACTTCGACTTCTTCGACTTCGACTTCTTCGACTTCGACTTCTTCGACTTCGACTTCGACTTCTTCGACTTCGTCTTCTTCGACTTCTTCGACTTCGACTTCTTCGACTTCGACTTCGACTTCGACTTCGACTTCTTCGACTTCGACTTCGACTTCTTCGACTTCGACTTCGACTTCTTCGACTTCTTCGACTTCGACTTCTTCGACTTCTTCGACTTCGACTTCGACTTCTTCGACTACTTAGACTTCTTTGACTACTTAGACTTCTTCGACTACTTCGACTTCTTCGACTTCTTCGACTTCTTCGACTTCGAATTCTTCGACTTCTTCGACTACTTCGACTTCTTCGACTACTTCGACTTCGACTTCTTCGACTACTTCGACTTCGACTTCTTCGACTACTTCGACTTCGACTTCTTCGACTTCGACTTCGACTTCTTCGACTTCGAATTCGACTTCTTCGACTTCGACTTCTTCGACTTCGAATTCGACTTCTTCGACTACTTCGACTTCTTCGACTTCTTCGACTACTTCGACTTCGACTACTTCGACTTCGACTACTTCGACTTCGACTTCTTCGACTTCGACTTCGACTTCGACTTCTTCGACTTCTTCGAATACTTCGACTTCGACTACTTCGACTTCAACTTCTTCGACTTCGACTTCGACTTCTTCGACTTCGACTTCTTCGACTTCGACTTCTTCGACTTCGACTTCTTCGACTTCGACTTCTTCGACTTCGACTTCTTCGACTTCGACTTCTTCGACTTCGACTTTTTCGACTTCGACTTCTTCGACTTCGACTTCGACTTCTTCGACTTCGACATCGACTTCTTCGACTTCGACTTCGACTTCTTCGACTTCGACTTCGACTACTTCGACTTAGACTTCTTCGACTTCGACTTCGACTTCTTCGACTACTTCGACTTCGACTACTTCGACTTCGACTACTTCGACTTCGACTTCTTCGACTTCGACTTCGACTTCGACTTCTTCGACTACTTCGACTTCGACTACTTCGACTTCGACTTCTTCGACTTCGACTTCTTCGACTTCGACTTCGACTTCGACTTCTTCGACTTCTTCGAATACTTCGACTTCGACTACTTCGACTTCAACTTCTTCTACTTCGACTTCGACTTCTTCGACTTCGACTTCTTCGACTTCGACTTCTTCGACTTCGACTTCTTCGACTTCGACTTCTTCGACTTCGACTTCTTCGACTTCGACTTCTTCGACTTCGACTTCTTCGACTTCGACTTCTTCGACTTCGACTTCTTCGACTTCGACTTCGACTTCTTCGACTTCGACTTCGACTTCTTCGACTTCGACTTCGACTTCTTCGACTTCGACTTCGACTTCTTCGACTTCGACTTCTTCGACTTCGACTTCTTCGACTTCGACTTCTTCGATTTCGACTTCTTCGACTTCGACTTCTTCGACTTCGACTTCGACTTCTTCGACTTCGACTTCTTCGACTTCGACTTCTTCGACTTCGACTTCTTCGACTTCGACTTCTTCGACTTCGACTTCTTCGACTTCGACTTCTTCGACTTCGACTTCTTCGACTTCGACTTCTTCGACTTCGACTTCTTCGACTTCGACTTCTTCGACTTCGACTTCTTCGACTTCGACTTCTTCGACTTCGACTTCTTCGACTTCGACTTCTTCGACTTCGACTTCTTCGACTTCGACTTCTTCGACTTCGACTTCTTCGACTTCGACTTCTTCGACTTCGACTTCTTCGACTTCGACTACTTCGACTTCAACTTCTTCTACTTCGACTTCGACTTCTTCGACTTCGACTTCTTCGACTTCGACTTCTTCGACTTCGACTTCTTCGACTTCGACTTCTTCGACTTCGACTTCTTCGACTTCGACTTCTTCGACTTCGACTTCTTCGACTTCGACTTCTTCGACTTCGACTTCTTCGACTTCGACTTCGACTTCTTCGACTTCGACTTCGACTTCTTCGACTTCGACTTCGACTTCTTCGACTTCGACTTCGACTTCTTCGACTTCGACTTCTTCGACTTCGACTTCTTCGACTTCGACTTCTTCGATTTCGACTTCTTCGACTTCGACTTCTTCGACTTCGACTTCGACTTCTTCGACTTCGACTTCTTCGACTTCGACTTCTTCGACTTCGACTTCTTCGACTTCGACTTCTTCGACTTCGACTTCTTCGACTTCGACTTCTTCGACTTCGACTTCTTCGACTTCGACTTCTTCGACTTCGACTTCTTCGACTTCGACTTCTTCGACTTCGACTTCTTCGACTTCGACTTCTTCGACTTCGACTTCTTCGACTTTGACTTCTTCGACTTCGACTTCGACTTCGACTTCTTCGACTTCGACTTCTTCGACTTCGACTTCTTCGACTTCGACTTCTTCGACTTCGAATTCTTCGACTTCTTCGACTACTTCGACTTCTTCGACTACTTCGACTTCGACTACTTCGACTTCGACTTCTTCGACTTCGACTTCGACTTCTTCGACTTCTTTGACTTCGACTTCGACTTCTTCGACTTCGACTTCTTCGACTTCTTCGACTTCGACTTCGACTTCTTCGACTTCGACTTCTTCGACTTCGACTTCTTCGACTTCGACTTCTTCGACTTCGAATTCTTCGACTTCGAATTCTTCGACTTCGAATTCTTCGACTTCTTCGACTACTTCGACTACTTCGACTTCTTCGACTACTTCGACTTCGACTACTTCGACTTCTTCGACTTCGACTTCGACTTCTTCGACTTCGACCTCGACTTCTTCGACTACTTCGACTTCGACTACTTCGACTTCGACTACTTCGACTTCGACTACTTCGACTTCGACTTCGACTTCGACTTCGACTTCTTCGACTTCTTCGACTTCTTCGACTTCTTCGACTTCGACTTCTTCGACTTCGACTTCTTCGACTTCGACTTCTTCGACTTCGACTTCTTCGACTTCGACTTCTCCGACTTCGACTTCTCCGACTTCGACTTCTTCGACTTCGACTTCTTCGACTTCGACTTCTTCGACTTCGACTTCTTCGACTTCGACTTCTTCGACTTCGACTTCTTCGACTTCGACTTCTTCGACTTCGACTTCTTCGACTTCGACTTCTTCGGCTTCGACTTCTTCGACTTCGACTTCTTCGACTTCGACTTCTTCGACTTCGACTTCTTCGGCTTCGACTTCTTCGACTTCGACTTCTTCGGCTTCGACTTCTTCGACTTCGACTTCGACTTCTTCGACTTCGACTTCGATTTGGACTTCTTCGACTTCGACTTCGACTTCTTCGACTTCGACTTCGACTTCTTCGACTTTTTCGACTTCGACTTCGACTTCTTCGACTTCGACTTCGACTTCTTCGACTTCGACTTCTTCGACTTCGACTTCTTCGACTTCGACTTCTTCGACTTCGACTTCTTCGACTTCGACTTCTTCGACTTCGACTTCTTCGACTTCGACTTCTTCGACTTCGACTTCTTCGACTTCGACTTCTTCGACTTCGACTTCTTCGACTTCGACTTCTTCGACTTCGACTTCTTCGACTTCGACTTCTTCGACTTCGACTTCTTCGACTTCGACTTCTGCGTCTTCGACTTCTTCGACTTCGACTTCGACTTCTTCGACTTCGACTTCTTCGACTTCGACTTCTTCGACTACGACTTCTTCGACTTCGACTTCTTCGACTTCGACTTCTTCGACTTCGACTTCTTCGACTTCGACTTCTTCGACTTCGACTTCTTCGGCTTCATCTTCGACTTCGACTTCGACTTCGACTTCGACTTCGACTTCGACTTCGACTTCGACTTCTTCGACTTCTTCGACTTCTTCGACTTCGACTTCTTCGACTTCGACTTCTTCGACTTCGACTTCGACTTCTTCGACTTCGACTTCTTCGACTTCGACTTCTTCGACTTCGACTTCTTCGACTTCGACTTCTTCGACTTCGACTTCTTCGACTTCGACTTCTTCGACTTCGACTTCTTCGACTTCGACTTCTTCGACTTCGACTTCTTCGACTTCGACTTTGACTTCTTCGACTTCGACTTCGACTTCGACTTCTTCGACTTCGACTTCTTCGACTTCGACTTCTTCGACTTAGAATTCTTCGACTTCTTCGACTACTTCGACTTCTTCGACTACTTCGACTTCGACTACTTCGACTTCGACTTCTTCGAATTCGACTTCGACTTCTTCGACTTCTTCGACTTCGACTTCGACTTCTTCGACTTCGATTTCTTCGACTTCTTCGACTTCGACTTCGACTTCTTCGACTTCGACTTCTTCGACTTCGACTTCTTCGACTTCGACTTCTTCGACTTCGACTTCTTCGACTTCGAATTCTTCGACTTCTTCGACTACTTCGACTACTTCGACTTCTTCGACTACTTCGACTTCGACTACTTCGACTTCTTCGACTTCGACTTCGACTTCTTCGACTTCGACCTCGACTTCTTCGACTACTTCGACTTCGACTACTTCGACTTCGACTACTTCGACTTCGACTTCGACTTCTTCGACTTCTTCGACTTCGACTTCTTCGACTTCGACTTCTTCGACTTCGACTTCTTCGACTTCGACTTCTTCGACTTCGACTTCTTCGACTTCGACTTCTTCGACTTCGACTTCTTCGACTTCGACTTCTTCGACTTCAACTTCTTCGACTTCGACTTCTTCGACTTCGACTTCTTCGGCTTCGACTTCTTCTACTTCGACTTCTTCGGCTTCGACTTCTTCGACTTCGACTTCGACTTCTTCGACTTCGACTTCGATTTGGACTTCTTCGACTTCGACTTCGACTTCTTCGACTTTTTCGACTTCGACTTCGACTTCTTCGACTTCGACTTCGACTTCTTCGACTTCGACTTCTTCGACTTCGACTTCTTCGACTTCGACTTCTTCGACTTCGACTTCTTCGACTTCGACTTCTTCGACTTCGACTTCTTCGACTTCGACTTCTTCGACTTCGACTTCTTCGACTTCGACTTCTTCGACTTCGACTTCTTCGACTTCGACTTCTTCGACTTCGACTTCTTCGACTTCGACTTCTTCGACTTCGACTTCGACTTCTTCGACTTCGACTTCTTCGACTTCGACTTCTGCGTCTTCGACTTCTTCGACTTCGACTTCAACTTCTTCGACTTCTTCGACTTCGACTTCTTCGACTTCGACTTCTTCGACTACGACTTCTTCGACTTCGACTTCTTCGACTTCGACTTCTTCGACTTCGACTTCTTCGACTTCGACTTCTTCGACTTCGACTTCTTCGACTTCGACTTCTTCGGCTTCATCTTCGACTTCGACTTCGACTTCGACTTCGACTTCGACTTCGACTTCGACTTCGACTTCTTCGACTTCTTCGACTTCGACTTCGACTTCTTCGACTTCGACTTCTTCGACTTCGACTTCTTCGACTTCGACTTCTTCGACTTCGACTTCTTTGACTTCTTCGACTTCTTCGACTTCGACTTCTGCGTCTTCGACTTCTTCGACTTCGACTTCGACTTCTTCGACTTCGACTTCGACTTCTTCGACTTCGACTTCTTCGACTTCGACTTCGACTTCTTCGACTTCGTCTTCTTCGACTTCTTCGACTTCGACTTCTTCGACTTCGACTTCGACTTCGACTTCGACTTCTTCGACTTCGACTTCGACTTCTTCGACTTCGACTTCGACTTCTTCGACTTCTTCGACTTCGACTTCTTCGACTTCGACTTCGACTTCTTCGACTTCGACTTCTTCGACTACTTAGACTTCTTTGACTACTTAGACTTCTTCGACTACTTCGACTTCTTCGACTTCTTCGACTTCTTCGACTTCGACTTCGACTTCGACTTCGACTTCTTCGACTTCGACTTCGACTTCTTCGACTTCGACTTCGACTTCTTCGACTTCTTCGACTTCTTCGACTTCGACTTCGACTTCTTCGACTTCGACTTCTTCGACTACTTAGACTTCTTTGACTACTTAGACTTCTTCGACTACTTCGACTTCTTCGACTACTTCGACTTCGACTTCTTCGACTACTTCGACTTCGACTTCTTCGACTACTTCGACTTCGACTTCTTCGACTTCGACTTCGACTTCTTCGACTTCGAATTCGACTTCTTCGACTTCGACTTCTTCGACTTCGACTTCTTCGACTTCGACTTCGACTTCTTCGACTACTTCGACTTCTTCGACTTCTTCGACTACTTCGACTTCGACTACTTCGACTTAGACTTCTTCGACTTCGACTTCGACTTCTTCGACTACTTCGACTTCGACTACTTCGACTTCGACTACTTCGACTTCGACTACTTCGACTTCGACTTCTTCGACTTCGACTTCGACTTCGACTTCTTCGACTTCTTCGAATACTTCGACTTCGACTACTTCGACTTCAACTTCTTCGACTTCGACTTCGACTTCTTCGACTTCGACTTCTTCGACTTCGACTTCTTCGACTTCGACTTCTTCGACTTCGACTTCTTCGACTTCGACTTCTTCGACTTCGACTTCTTCGACTTCGACTTCGACTTCTTCGACTTCGACATCGACTTCTTCGACTTCGACTTCTGCATCTTCGACTTCTTCGACTTCGACTTCAACTTCTTCGACTTCGACTTCTTCGACTTCGACTTCTTCGACTACGACTTCTTCGACTTCGACTTCGACTTCTTCGACTTCGACTTCTTCGACTTCGACTTCTTCGGCTTCATCTTCGACTTCGACTTCGACTTCGACTTCGACTTCTTCGACTTCGACTTCTTCGACTTCGACTTTGACTTCTTCGACTTCGACTTCGACTTCGACTTCTTCGACTTCGACTTCTTCGACTTCGACTTCTTCGACTTCTTCGACTTCTTCGACTTCGACTTCTTCGACTTCAACTTCTTCGACTTCGACTTCTTCGACTTCGACTTCTTCGACTTCGACTTCTTCGACTTCGACTTCTTCGACTTCGACTTCTTCGACTTCGACTTCTTCGACTTCGACTTTGACTTCTTCGACTTCGACTTTGACTTCGACTTCTTCGACTTCGACTTCTTCGACTTCGACTTCTTCGACTTCGAATTCTTCGACTTCTTCGACTACTTCGACTTCTTCGACTACTTCGACTTCGACTACTTCGACTTCGACTTCTTCGACTTCGACTTCGACTTCTTCGACTTCTTCGACTTCGACTTCGACTTCTTCGACTTCGACTTCTTCGACTTCTTCGACTTCGACTTCGACTTCTTCGACTTCGACTTCTTCGACTTCGAATTCTTCGTCTTCGAATTCTTCGACTTCTTCGACTACTTCGACTACTTCGACTTCTTCGACTACTTCGACTTCGACTACTTCGACTTCTTCGACTTCGACTTCGACTTCTTCGACTTCGACCTCGACTTCTTCGACTACTTCGACTTCGACTACTTCGACTTCGACTACTTCGACTTCGACTACTTCGACTTCGACTTCGACTTCGACTTCTTCGACTTCTTCGACTTCTTCGACTTCGACTTCTTCGACTTCGACTTCTTCGACTTCGACTTCTTCGACTTCGACTTCTTCGACTTCGACTTCTTCGACTTCGACTTCTTCGACTTCGACTTCTTCGACTTCGACTTCTTCGACTTCGACTTCTTCGACTTCGACTTCTTCGGCTTCGACTTCTTCGACTTCGACTTCTTCGGCTTCGACTTCTTCGACTTCGACTTCGACTTCTTCGACTTCGACTTCGATTTGGACTTCTTCGACTTCGACTTCGACTTCTTCGACTTTTTCGACTTCGACTTCGACTTCTTCGACTTCGACTTCGACTTCTTCGACTTCGACTTCTTCGACTTCGACTTCTTCGACTTCGACTTCTTCGACTTCGACTTCTTCGACTTCGACTTCTTCGACTTCGACTTCTTCGACTTCGACTTCTTCGACTTCGACTTCTTCGACTTCGACTTCGACTTCTTCGACTTCGACTTCTTCGACTTCGACTTCTTCGACTTCGACTTCTGCGTCTTCGACTTCTTCGACTTCGACTTCAACTTCTTCGACTTCTTCGACTTCGACTTCTTCGACTACGACTTCTTCGACTTCGACTTCTTCGACTTCGACTTCTTCGACTTCGACTTCTTCGACTTCGACTTCTTCGACTTCGACTTCTTCGGCTTCATCTTCGACTTCGACTTCGACTTCGACTTCGACTTCTTCGACTTCGACTTCTTCGACTTCGACTTCTTCGGCTTCGACTTCTTCGACTTCGACTTCTTCGGCTTCGACTTCTTCGACTTCGACTTCGACTTCTTCGACTTCGACTTCGATTTGGACTTCTTCGACTTCGACTTCGACTTCTTCGACTTTTTCGACTTCGACTTCGACTTCTTCGACTTCGACTTCTTCGACTTCGACTTCTTCGACTTCGACTTCTTCGACTTCGACTTCTTCGACTTCGACTTCTTCGACTTCGACTTCTTCGACTTCGACTTCTTCGACTTCGACTTCGACTTCTTCGACTTCGACTTCTTCGACTTCGACTTCTTCGACTTCGACTTCTGCGTCTTCGACTTCTTCGACTTCGACTTCAACTTCTTCGACTTCTTCGACTTCGACTTCTTCGACTTCGACTTCTTCGACTACGACTTCTTCGACTTCGACTTCTTCGACTTCGACTTCTTCGACTTCGACTTCTTCGACTTCGACTTCTTCGACTTCGACTTCTTCGGCTTCATCTTCGACTTCGACTTCGACTTCGACTTCAACTTCGACTTCGACTTCTTCGACTTCTTCGACTTCGACTTCGACTTCTTCGACTTCGACTTCTTCGACTTCGACTTCTTCGACTTCGACTTCTTCGACTTCGACTTCTTCGACTTCGACTTCTTCGACTTCTTCGACTTCTTCGACTTCTTCGACTTCGACTTCTGCGTCTTCGACTTCTTCGACTTCGACTTCGACTTCTTCGACTTCGACTTCGACTTCGACTTCTTCGACTTCGACTTCTTCGACTTCGACTTCGACTTCTTCGACTACTTCGACTTCTTCGACTTCTTCGACTACTTCGACTTCGACTACTTCGACTTAGACTTCTTCGACTTCGACTTCGACTTCTTCGACTACTTCGACTTCGACTACTTCGACTTCGACTACTTCGACTTCGACTTCTTCGACTTCGACTTCGACTTCTTCGACTTCTTCGAATACTTCGACTTCGACTACTTCGACTTCAACTTCTTCGACTTCGACTTCGACTTCTTCGACTTCGACTTCTTCGACTTCGACTTCTTCGACTTCGACTTCTTCGACTTCGACTTCTTCGACTTCGACTTCTTCGACTTCGACTTCTTCGACTTCGACTTCGACTTCTTCGACTTCGACATCGACTTCTTCGACTTCGACTTCTGCGTCTTCGACTTCTTCGACTTCGACTTCAACTTCTTCGACTTCGACTTCTTCGACTTCGACTTCTTCGACTACGACTTCTTCGACTTCGACTTCTTCGACTTCGACTTCTTCGACTTCGACTTCTTCGACTTCGACTTCTTCGACTTCGACTTCTTCGGCTTCATCTTCGACTTCGACTTCGACTTCGACTTCGACTTCGACTTCGACTTCGACTTCGACTTCTTCGACTTCTTCGACTTCTTCGACTTCTTCGACTTCTTCGACTTCTTCGACTTCTTCGACTTCGACTTCTTCGACTTCGACTTCTTCGACTTCGACTTTGACTTCTTCGACTTCGACTTCGACTTCGACTTCTTCGACTTCGACTTCTTCGACTTCGACTTCTTCGACTTCGACTTCTTCGACTTCGAATTCTTCGACTTCTTCGACTACTTCGACTTCTTCGACTACTTCGACTTCGACTACTTCGACTTCGACTTCTTCGACTTCGACTTCGACTTCTTCGACTTCTTCGACTTCGACTTCGACTTCTTCGACTTCGACTTCTTCGACTTCTTCGACTTCGACTTCGACTTCTTCGACTTCGACTTCTTCGACTTCGACTTCTTCGACTTCGACTTCTTCGACTTCGAATTCTTCGACTTCGAATTCTTCGACTTCTTCGACTACTTCGACTACTTCGACTTCTTCGACTACTTCGACTTCGACTACTTCGACTTCGACTACTTCGACTTCTTCGACTTCGACTTCGACTTCTTCGACTTCGACCTCGACTTCTTCGACTACTTCGACTTCGACTACTTCGACTTCGACTACTTCGACTTCGACTTCTTCGACTTCGACTTCGACTTCGACTTCGACTTCGACTTCGACTTCTTCGACTTCTTCGACTTCTTCGACTTCTTCGACTTCGACTTCTTCGACTTCGACTTCTTCGACTTCGACTTCTTCGACTTCGACTTCTTCGACTTCGACTTCTTCGACTTCGACTTCTTCGACTTCGACTTCTTCGACTTCGACTTCTTCGACTTCGACTTCTTCGACTTCGACTTCTTCGACTTCGACTTCTTCGACTTCGACTTCTTCGACTTCGACTTCTTCGACTTCGACTTCTTCGACTTCGACTTCTTCGACTTCGACTTCTTCGGCTTCGACTTCTTCGACTTCGACTTCTTCGGCTTCGACTTCTTCGACTTCGACTTCGACTTCTTCGACTTCGACTTCGATTTGGACTTCTTCGACTTCGACTTCGACTTCTTCGACTTTTTCGACTTCGACTTCGACTTCTTCGACTTCGACTTCGACTTCTTCGACTTCGACTTCTTCGACTTCGACTTCTTCGACTTCGACTTCTTCGACTTCGACTTCTTCGACTTCGACTTCTTCGACTTCGACTTCTTCGACTTCGACTTCTTCGACTTCGACTTCGACTTCTTCGACTTCGACTTCTTCGACTTCGACTGCTGCGTCTTCGACTTCTTCGACTTCGACTTCAACTTCTTCGACTTCTTCGACTTCGACTTCTTCGACTTCGACTTCTTCGACTTCGACTTCTTCGACTACGACTTCTTCGACTTCGACTTCTTCGACTTCGACTTCTTCGACTTCGACTTCTTCGACTTCGACTTCTTCGACTTCGACTTCTTCGACTTCGACTTCTTCGGCTTCATCTTCGACTTCGACTTCGACTTCGACTTCGACTTCGACTTCGACTTCGACTTCGACTTCGACTTCGACTTCTTCGACTTCTTCGACTTCGACTTCGACTTCTTCGACTTCGACTTCTTCGACTTCGACTTCTTCGACTTCGACTTCTTCGACTTCGACTTCTTCGACTTCGACTTCTTCGACTTCTTCGACTTCGACTTCTGCGTCTTCGACTTCTTCGACTTCGACTTCGACTTCTTCGACTTCGACTTCGACTTCTTCGACTTCGACTTCTTCGACTTCGACTTCGACTTCTTCGACTTCGTCTTCTTCGACTTCTTCGACTTCGACTTCTTCGACTTCGACTTCGACTTCGACTTCGACTTCTTCGACTTCGACTTCGACTTCTTCGACTTCGACTTCGACTTCTTCGACTTCTTCGACTTCGACTTCTTCGACTTCGACTTCGACTTCTTCGACTTCGACTTCTTCGACTACTTCGACTTCGACTACTTCGACTTCGACTACTTCGACTTCGACTTCTTCGACTTCGACTTCGACTTCGACTTCTTCGACTTCTTCGAATACTTCGACTTCGACTACTTCGACTTCAACTTCTTCGACTTCGACTTCGACTTCTTCGACTTCGACTTCTTCGACTTCGACTTCTTCGACTTCGACTTCTTCGACTTCGACTTCGACTTCTTCGACTTCTTCGAATACTTCGACTTCGACTACTTCGACTTCAACTTCTTCGACTTCGACTTCGACTTCTTCGACTTCGACTTCTTCGACTTCGACTTCGATTTGGACTTCTTCGACTTCGACTTCGACTTCTTCGACTTTTTCGACTTCGACTTCGACTTCTTCGACTTCGACTTCGACTTCTTCGACTTCGACTTCTTCGACTTCGACTTCTTCGACTTCGACTTCTTCGACTTCGACTTCTTCGACTTCGACTTCTTCGACTTCGACTTCGACTTCTTCGACTTCGACTTCTTCGACTTCGACTTCTTCGACTTCGACTTCTGCGTCTTCGACTTCTTCGACTTCGACTTCAACTTCTTCGACTTCGACTTCTTCGACTTCGACTTCTTCGACTACGACTTCTTCGACTTCGACTTCTTCGACTTCGACTTCTTCGACATCGACTTCTTCGACTTCGACTTCTTCGACTTCGACTTCTTCGGCTTCATCTTCGACTTCGACTTCGACTTCGACTTCGACTTCGACTTCGACTTCTTCGACTTCTTCGACTTCTTCGACTTCTTCGACTTCGACTTCTTCGACTTCGACTTCTTCGACTTCGACTTCTTCGACTTCTTCGACTTCTTCGACTTCTTCGACTTCGACTTCTTCGACTTCTTCGACTTCGACTTCTTCGACTTCGACTTCTTCGACTTCGACTTCGACTTCTTCGACTTCGACTTCTGCGTCTTCGACTTCTTCGACTTCGACTTCGACTTCTTCGACTTCGACTTCGACTTCTTCGACTTCGACTTCTTCGACTTCGACTTCGACTTCTTCGACTTCGTCTTCTTCGACTTCTTCGACTTCGACTTCTTCGACTTCGACTTCGACTTCGACTTCGACTTCGACTTCGACTTCGACTTCTTCGACTTCGACTTCGACTTCTTCGACTTCGACTTCGACTTCTTCGACTTCTTCGACTTCGACTTCTTCGACTTCGACTTCGACTTCTTCGACTTCGACTTCTTCGACTACTTAGACTTCTTTGACTACTTAGACTTCTTCGACTACTTCGACTTCTTCGACTTCTTCGACTTCGAATTCTTCGACTTCTTCGACTACTTCGACTTCTTCGACTACTTCGACTTCGACTTCTTCGACTACTTCGACTTCGACTTCTTCGACTACTTCGACTTCGACTTCTTCGACTTCGACTTCGACTTCTTCGACTTCGAATTCGACTTCTTCGACTTCGACTTCTTCGACTACTTCGACTTCTTCGACTTCTTCGACTACTTCTACTTCGACTACTTCGACTTAGACTTCTTCGACTTCGACTTCGACTTCCTCGACTACTTCGACTTCGACTACTTCGACTTCGACTACTTCGACTTCGACTTCTTTGACTTCGACTTCGACTTCGACTTCTTCGACTTCTTCGAATACTTCGACTTCGACTACTTCGACTTCAACTTCTTCGACTTCGACTTCGACTTCTTCGACTTCGACTTCTTCGACTTCGACTTCTTCGACTTCGACTTCTTCGACTTCGACTTCTTCGACTTCGACTTCTTCGACTTCGACTTCTTCGACTTCGACTTCTTCGACTTCGACTTCTTCGACTTCGACTTCTTCGACTTCGACTTCGACTTCTTCGACTTCGACTTCGACTTCTTCGACTTCGACTTCGACTTCTTCGACTTCGACTTCGACTTCTTCGACTTCGACTTCTTCGACTTCGACTTCTTCGACTTCGACTTCTTCGACTTCGACCTCGACTTCTTCGACTTCGACTTCTTCGACTTCGACTTCTTCGACTTCGACTTCTTCGACTTCGACTTCTTCGACTTCGACTTCTTCGACTTCGACTTCTTCGACTTCTTCGAATACTTCGACTTCGACTACTTCGACTTCAACTTCTTCGACTTCGACTTCGACTTCTTCGACTTCGACTTCTTCGACTTTGACTTCTTCGACTTCGACTTCGACTTCGACTTCTTCGACTTCGACTTCTTCGACTTCGAATTCTTCGACTTCTTCGACTACTTCGACTTCTTCGACTACTTCGACTTCGACTACTTCGACTTCGACTTCTTCGACTTCGACTTCTTCGACTTCGACTTCTTCGACTTCGACTTCTTCGACTTCGAATTCTTCGACTTCGAATTCTTCGACTTCTTCGACTACTTCGACTACTTCGACTTCTTCGACTACTTCGACTTCGACTACTTCGACTTCGACTACTTCGACTTCGACTACTTCGACTTCTTCGACTTCGACTTCGACTTCTTCGACTTCGACCTCGACTTCTTCGACTACTTCGACTTCGACTACTTCGACTTCGACTACTTCGACTTCGACTTCGACTTCTTCGACTTCTTCGACTTCTTCGACTTCTTCGACTTCTTCGACTTCTTCGACTTCGACTTCTTCGACTTCGACTTCTTCGACTTCGACTTCTTCGACTTCGACTTCTTCGACTTCGACTTCTTCGACTTCGACTTCTTCGACTTCGACTTCTTCGACTTCGCCTTCTTCGACTTCGACTTCTTCGGCTTCGACTTCTTCGACTTCGACTTCTTCGGCTTCGACTTCTTCGACTTCGACTTCGACTTCTTCGACTTCGACTTCGATTTGGACTTCTTCGACTTCGACTTCGACTTCTTCGACTTTTTCGACTTCGACTTCGACTTCTTCGACTTCGACTTCGACTTCTTCGACTTCGACTTCTTCGACTTCGACTTCTTCGACTTCGACTTCTTCGACTTCGACTTCTTCGACTTCGACTTCTTCGACTTCGACTTCGACTTCTTCGACTTCGACTTCTTCGACTTCGACTTCTTCGACTTCGACTTCTGCGTCTTCGACTTCTTCGACTTCGACTTCAACTTCTTCGACTTCTTCGACTTCGACTTCTTCGACTTCGACTTCTTCGACTACGACTTCTTCGACTTCGACTTCTTCGACTTCGACTTCTTCGACTTCGACTTCTTCGACTTCGACTTCTTCGGCTTCATCTTCGACTTCGACTTCGACTTCGACTTCGACTTCGACTTCTTCGACTTCGACTTCTGCGTCTTCGACTTCTTCGACTTCGACTTCAACTTCTTCGACTTCTTGGACTTCGACTTGTTCGACTTCGACTTCTTCGACTTCGACTTCTTCGACTTCGACTTCTTCGACTTCGACTTCGACTTCTTCGACTTCGACTTCTTCGACTTCTTCGACTTCTTCGACTTCTTCGACTTCTTCGACTTCGACTTCTTCGACTTCTTCGACTTCGACTTCTTCGACTTCGACTTCTTCGACTTCGACTTCTTCGACTTCGACTTCTTCGACTTCGACTTCTTCGACTTCTTCGACTTCGACTTCTTCGACTTCGACTTCTTCGACTTCGACTTCTTCGACTTCGACTTCTTCGACTTCGACTTCTTCGACTTCGACTTCTTCGACTTCGACTTCTTCGACTTCGACTTCTTCGACTTCGACTTCTTCGACTTCGACTTCTTCGACTTCGAATTCTTCGACTTCTTCGACTACTTCGACTTCTTCGACTACTTCGACTTCGACTACTTCGACTTCGACTTCTTCGACTTCGACTTCGACTTCTTCGACTTCTTCGACTTCGACTTCGACTTCTTCGACTTCGACTTCTTCGACTTCTTCGACTTCGACTTCGACTTCTTCGACTTCGACTTCTTCGACTTCGACTTCTTCGACTTCGACTTCTTCGACTTCGAATTCTTCGACTTCGAATTCTTCGACTTCTTCGACTACTTCGACTACTTCGACTTCTTCGACTACTTCGACTTCGACTACTTCGACTTCGACTACTTCGACTTCTTCGACTTCGACTTCGACTTCTTCGACTTCGACCTCGACTTCTTCGACTACTTCGACTTCGACTACTTCGACTTCGACTACTTCGACTTCGACTTCTTCGACTTCGACTTCGACTTCGACTTCGACTTCGACTTCGACTTCTTCGACTTCTTCGACTTCTTCGACTTCTTCGACTTCGACTTCTTCGACTTCGACTTCTTCGACTTCGACTTCTTCGACTTCGACTTCTTCGACTTCGACTTCTTCGACTTCGACTTCTTCGACTTCGACTTCTTCGACTTCGACTTCTTCGACTTCGACTTCTTCGACTTCGACTTCTTCGACTTCGACTTCTTCGACTTCGACTTCTTCGACTTCGACTTCTTCGACTTCGACTTCTTCGACTTCGACTTCTTCGACTTCGACTTCTTCGACTTCGACTTCTTCGGCTTCGACTTCTTCGACTTCGACTTCTTCGGCTTCGACTTCTTCGACTTCGACTTCGACTTCTTCGACTTCGACTTCGATTTGGACTTCTTCGACTTCGACTTCGACTTCTTCGACTTTTTCGACTTCGACTTCGACTTCTTCGACTTCGACTTCGACTTCTTCGACTTCGACTTCTTCGACTTCGACTTCTTCGACTTCGACTTCTTCGACTTCGACTTCTTCGACTTCGACTTCTTCGACTTCGACTTCTTCGACTTCGACTTCTTCGACTTCGACTTCGACTTCTTCGACTTCGACTTCTTCGACTTCGACTTCTGCGTCTTCGACTTCTTCGACTTCGACTTCAACTTCTTCGACTTCTTCGACTTCGACTTCTTCGACTTCGACTTCTTCGACTTCGACTTCTTCGACTACGACTTCTTCGACTTCGACTTCTTCGACTTCGACTTCTTCGACTTCGACTTCTTCGACTTCGACTTCTTCGACTTCGACTTCTTCGACTTCGACTTCTTCGGCTTCATCTTCGACTTCGACTTCGACTTCGACTTCGACTTCGACTTCGACTTCGACTTCGACTTCGACTTCGACTTCTTCGACTTCTTCGACTTCGACTTCGACTTCTTCGACTTCGACTTCTTCGACTTCGACTTCTTCGACTTCGACTTCTTCGACTTCGACTTCTTCGACTTCGACTTCTTCGACTTCTTCGACTTCGACTTCTGCGTCTTCGACTTCTTCGACTTCGACTTCGACTTCTTCGACTTCGACTTCGACTTCTTCGACTTCGACTTCTTCGACTTCGACTTCGACTTCTTCGACTTCGTCTTCTTCGACTTCTTCGACTTCGACTTCTTCGACTTCGACTTCGACTTCGACTTCGACTTCTTCGACTTCGACTTCGACTTCTTCGACTTCGACTTCGACTTCTTCGACTTCTTCGACTTCGACTTCTTCGACTTCGACTTCGACTTCTTCGACTTCGACTTCTTCGACTACTTCGACTTCGACTACTTCGACTTCGACTACTTCGACTTCGACTTCTTCGACTTCGACTTCGACTTCGACTTCTTCGACTTCTTCGAATACTTCGACTTCGACTACTTCGACTTCAACTTCTTCGACTTCGACTTCGACTTCTTCGACTTCGACTTCTTCGACTTCGACTTCTTCGACTTCGACTTCTTCGACTTCGACTTCGACTTCTTCGACTTCTTCGAATACTTCGACTTCGACTACTTCGACTTCAACTTCTTCGACTTCGACTTCGACTTCTTCGACTTCGACTTCTTCGACTTCGACTTCGATTTGGACTTCTTCGACTTCGACTTCGACTTCTTCGACTTTTTCGACTTCGACTTCGACTTCTTCGACTTCGACTTCGACTTCTTCGACTTCGACTTCTTCGACTTCGACTTCTTCGACTTCGACTTCTTCGACTTCGACTTCTTCGACTTCGACTTCTTCGACTTCGACTTCGACTTCTTCGACTTCGACTTCTTCGACTTCGACTTCTTCGACTTCGACTTCTGCGTCTTCGACTTCTTCGACTTCGACTTCAACTTCTTCGACTTCGACTTCTTCGACTTCGACTTCTTCGACTACGACTTCTTCGACTTCGACTTCTTCGACTTCGACTTCTTCGACATCGACTTCTTCGACTTCGACTTCTTCGACTTCGACTTCTTCGGCTTCATCTTCGACTTCGACTTCGACTTCGACTTCGACTTCGACTTCGACTTCTTCGACTTCTTCGACTTCTTCGACTTCTTCGACTTCGACTTCTTCGACTTCGACTTCTTCGACTTCGACTTCTTCGACTTCTTCGACTTCTTCGACTTCTTCGACTTCGACTTCTTCGACTTCTTCGACTTCGACTTCTTCGACTTCGACTTCTTCGACTTCGACTTCGACTTCTTCGACTTCGACTTCTGCGTCTTCGACTTCTTCGACTTCGACTTCGACTTCTTCGACTTCGACTTCGACTTCTTCGACTTCGACTTCTTCGACTTCGACTTCGACTTCTTCGACTTCGTCTTCTTCGACTTCTTCGACTTCGACTTCTTCGACTTCGACTTCGACTTCGACTTCGACTTCGACTTCGACTTCGACTTCTTCGACTTCGACTTCGACTTCTTCGACTTCGACTTCGACTTCTTCGACTTCTTCGACTTCGACTTCTTCGACTTCGACTTCGACTTCTTCGACTTCGACTTCTTCGACTACTTAGACTTCTTTGACTACTTAGACTTCTTCGACTACTTCGACTTCTTCGACTTCTTCGACTTCGAATTCTTCGACTTCTTCGACTACTTCGACTTCTTCGACTACTTCGACTTCGACTTCTTCGACTACTTCGACTTCGACTTCTTCGACTACTTCGACTTCGACTTCTTCGACTTCGACTTCGACTTCTTCGACTTCGAATTCGACTTCTTCGACTTCGACTTCTTCGACTACTTCGACTTCTTCGACTTCTTCGACTACTTCTACTTCGACTACTTCGACTTAGACTTCTTCGACTTCGACTTCGACTTCCTCGACTACTTCGACTTCGACTACTTCGACTTCGACTACTTCGACTTCGACTTCTTTGACTTCGACTTCGACTTCGACTTCTTCGACTTCTTCGAATACTTCGACTTCGACTACTTCGACTTCAACTTCTTCGACTTCGACTTCGACTTCTTCGACTTCGACTTCTTCGACTTCGACTTCTTCGACTTCGACTTCTTCGACTTCGACTTCTTCGACTTCGACTTCTTCGACTTCGACTTCTTCGACTTCGACTTCTTCGACTTCGACTTCTTCGACTTCGACTTCTTCGACTTCGACTTCGACTTCTTCGACTTCGACTTCGACTTCTTCGACTTCGACTTCGACTTCTTCGACTTCGACTTCGACTTCTTCGACTTCGACTTCTTCGACTTCGACTTCTTCGACTTCGACTTCTTCGACTTCGACCTCGACTTCTTCGACTTCGACTTCTTCGACTTCGACTTCTTCGACTTCGACTTCTTCGACTTCGACTTCTTCGACTTCGACTTCTTCGACTTCGACTTCTTCGACTTCTTCGAATACTTCGACTTCGACTACTTCGACTTCAACTTCTTCGACTTCGACTTCGACTTCTTCGACTTCGACTTCTTCGACTTTGACTTCTTCGACTTCGACTTCGACTTCGACTTCTTCGACTTCGACTTCTTCGACTTCGAATTCTTCGACTTCTTCGACTACTTCGACTTCTTCGACTACTTCGACTTCGACTACTTCGACTTCGACTTCTTCGACTTCGACTTCTTCGACTTCGACTTCTTCGACTTCGACTTCTTCGACTTCGAATTCTTCGACTTCGAATTCTTCGACTTCTTCGACTACTTCGACTACTTCGACTTCTTCGACTACTTCGACTTCGACTACTTCGACTTCGACTACTTCGACTTCGACTACTTCGACTTCTTCGACTTCGACTTCGACTTCTTCGACTTCGACCTCGACTTCTTCGACTACTTCGACTTCGACTACTTCGACTTCGACTACTTCGACTTCGACTTCGACTTCTTCGACTTCTTCGACTTCTTCGACTTCTTCGACTTCTTCGACTTCTTCGACTTCGACTTCTTCGACTTCGACTTCTTCGACTTCGACTTCTTCGACTTCGACTTCTTCGACTTCGACTTCTTCGACTTCGACTTCTTCGACTTCGACTTCTTCGACTTCGCCTTCTTCGACTTCGACTTCTTCGGCTTCGACTTCTTCGACTTCGACTTCTTCGGCTTCGACTTCTTCGACTTCGACTTCGACTTCTTCGACTTCGACTTCGATTTGGACTTCTTCGACTTCGACTTCGACTTCTTCGACTTTTTCGACTTCGACTTCGACTTCTTCGACTTCGACTTCGACTTCTTCGACTTCGACTTCTTCGACTTCGACTTCTTCGACTTCGACTTCTTCGACTTCGACTTCTTCGACTTCGACTTCTTCGACTTCGACTTCGACTTCTTCGACTTCGACTTCTTCGACTTCGACTTCTTCGACTTCGACTTCTGCGTCTTCGACTTCTTCGACTTCGACTTCAACTTCTTCGACTTCTTCGACTTCGACTTCTTCGACTTCGACTTCTTCGACTACGACTTCTTCGACTTCGACTTCTTCGACTTCGACTTCTTCGACTTCGACTTCTTCGACTTCGACTTCTTCGGCTTCATCTTCGACTTCGACTTCGACTTCGACTTCGACTTCGACTTCTTCGACTTCGACTTCTGCGTCTTCGACTTCTTCGACTTCGACTTCAACTTCTTCGACTTCTTGGACTTCGACTTGTTCGACTTCGACTTCTTCGACTTCGACTTCTTCGACTTCGACTTCTTCGACTTCGACTTCGACTTCTTCGACTTCGACTTCTTCGACTTCTTCGACTTCTTCGACTTCTTCGACTTCTTCGACTTCGACTTCTTCGACTTCTTCGACTTCGACTTCTTCGACTTCGACTTCTTCGACTTCGACTTCTTCGACTTCGACTTCTTCGACTTCGACTTCTTCGACTTCTTCGACTTCGACTTCTTCGACTTCGACTTCTTCGACTTCGACTTCTTCGACTTCGACTTCTTCGACTTCGACTTCTTCGACTTCGACTTCTTCGACTTCGACTTCTTCGACTTCGACTTCTTCGACTTCGACTTCTTCGACTTCGACTTCTTCGACTTCGACTTCTTCGACTTCGACTTCTTCGACTTCGACTTCTTCGACTTCGACTTCTTCGACTTCGACTTCTTCGACTTCGACTTCTTCGACTTCGACTTCTTCGACTTCGACTTCTTCGACTTCGACTTCGACTTCTTCGACTTCGACTTCTTCGACTTCGACTTCTTCGACTTCGACTTCTGCGTCTTCGACTTCTTCGACTTCGACTTCAACTTCTTCGACTTCTTCGACTTCGACTTCTTCGACTTCGACTTCTTCGACTACGACTTCTTCGACTTCGACTTCTTCGACTTCGACTTCTTCGACTTCGACTTCTTCGACTTCGACTTCTTCGACTTCGACTTCTCCGGCTTCATCTTCGACTTCGACTTCGACTTCGACTTCGACTTCGACTTCGACTTCTTCGACTTCTTCGACTTCTTCGACTTCGACTTCGACTTCTTCGACTTCGACTTCTTCGACTTCGACTTCTTCGACTTCGACTTCTTCGACTTCGACTTCTTCGACTTCGACTTCTTCGACTTCGACTTCTTCGACTTCGACTTCTTCGACTTCTTCGACTTCTTCGACTTCGACTTCTTCGACTTCGACTTCTGCGTCTTCGACTTCTTCGACTTCGACTTCGACTTCTTCGACTTCGACTTCGACTTCTTCGACTTCGACTTCTTCGACTTCGTCTTCTTCGACTTCTTCGACTTCGACTTCTTCGACTTCGACTTCGACATCGACTTCGACTTCTTCGACTTCGACTTCGACTTCTTCGACTTCGACTTCGACTTCTTCGACTTCTTCGACTTCGACTTCTTCGACTTCGACTTCTTCGACTTCGACTTCGACTTCTTCGACTTCGACTTCTTCGACTACTTAGACTTCTTTGACTACTTAGACTTCTTCGACTACTTCGACTTCTTCGACTTCTTCGACTTCTTCGACTTCTTCGACTTCGAATTCTTCGACTTCTTCGACTACTTCGACTTCTTCGACTACTTCGACTTCGACTTCTTCGACTACTTCGACTTCGTCTTCTTCGACTACTTCGACTTCGACTTCTTCGACTTCGACTTCGACTTCTTCGACTTCGAATTCGACTTCTTCGACTTCGACTTCTTCGACTTCGACTTCGACTTCTTCGACTACTTCGACTTCTTCGACTTCTTCGACTACTTCGACTTCGACTACTTCGACTTAGACTTCTTCGACTTCGACTTCGACTTCTTCGACTACTTCGACTTCGACTACTTCGACTTCGACTACTTCGACTTCGACTTCTTCGACTTCGACTTCGACTTCGACTTCTTCGACTTCTTCGAATACTTCGACTTCGACTACTTCGACTTCAACTTCTTCGACTTCGACTTCGACTTCTTCGACTTCGACTTCTTCGACTTCGACTTCTTCGACTTCGACTTCTTCGACTTCGACTTCTTCGACTTCGACTTCTTCGACTTCGACTTCTTCGACTTCGTCTTCGACTTCTTCGACTTCGACATCGACTTCTTCGACTTCGACTTCTGCGTCTTCGACTTCTTCGACTTCGACTTCAACTTCTTCGACTTCGACTTCTTCGACTTCGACTTCTTCGACTACGACTTCTTCGACTTCGACTTCTTCGACTTCGACTTCTTCGACTTCGACTTCTTCGACTTCGACTTCTTCGACTTCGACTTCTTCGGCTTCATCTTCGACTTCGACTTCGACTTCGACTTCGACTTCGACTTCGACTTCGACTTCTTCGACTTCTTCGACTTCTTCGACTTCGACTTCTTCGACTTCGACTTCTTCGACTTCGACTTCTTCGACTTCGACTTCTTCGACTTCGACTTCTTCGACTTCGACTTCTTCGACTTCGACTTCTTCGACTTCTTCGACTTCTTCGACTTCTTCGACTTCGACTTCTTCGACTTCGACTTCTTCGACTTCGACTTCTTCGACTTCGACTTTGACTTTTTCGACTTCGACTTCGACTTCGACTTCTTCGACTTCGACTTCTTCGACTTCGACTTCTTCGACTTCGACTTCTTCGACTTCGAATTCTTCGACTTCTTCGACTACTTCGACTTCTTCGACTACTTCGACTTCGACTACTTCGACTTCGACTTCTTCGACTTCGACTTCGACTTCTTCGACTTCTTCGACTTCTTCGACTTCGACTTCGACTTCTTCGACTTCGACTTCTTCGACTTCGACTTCTTCGACTTCTTCGACTTCGACTTCGACTTCTTCGACTTCGACTTCTTCGACTTCGACTTCTTCGACTTCGACTTCTTCGACTTCGAATTCTTCGACTTCGAATTCTTCGACTTCTTCGACTACTTCGACTACTTCGACTTCTTCGACTACTTCGACTTCGACTACTTCGACTTCGACTACTTCGACTTCTTCGACTTCGACTTCGACTTCTTCGACTTCGACCTCGACTTCTTCGACTACTTCGACTTCGACTACTTTGACTTCGACTACTTCGACTTCGACTTCTTCGACTTCGACTTCGACTTCGACTTCTTCGACTTCTTCGACTTCTTCGACTTCTTCGACTTCGACTTCTTCGACTTCGACTTCTTCGACTTCGACTTCTTCGACTTCGACTTCTTCGACTTCGACTTCTTCGACTTCGACTTCTTCGACTTCGACTTCTTCGACTTCGACTTCTTCGACTTCGACTTCTTCGACTTCGACTTCTTCGACTTCGACTTCTTCGACTTCGACTTCTTCGACTTCGACTTCTTCGGCTTCGACTTCTTCGACTTCGACTTCTTCGGCTTCGACTTCTTCGACTTCGACTTCGACTTCGACTTCGATTTGGACTTCTTCGACTTCGACTTCGACTTCTTCAACTTTTTCGACTTCGACTTCGACTTCTTCGACTTCGACTTCGACTTCTTCGACTTCGACTTCTTCGACTTCGACTTCTTCGACTTCGACTTCTTCGACTTCGACTTCTTCGACTTCGACTTCTTCGACTTCGACTTCTTCGACTTCGACTTCTTCGACTTCGACTTCTTCGACTTCGACTTCTTCGACTTCGACTTCTTCGACTTCGACTTCTTCGACTTCGACTTCTTCGACTTCGACTTCTTCGACTTCGACTACTTCGACTTCGACTTCTTCGACTTCGACTTCGACTTCTTCGACTTCTTCGACTTCTTCGACTTCGACTTCTTCGACTTCGACTTCGACTTCTTCGACTTCGACTTCGACTTCTTCGACTTCGACTTCTTCGACTACTTAGACTTCTTTGACTACTTAGACTTCTTCGACTACTTCGACTTCTTCGACTTCTTCGACTTCGAATTCTTCGACTTCTTCGACTACTTCGACTTCTTCGACTACTTCGACTTCGACTTCTTCGACTACTTCGACTTCGACTTCTTCGACTACTTCGACTTCGACTTCTTCGACTACTTCGACTTCGACTTCTTCGACTTCGACTTCGACTTCTTCGACTTCGAATTCGACTTCTTCGACTTCGACTTCGACTTCTTCGACTACTTCGACTTCTTCGACTTCTTCGACTACTTCGACTTCGACTACTTCGACTTAGACTTCTTCGACTTCGACTTCGACTTCTTCGACTACTTCGACTTCGACTACTTCGACTTCGACTACTTCGACTTCGACTTCTTCGACTTCGACTTCGACTTCGACTTCTTCGACTTCTTCGACTTCTTCGAATACTTCGACTTCGACTACTTCGACTTCAACTTCTTCGACTTCGACTTCGACTTCTTCGACTTCGACTTCTTCGACTTCGACTTCTTCGACTTCGACTTCTTCGACTTCGACTTCTTCGACTTAGACTTCTTCGACTTCGACTTCTTCGACTTCGACTTCGACTTCTTCGACTTCGACTTCGACTTCTTCGACTTCGACTTCGACTTCTTCGACTTCGACTTCGACTTCTTCGACTTCGACTTCTTCGACTTCGACTTCTTCGACTTCGACTTCGACTTCTTCGACTTCGACTTCTTCGACTTCGACTTCTTCGACTTCGACTTCTTCGACTTCGACTTCTTCGACTTCGACTTCTTCGACTTCGACTTCTTCGACTTTGACTTCTTCGACTTCGACTTCGACTTCGACTTCTTCGACTTCGACTTCTTCGACTTCGAATTCTTCGACTTCTTCGACTACTTCGACTTCTTCGACTACTTCGACTTCGACTACTTCGACTTCGACTTCTTCGACTTCGACTTCTTCGACTTCGACTTCTTCGACTTCGACTTCTTCGACTTCGAATTCTTCGACTTCGAATTCTTCGACTTCTTCGACTACTTCGACTACTTCGACTTCTTCGACTACTTCGACTTCGACTACTTCGACTTCTTCGACTTCGACTTCGACTTCTTCGACTTCGACCTCGACTTCTTCGACTACTTCGACTTCGACTACTTCGACTTCGACTACTTCGACTTCGACTACTTCGACTTCGACTTCGACTTCTTCGACTTCTTCGACTTCTTCGACTTCTTCGACTTCTTCGACTTCGACTTCTTCGACTTCGACTTCTTCGACTTCGACTTCTTCGACTTCGACTTCTTCGACTTCGACTTCTTCGACTTCGACTTCTTCGACTTCGACTTCTTCGACTTCGACTTCTTCGACTTCGACTTCTTCGACTTCGACTTCTTCGACTTTGACTTCTTCGACTTCGACTTCTTCGACTTCGACTTCTTCGACTTCGACTTCTTCGGCTTCGACTTCTTCGACTTCGACTTCTTCGGCTTCGACTTCTTCGACTTCGACTTCGACTTCTTCGACTTCGACTTCGATTTGGACTTCTTCGACTTCGACTTCGACTTCTTCGACTTTTTCGACTTCGACTTCGACTTCTTCGACTTCGACTTCGACTTCTTCGACTTCTTCGACTTCGACTTCTTCGACTTCTTCGACTTCGACTTCTTCGACTTCGACTTCTTCGACTTCGACTTCTTCGACTTCGACTTCTTCGACTTCGACTTCTTCGACTTCGACTTCGACTTCTTCGACTTCGACTTCTTCGACTTCGACTTCTTCGACTTCGACTTCTGCGTCTTCGACTTCTTCGACTTTGACTTCAACTTCTTCGACTTCTTCGACTTCGACTTCTTCGACTTCGACTTCTTCGACTTCGACTTCTGCGTCTTCGACTTCTTCGACTTTGACTTCAACTTCTTCGACTTCTTCGACTTCGACTTCTTCGACTTCGACTTCTTCGACTTCGACTTCTTCGACTTCGACTTCTTCGACTTCGACTTCTTCGGCTTCATCTTCGACTTCGACTTCGACTTCGACTTCGACTTCGACTTCTTCGACTTCGACTTCTTCGACTTCGACTTCTGCGTCTTCGACTTCTTCGACTTCGACTTCAACTTCTTCGACTTCTTGGACTTCGACTTGTTCGACTTCTTCGACTTCGACTTCTTCGACTTCGACTTCTTCGACTTCGACTTCTTCGACTTCGACTTCTTCGACTTCGACTTCTTCGACTTCGACTTCTTCGACTTCGACTTCGACTTCTTCGACTTCGACTTCTTCGACTTCTTCGACTTCTTCGACTTCTTCGACTTCTTCGACTTCTTCGACTTCGACTTCTTCGACTTCGACTTCTTCGACTTCGACTTCTTCGACTTCGACTTCTTCGACTTCGACTTCTTCGACTTCGACTTCTTCGACTTCGACTTCTTCGACTTCGACTTCTTCGACTTCGACTTCTTCGACTTCGACTTCTTCGACTTCGACTTCTTCGACTTCGACTTCTTCGACTTCGACTTCTTCGACTTCGACTTCTTCGACTTCGACTTCTTCGACTTCGACTTCTTCGACTTCGACTTCTTCGACTTCGACTTCTTCGGCTTCGACTTCTTCGACTTCGACTTCTTCGGCTTCGACTTCTTCGACTTCGACTTCGACTTCTTCGACTTCGACTTCGATTTGGACTTCTTCAACTTCGACTTCGACTTCTTCGACTTTTTCGACTTCGACTTCGACTTCTTCGACTTCGACTTCGACTTCTTCGACTTCGACTTCTTCGACTTCGACTTCTTCGACTTCGACTTCTTCGACTTCGACTTCTTCGACTTCGACTTCTTCGACTTCGACTTCTTCGACTTCGACTTCTTCGACTTCGACTTCTTCGACTTCGACTTCTTCGACTTCGACTTCTTCGACTTCGACTTCTTCGACTTCGACTTCTTCGACTTCGACTTCGACTTCTTCGACTTCGACTTCTTCGACTTCGACTTCTGCGTCTTCGACTTCTTCGACTTCGACTTCAACTTCTTCGACTTCTTCGACTTCGACTTCTTCGACTTCGACTTCTTCGACTACGACTTCTTCGACTTCGACTTCTTCGACTTCGACTTCTTCGACTTCGACTTCTTCGACTTCGACTTCTTCGACTTCGACTTCGACTTCTTCGACTTCGACTTCTTCGACTTCGACTTCTGCGTCTTCGACTTCTTCGACTTCGACTTCAACTTCTTCGACTTCTTCGACTTCGACTTCTTCGACTTCGACTTCTTCGACTACGACTTCTTCGACTTCGACTTCTTCGACTTCAACTTCTTCGACTTCGACTTTTTCGACTTCGACTTCTTCGACTTCGACTTCTTCGGCTTCATCTTCGACTTCGACTTCGACTTCGACTTCGACTTCGACTTCGACTTCTTCGACTTCTTCGACTTCTTCGACTTCTTCGACTTCGACTTCGACTTCTTCGACTTCGACTTCTTCGACTTCGACTTCTTCGACTTCGACTTCTTCGACTTCGACTTCTTCGACTTCGACTTCTTCGACTTCGACTTCTTCGACTTCGACTTCTTCGACTTCTTCGACTTCGACTTCTGCGTCTTCGACTTCTTCGACTTCGACTTCTTCGACTTCGACTTCGACTTCTTCGACTTCGACTTCTTCGACTTCGACTTCGACTTCTTCGACTTCGTCTTCTTCGACTTCTTCGACTTCGACTTCTTCGACTTCGACTTCGACTTCGACTTCGACTTCTTCGACTTCGACTTCGACTTCTTCGACTTCGACTTCGACTTCTTCGACTTCTTCGACTTCGACTTCTTCGACTTCGACTTCTTCGACTTCGACTTTGACTTCTTCGACTTCGACTTCTTCGACTACTTCGACTTCGACTACTTCGACTTCGACTACTTCGACTTCGACTTCTTCGACTTCGACTTCGACTTCGACTTCTTCGACTTTTTCGACTTCGACTTCGACTTCTTCGACTTCGACTTCGACTTCTTCGACTTCGACTTCTTCGACTTCTTCGACTTCGACTTCTTCGACTTCGACTTCTTCGACTTCGACTTCTTCGACTTCGACTTCTTCGACTTCGACTTCTTCGACTTCGACTTCTTCGACTTCGACTTCTGCGTCTTCGACTTCTTCGACTTCGACTTCAACTTCTCCGACTTCGACTTCTTCGACTTCGACTTCTTCGACTACGACTTCTTCGACTTCGACTTCTTCGACTTCGACTTCTTCGACTTCGACTTCTTCGACTTCGACTTCTTCGACTTCG
The DNA here is from genome assembly GCA_036925085.1 of Brachycybe producta. Lineage (NCBI taxonomy): Eukaryota > Metazoa > Arthropoda > Diplopoda > Playtdesmida > Andrognathidae > Brachycybe > Brachycybe producta. Next base: position 218,171 of record JAUPFP010000077.1, read on the forward strand.
ACTTCTTCGGCTTCATCTTCGACTTCGACTTCGACTTCGACTTCGACTTCGACTTCGACTTCTTCGACTTCTTCGACTTCTTCGACTTCTTCGACTTCTTCGACTTCGACTTCTTCGACTTCGACTTCTTCGACTTCGACTTCTTCGACTTCGACTTCTTCGACTTCGACTTCTTCGACTTCTTCGACTTCTTCGACTTCTTCGACTTCTTCGACTTCGACTTCTTCGACTTCTTCGACTTCGACTTCTTCGACTTCGACTTCTTCGACTTCTTCGACTTCGACTTCTTCGACTTCGACTTCGACTTCTTCGACTTCGACTTCTGCGTCTTCGACTTCTTCGACTTCGACTTCGACTTCTTCGACTTCGACTTCGACTTCTTCGACTTCGACTTCTTCGACTTCGACTTCGACTTCTTCGACTTCGTCTTCTTCGACTTCTTCGACTTCGACTTCGACTTCGACTTCGACTTCGACTTCGACTTCTTCGACTTCGACTTCGACTTCTTCGACTTCGACTTCGACTTCTTCGACTTCTTCGACTTCGACTTCTTCGACTTCGACTTCGACTTCTTCGACTTCGACTTCTTCGCCTACTTAGACTTCTTTGACTACTTAGACTTCTTCGACTACTTCGACTTCTTCGACTTCTTCGACTTCTTCGACTTCGAATTCTTCGACTTCTTCGACTACTTCGACTTCTTCGACTACTTCGACTTCGACTTCTTCGACTACTTCGACTTCGACTTCTTCGACTACTTCGACTTCGACTTCTTCGACTTCGACTTCGACTTCTTCGACTTCGAATTCGACTTCTTCGACTTCGACTTCGACTTCTTCGACTACTTCGACTTCTTCGACTTCTTCGACTACTTCGACTTCGACTACTTCGACTTAGACTTCTTCGACTACTTCGACTTCGACTACTTCGACTTCGACTACTTCGACTTCGACTTCTTCGACTTCGACTTCGACTTCGACTTCTTCGACTTCTTCGAATACTTCGACTTCGACTACTTCGACTTCAACTTCTTCGACTTCGACTTCGACTTCTTCGACTTCGACTTCTTCGACTTCGACTTCTTCGACTTCGACTTCTTCGACTTCGACTTCTTCGACTTCGACTTCTTCGACTTCGACTTCTTCGACTTCGACTTCTTCGACTTCGACTTCTTCGACTTCGACTTCTTCGACTTCGACTTCGACTTCTTCGACTTCGACTTCTTCGACTTCGACTTCTGCGTCTTCGACTTCTTCGACTTCGACTTCAACTTCTTCGACTTCTTCGACTTCGACTTCTTCGACTTCGACTTCTTCGACTACGACTTCTTCGACTTCGACTTCTTCGACTTCGACTTCTTCGACTTCTTCGACTTCGACTTCTTCGACTTCGACTTCTTCGGCTTCATCTTCGACTTCGACTTCGACTTCGACTTCGACTTCGACTTCGACTTCTTCGACTTCTTCGACTTCGACTTCGACTTCGACTTCTTCGACTTCTTCGAATACTTCGACTTCGACTACTTCGACTTCAACTTCTTCGACTTCGACTTCGACTTCTTCGACTTCGACTTCTTCGACTTCGACTTCTTCGACTTCGACTTCTTCGACTTCGACTTCTTCGACTTCGACTTCTTCGACTTCGACTTCTTCGACTTCGACTTCTTCGACTTCGACTTCTTCGACTTCGACTTCGACTTCTTCGACTTCGACTTCTTCGACTTCGACTTCTGCGTCTTCGACTTCTTCGACGTCGACTTCAACTTCTTCGACTTCTTCGACTTCGACTTCTTCGACTTCGACTTCTTCGACTACGACTTCTTCGACTTCGACTTCTTCGACTTCGACTTCTTCGACTTCTTCGACTTCGACTTCTTCGACTTCGACTTCTTCGGCTTCATCTTCGACTTCGACTTCGACTTCGACTTCGACTTCGACTTCGACTTCTTCGACTTCTTCGACTTCGACTTCGACTTCTTCGACTTCGACTTCTTCGACTTCGACTTCTTCGACTTCGACTTCTTCGACTTCGACTTCTTCGACTTCTTCGACTTCTTCGACTTCGACTTCTGCGTCTTCGACTTCTTCGACTTCGACTTCGACTTCTTCGACTTCGACTTCTTCGACTTCGACTTCTTCGACTTCGACTTCGACTTCTTCGACTTCGTCTTCTTCGACTTCTTCGACTTCGACTTCTTCGACTTCGACTTCGACTTCGACTTCGACTTCTTCGACTTCGACTTCGACTTCTTCGACTTCGACTTCGACTTCTTCGACTTCTTCGACTTCGACTTCTTCGACTTCGACTTCGACTTCTTCGACTTCGACTTCTTCGACTACTTCGACTTCGACTACTTCGACTTCGACTACTTCGACTTCGACTTCTTCGACTTCGACTTCGACTTCGACTTCTTCGACTTCTTCGAATACTTCGACTTCGACTACTTCGACTTCAACTTCTTCGACTTCGACTTCGACTTCTTCGACTTCGACTTCTTCGACTTCGACTTCTTCGACTTCGACTTCTTCGACTTCGACTTCGACTTCGACTTCTTCGACTTCTTCGAATACTTCGACTTCGACTACTTCGACTTCAACTTCTTCGACTTCGACTTCGACTTCTTCGACTTCGACTTCTTCGACTTCGACTTCGATTTGGACTTCTTCGACTTCGACTTCGACTTCTTCGACTTTTTCGACTTCGACTTCGACTTCTTCGACTTCGACTTCGACTTCGACTTCTTCGACTTCGACTTCTTCGACTTCGACTTCTTCGACTTCGACTTCTTCGACTTCGACTTCTTCGACTTCGACTTCTTCGACTTCGACTTCTTCGACTTCGACTTCTTCGACTTCGACTTCTTCGACTTCGACTTCTTCGACTTCGACTTCGACTTCTTCGACTTCGACTTCTTCGACTTCGACTTCTTCGACTTCGACTTCTTCGACTTCGACTTCTGCGTCTTCGACTTCTTCGACTTCGACTTCAACTTCTTCGACTTCGACTTCTTCGACTTCGACTTCTTCGACTACGACTTCTTCGACTTCGACTTCTTCGACTTCGACTTCTTCGACTTCGACTTCTTCGACTTCGACTTCTTCGACTTCGACTTCTTCGACTTCGACTTCTTCGGCTTCATCTTCGACTTCGACTTCGACTTCGACTTCGACTTCGACTTCGACTTCTTCGACTTCTTCGACTTCTTCGACTTCGACTTCTTCGACTTCGACTTCTTCGACTTCGACTTCTTCGACTTCGACTTCTTCGACTTCGACTTCTTCGACTTCTTCGACTTCTTCGACTTCTTCGACTTCGACTTCTTCGACTTCTTCGACTTCGACTTCTTCGACTTCGACTTCTTCGACTTCTTCGACTTCGACTTCTTCGACTTCGACTTCGACTTCTTCGACTTCGACTTCTTCGACTTCGACTTCGACTTCTTCGACTTCGTCTTCTTCGACTTCTTCGACTTCGACTTCTTCGACTTCGACTTCGACTTCGACTTCGACTTCGACTTCGACTTCTTCGACTTCGACTTCGACTTCTTCGACTTCGACTTCGACTTCTTCGACTTCTTCGACTTCGACTTCTTCGACTTCGACTTCGACTTCTTCGACTTCGACTTCTTCGACTACTTAGACTTCTTTGACTACTTAGACTTCTTCGACTACTTCGACTTCTTCGACTTCTTCGACTTCGAATTCTTCGACTTCTTCGACTACTTCGACTTCTTCGACTACTTCGACTTCGACTTCTTCGACTACTTCGACTTCGACTTCTTCGACTACTTCGACTTCGACTTCTTCGACTTCGACTTCGACTTCTTCGACTTCGAATTCGACTTCTTCGACTTCGACTTCGACTTCTTCGACTACTTCGACTTCTTCGACTTCTTCGACTACTTCGACTTCGACTACTTCGACTTAGACTTCTTCGACTTCGACTTCGACTTCTTCGACTACTTCGACTTCGACTACTTCGACTTCGACTACTTCGACTTCGACTTCTTCGACTTCGACTTCGACTTCGACTTCTTCGACTTCTTCGACTTCTTCGAATACTTCGACTTCGACTACTTCGACTTCAACTTCTTCGACTTCGACTTCGACTTCTTCGACTTCGACTTCTTCGACTTCGACTTCTTCGACTTCGACTTCTTCGACTTCGACTTCTTCGACTTAGACTTCTTCGACTTCGACTTCTTCGACTTCGACTTCGACTTCTTCGACTTCGACTTCGACTTCTTCGACTTCGACTTCGACTTCTTCGACTTCGACTTCGACTTCTTCGACTTCGACTTCTTCGACTTCGACTTCTTCGACTTCGACTTCGACTTCTTCGACTTCGACTTCTTCGACTTCGACTTCTTCGACTTCGACTTCTTCGACTTCGACTTCTTCGACTTCGACTTCTTCGACTTCGACTTCTTCGACTTCGACTTCTTCGACTTCGACTTCGACTTCGACTTCTTCGACTTCGACTTCTTCGACTTCGAATTCTTCGACTTCTTCGACTACTTCTACTTCTTCGACTACTTCGACTTCGACTACTTCGACTTCGACTTCTTCGACTTCGACTTCTTCGACTTCGACTTCTTCGACTTCGACTTCTTCGACTTCGAATTCTTCGACTTCGAATTCTTCGACTTCTTCGACTACTTCGACTACTTCGACTTCTTCGACTACTTCGACTTCGACTACTTCGACTTCTTCGACTTCGACTTCGACTTCTTCGACTTCGACCTCGACTTCTTCGACTACTTCGACTTCGACTACTTCGACTTCGACTACTTCGACTTCGACTACTTCGACTTCGACTTCGACTTCTTCGACTTCTTCGACTTCTTCGACTTCTTCGACTTCTTCGACTTCGACTTCTTCGACTTCGACTTCTTCGACTTCGACTTCTTCGACTTCGACTTCTTCGACTTCGACTTCTTCGACTTCGACTTCTTCGACTTCGACTTCTTCGACTTCGACTTCTTCGACTTCGACTTCTTCGACTTCGACTTCTTCGACTTCGACTTCTTCGACTTCGACTTCTTCGACTTCGACTTCTTCGACTTCGACTTCTTCGACTTCGACTTCTTCGACTTCGACTTCTTCGACTTCGACTTCTTCGACTTCGACTTCTTCGACTTCGACTTCTTCGACTTCGACTTCTTCGACTTCGACTTCTTCGACTTCGACTACTTCGACTTCGACTTCTTCGACTTCGACTTCGACTTCTTCGACTTCTTCGACTTCTTCGACTTCGACTTCTTCGACTTCGACTTCGACTTCTTCGACTTCGACTTCGACTTCTTCGACTTCGACTTCTTCGACTACTTAGACTTCTTTGACTACTTAGACTTCTTCGACTACTTCGACTTCTTCGACTTCTTCGACTTCGAATTCTTCGACTTCTTCGACTACTTCGACTTCTTCGACTACTTCGACTTCGACTTCTTCGACTACTTCGACTTCGACTTCTTCGACTACTTCGACTTCGACTTCTTCGACTACTTCGACTTCGACTTCTTCGACTTCGACTTCGACTTCTTCGACTTCGAATTCGACTTCTTCGACTTCGACTTCGACTTCTTCGACTACTTCGACTTCTTCGACTTCTTCGACTACTTCGACTTCGACTACTTCGACTTAGACTTCTTCGACTTCGACTTCGACTTCTTCGACTACTTCGACTTCGACTACTTCGACTTCGACTACTTCGACTTCGACTTCTTCGACTTCGACTTCGACTTCGACTTCTTCGACTTCTTCGACTTCTTCGAATACTTCGACTTCGACTACTTCGACTTCAACTTCTTCGACTTCGACTTCGACTTCTTCGACTTCGACTTCTTCGACTTCGACTTCTTCGACTTCGACTTCTTCGACTTCGACTTCTTCGACTTAGACTTCTTCGACTTCGACTTCTTCGACTTCGACTTCGACTTCTTCGACTTCGACTTCGACTTCTTCGACTTCGACTTCGACTTCTTCGACTTCGACTTCGACTTCTTCGACTTCGACTTCTTCGACTTCGACTTCTTCGACTTCGACTTCGACTTCTTCGACTTCGACTTCTTCGACTTCGACTTCTTCGACTTCGACTTCTTCGACTTCGACTTCTTCGACTTCGACTTCTTCGACTTCGACTTCTTCGACTTTGACTTCTTCGACTTCGACTTCGACTTCGACTTCTTCGACTTCGACTTCTTCGACTTCGAATTCTTCGACTTCTTCGACTACTTCGACTTCTTCGACTACTTCGACTTCGACTACTTCGACTTCGACTTCTTCGACTTCGACTTCTTCGACTTCGACTTCTTCGACTTCGACTTCTTCGACTTCGAATTCTTCGACTTCGAATTCTTCGACTTCTTCGACTACTTCGACTACTTCGACTTCTTCGACTACTTCGACTTCGACTACTTCGACTTCTTCGACTTCGACTTCGACTTCTTCGACTTCGACCTCGACTTCTTCGACTACTTCGACTTCGACTACTTCGACTTCGACTACTTCGACTTCGACTACTTCGACTTCGACTTCGACTTCTTCGACTTCTTCGACTTCTTCGACTTCTTCGACTTCTTCGACTTCGACTTCTTCGACTTCGACTTCTTCGACTTCGACTTCTTCGACTTCGACTTCTTCGACTTCGACTTCTTCGACTTCGACTTCTTCGACTTCGACTTCTTCGACTTCGACTTCTTCGACTTCGACTTCTTCGACTTCGACTTCTTCGACTTTGACTTCTTCGACTTCGACTTCTTCGACTTCGACTTCTTCGACTTCGACTTCTTCGGCTTCGACTTCTTCGACTTCGACTTCTTCGGCTTCGACTTCTTCGACTTCGACTTCGACTTCTTCGACTTCGACTTCGATTTGGACTTCTTCGACTTCGACTTCGACTTCTTCGACTTTTTCGACTTCGACTTCGACTTCTTCGACTTCGACTTCGACTTCTTCGACTTCTTCGACTTCGACTTCTTCGACTTCTTCGACTTCGACTTCTTCGACTTCGACTTCTTCGACTTCGACTTCTTCGACTTCGACTTCTTCGACTTCGACTTCTTCGACTTCGACTTCGACTTCTTCGACTTCGACTTCTTCGACTTCGACTTCTTCGACTTCGACTTCTGCGTCTTCGACTTCTTCGACTTTGACTTCAACTTCTTCGACTTCTTCGACTTCGACTTCTTCGACTTCGACTTCTTCGACTTCGACTTCTGCGTCTTCGACTTCTTCGACTTTGACTTCAACTTCTTCGACTTCTTCGACTTCGACTTCTTCGACTTCGACTTCTTCGACTTCGACTTCTTCGACTTCGACTTCTTCGACTTCGACTTCTTCGGCTTCATCTTCGACTTCGACTTCGACTTCGACTTCGACTTCGACTTCTTCGACTTCGACTTCTTCGACTTCGACTTCTGCGTCTTCGACTTCTTCGACTTCGACTTCAACTTCTTCGACTTCTTGGACTTCGACTTGTTCGACTTCTTCGACTTCGACTTCTTCGACTTCGACTTCTTCGACTTCGACTTCTTCGACTTCGACTTCTTCGACTTCGACTTCTTCGACTTCGACTTCTTCGACTTCGACTTCGACTTCTTCGACTTCGACTTCTTCGACTTCTTCGACTTCTTCGACTTCTTCGACTTCTTCGACTTCTTCGACTTCGACTTCTTCGACTTCGACTTCTTCGACTTCGACTTCTTCGACTTCGACTTCTTCGACTTCGACTTCTTCGACTTCGACTTCTTCGACTTCGACTTCTTCGACTTCGACTTCTTCGACTTCGACTTCTTCGACTTCGACTTCTTCGACTTCGACTTCTTCGACTTCGACTTCTTCGACTTCGACTTCTTCGACTTCGACTTCTTCGACTTCGACTTCTTCGACTTCGACTTCTTCGACTTCGACTTCTTCGACTTCGACTTCTTCGGCTTCGACTTCTTCGACTTCGACTTCTTCGGCTTCGACTTCTTCGACTTCGACTTCGACTTCTTCGACTTCGACTTCGATTTGGACTTCTTCAACTTCGACTTCGACTTCTTCGACTTTTTCGACTTCGACTTCGACTTCTTCGACTTCGACTTCGACTTCTTCGACTTCGACTTCTTCGACTTCGACTTCTTCGACTTCGACTTCTTCGACTTCGACTTCTTCGACTTCGACTTCTTCGACTTCGACTTCTTCGACTTCGACTTCTTCGACTTCGACTTCTTCGACTTCGACTTCTTCGACTTCGACTTCTTCGACTTCGACTTCTTCGACTTCGACTTCTTCGACTTCGACTTCGACTTCTTCGACTTCGACTTCTTCGACTTCGACTTCTGCGTCTTCGACTTCTTCGACTTCGACTTCAACTTCTTCGACTTCTTCGACTTCGACTTCTTCGACTTCGACTTCTTCGACTACGACTTCTTCGACTTCGACTTCTTCGACTTCGACTTCTTCGACTTCGACTTCTTCGACTTCGACTTCTTCGACTTCGACTTCGACTTCTTCGACTTCGACTTCTTCGACTTCGACTTCTGCGTCTTCGACTTCTTCGACTTCGACTTCAACTTCTTCGACTTCTTCGACTTCGACTTCTTAGACTTCGACTTCTTCGACTACGACTTCTTCGACTTCGACTTCTTCGACTTCAACTTCTTCGACTTCGACTTCTTCGACTTCGACTTCTTCGACTTCGACTTCTTCGGCTTCATCTTCGACTTCGACTTCGACTTCGACTTCGACTTCGACTTCGACTTCTTCGACTTCTTCGACTTCTTCGACTTCTTCGACTTCGACTTCGACTTCTTCGACTTCGACTTCTTCGACTTCGACTTCTTCGACTTCGACTTCTTCGACTTCGACTTCTTCGACTTCGACTTCTTCGACTTCGACTTCTTCGACTTCGACTTCTTCGACTTCTTCGACTTCGACTTCTGCGTCTTCGACTTCTTCGACTTCGACTTCTTCGACTTCGACTTCGACTTCTTCGACTTCGACTTCTTCGACTTCGACTTCGACTTCTTCGACTTCGTCTTCTTCGACTTCTTCGACTTCGACTTCTTCGACTTCGACTTCGACTTCGACTTCGACTTCTTCGACTTCGACTTCGACTTCTTCGACTTCGACTTCGACTTCTTCGACTTCTTCGACTTCGACTTCTTCGACTTCGACTTTGACTTCTTCGACTTCGACTTCTTCGACTACTTCGACTTCGACTACTTCGACTTCGACTACTTCGACTTCGACTTCTTCGACTTCGACTTCGACTTCGACTTCTTCGACTTTTTCGACTTCGACTTCGACTTCTTCGACTTCGACTTCGACTTCTTCGACTTCGACTTCTTCGACTTCTTCGACTTCGACTTCTTCGACTTCGACTTCTTCGACTTCGACTTCTTCGACTTCGACTTCTTCGACTTCGACTTCTTCGACTTCGACTTCTTCGACTTCGACTTCTGCGTCTTCGACTTCTTCGACTTCGACTTCAACTTCTCCGACTTCGACTTCTTCGACTTCGACTTCTTCGACTACGACTTCTTCGACTTCGACTTCTTCGACTTCGACTTCTTCGACTTCGACTTCTTCGACTTCGACTTCTTCGACTTCGACTTCTTCGGCTTCATCTTCGACTTCGACTTCGACTTCGACTTCGACTTCGACTTCGACTTCTTCGACTTCTTCGACTTCTTCGACTTCTTCGACTTCTTCGACTTCGACTTCTTCGACTTCGACTTCTTCGACTTCGACTTCTTCGACTTCGACTTCTTCGACTTCGACTTCTTCGACTTCTTCGACTTCTTCGACTTCTTCGACTTCTTCGACTTCGACTTCTTCGACTTCTTCGACTTCGACTTCTTCGACTTCGACTTCTTCGACTTCTTCGACTTCGACTTCTTCGACTTCGACTTCGACTTCTTCGACTTCGACTTCTGCGTCTTCGACTTCTTCGACTTCGACTTCGACTTCTTCGACTTCGACTTCGACTTCTTCGACTTCGACTTCTTCGACTTCGACTTCGACTTCTTCGACTTCGTCTTCTTCGACTTCTTCGACTTCGACTTCGACTTCGACTTCGACTTCGACTTCGACTTCTTCGACTTCGACTTCGACTTCTTCGACTTCGACTTCGACTTCTTCGACTTCTTCGACTTCGACTTCTTCGACTTCGACTTCGACTTCTTCGACTTCGACTTCTTCGCCTACTTAGACTTCTTTGACTACTTAGACTTCTTCGACTACTTCGACTTCTTCGACTTCTTCGACTTCTTCGACTTCGAATTCTTCGACTTCTTCGACTACTTCGACTTCTTCGACTACTTCGACTTCGACTTCTTCGACTACTTCGACTTCGACTTCTTCGACTACTTCGACTTCGACTTCTTCGACTTCGACTTCGACTTCTTCGACTTCGAATTCGACTTCTTCGACTTCGACTTCGACTTCTTCGACTACTTCGACTTCTTCGACTTCTTCGACTACTTCGACTTCGACTACTTCGACTTAGACTTCTTCGACTACTTCGACTTCGACTACTTCGACTTCGACTACTTCGACTTCGACTTCTTCGACTTCGACTTCGACTTCGACTTCTTCGACTTCTTCGAATACTTCGACTTCGACTACTTCGACTTCAACTTCTTCGACTTCGACTTCGACTTCTTCGACTTCGACTTCTTCGACTTCGACTTCTTCGACTTCGACTTCTTCGACTTCGACTTCTTCGACTTCGACTTCTTCGACTTCGACTTCTTCGACTTCGACTTCTTCGACTTCGACTTCTTCGACTTCGACTTCGACTTCTTCGACTTCGACTTCTTCGACTTCGACTTCTGCGTCTTCGACTTCTTCGACTTCGACTTCAACTTCTTCGACTTCTTCGACTTCGACTTCTTCGACTTCGACTTCTTCGACTACGACTTCTTCGACTTCGACTTCTTCGACTTCGACTTCTTCGACTTCTTCGACTTCGACTTCTTCGACTTCGACTTCTTCGGCTTCATCTTCGACTTCGACTTCGACTTCGACTTCGACTTCGACTTCGACTTCTTCGACTTCTTCGACTTCGACTTCGACTTCGACTTCTTCGACTTCTTCGAATACTTCGACTTCGACTACTTCGACTTCAACTTCTTCGACTTCGACTTCGACTTCTTCGACTTCGACTTCTTCGACTTCGACTTCTTCGACTTCGACTTCTTCGACTTCGACTTCTTCGACTTCGACTTCTTCGACTTCGACTTCTTCGACTTCGACTTCTTCGACTTCGACTTCTTCGACTTCGACTTCGACTTCTTCGACTTCGACTTCTTCGACTTCGACTTCTGCGTCTTCGACTTCTTCGACGTCGACTTCAACTTCTTCGACTTCTTCGACTTCGACTTCTTCGACTTCGACTTCTTCGACTACGACTTCTTCGACTTCGACTTCTTCGACTTCGACTTCTTCGACTTCTTCGACTTCGACTTCTTCGACTTCGACTTCTTCGGCTTCATCTTCGACTTCGACTTCGACTTCGACTTCGACTTCGACTTCGACTTCTTCGACTTCTTCGACTTCGACTTCGACTTCTTCGACTTCGACTTCTTCGACTTCGACTTCTTCGACTTCGACTTCTTCGACTTCGACTTCTTCGACTTCTTCGACTTCTTCGACTTCGACTTCTGCGTCTTCGACTTCTTCGACTTCGACTTCGACTTCTTCGACTTCGACTTCTTCGACTTCGACTTCTTCGACTTCGACTTCGACTTCTTCGACTTCGTCTTCTTCGACTTCTTCGACTTCGACTTCTTCGACTTCGACTTCGACTTCGACTTCGACTTCTTCGACTTCGACTTCGACTTCTTCGACTTCGACTTCGACTTCTTCGACTTCTTCGACTTCGACTTCTTCGACTTCGACTTCGACTTCTTCGACTTCGACTTCTTCGACTACTTCGACTTCGACTACTTCGACTTCGACTACTTCGACTTCGACTTCTTCGACTTCGACTTCGACTTCGACTTCTTCGACTTCTTCGAATACTTCGACTTCGACTACTTCGACTTCAACTTCTTCGACTTCGACTTCGACTTCTTCGACTTCGACTTCTTCGACTTCGACTTCTTCGACTTCGACTTCTTCGACTTCGACTTCGACTTCGACTTCTTCGACTTCTTCGAATACTTCGACTTCGACTACTTCGACTTCAACTTCTTCGACTTCGACTTCGACTTCTTCGACTTCGACTTCTTCGACTTCGACTTCGATTTGGACTTCTTCGACTTCGACTTCGACTTCTTCGACTTTTTCGACTTCGACTTCGACTTCTTCGACTTCGACTTCGACTTCGACTTCTTCGACTTCGACTTCTTCGACTTCGACTTCTTCGACTTCGACTTCTTCGACTTCGACTTCTTCGACTTCGACTTCTTCGACTTCGACTTCTTCGACTTCGACTTCTTCGACTTCGACTTCTTCGACTTCGACTTCGACTTCTTCGACTTCGACTTCTTCGACTTCGACTTCTTCGACTTCGACTTCTTCGACTTCGACTTCTGCGTCTTCGACTTCTTCGACTTCGACTTCAACTTCTTCGACTTCGACTTCTTCGACTTCGACTTCTTCGACTACGACTTCTTCGACTTCGACTTCTTCGACTTCGACTTCTTCGACTTCGACTTCTTCGACTTCGACTTCTTCGACTTCGACTTCTTCGACTTCGACTTCTTCGGCTTCATCTTCGACTTCGACTTCGACTTCGACTTCGACTTCGACTTCGACTTCTTCGACTTCTTCGACTTCTTCGACTTCGACTTCTTCGACTTCGACTTCTTCGACTTCGACTTCTTCGACTTCGACTTCTTCGACTTCGACTTCTTCGACTTCTTCGACTTCTTCGACTTCTTCGACTTCGACTTCTTCGACTTCTTCGACTTCGACTTCTTCGACTTCGACTTCTTCGACTTCTTCGACTTCGACTTCTTCGACTTCGACTTCGACTTCTTCGACTTCGACTTCTTCGACTTCGACTTCGACTTCTTCGACTTCGTCTTCTTCGACTTCTTCGACTTCGACTTCTTCGACTTCGACTTCGACTTCGACTTCGACTTCGACTTCGACTTCTTCGACTTCGACTTCGACTTCTTCGACTTCGACTTCGACTTCTTCGACTTCTTCGACTTCGACTTCTTCGACTTCGACTTCGACTTCTTCGACTTCGACTTCTTCGACTACTTAGACTTCTTTGACTACTTAGACTTCTTCGACTACTTCGACTTCTTCGACTTCTTCGACTTCGAATTCTTCGACTTCTTCGACTACTTCGACTTCTTCGACTACTTCGACTTCGACTTCTTCGACTACTTCGACTTCGACTTCTTCGACTACTTCGACTTCGACTTCTTCGACTTCGACTTCGACTTCTTCGACTTCGAATTCGACTTCTTCGACTTCGACTTCGACTTCTTCGACTACTTCGACTTCTTCGACTTCTTCGACTACTTCGACTTCGACTACTTCGACTTAGACTTCTTCGACTTCGACTTCGACTTCTTCGACTACTTCGACTTCGACTACTTCGACTTCGACTACTTCGACTTCGACTTCTTCGACTTCGACTTCGACTTCGACTTCTTCGACTTCTTCGACTTCTTCGAATACTTCGACTTCGACTACTTCGACTTCAACTTCTTCGACTTCGACTTCGACTTCTTCGACTTCGACTTCTTCGACTTCGACTTCTTCGACTTCGACTTCTTCGACTTCGACTTCTTCGACTTAGACTTCTTCGACTTCGACTTCTTCGACTTCGACTTCGACTTCTTCGACTTCGACTTCGACTTCTTCGACTTCGACTTCGACTTCTTCGACTTCGACTTCGACTTCTTCGACTTCGACTTCTTCGACTTCGACTTCTTCGACTTCGACTTCGACTTCTTCGACTTCGACTTCTTCGACTTCGACTTCTTCGACTTCGACTTCTTCGACTTCGACTTCTTCGACTTCGACTTCTTCGACTTCGACTTCTTCGACTTCGACTTCTTCGACTTCGACTTCGACTTCGACTTCTTCGACTTCGACTTCTTCGACTTCGAATTCTTCGACTTCTTCGACTACTTCTACTTCTTCGACTACTTCGACTTCGACTACTTCGACTTCGACTTCTTCGACTTCGACTTCTTCGACTTCGACTTCTTCGACTTCGACTTCTTCGACTTCGAATTCTTCGACTTCGAATTCTTCGACTTCTTCGACTACTTCGACTACTTCGACTTCTTCGACTACTTCGACTTCGACTACTTCGACTTCTTCGACTTCGACTTCGACTTCTTCGACTTCGACCTCGACTTCTTCGACTACTTCGACTTCGACTACTTCGACTTCGACTACTTCGACTTCGACTACTTCGACTTCGACTTCGACTTCTTCGACTTCTTCGACTTCTTCGACTTCTTCGACTTCTTCGACTTCGACTTCTTCGACTTCGACTTCTTCGACTTCGACTTCTTCGACTTCGACTTCTTCGACTTCGACTTCTTCGACTTCGACTTCTTCGACTTCGACTTCTTCGACTTCGACTTCTTCGACTTCGACTTCTTCGACTTCGACTTCTTCGACTTTGACTTCTTCGACTTCGACTTCTTCGACTTCGACTTCTTCGACTTCGACTTCTTCGGCTTCGACTTCTTCGACTTCGACTTCTTCGGCTTCGACTTCTTCGACTTCGACTTCGACTTCTTCGACTTCGACTTCGATTTGGACTTCTTCGACTTCGACTTCGACTTCTTCGACTTTTTCGACTTCGACTTCGACTTCTTCGACTTCGACTTCGACTTCTTCGACTTCGACTTCTTCGACTTCTTCGACTTCGACTTCTTCGACTTCGACTTCTTCGACTTCGACTTCTTCGACTTCGACTTCTTCGACTTCGACTTCGACTTCTTCGACTTCGACTTCTTCGACTTCGACTTCTTCGACTTCGACTTCTGCGTCTTCGACTTCTTCGACTTTGACTTCAACTTCTTCGACTTCTTCGACTTCGACTTCTTCGACTTCGACTTCTGCGTCTTCGACTTCTTCGACTTTGACTTCAACTTCTTCGACTTCTTCGACTTCGACTTCTTCGACTTCGACTTCTTCGACTTCGACTTCTTCGACTTCGACTTCTTCGACTTCGACTTCTTCGACTTCGACTTCTTCGGCTTCGACTTCTTCGACTTCGACTTCTTCGGCTTCGACTTCTTCGACTTCGACTTCGACTTCTTCGACTTCGACTTCTTCGACTTCGACTTCGACTTCTTCGACTTCGACTTCGATTTGGACTTCTTCGACTTCGACTTCGACTTCTTCGACTTTTTCGACTTCGACTTCGACTTCTTCGACTTCGACTTCGACTTCTTCGACTTCGACTTCTTCGACTTCGACTTCTTCGACTTCTTCGACTTCGACTTCTTCGACTTCGACTTCTTCGACTTCGACTTCTTCGACTTCGACTTCTTCGACTTCGACTTCGACTTCTTCGACTTCGACTTCTTCGACTTCGACTTCTTCGACTTCGACTTCTGCGTCTTCGACTTCTTCGACTTTGACTTCAACTTCTTCGACTTCTTCGACTTCGACTTCTTCGACTTCGACTTCTTCGACTTCGACTTCTGCGTCTTCGACTTCTTCGACTTTGACTTCAACTTCTTCGACTTCTTCGACTTCGACTTCTTCGACTTCGACTTCTTCGACTTCGACTTCTTGGACTTCGACTTCTTCGACTTCGACTTCTTCGGCTTCATCTTCGACTTCGACTTCGACTTCGACTTCGACTTCGACTTCTTCGACTTCGACTTCTTCGACTTCGACTTCAACTTCTTCGACTTCTTGGACTTCGACTTGTTCGACTTCTTCGACTTCGAATTCTTCGACTTCGACTTCTTCGACTTCGACTTCTTCGACTTCGACTTCTTCGACTTCGACTTCTTCGACTTCGACTTCGACTTCTTCGACTTCGACTTCTTCGACTTCTTCGACTTCTTCGACTTCTTCGACTTCGACTTCTTCGACTTCGACTTCTTCGACTTCGACTTCTTCGACTTCGACTTCTTCGACTTCGACTTCTTCGACTTCGACTTCTTCGACTTCGACTTCTTCGACTTCGACTTCTTCGACTTCGACTTCTTCGACTTCGACTTCTTCGACTTCGACTTCTTCGACTTCGACTTCTTCGACTTCGACTTCTTCGACTTCGACTTCTTCGACTTCGACTTCTTCGACTTCGACTTCTTCGACTTCGACTTCTTCGACTTCGACTTCTTCGACTTCGACTTCTTCGGCTTCGACTTCTTCGACTTCGACTTCTTCGGCTTCGACTTCTTCGACTTCGACTTCGACTTCTTCGACTTCGACTTCGATTTGGACTTCTTCAACTTCGACTTCGACTTCTTCGACTTTTTCGACTTCGACTTCGACTTCTTCGACTTCGACTTCGACTTCTTCGACTTCGACTTCTTCGACTTCGACTTCTTCGACTTCGACTTCTTCGACTTCGACTTCTTCGACTTCGACTTCTTCGACTTCGACTTCTTCGACTTCGACTTCTTCGACTTCGACTTCTTCGACTTCGACTTCTTCGACTTCGACTTCTTCGACTTCGACTTCTTCGACTTCGACTTCTTCGACTTCGACTTCTTCGACTTCGACTTCGACTTCTTCGACTTCGACTTCTTCGACTTCGACTTCTGCGTCTTCGACTTCTTCGACTTCGACTTCAACTTCTTCGACTTCTTCGACTTCGACTTCTTCGACTTCGACTTCTTCGACTACGACTTCTTCGACTTCGACTTCTTCGACTTCAACTTCTTCGACTTCGACTTCTTCGACTTCGACTTCTTCGACTTCGACTTCGACTTCTTCGACTTCGACTTCTTCGACTTCGACTTCTGCGTCTTCGACTTCTTCGACTTCGACTTCAACTTCTTCGACTTCTTCGACTTCGACTTCTTCGACTTCGACTTCTTCGACTACGACTTCTTCGACTTCGACTTCTTCGACTTCAACTTCTTCGACTTCGACTTCTTCGACTTCGACTTCTTCGACTTCGACTTCTTCGGCTTCATCTTCGACTTCGACTTCGACTTCGACTTCGACTTCGACTTCGACTTCTTCGACTTCTTCGACTTCTTCGACTTCGACTTCGACTTCTTCGACTTCGACTTCTTCGACTTCGACTTCTTCGACTTCGACTTCTTCGACTTCGACTTCTTCGACTTCTTCGACTTCGACTTCTGCGTCTTCGACTTCTTCGACTTCGACTTCTTCGACTTCGACTTCGACTTCTTCGACTTCGACTTCTTCGACTTCGACTTCTTCGACTTCGACTTCGACTTCTTCGACTTCGTCTTCTTCGACTTCTTCGACTTCGACTTCTTCGACTTCGACTTCGACTTCGACTTCGACTTCTTCGACTTCGACTTCGACTTCTTCGACTTCGACTTCGACTTCTTCGACTTCTTCGACTTCGACTTCTTCGACTTCGACTTCGACTTCTTCGACTTCGACTTCTTCGACTACTTCGACTTCGACTACTTCGACTTCGACTACTTCGACTTCGACTTCTTCGACTTCGACTTCGACTTCGACTTCTTCGACTTTTTCGACTTCGACTTCGACTTCTTCGACTTCGACTTCGACTTCTTCGACTTCGACTTCTTCGACTTCTTCGACTTCGACTTCTTCGACTTCGACTTCTTCGACTTCGACTTCTTCGACTTCGACTTCTTCGACTTCGACTTCTTCGACTTCGACTTCTGCGTCTTCGACTTCTTCGACTTCGACTTCAACTTCTCCGACTTCGACTTCTTCGACTTCGACTTCTTCGACTACGACTTCTTCGACTTCGACTTCTTCGACTTCGACTTCTTCGACTTCGACTTCTTCGACTTCGACTTCTTCGACTTCGACTTCTTCGGCTTCATCTTCGACTTCGACTTCGACTTCGACTTCGACTTCGACTTCGACTTCTTCGACTTCTTCGACTTCTTCGACTTCTTCGACTTCTTCGACTTCGACTTCTTCGACTTCGACTTCTTCGACTTCGACTTCTTCGACTTCGACTTCTTCGACTTCGACTTCTTCGACTTCTTCGACTTCTTCGACTTCTTCGACTTCTTCGACTTCGACTTCTTCGACTTCTTCGACTTCGACTTCTTCGACTTCGACTTCTTCGACTTCTTCGACTTCGACTTCTTCGACTTCGACTTCGACTTCTTCGACTTCGACTTCTGCGTCTTCGACTTCTTCGACTTCGACTTCGACTTCTTCGACTTCGACTTCGACTTCTTCGACTTCGACTTCTTCGACTTCGACTTCGACTTCTTCGACTTCGTCTTCTTCGACTTCTTCGACTTCGACTTCTTCGACTTCGACTTCGACTTCGACTTCGACTTCGACTTCGACTTCTTCGACTTCGACTTCGACTTCTTCGACTTCGACTTCTTCGCCTACTTAGACTTCTTTGACTACTTAGACTTCTTCGACTACTTCGACTTCTTCGACTTCTTCGACTTCTTCGACTTCGAATTCTTCGACTTCTTCGACTACTTCGACTTCTTCGACTACTTCGACTTCGACTTCTTCGACTACTTCGACTTCGACTTCTTCGACTACTTCGACTTCGACTTCTTCGACTTCGACTTCGACTTCTTCGACTTCGAATTCGACTTCTTCGACTTCGACTTCGACTTCTTCGACTACTTCGACTTCTTCGACTTCTTCGACTACTTCGACTTCGACTACTTCGACTTAGACTTCTTCGACTTCGACTTCGACTTCTTCGACTACTTCGACTTCGACTACTTCGACTTCGACTACTTCGACTTCGACTTCTTCGACTTCGACTTCGACTTCGACTTCTTCGACTTCTTCGAATACTTCGACTTCGACTACTTCGACTTCAACTTCTTCGACTTCGACTTCGACTTCTTCGACTTCGACTTCTTCGACTTCGACTTCTTCGACTTCGACTTCTTCGACTTCGACTTCTTCGACTTCGACTTCTTCGACTTCGACTTCTTCGACTTCGACTTCTTCGACTTCGACTTCTTCGACTTCGACTTCTTCGACTTCGACTTCTTCGACTTCGACTTCGACTTCTTCGACTTCGACTTCGACTTCTTCGACTTCGACTTCGACTTCTTCGACTTCGACTTCGACTTCTTCGACTTCGACTTCTTCGACTTCGACTTCTTCGACTTCGACTTCTTCGACTTCTTCGACTTCGACTTCTTCGACTTCGACTTCTTCGACTTCGACTTCTTCGACTTCTTCGACTTCGACTTCTTCGACTTTGACTTCTTCGACTTCGACTTCGACTTCGACTTCTTCGACTTCGAATTCTTCGACTTCTTCGACTACTTCGACTTCTTCGACTACTTCGACTTCGACTACTTCGACTTCGACTTCTTCGACTTCGACTTCTTCGACTTCGACTTCTTCGACTTCGACTTCTTCGACTTCGAATTCTTCGACTTCGAATTCTTCGACTTCTTCGACTACTTCGACTACTTCGACTTCTTCGACTACTTCGACTTCGACTACTTCGACTTCTTCGACTTCGACTTCGACTTTGACTTCTTCGACTTCGACCTCGACTTCTTCGACTACTTCGACTTCGACTACTTCGACTTCGACTACTTCGACTTCGACTTCGACTTCTTCGACTTCTTCGACTTCTTCGACTTCTTCGACTTCTTCGACTTCGACTTCTTCGACTTCGACTTCTTCGACTTCGACTTCTTCGACTTCGACTTCTTCGACTTCGACTTCTTCGACTTCGACTTCTTCGACTTCGACTTCTTCGACTTCGACTTCTTCGACTTCGACTTCTTCGACTTCGACTTCTTCGACTTCGACTTCTTCGGCTTCGACTTCTTCAACTTCGACTTCTTTGGCTTCGACTTCTTCGACTTCGACTTCGACTTCTTCGACTTCGACTTCGATTTGGACTTCTTCGACTTCGACTTCGACTTCTTCGACTTTTTCGACTTCGACTTCGACTTCTTCGACTTTGACTTCGACTTCTTCGACTTCGACTTCTTCGACTTCGACTTCTTCGACTTCGACTTCTTCGACTTCGACTTCTTCGACTTCGACTTCTTCGACTTCGACTTCTTCGACTTCGACTTCGACTTCTTCGACTTCGACTTCTTCGACTTCGACTTCTTCGACTTCGACTTCTGCGTCTTCGACTTCTTCGACTTCGACTTCAACTTCTTCGACTTCTTCGACTTCGACTTCTTCGACTTCGACTTCTTCGACTACGACTTCTTCGACTTCGACTTCTTCGACTTCGACTTCTTCGACTTCGACTTCTTCGACTTCGACTTCTTCGGCTTCATCTTCGACTTCGACTTCGACTTCGACTTCGACTTCGACTTCTTCGACTTCGACTTCTTCGACTTCGACTTCTTCGACTTCGACTTCTGCGTCTTCGACTTCTTCGACTTCGACTTCAACTTCTTCGACTTCTTGGACTTCGACTTGTTCGACTTCGACTTCTTCGACTTCGACTTCTTCGACTTCGACTTCTTCGACTTCGACTTCTTCGACTTCGACTTCTTCGACTTCGACTTCGACTTCGACTTCTTCGACTTCGACTTCTTCGACTTCTTCGACTTCTTCGACTTCTTCGACTTCTTCGACTTCGACTTCTTCGACTTCGACTTCTTCGACTTCGACTTCTTCGACTTCGACTTCTTCGACTTCGACTTCTTCGACTTCGACTTCTTCGACTTCGACTTCTTCGACTTCGACTTCTTCGACTTCGACTTCTTCGACTTCGACTTCTTCGACTTCGACTTCTTCGACTTCGACTTCTTCGACTTCGACTTCTTCGACTTCGACTTCTTCGACTTCGACTTCTTCGACTTCGACTTCTTCGACTTCGACTTCTTCGACTTCTTCGACTTCTTCGACTTCTTCGACTTCTTCGACTTCTTCGACTTCTTCGACTTCGACTTCTTCGACTTCTTCGACTTCTTCGACTTCGACTTCTTCCACTTCGACTTCTTCGACTTCGACTTCTTCGACTTCGACTTCTTCGACTTGGACTTCTTCGACTTCGACTTCTTCCACTTCGACTTCTTCGACTTCGACTTCTTCGACTTCGACTTCTTCGACTTCGACTTCGACTTCTTCGACTTCGACTTCGACTTCTTCGACTTCGACTTCGACTTCTTCGACTTCGACTTCGACTTCTTCGACTTCTTCGACTTCGACTTCTTCGACTTCGACTTCTTCGACTTCTTCGACTTCGACTTCTTCGACTTCGACTTCTTCGACTTCGACTTCTTCGACTTCGACTTCTTCCACTTCGACTTCTTCGACTTCGACTTCTTCGACTTCGACTTCTTCGACTTCTTCGACTTCTTCGACTTCGACTTCTTCGACTTCTTCGACTTCTTCGACTTCGACTTCTTCGACTTCTTCGACTTCGACTTCTTCAACTTCTTCGACTTCGACTTCTTCGACTTCGACTTCTTCGACTTCGACTTCTTCGACTTCGACTTCTTCGACTTCGACTTCTTCGACTTCGACTTCTTCGACTTCGACTTTTTCGACTTCGACTTCTTCCACTTCGACTTCTTCGACTTCGACTTCTTCGACTTCGACTTCTTCGACTTCGACTTTGACTTCGACTTCTTCGGCTTCGACTTCTTCGACTTCAACTTCGACTTCTTCGACTTCGACTTCTTCGACTTCGACTTCTTCGACTTCGACTTCTTCGACTTCGACTTCGACTTCTTCGACTTTGACTTCTTCGACTTCGACTTCGACTTCAACTTCTTCGACTACTACGACTTCTTCGACTTCTTTGACTACTTCGACTTCGACTACTTCGACTTCGACTTCTTCGACTTCGACTTCGACTTCTTCGACTACTTCGACTTTGACTACTTCGACTTCGACTTCTTCGACTTCGACTTCGACTTCGACTTCTTCCACTTCGACTTCGACTTCTTCGACTTCGACTTCGACTTCTTCGACTTCTTCGACTTCTTCGACTTCGACTTCGACTTCGACTTCGACTTCGACTTCGGCTTCGACTTCTTCGACTTCGACTTCTTCGACTTCGACTTCTTCGACTTCGACTTCTTCGACTTCGACTTCTTCGACTTCGACTTCTTCGACTTCGACTTCTTCGACTTCGACTTCTTCGACTTCGACTTCTTCGACTTCTTCGACTTCGACTTCGACTTCTTCGACTTCGACTTCTTCGACTTCGACTTCTTCGACTTTGACTTCTTCGACTTCTTCGACTTCTTCGACTTCGACTTCTTCGATTTCGACTTCTGCGTCTTCGACTTCTTCGACTTCGACTTCGACTTCTTCGACTTCGACTTCGACTTCTTCGACTTCGACTTCGACTTCTTCGACTTCGACTTCTTCGACTTCTTCAACTTCTTCGACTTCTTCGACTTCGACTTCGACTTCTTCGACTACTTAGACTTCTTTGACTACTTAGACTTCTTTGACTACTTAGACTTCTTCGACTACTTCGACTTCTTCGACTACTTCGACTTCTTCGACTTCTTCGACTTCGACTTCTTCGACTTCGACTTCTTCGGCTTCATCTTCGACTTCGACTTCGACTTCTTCGACTTCG
Source organism: Brachycybe producta (assembly GCA_036925085.1). Classification (NCBI taxonomy): domain Eukaryota; kingdom Metazoa; phylum Arthropoda; class Diplopoda; order Playtdesmida; family Andrognathidae; genus Brachycybe; species Brachycybe producta. The sequence continues at coordinate 240,788 of JAUPFP010000077.1, forward strand.
ACTTCTTCGACTTCGACTTCTTCGACTTCGACTTCTGCGTCTTCGACTTCTTCGACTTCGACTTCAACTTCTTCGACTTCTTGGACTTCGACTTGTTCGACTTCGACTTCTTCGACTTCGACTTCTTCGACTTCGACTTCTTCGACTTCGACTTCTTCGACTTCGACTTCTTCGACTTCGACTTCGACTTCGACTTCTTCGACTTCGACTTCTTCGACTTCTTCGACTTCTTCGACTTCTTCGACTTCTTCGACTTCGACTTCTTCGACTTCGACTTCTTCGACTTCGACTTCTTCGACTTCGACTTCTTCGACTTCGACTTCTTCGACTTCGACTTCTTCGACTTCGACTTCTTCGACTTCGACTTCTTCGACTTCGACTTCTTCGACTTCGACTTCTTCGACTTCGACTTCTTCGACTTCGACTTCTTCGACTTCGACTTCTTCGACTTCGACTTCTTCGACTTCGACTTCTTCGACTTCGACTTCTTCGACTTCGACTTCTTCGACTTCGACTTCTTCGACTTCTTCGACTTCTTCGACTTCTTCGACTTCTTCGACTTCTTCGACTTCTTCGACTTCTTCGACTTCTTCGACTTCTTCGACTTCTTCGACTTCTTCGACTTCTTCGACTTCTTCGACTTCTTCGACTTCGACTTCTTCGACTTCGACTTCTTCGACTTCTTCGACTTCTTCGACTTCGACTTCTTCGACTTCTTCGACTTCGACTTCTTCCACTTCGACTTCTTCGACTTCGACTTCTTCGACTTCGACTTCTTCGACTTGGACTTCTTCGACTTCGACTTCTTCCACTTCGACTTCTTCGACTTCGACTTCTTCGACTTCGACTTCTTCGACTTCGACTTCGACTTCTTCGACTTCGACTTCGACTTCTTCGACTTCGACTTCGACTTCTTCGACTTCGACTTCGACTTCTTCGACTTCTTCGACTTCGACTTCTTCGACTTCGACTTCTTCGACTTCTTCGACTTCGACTTCTTCGACTTCGACTTCTTCGACTTCGACTTCTTCCACTTCGACTTCTTCGACTTCGACTTCTTCGACTTCGACTTCTTCGACTTCTTCGACTTCTTCGACTTCGACTTCTTCGACTTCTTCGACTTCGACTTCTGCGTCTTCGACTTCTTCGACTTCGACTTCTTCGACTTCGACTTCGACTTCTTCGACTTCGACTTCTTCGACTTCGACTTCGACTTCTTCGACTTCGTCTTCTTCGACTTCTTCGACTTCGACTTCTTCGACTTCGACTTCGACTTCGACTTCGACTTCTTCGACTTCGACTTCGACTTCTTCGACTTCGACTTCGACTTCTTCGACTTCTTCGACTTCGACTTCTTCGACTTCGACTTCGACTTCTTCGACTTCGACTTCTTCGACTACTTCGACTTCGACTACTTCGACTTCGACTACTTCGACTTCGACTTCTTCGACTTCGACTTCGACTTCGACTTCTTCGACTTTTTCGACTTCGACTTCGACTTCTTCGACTTCGACTTCGACTTCTTCGACTTCGACTTCTTCGACTTCTTCGACTTCGACTTCTTCGACTTCGACTTCTTCGACTTCGACTTCTTCGACTTCGACTTCTTCGACTTCGACTTCTTCGACTTCGACTTCTTCGACTTCGACTTCTGCGTCTTCGACTTCTTCGACTTCGACTTCAACTTTTCCGACTTCGACTTCTTCGACTTCGACTTCTTCGACTACGACTTCTTCGACTTCGACTTCTTCGACTTCGACTTCTTCGACTTCGACTTCTTCGACTTCGACTTCTTCGACTTCGACTTCTTCGGCTTCATCTTCGACTTCGACTTCGACTTCGACTTCGACTTCGACTTCGACTTCTTCGACTTCTTCGACTTCTTCGACTTCTTCGACTTCTTCGACTTCGACTTCTTCGACTTCGACTTCTTCGACTTCGACTTCTTCGACTTCGACTTCTTCGACTTCGACTTCTTCGACTTCGACTTCTTCGACTTCTTCGACTTCTTCGACTTCTTCGACTTCTTCGACTTCGACTTCTTCGACTTCTTCGACTTCGACTTCTTCGACTTCGACTTCTTCGACTTCTTCGACTTCGACTTCTTCGACTTCGACTTCGACTTCTTCGACTTCGACTTCTGCGTCTTCGACTTCTTCGACTTCGACTTCGACTTCTTCGACTTCGACTTCGACTTCTTCGACTTCGACTTCTTCGACTTCGACTTCGACTTCTTCGACTTCGTCTTCTTCGACTTCTTCGACTTCGACTTCTTCGACTTCGACTTCGACTTCGACTTCGACTTCGACTTCGACTTCTTCGACTTCGACTTCGACTTCTTCGACTTCGACTTCTTCGCCTACTTAGACTTCTTTGACTACTTAGACTTCTTCGACTACTTCGACTTCTTCGACTTCTTCGACTTCTTCGACTTCGAATTCTTCGACTTCTTCGACTACTTCGACTTCTTCGACTACTTCGACTTCGACTTCTTCGACTACTTCGACTTCGACTTCTTCGACTACTTCGACTTCGACTTCTTCGACTTCGACTTCGACTTCTTCGACTTCGAATTCGACTTCTTCGACTTCGACTTCGACTTCTTCGACTACTTCGACTTCTTCGACTTCTTCGACTACTTCGACTTCGACTACTTTGACTTAGACTTCTTCGACTTAGACTTCTTCGACTTCGACTTCGACTTCTTCGACTACTTCGACTTCGACTACTTCGACTTCGACTACTTCGACTTCGACTTCTTCGACTTCGACTTCGACTTCGACTTCTTCGACTTCTTCGAATACTTCGACTTCGACTACTTCGACTTCAACTTCTTCGACTTCGACTTCGACTTCTTCGACTTCGACTTCTTCGACTTCGACTTCTTCGACTTCGACTTCTTCGACTTCGACTTCTTCGACTTCGACTTCTTCGACTTCGACTTCTTCGACTTCGACTTCTTCGACTTCGACTTCTTCGACTTCGACTTCTTCGACTTCGACTTCGACTTCTTCGACTTCGACTTCGACTTCTTCGACTTCGACTTCGACTTCTTCGACTTCGACTTCGACTTCTTCGACTTCGACTTCGACTTCTTCGACTTCGACTTCGACTTCTTCGACTTCGACTTCTTCGACTTCGACTTCTTCGACTTCGACTTCTTCGACTTCTTCGACTTCGACTTCTTCGACTTCGACTTCTTCGACTTCGACTTCTTCGACTTCGACTTCTTCGACTTCGACTTCTTCGACTTTGACTTCTTCGACTTCGACTTCGACTTCGACTTCTTCGACTTCGAATTCTTCGACTTCTTCGACTACTTCGACTTCTTCGACTACTTCGACTTCGACTACTTCGACTTCGACTTCTTCGACTTCGACTTCTTCGACTTCGACTTCTTCGACTTCGACTTCTTCGACTTCGAATTCTTCGACTTCGAATTCTTCGACTTCTTCGACTACTTCGACTACTTCGACTTCTTCGATTACTTCGACTTCGACTACTTCGACTTCTTCGACTTCGACTTCGACTTCGACTTCTTCGACTTCGACCTCGACTTCTTCGACTACTTCGACTTCGACTACTTCGACTTCGACTACTTCGACTTCGACTTCGACTTCTTCGACTTCTTCGACTTCTTCGACTTCTTCGACTTCTTCGACTTCGACTTCTTCGACTTCGACTTCTTCGACTTCGACTTCTTCGACTTCGACTTCTTCGACTTCGACTTCTTCGACTTCGACTTCTTCGACTTCGACTTCTTCGACTTCGACTTCTTCGACTTCGACTTCTTCGACTTCGACTTCTTCGACTTCGACTTCTTCGGCTTCGACTTCTTCAACTTCGACTTCTTTGGCTTCGACTTCTTCGACTTCGACTTCGACTTCTTCGACTTCGACTTCGATTTGGACTTCTTCGACTTCGACTTCGACTTCTTCGACTTTTTCGACTTCGACTTCGACTTCTTCGACTTTGACTTCGACTTCTTCGACTTCGACTTCTTCGACTTCGACTTCTTCGACTTCGACTTCTTCGACTTCGACTTCTTCGACTTCGACTTCTTCGACTTCGACTTCTTCGACTTCGACTTCTTCGACTTCGACTTCGACTTCTTCGACTTCGACTTCTTCGACTTCGACTTCTTCGACTTCGACTTCTGCGTCTTCGACTTCTTCGACTTCGACTTCAACTTCTTCGACTTCTTCGACTTCGACTTCTTCGACTTCGACTTCTTCGACTACGACTTCTTCGACTTCGACTTCTTCGACTTCGACTTCTTCGACTTCGACTTCTTCGACTTCGACTTCTTCGGCTTCATCTTCGACTTCGACTTCGACTTCGACTTCGACTTCGACTTCTTCGACTTCTTCGACTTCGACTTCTTCGACTTCGACTTCTTCGACTTCGACTTCTGCGTCTTCGACTTCTTCGACTTCGACTTCAACTTCTTCGACTTCTTGGACTTCGACTTGTTCGACTTCGACTTCTTCGACTTCGACTTCTTCGACTTCGACTTCTTCGACTTCGACTTCTTCGACTTCGACTTCTTCGACTTCGACTTCGACTTCGACTTCTTCGACTTCGACTTCTTCGACTTCTTCGACTTCTTCGACTTCTTCGACTTCTTCGACTTCGACTTCTTCGACTTCGACTTCTTCGACTTCGACTTCTTCGACTTCGACTTCTTCGACTTCGACTTCTTCGACTTCGACTTCTTCGACTTCGACTTCTTCGACTTCGACTTCTTCGACTTCGACTTCTTCGACTTCGACTTCTTCGACTTCGACTTCTTCGACTTCGACTTCTTCGACTTCGACTTCTTCGACTTCGACTTCTTCGACTTCGACTTCTTCGACTTCGACTTCTTCGACTTCGACTTCTTCGACTTCGACTTCTTCGACTTCGACTTCTTCGACTTCTTCGACTTCTTCGACTTCTTCGACTTCTTCGACTTCTTCGACTTCTTCGACTTCTTCGACTTCTTCGACTTCTTCGACTTCTTCGACTTCTTCGACTTCTTCGACTTCTTCGACTTCGACTTCTTCGACTTCGACTTCTTCGACTTCTTCGACTTCGACTTCTTCGACTTCTTCGACTTCGACTTCTTCCACTTCGACTTCTTCGACTTCGACTTCTTCGACTTCGACTTCTTCGACTTGGACTTCTTCGACTTCGACTTCTTCCACTTCGACTTCTTCGACTTCGACTTCTTCGACTTCGACTTCTTCGACTTCGACTTCGACTTCTTCGACTTCGACTTCGACTTCTTCGACTTCGACTTCGACTTCTTCGACTTCGACTTCGACTTCTTCGACTTCTTCGACTTCGACTTCTTCGACTTCGACTTCTTCGACTTCTTCGACTTCGACTTCTTCGACTTCGACTTCTTCGACTTCGACTTCTTCCACTTCGACTTCTTCGACTTCGACTTCTTCGACTTCGACTTCTTCGACTTCTTCGACTTCTTCGACTTCGACTTCTTCGACTTCTTCGACTTCTTCGACTTCGACTTCTTCGACTTCTTCGACTTCGACTTCTTCAACTTCTTCGACTTCGACTTCTTCGACTTCGACTTCTTCGACTTCGACTTCTTCGACTTCGACTTCTTCGACTTCGACTTCTTCGACTTCGACTTTTTCGACTTCGACTTCTTCCACTTCGACTTCTTCGACTTCGACTTCTTCGACTTCGACTTCTTCGACTTCGACTTTGACTTCGACTTCTTCGACTTCGACTTCTTCGACTTCAACTTCGACTTCTTCGACTTCGACTTCTTCGACTTCGACTTCTTCGACTTCGACTTCTTCGACTTCGACTTCGACTTCTTCGACTTTGACTTCTTCGACTTCGACTTCGACTTCAACTTCTTCGACTACTACGACTTCTTCGACTTCTTTGACTACTTCGACTTCGACTACTTCGACTTCGACTTCTTCGACTTCGACTTCGACTTCTTCGACTACTTCGACTTTGACTACTTCGACTTCGACTTCTTCGACTTCGACTTCGACTTCGACTTCTTCCACTTCGACTTCGACTTCTTCGACTTCGACTTCGACTTCTTCGACTTCTTCGACTTCTTCGACTTCGACTTCGACTTCGACTTCGACTTCGACTTCGGCTTCGACTTCTTCGACTTCGACTTCTTCGACTTCGACTTCTTCGACTTCGACTTCTTCGACTTCGACTTCTTCGACTTCGACTTCTTCGACTTCGACTTCTTCGACTTCGACTTCTTCGACTTCGACTTCTTCGACTTCTTCGACTTCGACTTCGACTTCTTCGACTTCGACTTCTTCGACTTCGACTTCTTCGACTTTGACTTCTTCGACTTCTTCGACTTCTTCGACTTCGACTTCTTCGATTTCGACTTCTGCGTCTTCGACTTCTTCGACTTCGACTTCGACTTCTTCGACTTCGACTTCGACTTCTTCGACTTCGACTTCGACTTCTTCGACTTCGACTTCTTCGACTTCTTCAACTTCTTCGACTTCTTCGACTTCGACTTCGACTTCTTCGACTACTTAGACTTCTTTGACTACTTAGACTTCTTTGACTACTTAGACTTCTTCGACTACTTCGACTTCTTCGACTACTTCGACTTCTTCGACTTCTTCGACTTCGACTTCTTCGACTTCGACTTCTTCGGCTTCATCTTCGACTTCGACTTCGACTTCTTCGACTTCGACTTCTTCGACTTCGACTTCTTCGACTTCGACTTCTGCGTCTTCGACTTCTTCGACTTCGACTTCAACTTCTTCGACTTCTTGGACTTCGACTTGTTCGACTTCGACTTCTTCGACTTCGACTTCTTCGACTTCGACTTCTTCGACTTCGACTTCTTCGACTTCGACTTCGACTTCGACTTCTTCGACTTCGACTTCTTCGACTTCTTCGACTTCTTCGACTTCTTCGACTTCTTCGACTTCGACTTCTTCGACTTCGACTTCTTCGACTTCGACTTCTTCGACTTCGACTTCTTCGACTTCGACTTCTTCGACTTCGACTTCTTCGACTTCGACTTCTTCGACTTCGACTTCTTCGACTTCGACTTCTTCGACTTCGACTTCTTCGACTTCGACTTCTTCGACTTCGACTTCTTCGACTTCGACTTCTTCGACTTCGACTTCTTCGACTTCGACTTCTTCGACTTCGACTTCTTCGACTTCGACTTCTTCGACTTCGACTTCTTCGACTTCTTCGACTTCTTCGACTTCTTCGACTTCTTCGACTTCTTCGACTTCTTCGACTTCTTCGACTTCTTCGACTTCTTCGACTTCTTCGACTTCTTCGACTTCTTCGACTTCTTCGACTTCTTCGACTTCTTCGACTTCGACTTCTTCGACTTCGACTTCTTCGACTTCTTCGACTTCGACTTCTTCGACTTCTTCGACTTCGACTTCTTCATCTTCGACTTCTTCGACTTCGACTTCTTCGACTTCGACTTCTTCGACTTGGACTTCTTCGACTTCGACTTCTTCCACTTCGACTTCTTCGACTTCGACTTCTTCGACTTCGACTTCTTCGACTTCGACTTCGACTTCTTCGACTTCGACTTCGACTTCTTCGACTTCGACTTCGACTTCTTCGACTTCGACTTCGACTTCTTCGACTTCTTCGACTTCGACTTCTTCGACTTCGACTTCTTCGACTTCTTCGACTTCTTCGACTTCGACTTCTTCGACTTCGACTTCTTCGACTTCGACTTCTTCCACTTCGACTTCTTCGACTTCGACTTCTTCGACTTCGACTTCTTCGACTTCTTCGACTTCTTCGACTTCGACTTCTTCGACTTCTTCGACTTCTTCGACTTCGACTTCTTCGACTTCTTCGACTTCGACTTCTTCGACTTCTTCGACTTCGACTTCTTCGACTTCGACTTCTTCGACTTCGACTTCTTCGACTTCGACTTCTTCGACTTCGACTTCTTCGACTTCGACTTCTTCGACTTCGACTTCTTCGACTTCGACTTCTTCCACTTCGACTTCTTCGACTTCGACTTCTTCGACTTCGACTTCTTCGACTTCGACTTCGACTTCTTCGACTTTGACTTCTTCGACTTCGACTTCGACTTCAACTTCTTCGACTACTACGACTTCTTCGACTTCTTTGACTACTTCGACTTCGACTACTTCGACTTCGACTTCTTCGACTTCGACTTCGACTTCTTCGACTACTTCGACTTTGACTACTTCGACTTCGACTTCTTCGACTTCGACTTCGACTTCGACTTCTTCCACTTCGACTTCGACTTCTTCGACTTCGACTTCGACTTCTTCGACTTCTTCGACTTCTTCGACTTCGACTTCGACTTCGACTTCGACTTCGACTTCGGCTTCGACTTCTTCGACTTCGACTTCTTCGACTTCGACTTCTTCGACTTCGACTTCTTCGACTTCGACTTCTTCGACTTCGACTTCTTCGACTTCGACTTCTTCGACTTCGACTTCTTCGACTTCGACTTCTTCGACTTCTTCGACTTCGACTTCGACTTCTTCGACTTCGACTTCTTCGACTTCGACTTCTTCGACTTTGACTTCTTCGACTTCTTCGACTTCTTCGACTTCGACTTCTTCGACTTCGACTTCTTCGATTTCGACTTCTGCGTCTTCGACTTCTTCGACTTCGACTTCGACTTCTTCGACTTCGACTTCGACTTCTTCGACTTCGACTTCGACTTCTTCGACTTCGACTTCTTCGACTTCTTCAACTTCTTCGACTTCTTCGACTTCGACTTCGACTTCTTCGACTACTTAGACTTCTTTGACTACTTAGACTTCTTTGACTACTTAGACTTCTTCGACTACTTCGACTTCTTCGACTACTTCAACTTCTTCGACTTCTTCGACTTCGAATTCTTCGACTTCTTCGACTACTTCGACTTCTTCGACTACTTCGACTACTTCGACTTCGACTTCTTCGACTACTTCGACTTCGACTTCTTCGACTACTTCGACTTCTTCGACTACTTCGACTTCGACTTCTTCAACTTCGACTTCGACTTCTTCGACTTCGACTTCGACTTCTTCGACTTCGACTTCTTCGACTTCGACTTCTTCGACTTCGACTTCTTCGACTTCGACTTCTTCGACTTCGACTTCTTCGACTTCGACTTCGACTTCTTCGACTTTGACTTCTTCGACTTCGACTTCGACTTCAACTTCTTCGACTTCGAATTCTTCGACTTCGAATTCTTCGACTTCTTCGACTACTTCGACTTCTTCGACTTCTTCGACTACTTCGACTTCGACTACTTCGACTTCGACTACTTCGACTTCGACTTCTTCGACTTCGACTTCGACTTCTTCGACTACTTCGACTTTGACTACTTCGACTTCGACTTCTTCGACTTCGACTTCTTCGACTTCGACTTCGACTTCGACTTCTTCGACTTCGACTTCGACTTCTTCGACTTCGACTTCAACTTCGACTTCTTCGGCTTCGACTTCTTCGACTTCGACTTCGACTTCTTTGGCTTTGACTTCTTCGGCTTCATCTTCGACTTCGACTTCGACTTCGACTTCTTCGACTTCGACTTCGACTTCGACTTCTTCGACTTCGACTTTTTCGACTTCGACTTCTTCGACTTCGACTTCTTCGACTTCGACTTCTTCGGCTTCGACTTCTTCGACTTCGACTTCTTCGACTTCGACTTCGACTTCTTCGACTTCTTCGACTTCGACTTCGACTTCGACTTCTTCGGCTTCGACTTCTTCGACTTCGACTTCGACTTTTTTGGCTTTGACTTCTTCGGCTTCATCTTCGACTTCGACTTCGACTTCGACTTCTTCGACTTCGACTTCTTCGACTTCGACTTCGACTTCGACTTCGACTTCTTCGACTTCGACTTTTTCGACTTCGACTTCTTCGACTTCGACTTCTTCGACTTCGACTTCTTCGGCTTCGACTTCTTCGACTTCGACTTCTTCGACTTCGACTTCGACTTCTTCGACTTCTTCGACTTCGACTTCTTCGACTTCGACTTCGACTTCGACTTCTTCGACTTCTTCGACTTCGACTTCGACTTCTTTGGCTTTGACTTCTTCGGCTTCATCTTCGACTTCGACTTCGACTTCGACTTCGACTTCGACTTCTTCGACTTCGACTTCTTCGACTTCGACTTCTTCGACTTCGACTTCGACTTCTTCGACTTCGACTTCGATTTGGACTTCTTCGACTTCGACTTCGACTTCTTCGACTTCGACTTTTTCGACTTCGACTTCGACTTCTTCGACTTCGACTTCGACTTCTTCGACTTCGACTTCGACTTCTTCGACTTCGACTTCTTCGACTTCGACTTCTTCGACTTCGACTTCTTCGACTTCGACTTCTTCGACTACGACTTCTTTGACTTCGACTTCTTCGACTTCGACTTCTTCGACTTCGACTTCTTCGACTTCGACTTCTTCGACTTCGACTTCTTCGACTTCGACTTCTTCGGCTTCATCTTCGACTTCGACTTCGACTTCGACTTCGACTTCGACTTCTTCGACTTCGACTTCTTCGACTTCGACTTCTGCGTCTTCGACTTCTTCGACTTCGACTTCAACTTCTTCGACTTCTTGGACTTCGACTTCTTCGACTTCGACTTCTTCGACTTCGACTTCTTCGACTTCGACTTCTTCGACTTCGACTTCTTCGACTTCTTCGACTTCTTCGACTTCTTCGACTTCTTCGACTTCTTCGACTTCTTCGACTTCGACTTCTTCGACTTCGACTTCTTCGACTTCGACTTCTTCGACTTCGACTTCTTCGACTTCGACTTCTTCGACTTCGACTTCGACTTCTTCGACTTCGACTTCTTCGACTTCGACTTCTTCGACTTCGACTTCTTCGACTTCGACTTCTTCGACTTCGACTTCTTCGACTTCGACTTCTTCGACTTCGACTTCTTCGACTTCGACTTCTTCGACTTCGACTTCTTCGACTTCGACTTCTTCGACTTCGACTTCTTCGACTTCGACTTCTTCGACTTCGACTTCTTCGACTTCGACTTCTTCGACTTCGACTTCTTCGACTTCTTCGACTTCGACTTCTTCGACTTCGACTTCTTCGACTTCGACTTCTTCGACTTCGACTTCTTCGATTTTTTCGACTTCTTCGACTTCGACTTCTTCGACTTCTTCGACTTCGACTTCTTCGACTTCGACTTCTTCGACTTCGACTTCTTCGACTTCGACTTCTTCCACTTCGACTTCTTCGACTTCGACTTCTTCGACTTCGACTTCGACTTCTTCGACTTCGACTTCGACTTCGACTTCTTCGACTTCGACTTCTTCGACTTCGACTTCTTCGACTTCGACTTCTTCGACTTCGACTTCTTCGACTTCGACTTCTTCGACTTCGACTTCTTCGACTTCGACTTCTTCGACTTCGACTTCGACTTCTTCGACTTCGACTTCTTCGACTTCGACTTCTTCGACTTCGACTTCTTCGACTTCGACTTCTTCGACTTCTTCGACTTCGACTTTTTCCACTTCGACTTCTTCGACTTCGACTTCTTCGACTTCGACTTCTTCGACTTCGACTTCTTCGACTTCGACTTCTTCGACTTCGACTTCTTCGACTTCGACTTCTTCGACTTCGACTTCTTCGACTTCGACTTCTTCGACTTCGACTTCGACTTCTTCGACTTCTTCGACTTCGACTTCTTCGACTTCGACTTCTTCGACTTCGACTTCTTCAACTTCGACTTCTTCGACTTCGACTTCTTCGACTTCTTCGACTTCGACTTCGACTTCTTCGACTTCGACTTCTTCGACTTCGACTTCTTCGACTTTGACTTCTTCGACTTCTTCGACTTCTTCGACTTCGACTTCTTCGATTTCGACTTCTGCGTCTTCGACTTCTTCGACTTCGACTTCGACTTCTTCGACTTCGACTTCGACTTCTTCGACTTCGACTTCGACTTCTTCGACTTCGACTTCGACTTCTTCGACTTCGACTTCTTCGACTTCTTCAACTTCTTCGACTTCTTCGACTTCGACTTCGACTTCTTCGACTACTTAGACTTCTTTGACTACTTAGACTTCTTTGACTACTTAGACTTCTTCGACTACTTCGACTTCTTCGACTACTTCGACTTCTTCGACTTCTTCGACTTCGAATTCTTCGACTTCTTCGACTACTTCGACTTCTTCGACTACTTCGACTACTTCGACTTCGACTTCTTCGACTACTTCGACTTCGACTTCTTCGACTTCGACTTCTTCGACTACTTCGACTTCTTCGACTACTTCGACTTCGACTTCTTCAACTTCGACTTCGACTTCTTCGACTTCGACTTCGACTTCTTCGACTTCGACTTCTTCGACTTCGACTTCTTCGACTTCGACTTCTTCGACTTCGACTTCTTCGACTTCGACTTCGACTTCTTCGACTTTGACTTCTTCGACTTCGACTTCGACTTCAACTTCTTCGACTTCGAATTCTTCGACTTCGAATTCTTCGACTTCGAATTCTTCGACTTCTTCGACTACTTCGACTTCTTCGACTTCTTCGACTACTTCGACTTCGACTACTTCGACTTCGACTACTTCGACTTCGACTTCTTCGACTTCGACTTCGACTTCTTCGACTACTTCGACTTTGACTACTTCGACTTCGACTTCTTCGACTTCGACTTCTTCGACTTCGACTTCGACTTCGACTTCTTCGACTTCGACTTCGACTTCTTCGACTTCGACTTCAACTTCGACTTCTTCGGCTTCGACTTCTTCGACTTCGACTTCGACTTCTTTGGCTTTGACTTCTTCGGCTTCATCTTCGACTTCGACTTCGACTTCGACTTCTTCGACTTCGACTTCGACTTCGACTTCTTCGACTTCGACTTTTTCGACTTCGACTTCTTCGACTTCGACTTCTTCGACTTCGACTTCTTCGGCTTCGACTTCTTCGACTTCGACTTCTTCGACTTCGACTTCGACTTCTTCGGCTTCATCTTCGACTTCGACTTCGACTTCGACTTCTTCGACTTCGACTTCTTCGACTTCGACTTCGACTTCGACTTCGACTTCTTCGACTTCGACTTTTTCGACTTCGACTTCTTCGACTTCGACTTCTTCGACTTCGACTTCTTCGGCTTCGACTTCTTCGACTTCGACTTCTTCGACTTCGACTTCGACTTCTTCGACTTCTTCGACTTCGACTTCTTCGACTTCGACTTCGACTTCGACTTCTTCGACTTCGACTTCGACTTCTTTGGCTTTGACTTCTTCGGCTTCATCTTCGACTTCGACTTCGACTTCGACTTCAACTTCGACTTCTTCGACTTCGACTTCTTCGACTTCGACTTCTTCGACTTCGACTTCGACTTCTTCGACTTCGACTTCGATTTGGACTTCTTCGACTTCGACTTCGACTTCTTCGACTTCGACTTTTTCGACTTCGACTTCGACTTCTTCGACTTCGACTTCGACTTCTTCGACTTCGACTTCGACTTCTTCGACTTCGACTTCTTCGACTTCGACTTCTTCGACTTCGACTTCTTCGACTTCGACTTCTTCGACTTCGACTTCGACTTCTTCGACTTCGACTTCTGCGTCTTCGACTTCTTCGACTTCGACTTCAACTTCTTCGACTTCTTCGACTTCGACTTCTTCGACTTCGACTTCTTCGACTACGACTTCTTCGACTTCGACTTCTTCGACTTCGACTTCTTCGACTTCGACTTCTTCGACTTCGACTTCTTCGACTTCGACTTCTTCGACTTCGACTTCTTCGGCTTCATCTTCGACTTCGACTTCGACTTCGACTTCGACTTCGACTTCTTCGACTTCGACTTCTTCGACTTCGACTTCTGCGTCTTCGACTTCTTCGACTTCGACTTCAACTTCTTCGACTTCTTGGACTTCGACTTCTTCGACTTCGACTTCTTCGACTTCGACTTCTTCGACTTCGACTTCTTCGACTTCGACTTCTTCGACTTCTTCGACTTCTTCGACTTCTTCGACTTCGACTTCTTCGACTTCTTCGACTTCGACTTCTTCGACTTCGACTTCTTCGACTTCGACTTCTTCGACTTTGACTTCTTCGACTTCGACTTCTTCGACTTCGACTTCGACTTCTTCGACTTCGACTTCTTCGACTTCGACTTCTTCGACTTCGACTTCTTCGACTTCGACTTCTTCGACTTCGACTTCTTCGACTTCGACTTCTTCGACTTCGACTTCTTCGACTTCGACTTCTTCGACGACTTCTTCGACTTCGACTTCTTCGACTTCGACTTCTTCGACTTCGACTTCTTCGACTTCGACTTCTTCGACTTCGACTTCTTCGACTTCGACTTCTTCGACTTCGACTTCTTCGACTTCTTCGACTTCGACTTCTTCGACTTCGACTTCTTCGACTTCGACTTCTTCGACTTCGACTTCTTCGACTTTTTCGACTTCTTCGACTTCGACTTCTTCGACTTCTTCGACTTCGACTTCTTCGACTTCGACTTCTTCGACTTCGACTTCTTCGACTTCTTCGACTTCGACTTCTTCCACTTCGACTTCTTCGACTTCGACTTCTTCGACTTCGACTTCGACTTCTTCGACTTCGACTTCGACTTCGACTTCTTCGACTTCGACTTCTTCGACTTCGACTTCTTCGACTTCGACTTCTTCGACTTCGACTTCTTCGACTTCGACTTCTTCGACTTCGACTTCTTCGACTTCGACTTCTTCGACTTCGACTTCGACTTCTTCGACTTCGACTTCTTCGACTTCGACTTCTTCGACTTCGACTTCTTCGACTTCGACTTCTTCGACTTCTTCGACTTCGACTTTTTCCACTTCGACTTCTTCGACTTCGACTTCTTCGACTTCGACTTCTTCGACTTCGACTTCTTCGACTTCGACTTCTTCGACTTCGACTTCTTCGACTTCGACTTCTTCGACTTCGACTTCTTCGACTTCGACTTCTTCGACTTCGACTTCTTCGACTTCGACTTCGACTTTTTCGACTTCGACTTTTTCGACTTCGACTTCGACTTCTTCGACTTCGACTTCTTCGACTTCGACTTCGACTTCTTCGACTTCGACTTCGACTTCGACTTCTTCGACTTCGACTTCGACTTCTTCGACTTCGACTTCTTCGACTTCGACTTCTTCGACTTCGACTTCTTCGACTTCGACTTCTTCGACTTCTTCGACTTCTTCGACTTCTTCGACTTCTTCGACTTCTTCGACTTCTTCGACTTCTTCGACTTCTTCGACTTCGACTTCTTCGACTTCTTCGACTTCTTCGACTTCTTCGACTTCTTCGATTTCTTCGACTTCTTCGACTTCTTCGACTTCTTCGACTTCTTCGACTTCTTCGACTTCGACTTCTTCGACTTCGACTTCTTCGACTTCGACTTCTTCGACTTCGACTTCTTCGACTTCGACTTCTTCGACTTCTTCGACTTCGACTTCTTCGACTTCGACTTCTTCGACTTCGACTTCTTCGACTTCGACTTCTTCGACTTCGACTTCATCGACTTCGACTTCTTCGACTTCGACTTCTTCGACTTCGACTTCTTCGACTTCGACTTCTTCGACTTCGACTTCTTCGACTTCGACTTCTTGGACTTCGACTTCTTCGACTTCGACTTCGACTTCTTCGACTTCGACTTCTTCGACTTCGACTTCTTCGACTTCGACTTCTTCGACTTCGACTTCTTCGACTTCGACTTCTTCGACTTCGACTTCTTCGACTTCGACTTCTTCGACTTCGACTTCTTCGACTTCGACTTCTTCGACTTCGACTTCACCATCAACTTCAAATTCAACTTCAACTTCTAATTCAACTTCAACTTCAAATTCAACTTCACCTTCAACTTCAACTTCAACTTCAACTTCAATTTTCTCTTCAACTTCAACTTCAACTTCAACTTCAGCTTCAACTTTAAATTCTTTTTCATCTTCAAATGCAACTTCAGTTTCAACTTCCACTTGAACTTCAACTTCAATTTCAACTTGAACTTCAATTTCAACTTCAAATTCAATTTCAACTTTAACTTCGACTTCGACTTCAACTTCAACTTCAACTTCATCTTCAACTTCAACTTCAATTTCAACTTCAAATTCAATTTCAACTTTAACTTCAATTCCAACTTCAACTTCAACTTCAACTTCAACTTCAACTTTGACTTCAAATTCAAACTCAACTTCAACTTTAACTTCAACTTTAACTTCAACTTTAACTTCAACTTTAACTTCAACTTTAACTTCAACTTTAACTTCAACTTTAACTTCAACTTTAACTTCAACTTCAACTTCAACTTTAACTTTAACTTCAACTTAAATTTCAACTTCAACTTCAACTTTAACTTCAACTTTATCTTCAACTTTAACTTCAACTTCAACTTTAACTTCAACTTCAACTTCAACTCCAACTTCAACTTCAACTTCAACTCCAACTTCAACTTCAACTCTGAATTCGACTTCAACTTCAAATTCAACTTCAAATTCAACTTCAAATTCAACTTCAAATTCAACTTCAAATTCAACTTCAAATTCAACTTCAAATTCAACTTCAAATTCAACTTCAAATTCAACTTCAACTTTAACTTCAACTTCGATTCTGACTTCAACTTCGACTCCATCTCAACTTCAACTTCAACTTCAATTTCAACTTGAACTTCAACTTTGAATTCGACTTCATCTTCAATTTCAACTTCAACTTCAACTTCAAATTCAACTTCAAATTCAACTTCAAATTCAACTTCAAATTCAACTTCAAATTCAACTTCAATTTCAACTTCAATTTCAACTTCAAATTTAACTTCAAATTCAACTTCAAATTCAACTTCAATTTTTTCTTCAACTTCAACTTTAGCCTCAACTTCCATTTCAACTTCAACTTTGAATTTGACTTCAACTTCAATTTCAACTTCAACTTCATCTTCAACTTCAACTTCAACTTCAACTTCAACTTCAACTTCAACTTCAACTTCAACTTCAACTTCAAATTCAATTTTGAGTTCAACTTTAGCTTCGACTTTGACTTTGACTTCGACTTCATCTTTAATTTCAACTTCAACTTTGAATTCGACTTCATCTTCAATTTCAACTTCAACTTCAATTTTAACTTCAACTTCAACTTCAACTTCAATTTCAACTTCAACTTCAACTTTAACTTCAACTTCAAACTCAACTTCAACTTTAACTTCATACTCAACTTCAACTTCAACTTCAACTTCAACTTCTACTTCAACTTCAACTTCAACTTCAACTTCAATTTTGAGTTCAACTTTAGCTTCGACTTTGACTTTGACTTCGACTTCATCTTCAATTTCAACTTCAACTTTGAATTCGACTTCATCTTCAATTTCAACTTCAACTTCAACTTCAATTTCAACTTCAACTTCAACTTCAACTTCAATTCCAACTTCAAACTCAACTTCAACTTTAAATTCAACTGCAACTTCAACTTCAAATTTAATTTCATTTTCAACTTCAACTTCAATTTCAACTTCAACTTTAATTAACTTCGACTTCAATTTCAACTTCAACTTTGAATTCGACTTCATCTTCAATTTCAACTTCAACTTCAACTTCAATTTCAATTTCAACTTCAACTTCAACTTCAATTCCAACTTCAAACTCAACTTCAACTTTAACTTCTGCAACTTCGACTTCAACTTCAACTTCAATTTCAACTTCAACTTCAACTTCAACTTCATCTTCAACTTCAACTTCAACTTCAATTTCAACTTCAACTTCAACTTCACCATCAACTTCAAATTCAACTTCAACTTCTAATTCAACTTCAACTTCAATTTCAACTTCACCTTCAACTTCAACTTCAACTTCAATTTTCTCTTCAACTTCAACTTCAACTTCAACTTCAGCTTCAATTTTGTCCTCAACTTCAACTTCAACTTTAAATTCTCTTTCAACTTCAAATGCAACTTCAGTTTCAACTTCCACTTGAACTTCAACTTCAATTTCAACTTGAACTTCAATTTCAACTTCAAATTCAATTTCAACTTTAACTTCAATTTCAACTTCAACTTCAACTCCAATTTTAAATTCAACTTCAACTTAAACTTCAATTTTGTGTTCAACTTCAACTTCAATTTTGTGTTCATCTTCAACTTCGACTTTGACTTTGACTTTGACTCTGACTTAAATTTCAACTTAAACTTCAATTTTGTGTTCAACTTCAACTTCAATTTTGTGTTCATCTTCAACTTCGACTTTGACTTTGACTTTGACTCTGACTTAAATTTCAACTTCAACTTCAACTCCAACTTCAACTTCAACTCTGAATTCGACTTCAAATTCAAATTCAACTTCAAATTCAACTTCAAATTCAACTTCAAATTCAACTTCAAATTCAACTTCAAATTCAATTTCAAATTCAACTTCAACTTCAACTTCAACTTCAACTTCAACTTCAACTTCAACTTCAACTTCAACTTCAACTTCAACTTCAACTTCAACTTCAACTTCAACTTCAACTTCAACTTCAACTTCAACTTCAACTTCAACTTCAACTTCAACTTCAACTTCAACTTCAACTTCAACTTCAACTTCAACTTCAACTTCAACTTCAACTTCAACTTCAACTTCAACTTCAACTTCAACTTCAACTTCAACTTCAACTTCAACTTCAACTTCAACTTCAACTTCAACTTCAACTTCAACTTCAACTTCAACTTCAACTTCAACTTCAACTTCAACTTCAACTTCAACTTCAACTTCAACTTCAACTTCAACTTCAACTTCAACTTCAACTTCAACTTCAACTTCAACTTCAACTTCAACTTCAACTTCAACTTCAACTTCAACTTCAATTTCAACTTGAACTTCAATTTCAACTTCAAATTCAATTTCAACTTTAACTTCAATTTCAACTTCAACTTCAACTCCAATTTTAAATTCAACTTCAACTTAAACTTCAATTTTGTGTTCAACTTCAACTTCAATTTTGTGTTCATCTTCAACTTCGACTTTGACTTTGACTTTGACTCTGACTTAAATTTCAACTTCAACTTCAACTCCAACTTCAACTTCAACTCTGAATTCGACTTCAAATTCAAATTCAACTTCAAATTCAACTTCAAATTCAACTTCAAATTCAACTTCAAATTCAACTTCAAATTCAATTTCAAATTCAACTTCAACTTTAACTTCAACTTCGACTCCATCTCAACTTCAACTTCAACTTCAATTTCAACTTGAACTTCAACTTTGAATTCGACTTCATCTTCAATTTCAACTTCAACTTCAACTTCAACTTCAACTTCAACTTCAACTTCAACTTCAACTTCAACTTCAACTTCAACTTCAACTTCAACTTCAACTTCAACTTCAACTTCAACTTCAACTTCAACTTCAACTTCAACTTCAACTTCAACTTCAACTTCAACTTCAACTTCAACTTCAACTTCAACTTCAACTTCAACTTCAACTTCAACTTCAACTTCAACTTCAACTTCAACTTCAACTTCAACTTCAACTTCAACTTCAACTTCAACTTCAACTTCAACTTCAACTTCAACTTCAACTTCAACTTCAACTTCAACTTCAACTTCAACTTCAACTTCAACTTCAACTTCAACTTCAACTTCAACTTCAACTTCAACTTCAACTTCAACTTCAACTTCAACTTCAACTTCAACTTCAACTTCAACTTCAACTTCAACTTCAACTTCAACTTCAACTTCAACTTCAACTTCAACTTCAACTTCAACTTCAACTTCAACTTCAACTTCAATTTCAACTTGAACTTCAATTTCAACTTCAAATTCAATTTCAACTTTAACTTCAATTTCAACTTCAACTTCAACTCCAATTTTAAATTCAACTTCAACTTAAACTTCAATTTTGTGTTCAACTTCAACTTCAATTTTGTGTTCATCTTCAACTTCGACTTTGACTTTGACTTTGACTCTGACTTAAATTTCAACTTCAACTTCAACTCCAACTTCAACTTCAACTCTGAATTCGACTTCAAATTCAAATTCAACTTCATATTCAACTTCAAATTCAACTTCAAATTCAACTTCAAATTCAACTTCAAATTCAATTTCAAATTCAACTTCAACTTTAACTTCAACTTCGACTCCATCTCAACTTCAACTTCAACTTCAATTTCAACTTGAACTTCAACTTTGAATTCGACTTCATCTTCAATTTCAACTTCAACTTCAACTTCAACTTCAACTTCAACTTCAACTTCAACTTCAACTTCAACTTCAACTTCAACTTCAACTTCAACTTCAACTTCAACTTCAACTTCAACTTCAACTTCAACTTCAACTTCAACTTCAACTTCAACTTCAACTTCAACTTCAACTTCAACTTCAACTTCAACTTCAACTTCAACTTCAACTTCAACTTCAACTTCAACTTCAACTTCAACTTCAACTTCAACTTCAACTTCAACTTCAACTTCAACTTCAACTTCAACTTCAACTTCAACTTCAACTTCAACTTCAACTTCAACTTCAACTTCAACTTCAACTTCAACTTCAACTTCAACTTCAACTTCAACTTCAACTTCAACTTCAACTTCAACTTCAACTTCAACTTCAACTTCAACTTCAACTTCAACTTCAACTTCAACTTCAACTTCAACTTCAACTTCAACTTCAACTTCAACTTCAACTTCAACTTCAACTTCAACTTCAACTTCAACTTCAACTTCAACTTCAACTTCAACTTCAACTTCAACTTCAACTTCAACTTCAACTTCAACTTCAACTTCAACTTCAACTTCAACTTCAAACTCAACTTCAACTTCAACTTTAACTTCAACTTCAACTTCAACTTCAACTTTAACTTCAACTCCAATTTCAACTTCAACTTCAAATTCAATTTCAACTTCAACTTCAACTTCAACTTCAACTTCAACTTCAACTTCAACTTCAACTTCAACTTCAACTTCAACTTCAACTTCAACTTCAACTTCAACTTCAACTTCAACTTCAACTTCAACTTCAACTTCAACTTCAACTTCAACTTCAACTTCAACTTCAACTTAAACTTAAACTTCATCTTCAATTTTCTCTTCAACTTCAACTTCAACTTCAACTTCAATTTTCTTTTCAACCTCAACTACAACTTCAGCTTCGATTTTGTCTTCAACTTAAACCTCAACTTAAAATTCTCCTTCAAATTGAACTTCAACTTTGACTTCAAATTCAAACTCAACTTCAACTTTAACTTCAACTCCAATTTCAACTTCAACTTCAAATTCAATTTCAACTTCAACTTCAACTTCAACTTCAACTTCAACTTCAACTTCAACTTCAACTTCAACTTCAACTTCAACTTCAACTTCAACTTCAACTTCAACTTCAACTTCAACTTCAACTTCAACTTCAACTTCAACTTCAACTTCAACTTCAACTTCAAGTTCAACTTCAACTTCAACTTCAACTTCAACTTCAACTTCAACTTCAACTTCAACTTCAACTTCAACTTCAACTTCAACTTCAACTTCAACTTCAACTTCAACTTAAACTTCATCTTCAATTTTCTCTTCAACTTCAACTTCAACTTCAACTTCAATTTTCTTTTCAACCTCAACTACAACTTCAGCTTCGATTTTGTCTTCAACTTAAACCTCAACTTAAAATTCTCCTTCAAATTGAACTTCAACTTTGACTTCAAATTCAAACTCAACTTCAACTTTAACTTCAACTTTAACTTCAACTTTAACTTCAACTTTAACTTCAACTTCAACTTTAACTTCAACTTTAACTTCAACTTTAACTTCAACTTTAACTTCAACTTTAACTTCAACTTTAAATTCAACTTTAACTTCAACTTTAACTTCAACTTTAACTTCAACTTTAACTTCAACTTTAACTTCAACTTTAACTTCAACTTTAACTTCAACTTTAACTTCAACTTTAACTTCAACTTTAACTTCAACTTTAACTTCAACTTTAACTTCAACTTTAACTTCAACTTTAACTTCAACTTTAACTTCAACTTTAACTTCAACTTTAACTTCAACTTTAACTTCAACTTTAACTTCAACTTTAACTTCAACTTTAACTTCAACTTTAACTTCAACTTTAACTTCAACTTTAACTTCAACTTTAACTTCAACTTTAACTTTAACTTTAACTTCAACTTCAAACTCAACTTCAACTTTAACTTCAAACTCAACTTCAACTTCAACTTCAACTTCAACTTCAACTTCAACTTCAATTTCAACTTCAACTTCAACTTCAACTTCAACTTCAACTTCAACTTCAACTTCATCTTCAATTTTCTCTTCAACTTCAACTTCAACTTCAATTTTCTTTTCAACCTCAACTACAACTTCAATTTTCTTTTCAACCTCAACTACAACTTCAGCTTCAATTTTGTCTTCAACTTAAACCTCAACTTTAAATTCTCCTTCAAATTGAACTTCAACTTTGACTTCAAATTCAAACTCAACTTCAACTTTAACTTCAACTTTAACTTCAACTTTAACTTCAACTTTAACTTCAACTTTAACTTCAACTTTAACTTTAACTTCAACTTCAACTTTAACTTTAACTTCAACTCCAATTTCAACTTCAACTTCAACTTCAATTTCAACTTCAACTTCAATTTCAACTTCAAATTCATCGTCAACTTCAACTTCAATTTTAACTTCAACTTCAACTTCAACTTCAATTTCAACTTCAACTTCAACTTCAACTTTAACTTTAACTTCAAGTTTAACTTTAACTTCAACTTCAACTTCAACTTCAACTTCAACTTCAACTTCAACTTCAACTTCAACTTCAACTTCAACTTCAACTTCAACTTCAACTTCAACTTCAACTTCAACTTCAACTTCAACTTCAACTTCAACTTCAACTTCAACTTCAACTTCAACTTCAAATTCAATTTTGAGTTCAACTTTAGCTTCAACTTTGACTTTGACTTCGACTTCATCTTCAATTTCAACTTCAACTTTGAATTCGACTTCATCTTCAATTTCAACTTCAACTTCAACTTCAATTTCATCTTCAACTTCAACTTCAAATTCAACTTCAAATTCAACTTCAAATTCAACTTCAAATTCAACTTCAAATTCAACTTCAAATTCAACTTCAAATTCAACTTCAAATTCAACTTCAAATTCAACTTCAAATTCAACTTCAAATTCAACTTCAAATTCAACTTCAAATTCAACTTCAAATTCAACTTCAAATTCAACTTCAAATTCAACTTCAAATTCAACTTCAAATTCAACTTCAAATTCAACTTCAAATTTAACTTCAAATTCAACTTCAAATTCAACTTCAATTTTTTCTTCAACTTCAACTTTAGCCTCAACTTCCATTTCAACTTCAACTTTAATTTGACTTCAACTTCAATTTCAACTTCAACTTCAATTTCAACTTCAACTTCATCTTCAACTTCAACTTCAACATCAACTTCAACTTCACCTTTAACTTCAACTTCAACTTCAACTTCAACTTCAACTTCAACTTCAACTTCAACTTCAACTTCAACTTCAACTTCAACTTCAACTTCAACCTTAACTTCATCTTCAATTTTCTCTTCAACTTCAACTTCAACTTCAATTTTCTTTTCAACCTCAACTACAACTTCAGCTTCAATTTTGTCTTCAACTTAAACCTCAACTTTAAATTCTCCTTCAAATTGAACTTCAACTTTGACTTCAAATTCAAACTCAACTTCAACTTTAACTTCAACTTTAACTTCAACTATAACTTCAACTTCAACTTTAACTTTAACTTCAACTCCAATTTCAACTTCAGCTTCAACTTCAATTTCAACTTCAAATTCATCGTCAACTTCAACTTCAACTTCAATTTTAACTTCAACTTCAACTTCAACTTCAATTTCAACTTCAACTTCAACTTTAACTTCAACTTCAAACTCAACTTCAACTTTAACTTCAACTTCAACTTCAACTTCAACTTCAACTTCAACTTCAACTTCAACTTCAACTTCAATTTCAACTTCAACTTCAACTTCAACTTCAACTTCAACTTCAACTTCAACTTCAACTTCAACTTCAACTTCAACTTCATCTTCAATTTTCTCTTCAACTTCAACTTCAACTTCAATTTTCTTTTCAACCTCAACTACAACTTCAGCTTCAATTTTGTCTTCAACTTAAACCTCAACTTCAAATTCTCCTTCAACTTTGACTTCAAATTCAAACTCAACTTCAACTTTAACTTCAACTTTAACTTCAACTTTAACTTCAACTTTAACTTCAACTTTAACTTCAACTTTAACTTCAACTTTAACTTCAACTTCAACTTTAACTTTAACTTCAACTCCAATTTCAACTTCAACTTCAACTTCAACTTCAACTTCAACTTCAAATTCAATTTTGAGTTCAACTTTAGCTTCGACTTTGACTTTGACTTCGACTTCATCTTCAATTTCAACTTCAACTTTGAATTCGACTTCATCTTCAATTTCAACTTCAACTTCAACTTCAATTTCATCTTCAACTTCAACTTCAAATTCAACTTCAAATTCAACTTCAAATTCAACTTCAAATTCAACTTCAAATTTAACTTCAAATTCAACTTCAAATTCAACTTCAAATTCAACTTCAAATTCAACTTCAAATTCAACTTCAAATTCAACTTCAACTTCAACTTAAACTTCATCTTCAATTTTCTCTTCAACTTCAACTTCAACTTCAATTTTCTTTTCAACCTCAACTACAACTTCAGCTTCGATTTTGTCTTCAACTTAAACCTCAACTTAAAATTCTCCTTCAAATTGAACTTCAACTTTGACTTCAAATTCAAACTCAACTTCAACTTTAACTTCAACTTTAACTTCAACTATAACTTCAACTTCAACTTTAACTTTAACTTCAACTCCAATTTCAACTTCAGCTTCAACTTCAATTTCAACTTCAAATTCATCGTCAACTTCAACTTCAACTTCAATTTTAACTTCAACTTCAACTTCAACTTCAATTTCAACTTCAACTTCAACTTTAACTTCAACTTCAAACTCAACTTCAACTTTAACTTCAACTTCAACTTCAACTTCAACTTCAACTTCAACTTCAACTTCAATTTCAACTTCAACTTCAACTTCAACTTCAACTTCAACTTCAACTTCAACTTCAACTTCAACTTCAACTTCAACTTAAACTTCATCTTCAATTTTCTCTTCAACTTCAACTTCAACTTCAATTTTCTTTTCAACCTCAACTACAACTTCAGCTTCAATTTTGTCTTCAACTTAAACCTCAACTTTAAATTCTCCTTCAAATTGAACTTCAACTTTGACTTCAAATTCAAACTCAACTTCAACTTTAACTTCAACTTTAACTTCAACTTTAACTTCAACTTTAACTTCAACTTCAACTTCAACTTCAACTTCAACTTCAACTTCAACTTCAACTTCAACTTCAACTTCAACTTCAACTTCAACTTCAACTTCAACTTCAACTTCAACTTCAACTTCAACTTCAACTTCAACTTCAACTTCAACTTCAAATTCAATTTTGAGTTCAACTTTAGCTTCAACTTTGACTTTGACTTCGACTTCATCTTCAATTTCAACTTCAACTTTGAATTCGACTTCATCTTCAATTTCAACTTCAACTTCAACTTCAATTTCATCTTCAACTTCAACTTCAAATTCAACTTCAAATTCAACTTCAAATTCAACTTCAAATTCAACTTCAAATTCAACTTCAAATTCAACTTCAAATTCAACTTCAAATTCAACTTCAAATTCAACTTCAAATTCAACTTCAAATTCAACTTCAAATTCAACTTCAAATTCAACTTCAAATTCAACTTCAAATTCAACTTCAAATTCAACTTCAAATTCAACTTCAAATTCAACTTCAAATTCAACTTCAAATTTAACTTCAAATTCAACTTCAAATTCAACTTCAATTTTTTCTTCAACTTCAACTTTAGCCTCAACTTCCATTTCAACTTCAACTTTAATTTGACTTCAACTTCAATTTCAACTTCAACTTCAATTTCAACTTCAACTTCATCTTCAACTTCAACTTCAACATCAACTTCAACTTCACCTTTAACTTCAACTTCAACTTCAACTTCAACTTCAACTTCAACTTCAACTTCAACTTCAACTTCAACTTCAACTTCAACTTCAACTTCAACCTTAACTTCATCTTCAATTTTCTCTTCAACTTCAACTTCAACTTCAATTTTCTTTTCAACCTCAACTACAACTTCAGCTTCAATTTTGTCTTCAACTTAAACCTCAACTTTAAATTCTCCTTCAAATTGAACTTCAACTTTGACTTCAAATTCAAACTCAACTTCAACTTTAACTTCAACTTTAACTTCAACTATAACTTCAACTTCAACTTTAACTTTAACTTCAACTCCAATTTCAACTTCAGCTTCAACTTCAATTTCAACTTCAAATTCATCGTCAACTTCAACTTCAACTTCAATTTTAACTTCAACTTCAACTTCAACTTCAATTTCAACTTCAACTTCAACTTTAACTTCAACTTCAAACTCAACTTCAACTTTAACTTCAACTTCAACTTCAACTTCAACTTCAACTTCAACTTCAACTTCAACTTCAACTTCAATTTCAACTTCAACTTCAACTTCAACTTCAACTTCAACTTCAACTTCAACTTCAACTTCAACTTCAACTTCAACTTCATCTTCAATTTTCTCTTCAACTTCAACTTCAACTTCAATTTTCTTTTCAACCTCAACTACAACTTCAGCTTCAATTTTGTCTTCAACTTAAACCTCAACTTCAAATTCTCCTTCAACTTTGACTTCAAATTCAAACTCAACTTCAACTTTAACTTCAACTTTAACTTCAACTTTAACTTCAACTTTAACTTCAACTTTAACTTCAACTTTAACTTCAACTTTAACTTCAACTTCAACTTTAACTTTAACTTCAACTCCAATTTCAACTTCAACTTCAACTTCAACTTCAACTTCAACTTCAAATTCAATTTTGAGTTCAACTTTAGCTTCGACTTTGACTTTGACTTCGACTTCATCTTCAATTTCAACTTCAACTTTGAATTCGACTTCATCTTCAATTTCAACTTCAACTTCAACTTCAATTTCATCTTCAACTTCAACTTCAAATTCAACTTCAAATTCAACTTCAAATTCAACTTCAAATTCAACTTCAAATTTAACTTCAAATTCAACTTCAAATTCAACTTCAAATTCAACTTCAAATTCAACTTCAAATTCAACTTCAAATTCAACTTCAACTTCAACTTAAACTTCATCTTCAATTTTCTCTTCAACTTCAACTTCAACTTCAATTTTCTTTTCAACCTCAACTACAACTTCAGCTTCGATTTTGTCTTCAACTTAAACCTCAACTTAAAATTCTCCTTCAAATTGAACTTCAACTTTGACTTCAAATTCAAACTCAACTTCAACTTTAACTTCAACTTTAACTTCAACTATAACTTCAACTTCAACTTTAACTTTAACTTCAACTCCAATTTCAACTTCAGCTTCAACTTCAATTTCAACTTCAAATTCATCGTCAACTTCAACTTCAACTTCAATTTTAACTTCAACTTCAACTTCAACTTCAATTTCAACTTCAACTTCAACTTTAACTTCAACTTCAAACTCAACTTCAACTTTAACTTCAACTTCAACTTCAACTTCAACTTCAACTTCAACTTCAACTTCAATTTCAACTTCAACTTCAACTTCAACTTCAACTTCAACTTCAACTTCAACTTCAACTTCAACTTCAACTTCAACTTAAACTTCATCTTCAATTTTCTCTTCAACTTCAACTTCAACTTCAATTTTCTTTTCAACCTCAACTACAACTTCAGCTTCAATTTTGTCTTCAACTTAAACCTCAACTTTAAATTCTCCTTCAAATTGAACTTCAACTTTGACTTCAAATTCAAACTCAACTTCAACTTTAACTTCAACTTTAACTTCAACTTTAACTTCAACTTTAACTTCAACCTTAACTTCAACTTTAACTTCAACTTTAACTTCAACTTTAACTTCAACTTTAACTTCAACTTCAACTTTAACTTTAACTTCAACTCCAATTTCAACTTCAACTTCAACTTCAATTTCAACTTCAAATTCATCGTCAACTTCAACTTCAACTTCAATTTTAACTTCAACTTCAACTTCAACTTCAACTTCAACTTCAACTTCAACTTCAACTTCAACTTCAACTTCAACTTCAACTTCAACTTCAACTTCAACTTCAACTTCAACTTCAACTTCAACTTCAACTTCAACTTCAACTTCAACTTCAAATTCAATTTTGAGTTCAACTTTAGCTTCGACTTTGACTTTGACTTCGACTTCATCTTCAATTTCAACTTCAACTTTGAATTCGACTTCATCTTCAATTTCAACTTCAACTTCAACTTCAATTTCATCTTCAACTTCAACTTCAAATTCAACTTCAAATTCAACTTCAAATTCAACTTCAAATTCAACTTCAAATTCAACTTCAAATTTAACTTCAAATTCAACTTCAAATTCAACTTCAAATTCAACTTCAAATTCAACTTCAAATTCAACTTCAAATTCAACTTCAAATTCAACTTCAAATTTAACTTCAAATTCAACTTCAAATTCAACTTCAATTTTTTCTTCAACTTCAACTTTAGCCTCAACTTCCATTTCAACTTCAACTTTGAATTTGACTTCAACTTCAATTTCAACTTCAACTTCATCTTCGACTTCAACTTCAACTTCAACTTCAACTTCAACTTCACCTTTAACTTCAACTTCAACTTCAACTTCAACTTCAACTTCAACTTCAACTTCAACTTCAACTTCAACTTCAACTTCAACTTCAACTTCAACTTCAACTTCAACTTCAACTTCAACTTCAACTTCAACTTCAACTTCAACTTCAACTTCAACTTCAACTTCAACTTCAACTTAACTTCAACTTCAACTTCAAATTCAACTTCAAATTCAACTTCAAATTCAACTTCAAATTCAACTTCAAATTCTCCTTCAAATTGAACTTCAACTTTGACTTCAAATTCAAACTCAACTTCATCTTCAATTTCAACTTTAACTTCAACTTTAACTTCAACTTTAACTTCAACTTCAACTTTAACTTTAACTTCAACTCCAATTTCAACTTTAACTTCAACTTCAATTTCAACTTCAAATTCATCGTCAACTTCAACTTCAACTTCAATTTTAACTTCAACTTCAACTTCAACTTCAATTTCAACTTCAACTTCAACTTTAACTTCAACTTCAAACTCAACTTCAACTTTAACTTCAAACTCAATTTCAATTTCAACTTCAACTTCAACTTCAACTTCAACTTCAACTTCAACTTCATCTTCAATTTTCTCTTCAACTTCAACTTCAACTTCAATTTTCTTTTCAACCTCAACTACAACTTCAGCTTCAATTTTGTCTTCAACTTAAACCTCAACTTTAAATTCTCCTTCAAATTGAACTTCAACTTTGACTTCAACTTCAAACTCAACTTCAACTTTAACTTCAAACTCAACTTTAACTTCAACTTCAACTTTAACTTTAACTTCAACTAAAATTTCAACTTCAGCTTCAACTTCAATTTCAACTTCAAATTCATCGTCAACTTCAACTTCAACTTCAATTTTAACTTCAACTTCAACTTCAACTTCAATTTCAACTTCAACTTCAACTTTAACTTCAACTTCAAACTCAACTTCAACTTTAACTTCCAACTCAACTTCAACTTCAACTTCAACTTCAACTTCAACTTCAACTTCAATTTCAACTTCAACTTCAACTTCAACTTCAACTTTAACTTCAACTTTAACTTCAACTTCAACTTTAACTTTAACTTCAACTCCAATTTCAACTTCAACTTCAACTTCAATTTCAACTTCAAATTCATCGTCAACTTCAACTTCAACTTCAATTTTAACTTCAACTTCAACTTCAACTTCAATTTCAACTTCAACTTCAACTTTAACTTCAAATTCAAACTCAACTTCAACTTTAACTTCAAACTCAACTTCAACTTCAACTTCAACTTCAACTTCAATTTCAACTTCAACTTCAACTTCAACTTCAACTTCAACTTCAACTTCAACTTCAACTTCAACTTCAACTTCAACTTCAACTTCAACTTCAACTTCAACTTCAACTTCAAATTCAACTTCAACTTAAACTTCATCTTCAAGTTTCTCTTCAACTTCAACTTCAACTTCAATTTTCTTTTCAACCTCAACTACAACTTCAGCTTCAATTTTGTCTTCAACTTAAACCTCAACTTTAAATTCTCCTTCAAATTGAACTTCAACTTTAACTTCAACTTCAACTTTAACTTCAAACTCAACTTTAACTTCAACTTCAACTTTAACTTTAACTTCAACTAAAATTTCAACTTCAGCTTCAACTTCAATTTCAACTTCAAATTCATCGTCAACTTCAATTTCAACTTCAATTTTAACTTCAACTTCAACTTCAATTTCAACTTCAACTTCAACTTCAACTTCAACTTCAACTTCAATTTTAACTTCAACTTCAACTTCAACTTCAACTTCATCTTCAATTTTCTCTTCAACTTCAACTTCAACTTCAATTTTCTTTTCAACCTCAACTACAACTTCAGCTTCAATTTTGTCTTCAACTTAAACTTCAACTTTAAATTCTCCTTCAAATTGAACTTCAACTTTGACTTCAAATTCAAACTCAACTTCAACTTTAACTTCAACTTTAACTTCAACTTTAACTTCAACTTTAACTTCAACTTTAACTTCAACTTTAACTTCAACTTTAACTTCAACTTTAACTTCAACTTTAACTTCAACTTTAACTTCAACTTTAACTTCAACTTTAACTTCAACTTTAACTTCAACTTCAACTTTAACTTTAACTTCAACTCCAATTTCAACTTCAACTTCAACTTCAATTTCAACTTCAAATTCATCGTCAACTTCAACTTCAACTTCAATTTTAACTTCAACTTCAACTTCAACTTCAATTTCAACTTCAACTTCAACTTCAACTTCAACTTCAACTTCAACTTCAACTTCAACTTCAACTTCAACTTCAACTTCAACTTCAACTTCAAATTCAATTTTGAGTTCAACTTTAGCTTCGACTTTGACTTTGACTTCGACTTCATCTTCAATTTCAACTTCAACTTTGAATTCGACTTCATCTTCAATTTGAACTTCAACTTCAACTTCAATTTCATCTTCAACTTCAACTTCAAATTCAACTTCAAATTCAACTTTAAATTCAACTTCAAATTCAACTTCAAATTCAACTTCAAATTCAACTTCAAATTCAACTTCAAATTCAACTTCAAATTCAACTTCAAATTCAACTTCAAATTCAACTTCAAACTTAACTTCAAATTCAACTTCAAATTCAACTTCAATTTTTTCTTCAACTTCAACTTTAGTCTCAACTTCCATTTCAACTTCAACTTTGAATTTGACTTCAACTTCAGTTTCAACTTCAACTTCATCTTCAACTTCAACTTCAACTTCAACTTCAACTTCACCTTTAACTTCAACTTCAACTTCAACTTCAACTTCAACTTCAACTTCAACTTCAACTTCAACTTCAACTTCAACTTCAACTTCAACTTCAACTTCAACTTCAACTTCAACCTTAACTTCATCTTCAATTTTCACTTCAACTTCAACTTCAACTTTAATTTTCTTTTCAACCTCAACTACAACTTCAGCTTCAATTTTGTATTCAACTTAAACCTCAACTTTAAATTCTCCTTCAAATTGAACTTCAACTTTGACTTCAAATTCAAACTCAACTTCAACTTTAACTTCAACTTTAACTTCAACTTTAACTTCAACTTTAACTTCAACTTTAACTTCAACTTTAACTTCAACTTTAACTTCAACTTTAACTTCAACTTTAACTTCAACTTTAACTTCAACTTTAACTTCAACTTCAACTTTAACTTTAACTTCAACTCCAATTTTAACTTCAACTTCAACTTCAATTTCAACTTCAAATTTATCGTCAACATCAACTTCAACTTCAATTTTAACTTCAACTTCAACTTCAACTTCAATTTCAACTTCAACTTCAACTTTAACTTCAACTTCAAACTCAACTTCAACTTCAACTTCAACTTCAACTTCAACTTCAACTTCAATTTCAACTTCAAAATTCATCGTCAACTTCAACTTCAACTTCAATTTTAACTTCAACTTCAACTTCAACTTCAATTTCAACTTCAACTTCAACTTTAACTTCAACTTCAAACTCAACTTCAACTTTAACTTCCAAGTCAACTTCAACTTCAACTTCAACTTCAACTTCAACTTCAACTTCAATTTCAACTTCAACTTCAACTTCAACTTCAACTTCAACTTCAACTTCAACTTCAACTTCAACTTCAACTTCAACTTCAACTTCATCTTCAATTTTCTCTTCAACTTCAACTTCAACTTCAATTTTCTTTTCAACCTCAACTACAACTTCAGCTTCAATTTTGTCTTCAACTTAAACCTCAACTTTAAATTCTCCTTCAAATTGAACTTCAACTTTGACTTCAAATTCAAACTCAACCCTCAACTTTAATTTCAACTTTAACTTCAACTTTAACTTCAACTTTAACTTCAACTTTAACTTCAACTTTAACTTCAACTTTAACTTCAACTTTAACTTCAACTTTAACTTCAACTTTAACTTCAACTTTAACTTCAACTTTAACTTCAACTTTAACTTCAACTTTAACTTCAACTTTAACTTCAACTTTAACTTCAACTTTAACTTCAACTTTAACTTCAACTTTAACTTCAACTTTAACTTCAACTTTAACTTCAACTTTAACTTCAACTTCAACTTTAACTTTAACTTCAACTCCAATTTCAACTTCAACTTCAACTTCAATTTCAACTTCAAAGTCATCGTCAACTTCAACTTCAACTTCAATTTTAACTTCAACTTCAACTTCAACTTCAATTTCAACTTCAACTTCAACTTCAACTTTAACTACAACTTCAACTTCAACTTCAACTTCAACTTCAACTTCAACTTCAACTTCAACTTCAACTTCAACTTCAACTTCAACTTCAACTTCAACTTCAACTTCAACTTCAACTTCAACTTCAACTTCAACTTCAACTTCAACTTCAACTTCAACTTCAACTTCAAATTCAATTTTGAGTTCAACTTTAGCTTCGACTTTGACTTTGACTTCGACTTCATCTTCAATTTCAATTTCAACTTTGAATTCGACTTCATCTTCAATTTCAACTTCAACTTCAACTTCAATTTCATCTTCAACTTCAACTTCAAATTCAACTTCAAATTCAACTTGAAATTCAACTTCAAATTCAACTTCAAATTCAACTTCAAATTCAACTTCAAATTCAACTTCAAATTCAACTTCAAATTCAACTTCAAATTCAACTTCAAATTCAACCTCAAATTCAACTTCAAATTCAACTTCAAATTTAACTTCAAATTCAACTTGAAATTCAACTTCAATTTTTTCTTCAACTTCAACTTTAGCCTCAACTTCCATTTCAACTTCAACTTTGAATTTGACTTCAACTTCAATTTCAACTTCAACTTCATCTTCAACTTCAACTTCAACTTCAACTTCAACTTCACCTTTAACTTCAACTTCAACTTCAACTTCAACTTCAACTTCAACTTCAACTTCAACTTCAACTTCAATTTCAACTTCAACTTCAACTTCAACTTCAACTTCAACTTCAACTTCAACCTTAACTTCATCTTCAATTTTCTCTTCAACTTCAACTTCAACTTCAATTTTCTTTTCAACCTCAACTACAACTTCAGCTTCAATTTTGTCTTCAACTTAAACCTCAACTTTAAATTCTCCTTCAAATTGAACTTCAACTTTGACTTTAAATTCAAACTCAACTTCAACTTTAACTTCAACTTTAACTTCAACTTTAACTTCAACTTTAACTTCAACTTCAACTTTAACTTTAACTTCAACTCCAATTTCAACTTCAACTTCAACTTCAATTTCAACTTCAAATTCATCGTCAACTTCAACTTCAACTTCAATTTTAACTTCAACTTCAACTTCAACTTCAATTTCAACTTCAACTTCAACTTTAACTTCAACTTCAAACTCAACTTCAACTTTAACTTCAAACTCAACTTCAACTTCAACTTCAACTTCAACTTCAACTTCAACTTCAACTTCAACTTCAACTTCAACTTCAACTTCATCTTCAATTTTCTCTTCAACTTCAACTTCAACTTCAATTTTCTTTTCAACCTCAACTACAACTTCAGCTTCAATTTTGTCTTCAACTTAAACCTCATCTTTAAATTTTCAATTTTAACTTCAACTTCAACTTCAACTTCAATTTCAACTTCAACTTCAACTTTAACTTCAACTTCAAACTCAACTTCAACTTTAACTTCAAACTCAACTTCAACTTCAACTTCAACTTCAACTTCAACTTCAACTTCAACTTCAACTTCAACTTCAACTTCATCTTCAATTTTCTCTTCAACTTCAACTTCAACTTCAATTTTCTTTTCAACCTCAACTACAACTTCAGCTTCAATTTTGTCTTCAACTTAAACCTCATCTTTAAATTCTCCTTCAAATTGAACTTCAACTTTGACTTCAAATTCAAACTCAACTTCAACTTTAACTTCAACTTTAACTTCAACTTTAACTTCAACTTTAACTTCAACTTTAACTTCAACTTTAACTTCAACTTCAACTTTAACTTTAACTTCAACTCCAATTTCAACTTCAGCTTCAACTTCAATTTCAACTTCAAATTCATCGTCAACTTCAACTTCAACTTCAATTTTAACTTCAACTTCAACTTCAACTTCAATTTCAACTTCAACTTCAACTTTAACTTCAACTTCAAACTCAACTTCAACTTTAACTTCAAACTCAACTTCAACTTCAACTTCAACTTCAACTTAAACTTCATCTTCAATTTTCTCTTCAACTTCAACTTCAACTTCAATTTTCTTTTGAACCTCAACTACAACTTCAGCTTCAATTTTGTCTTCAACTTAAACCTCAACTTTAAATTCTCCTTCAAATTGAACTTCAACTTTGACTTCAAATTCAAACTCAACTTCAATTTTAACTTCAACTTTAACTTCAACTTCAACTTTAACTTTAACTTCAACTCCAATTTCAACTTCAACTTCAACTTCAATTTCAACTTCAAATTCATCGTCAACTTCAACTTCAACTTCAATTTTAACTTCAACTTCAACTTCAACTTCAATTTAAACTTCAACTTCAACTTTAACTTCAACTTCAAACTCAACTTCAACTTTAACTTCAAACTCAACTTCAACTTCAACTTCAACTTCAACTTCAACTTCAACTTCAATTTCAACTTCAACTTCAACTTCAACTTCAACTTCAACTTCAACTTCAACTTCAACTTCAACTTCAACTTCAACTTCAACTTCAACTTCAACTTCAACTTCATCTTCAATTTTCTCTTCAACTTCAACTTCAATTTTCTTTTCAACCTCAACTACAACTTCAGCTTCAATTTTGTCTTCAACTTAAACCTCAACTTTAAATTCTCCTTCAAATTGAACTTCAACTTTGACTTCAAATTCAAACTCAACTTCAACTTTAACTTCAACTTTAACTTCAACTTTAACTTCAACTTTAACTTCAACTTTAACTTCAACTTTAACTTCAACTTTAACTTCAACTTTAACTTCAACTTTAACTTCAACTTCAACTTTAACTTTAACTTCAACTCCAATTTCAACTTCAGCTTCAACTTCAATTTCAACTTCAAATTCATCGTCAACTTCAACTTCAACTTCAATTTTAACTTCAACTTCAACTTCAACTTTAACTTCAATTTCAACTTCAAAGTCATCGTCAACTTCAACTTCAACTTCAATTTTAACTTCAACTTCAACTTCAATTTCAACTTCAACTTCAACTTCAACTTTAACTTCAACTTCAACTTCAACTTCAACTTCAACTTCAACTTCAACTTCAACTTCAACTTCAACTTCAACTTCAACTTCAACTTCAACTTCAACTTCAACTTCAACTTCAAATTCAATTTTGAGTTCAACTTTAGCTTCGACTTTGACTTTGACTTCGACTTCATCTTCAATTTCAACTTCAACTTTGAATTCGACTTCATCTTCAATTTCAACTTCAACTTCAACTTCAATTTCATCTTCAACTTCAACTTCAAATTCAACTTCAAATTCAACTTCAAATTCAACTTCAAATTCAACTTCAAATTCAACTTCAAATTCAACTTCAAATTCAACTTCAAATTCAACTTCAAATTCAACTTCAAATTCAACTTCAAATTCAACTTCAACTTCAACTTCAACTTCACCTTTAACTTCAACTTCAACTTCAACTTCAACTTCAACTTCAACTTCAACTTCAACTTCAACTTCAACTTCAACTTCAACTTCAACTTCAACCTTAACTTCATCTTCAATTTTCTCTTCAACTTCAACTTCAACTTCAATTTTCTTTTTAACCACAACTACAACTTCAGCTTCAATTTTGTATTCAACTTAAACCTCAACTTTAAATTCTCCTTCAAATTGAACTTCAACTTTGACTTCAAATTCAAACTCAACTTCAACTTTAACTTCAACTTTAACTTCAACTTTAACTTCAACTTTAACTTCAACTTTAACTTCAACTTTAACTTCAACTTTAACTTCAACTTTAACTTCAACTTCAACTTTAACTTTAACTTCAACTCCAATTTCAACTTCAACTTCAACTTCAATTTCAACTTCAAATTCATCGTCAACTTCAAATTCATCGTCAACATCAACTTCAACTTCAATTTTAACTTCAACTTCAACTTCAACTTCAATTTCAACTTCAACTTCAACTTTAACTTCAACTTCAAACTCAACTTCAACTTCAACTTCAACTTCAACTTCAACTTCAACTTCAATTTCAACTTCAAATTCATCGTCAACTTCAACTTCAACTTCAATTTTAACTTCAACTTCAACTTCAACTTCAATTTCAACTTCAACTTCAACTTTAACTTCAACTTCAAACTCAACTTCAACTTTAACTTCCAACTCAACTTCAACTTCAACTTCAACTTCAACTTCAATTTTCTTTTCAACCTCAACTACAACTTCAGCTTCAATTTTGTCTTCAACTTAAACCTCAACTTTAAATTCTCCTTCAAATTGAACTTCAACTTTGACTTCAAATTCAAACTCAACTTCAACTTTAACTTCAACTTTAACTTCAACTTTAACTTCAACTTTAACTTCAACTTTAACTTCAACTTTAACTTCAACTTTAACTTCAACTTTAACTTCAACTTTAACTTCAACTTTAACTTCAACTTTAACTTCAACTTTAACTTCAACTTTAACTTCAACTTTAACTTCAACTTTAACTTCAACTTTAACTTCAACTTTAACTTCAACTTTAACTTCAACTTTAACTTCAACTTTAACTTCAACTTTAACTTCAACTTTAACTTCAACTTTAACTTCAACTTTAATTTCAACTTTAACTTCAACTTTAACTTCAACTTTAACTTCAACTTTAACTTCAACTTTAACTTCAACTTTAACTTCAACTTTAACTTCAACTTTAACTTCAACTTTAACTTCAACTTTAACTTCAACTTCAACTTTAACTTTAACTTCAACTCCAATTTCAACTTCAACTTCAACTTCAATTTCAACTTCAAATTCATCGTCAACTTCAACTTCAACTTCAATTTTAACTTCAACTTCAACTTCAACTTCAATTTCAACTTCAACTTCAACTTCAACTTTAACTTCAACTTCAACTTCAACTTCAACTTCAACTTCAACTTCAACTTCAACTTCAACTTCAACTTCAACTTCAACTTCAACTTCAACTTCAACTTCAACTTCAACTTCAACTTCAAATTCAACTTCAAATTCAACTTCAATTTCAACTTCAAATTCAACTTCAAATTCAACTTCAAATTTAACTTCAAATTCAACTTGAAATTCAACTTCAATTTTTTCTTCAACTTCAACTTTAGCCTCAACTTCCATTTCAACTTCAACTTTGAATTTGACTTCAACTTCAATTTCAACTTCAACTTCATCTTCAATTTCATCTTCAACTTCAACTTCAAATTCAACTTCAAATTCAACTTCAAATTCAACTTCAAATTCAACTTCAAATTCAACTTCAAATTCAACTTCAAATTCAACTTCAAATTCAACTTCAAATTCAACTTCAAATTCAACTTCAAATTCAACTTCAATTTCAACTTCAAATTCAACTTCAAATTCAACTTCAAATTTAACTTCAAATTCAACTTGAAATTCAACTTCAATTTTTTCTTCAACTTCAACTTTAGCCTCAACTTCCATTTCAACTTCAACTTTGAATTTGACTTCAACTTCAATTTCAACTTCAACTTCATCTTCAACTTCAACTTCAACTTCAACTTCACCTTTAACTTCAACTTCAACTTCAACTTCAACTTCAACTTCAACTTCAACTTCAACTTCAACTTCAACTTCAACTTCAATTTCAACTTCAACTTCAACTTCAACTTCAACTTCAACTTCAACCTTAACTTCATCTTCAATTTTCTCTTCAACTTCAACTTCAACTTCAATTTTCTTTTCAACCTCAACTACAACTTCAATTTTGTCTTCAACTTAAACCTCAACTTTAAATTCTCCTTCAAATTGAACTTCAACTTTGACTTTAAATTCAAACTCAACTTCAACTTTAACTTCAACTTTAACTTCAACTTTAATTTCAACTTTAACTTCAACTTTAACTTCAACTTTAACTTCAACTTCAACTTTAACTTTAACTTCAACTCCAATTTTAACTTCAACTTCAACTTCAATTTCAACTTCAAATTCATCGTCAACTTCAACTTCAACTTCAATTTTAACTTCAACTTCAACTTCAACTTCAATTTCAACTTCAACTTCAACTTTAACTTCAACTTCAAACTCAACTTCAACTTTAACTTCAAACTCAACTTCAACTTCAACTTCAACTTCAACTTCAACTTCAATTTCAACTTCAACTTCAACTTCAACTTCAACTTCAACTTCAACTTCAACTTCAACTTCAACTTCAACTTCATCTTCAATTTTCTCTTCAACTTCAACTTCAACTTCAATTTTCTTTTCAACCTCAACTACAACTTCAGCTTCAATTTTGTCTTCAACTTAAACCTCATCTTTAAATTCTCCTTCAAATTGAACTTCAACTTTGACTTCAAATTCAAACTCAACTTCAACTTTAACTTCAACTTTAACTTCAACTTTAACTTCAACTTTAACTTCAACTTCAACTTTAACTTTAACTTCAACTCCAATTTCAACTTCAGCTTCAACTTCAATTTCAACTTCAAATTCATCGTCAACTTCAACTTCAACTTCAATTTTAACTTCAACTTCAACTTCAACTTCAATTTCAACTTCAACTTCAACTTTAACTTCAACTTCAAACTCAACTTCAACTTTAACTTCAAACTCAACTTAAACTTCAACTTCAACTTAAACTTCATCTTCAATTTTCTCTTCAACTTCAACTTCAACTTCAATTTTCTTTTGAACCTCAACTACAACTTCAGCTTCAATTTTGTCTTCAACTTAAACCTCAACTTTAAATTCTCCTTCAAATTGAACTTCAACTTTGACTTAAAATTCAAACTCAACTTCAACTTCAACTTCAACTTCATTTTCAACTTCAACTTCAATTTCAACTTCAACTTCAACTTCAACTGCAACTTCAACTTCAACTGCAACTTTAACTTTAACTTTAACTTCAACTGCAACTTTAACTTCAACTGCAACTTCAACTTCAACTGCAACTTCAACTTCAACTTCATTTTCAACTTCAACTTCAATTTCAACTTCAACTTCAACTTCAATTTCAATTTCAACTTCAACTTCAACTTCAAATTCAACTTCAACTTCAACTTCAACTTCAATTTCAACTTCAACTTCAACTTTAACTTCAACTTCAAACTCAACTTCAACTTTAACTTCAAACTCAACTTCAACTTCAACTTCAACTTCAACTTCAACTTCAACTTCAATTTCAACTTCAACTTCAACTTCAACTTCAACTTCAACTTCAACTTCAACTTCAACTTCAACTTCAACTTCATCTTCAATTTTCTCTTCAACTTCAACTTCAACTTCAATTTTCTTTTCAACCTCAACTACAACTTCAGCTTCAATTTTGTCTTCAACTTAAACCTCATCTTTAAATTCTCCTTCAAATTGAACTTCAACTTTGACTTCAAATTCAAACTCAACTTCAACTTTAACTTCAACTTTAACTTCAACTTTAACTTCAACTTTAACTTCAACTTTAACTTCAACTTCAACTTTAACTTTAACTTCAACTCCAATTTCAACTTCAGCTTCAACTTCAATTTCAACTTCAAATTCATCGTCAACTTCAACTTCAACTTCAATTTTAACTTCAACTTCAACTTCAACTTCAATTTCAACTTCAACTTCAACTTTAACTTCAACTTCAAACTCAACTTCAACTTTAACTTCAAACTCAACTTAAACTTCAACTTCAACTTAAACTTCATCTTCAATTTTCTCTTCAACTTCAACTTCAACTTCAATTTTCTTTTGAACCTCAACTACAACTTCAGCTTCAATTTTGTCTTCAACTTAAACCTCAACTTTAAATTCTCCTTCAAATTGAACTTCAACTTTGACTTCAAATTCAAACTCAACTTCAACTTCAACTTCAACTTCATTTTCAACTTCAACTTCAATTTCAACTTCAACTTCAACTTCAACTGCAACTTCAACTTCAACTGCAACTTTAACTTTAACTTTAACTTCAACTGCAACTTTAACTTCAACTGCAACTTCAACTTCAACTTCATTTTCAACTTCAACTTCAATTTCAACTTCAACTTCAATTTCAACTTCAACTTCAACTTCAATTTCAATTTCAACTTCAACTTCAACTTCAAATTCAACTTCAACTTCAACTTCAACTTCAACTTCAACTTCAACTTCAACTTCAACTTCAACTTCAACTTTAACTTTAACTTTAACTTTAACTTTAACTTTAACTTCAACTGCAACTTTAACTTCAACTGCAACTTCAACTTCAACTGCAACTTCAACTTCAACTTCATTTTCAACTTCAACTTCAATTTCAACTTCAACTTCAACTTCATTTTCAACTTCAACTTCAATTTCAACTTCAACTTTAACTTTAATTTCAACTTCAACTTCAACTTCAACTTCAATTCCAACTTCAAACTCAACTTCAACTTTAACTTCTACAACTTCAACTTCAACTTTAAATTCTCTTTCAACTTCAAATGCAACTTCAGTTTCAACTTCCACTTCAACTTCAACTTCAACTTCAACTTGAACTTCAATTTCAACTTCAAATTAAATTTCAACTTTAACTTCGACTTCGACTTTAACTTCAACTTCAACTTCATCTTCAACTTCAACTTCAATTTCAACTTCAAATTCAAATTCAATTTCAACTTTAACTTCAATTTCAACTTCAACTTCAACTTCAACTTCAACTTCAACTTCAACTTCAACTTCAACTTCAACTTCAACTTCAACTTCAATTTCATCTTCAAATTCAATTTCAACTTTAACTTCAATTTCAACTTCTACTTCAACTTCAACTTCAACTCCAATTTTAAATTCAACTTCAACTTCAACTTCAATTTTGTGTTCAACATCAACTTCAATTTTGTGTTCATCTTCAACTTCGACTTTGAATTTGACTTTGACTCTGACTTAAATTTCAACTTCAACTTCAACTCCAACTTCAACTTCAACTCTGAATTTGACTTCAACTTCAAATTCAACTTCAACTTCAATTTCAACTTCAACTTCAACTTCAACTTCAACTTCAACTTCAAATTCAACTTCAAATTCAACTTCAAATTCAACTTCAAATTCAACTTCAAATTCAACTTCAAATTCAACTTCAATTTTTTTTTCAACTTCAACTTTAGCCTCAACTTCCATTTCAACTTCAACTTTGAATTTGACTTCAACTTCAATTTCAACTTCAACTTCATCTTCAACTTCATCTTCAACTTCAACTTCAATTTCAAC
Source organism: Brachycybe producta (assembly GCA_036925085.1). Taxonomy (NCBI): domain Eukaryota; kingdom Metazoa; phylum Arthropoda; class Diplopoda; order Playtdesmida; family Andrognathidae; genus Brachycybe; species Brachycybe producta. The sequence continues at coordinate 282,723 of JAUPFP010000077.1, forward strand.
TTCAACTTCAACTTCACCTTTAACTTCAACTTCAACTTCAACTTCAACTTCAACTTCGACGTCATCTTCGACGTCATCTTCGACGTCATCTTCGACGTCATCTTCAACGTCATCTTCGACTTCGACTTCGACGTCATCTTCGACGTCATCTTCGACGTCATCTTCGACTTCGACTTCGACGTCATCTTCGACTTCGACTTCGACGTCATCTTCGACTTCGACTTCGACGTCATCTTCGACTTCGACTTCGACTTTGACTTTGACTTCGACTTCGACTTCGACTTCGACTTCGACTTCGACTTCGACTTCGACTTCGACTTCGACTTCAAACTCAACTTCGACTTCAAACTCAACTTCGACTTCAACTTCAAACTCAACTTCAACTTCAACTTCAACTTCAACTTCAATTCCAACTTCAAACTCAACTTCAACTTTAACTTCTGCAACTTCAACTTCAACTTCAATTTCAACTTCAACTTTAACTTCAAATTCATCTTCAACTTCAACTTCAACTTCAATTTCAACTTCAACTTCAACTTCACCATCAACTTCAAATTCAACTTCAACTTCAAATTCAACTTCACCTTCAACTTCAACTTCAACTTCAACTTCAATTTTCTCTTCAACTTCAACTTCAACTTCAACTTCAACTTCAACTTCAACTTTAACTTTAACTTTAACTTTAACTTCAACTGCAACTTTAACTTCAACTGCAACTTCAACTTCAACTGCAACTTCAACTTCAACTTCATTTTCAACTTCAACTTCAATTTCAACTTCAACTTCAACTTCAATTTCAATTTCAACTTCAACTTCAACTTCAACTTCAACTTCAACTTCAACTTCAACTTGAACTTCAACTTCAACTTTAACTTTAACTTTAACTTTATCTTTAACTTTAACTTCAACTGCAACTTTAACTTCAACTGCAACTTCAACTTCAACTGCAACTTCAACTTCAACTTCATTTTCAACTTCAACTTCAATTTCAACTTCAACTTCAACTTCATTTTCAACTTCAACTTCAATTTCAACTTCAACTTTAACTTCAATTTCAACTTCAACTTCAACTTCATATTCAATTCCAACTTCAAACTCAACTTCAACTTCAATTTCAATTTCAACTTCAACTTCAACTTCAACTTCAACTTCAACTTCAACTTCAACTTCAACTTTAACTTTAACTTTAACTTTAACTTTATCTTTAACTTTAACTTCAACTGCAACTTTAACTTCAACTGCAACTTCAACTTCAACTGCAACTTCAACTTCAACTTCATTTTCAACTTCAACTTCAATTTCAACTTCAACTTCAACTTCATTTTCAACTTCAACTTCAATTTCAACTTCAACTTCAACTTCATTTTCAACTTCAACTTCAATTTCAACTTCAACTTCAACTTCATTTTCAACTTCAACTTCAATTTCAACTTCAACTTTAACTTCAACTTTAACTTCAACTTCAACTTTAACTTTAACTTCAACTCCAATTTCAACTTCAACTTCAACTTTAAATTCTCTTTCAACTTCAAATGCAACTTCAGTTTCAACTTCCACTTCAACTTCAACTTCAACTTCAACTTGAACTTCAATTTCAACTTCAAATTAAATTTCAACTTTAACTTCGACTTCGACTTTAACTTCAACTTAAACCTCAACTTTAAATTCTCCTTCAAATTGAACTTCAACTTTGACTTCAAATTCAAACTCAACTTCAACTTTAACTTCAACTTTAACTTCAACTTTAACTTCAACTTTAACTTCAACTTCAACTTTAACTTTAACTTCAACTCCAATTTCAACTTCAACTTCAACTTCAATTTCAACTTCAAATTCATCGTCAACTTCAACTTCAACTTCAATTTTAACTTCAACTTCAACTTCAACTTCAACTTCAACTTCAACTTCAACTTCATCTTCAATTTTCTCTTCAACTTCAACTTCAACTTCAATTTTCTTTTCAACCTCAACTACAACTTCAGCTTCAATTTTGTCTTCAACTTAAACCTCAACTTTAAATTCTCCTTCAAATTGAACTTCAACTTTGACTTCAAATTCAAACTCAACTTCAACTTTAACTTCAACTTCAACTTCAACTTCAACTTCAACTTCAACTTCAACTTCAACTTCAACTTCAACTTCAACTTCAACTTCAACTTCAACTTCAACTTCAACTTCAACTTCAACTTCAACTTCAACTTCAACTTCAACTTCAACTTCAACTTCAACTTCAACTTCAACTTCAACTTCAACTTCAACTTCAACTTCAACTTCAACTTCAACTTCAACTTCAACTTCAACTTCAACTTCAACTTCAACTTCAACTTCAACTTCAACTTCAACTTCAACTTCAACTTCAATTTCAACTTCAAATTCATCGTCAACTTCAACTTCAACTTCAATTTTAACTTCAACTTCAACTTCAATTTCAACTTCAAATTCATCGTCAACTTCGACTTCAACTTCAATTTCAACTTCAACTTCAACTCCAATTTCAACTTCAAATTCAACTTCAATTTCAACTTCAAATTCATCTTCAACTTCAACTTCAATTTCAACTTCAACTTCAACTTCAATTTTAACTTCAACTTCAACTTCAATTTCAACTTCAATTTCAACTTCAAATTCATCGTCAACTTCAACTTCAACTTCAATTTCAACTTCAACTTCAACTTCAATTTTAACTTCAACTTCAACTTCAATTTCAACTTCAAATTCATCGTCAACTTCAACTTCAACTTCAATTTCAACTTCAACTTCAACTTCAATTTCAACTTCAACTTCAATTTCAACTTCAACTTCAACTTCAATTTCAACTTCAACTTCAACTTCAATTTTAACTTCAACTTCAACTTCAATTTCAACTTCAAATTCATCGTCAACTTCAACTTCAACTTCAATTTTAACTTCAACTTCAACTTCAACTTCAATTTCAACTTCAACTTCAACTTTAACTTCAACTTCAAACTCAACTTCAACTTTAACTTCAAACTCAACTTCAACTTCAACTTCAACTTCAACTTCAATTTCAACTTCAATTTCAACTTCAATTTCAACTTCAACTTCAACTTCAACTTCAACTTCAACTTCAACTTCAACTTCAACTTCAACTTCAACTTCAACTTCAACTTCAACTTCAACTTCAACTTCAACTCCAACCTCAACTTCAACTTCAACTTCAACTTCAACTTCAACTTCAACTTCAACTTCAACTTCAACTTCAACTTCAACTTCAAATTCAACTTCAACTTAAACTTCATCTTCAATTTTCTCTTCAACTTCAACTTCAACTTCAATTTTCTTTTCAACCTCAACTACAACTTCAGCTTCGATTTTGTCTTCAACTTAAACCTCAACTTAAAATTCTCCTTCAAATTGAACTTCAACTTTGACTTCAAATTCAAACTCAACTTCAACTTTAACTTCAACTTTAACTTCAACTTTAACTTCAACTTTAACTTCAACTTTAACTTCAACTTTAACTTCAACTTTAACTTCAACTTTAACTTCAACTTTAACTTCAACTTTAACTTCAACTTTAACTTCAACTTTAACTTCAACTTTAACTTCAACTTTAACTTCAACTTTAACTTCAACTTTAACTTCAACTTTAACTTCAACTTTAACTTCAACTTTAACTTCAACTTTAACTTCAACTTTAACTTCAACTTTAACTTCAACTTTAACTTCAACTTTAACTTCAACTTTAACTTCAACTTTAACTTCAACTTTAACTTCAACTTTAACTTCAACTTTAACTTCAACTTTAACTTCAACTTTAACTTCAACTTTAACTTCAACTTTAACTTCAACTTTAACTTCAACTTTAACTTCAACTTTAACTTCAACTTTAACTTCAACTTTAACTTCAACTTTAACTTCAACTTTAACTTCAACTTTAACTTCAACTTTAACTTCAACTTTAACTTCAACTTTAACTTCAACTTTAACTTCAACTTTAACTTCAACTTTAACTTCAACTTTAACTTCAACTTTAACTTCAACTTTAACTTCAACTTTAACTTCAACTTTAACTTCAACTTTAACTTCAACTTTAACTTCAACTTTAACTTCAACTTTAACTTCAACTTTAACTTCAACTTTAACTTGAACTTTAACTTCAACTTTAACTTCAACTTTAACTTCAACTTTAACTTCAACTTTAACTTCAACTTTAACTTCAACTTTAACTTCAACTTTAACTTCAACTTTAACTTCAACTTTAACTTCAACTTTAACTTCAACTTTAACTTTAACTTCAACTCCAATTTCAACTTCAGCTTCAACTTCAATTTCAACTTCAAATTCATCGTCAACTTCAACTTCATCGTCAACTTCAACTTCAACTTCAATTTTAACTTCAACTTCAACTTCAACTTCAATTTCAACTTCAACTTCAATTTCAACTTCAACTTCAACTTCAACCTTAACTTCATCTTCAATTTTCTCTTCAACTTCAACTTCAACTTCAATTTTCTTTTCAACCTCAACTACAACTTCAGCTTCAATTTTGTCTTCAACTTAAACCTCAACTTTAAATTCTCCTTCAAATTGAACTTCAACTTTGACTTCAAATTCAAACTCAACTTCAACTTTAACTTCAACTTTAACTTCAACTATAACTTCAACTTCAACTTTAACTTTAACTTCAACTCCAATTTCAACTTCAGCTTCAACTTCAATTTCAACTTCAAATTCATCGTCAACTTCAACTTCAACTTCAATTTTAACTTCAACTTCAACTTCAACTTCAATTTCAACTTCAACTTCAACTTTAACTTCAACTTCAAACTCAACTTCAACTTTAACTTCAACTTCAACTTCAACTTCAACTTCAACTTCAACTTCAACTTCAACTTCAATTTCAACTTCAACTTCAACTTCAACTTCAACTTCAACTTCAACTTCAACTTCAACTTCAACTTCAACTTCAACTTCAACTTCATCTTCAATTTTCTCTTCAACTTCAACTTCAACTTCAATTTTCTTTTCAACCTCAACTACAACTTCAGCTTCAATTTTGTCTTCAACTTAAACCTCAACTTTAAATTCTCCTTCAAATTGAACTTCAACTTTGACTTCAAATTCGAACTCAACTTCAACTTTAACTTCAACTTTAACTTCAACTTCAACTTTAACTTTAACTTCAACTCCAATTTCAACTTTAACTTCAACTTCAATTTCAACTTCAAATTCATCGTCAACTTCAACTTCAACTTCAATTTTAACTTCAACTTCAACTTCAACTTCAATTTCAACTTCAACTTCAACTTTAACTTCAACTTCAAACTCAACTTCAACTTTAACTTCAAACTCAACTTCAACTTCAACTTCAACTTCAACTTCAACTTCAACTTCAACTTCAACTTCAACTTCATCTTCAATTTTCTCTTCAACTTCAACTTCAACTTCAATTTTCTTTTCAACCTCAACTACAACTTCAGCTTCAATTTTGTCTTCACCTTAAACCTCAACTTTAAATTCTCCTTCAAATTGAACTTCAACTTTAACTTCAACTTCAACTTTAACTTCAAACTCAACTTTAACTTCAACTTCAACTTTAACTTCAACTTCAACTTCAATTTCAACTTCAAATTCATCGTCAACTTCAACTTCAACTTCAATTTTAACTTCAACTTCAACTTCAACTTCAATTTCAACTTCAACTTCAACTTTAACTTCAACTTCAAACTCAACTTCAACTTTAACTTCAAACTCAACTTCAACTTCAACTTCAACTTCAACTTCAACTTCAACTTCAACTTCAACTTCAATTTCAACTTCAACTTCAACTTCAACTTCAACTTCAACTTCAACTTCAACTTCAACTTCAACTTCAACTTCAACTTCATCTTCAATTTTCTCTTCAACTTCAACTTCAACTTCAATTTTCTTTTCAACCTCAACTACAACTTCAGCTTCAATTTTGTCTTCAACTTAAACCTCAACTTTAAATTCTCCTTCAAATTGAACTTCAACTTTGACTTCAAATTCAAACTCAACTTCAACTTTAACTTCAACTTTAACTTCAACTTTAACTTCAACTTTAACTTCAACTTTAACTTCAACTTTAACTTCAACTTTAACTTCAACTTTAACTTCAACTTTAACTTCAACTTTAACTTCAACTTTAACTTCAACTTTAACTTCAACTTTAACTTCAACTTTAACTTCAACTTTAACTTCAACTTTAACTTCAACTTTAACTTCAACTTTAACTTCAACTTTAACTTCAACTTTAACTTCAACTTCAACTTTAACTTTAACTTCAACTCCAATTTCAACTTCAGCTTCAACTTCAATTTCAACTTCAAATTCATCGTCAACTTCAACTTCAACTTCAATTTTAACTTCAACTTCAACTTCAACTTCAATTTCAACTTCAACTTCAACTTTAACTTCAACTTCAAACTCAACTTCAACTTTAACTTCAAACTCAACTTCAACTTCAACTTCAACTTAAACTTCATCTTCAATTTTCTCTTCAACTTCAACTTCAACTTCATTTTTTTTTTGAACCTCAACTACAACTTCAGCTTCAATTTTGTCTTCAACTTAAACCTCAACTTTAAATTCTCCTTCAAATTGAACTTCAACTTTGACTTCAAATTCGAACTCAACTTCAACTTTAACTTCAACTTTAACTTCAACTTCAACTTTAACTTTAACTTCAACTCCAATTTCAACTTTAACTTCAACTTCAATTTCAACTTCAAATTCATCGTCAACTTCAACTTCAACTTCAATTTTAACTTCAACTTCAACTTCAACTTCAATTTCAACTTCAACTTCAACTTTAACTTCAACTTCAAACTCAACTTCAACTTTAACTTCAAACTCAACTTCAACTTCAACTTCAACTTCAACTTCAACTTCAACTTCAACTTCAACTTCAACTTCATCTTCAATTTTCTCTTCAACTTCAACTTCAACTTCAATTTTCTTTTCAACCTCAACTACAACTTCAGCTTCAATTTTGTCTTCACCTTAAACCTCAACTTTAAATTCTCCTTCAAATTGAACTTCAACTTTAACTTCAACTTCAACTTTAACTTCAAACTCAACTTTAACTTCAACTTCAACTTTAACTTTAACTTCAACTAAAATTTCAACTTCAGCTTCAACTTCAATTTCAACTTCAAATTCATCGTCAACTTCAACTTCAACTTCAATTTTAACTTCAACTTCAACTTCAACTTCAATTTCAACTTCAACTTCAACTTTAACTTCAACTTCAACTTCAAACTCAACTTCAACTTTAACTTCAAACTCAACTTCAACTTCAACTTCAACTTCAACTTCAACTTCAACATCAACTTCAATTTCAACTTCAACTTCAACTTCAACTTCAACTTCAACTTCAATTTCAACTTCAACTTCAACTTCAACTTCAACTTCATCTTCAATTTTCTCTTCAACTTCAACTTCAACTTCAATTTTTTTTTCAACCTCAACTACAACTTCAGCTTCAATTTTGTCTTCAACTTCAACTTCAACTTTAAATTCTCCTTCAAATTGAACTTCAACTTTGACTTCAAATTCAAACTCAACTTCAACTTTAACTTCAACTTTAACTTCAACTTTAACTTCAACTTTAACTTCAACTTTAACTTCAACTTTAACTTCAACTTTAACTTCAACTTTAACTTCAACTTTAACTTCAACTTTAACTTCAACTTCAACTTTAACTTTAACTTCAACTCCAATTTCAACTTCAACTTCAACTTCAATTTCAACTTCAAATTCATCGTCAACTTCAACTTCAACTTCAATTTTAACTTCAACTTCAACTTCAACTTCAATTTCAACTTCAACTTCAACTTCAACTTTAACTTCAACTTTAACTTCAACTTTAACTTCAACTTTAACTTCAACTTTAACTTCAACTTTAACTTCAACTTTAACTTCAACTTTAACTTCAACTTTAACTTCAACTTTAACTTCAACTTTAACTTCAACTTTAACTTCAACTTTAACTTCAACTTTAACTTCAACTTTAACTTCAACTTTAACTTCAACTTTAACTTCAACTTTAACTTCAACTTTAACTTCAACTTTAACTTCAACTTTAACTTCAACTTTAACTTCAACTTTAACTTCAACTTTAACTTCAACTTTAACTTCAACTTTAACTTCAACTTTAACTTCAACTTTAACTTCAACTTTAACTTCAACTTTAACTTCAACTTTAACTTCAACTTTAACTTCAACTTTAACTTCAACTTTAACTTCAACTTTAACTTCAACTTTAACTTCAACTTTAACTTCAACTTTAACTTCAACTTTAACTTCAACTTTAACTTCAACTTTAACTTCAACTTTAACTTCAACTTTAACTTTAACTTCAACTCCAATTTCAACTTCAGCTTCAACTTCAATTTCAACTTCAAATTCATCGTCAACTTCAACTTCATCGTCAACTTCAACTTCAACTTCAATTTTAACTTCAACTTCAACTTCAACTTCAATTTCAACTTCAACTTCAATTTCAACTTCAACTTCAACTTCAACCTTAACTTCATCTTCAATTTTCTCTTCAACTTCAACTTCAACTTCAATTTTCTTTTCAACCTCAACTACAACTTCAGCTTCAATTTTGTCTTCAACTTAAACCTCAACTTTAAATTCTCCTTCAAATTGAACTTCAACTTTGACTTCAAATTCAAACTCAACTTCAACTTTAACTTCAACTTTAACTTCAACTATAACTTCAACTTCAACTTTAACTTTAACTTCAACTCCAATTTCAACTTCAGCTTCAACTTCAATTTCAACTTCAAATTCATCGTCAACTTCAACTTCAACTTCAATTTTAACTTCAACTTCAACTTCAACTTCAATTTCAACTTCAACTTCAACTTTAACTTCAACTTCAAACTCAACTTCAACTTTAACTTCAACTTCAACTTCAACTTCAACTTCAACTTCAACTTCAACTTCAACTTCAATTTCAACTTCAACTTCAACTTCAACTTCAACTTCAACTTCAACTTCAACTTCAACTTCAACTTCAACTTCAACTTCAACTTCATCTTCAATTTTCTCTTCAACTTCAACTTCAACTTCAATTTTCTTTTCAACCTCAACTACAACTTCAGCTTCAATTTTGTCTTCAACTTAAACCTCAACTTTAAATTCTCCTTCAAATTGAACTTCAACTTTGACTTCAAATTCAAACTCAACTTCAACTTTAACTTCAACTTTAACTTCAACTTCAACTTTAACTTTAACTTCAACTCCAATTTCAACTTCAACTTCAACTTCAATTTCAACTTCAAATTCATCGTCAACTTCAACTTCAACTTCAATTTTAACTTCAACTTCAACTTCAACTTCAATTTCAACTTCAACTTCAACTTTAACTTCAACTTCAAACTCAACTTCAACTTTAACTTCAAACTCAACTTCAACTTCAACTTCAACTTCAACTTCAACTTCAACTTCAACTTCAACTTCAATTTCAACTTCAACTTCAACTTCAACTTCAACTTCAACTTCAACTTCAACTTCAACTTCAACTTCAACTTCAACTTCATCTTCAATTTTCTCTTCAACTTCAACTTCAACTTCAATTTTCTTTTCAACCTCAACTACAACTTCAGCTTCAATTTTGTCTTCAACTTAAACCTCAACTTTAAATTCTCCTTCAAATTGAACTTCAACTTTGACTTCAAATTCAAACTCAACTTCAACTTTAACTTCAACTTTAACTTCAACTTTAACTTCAACTTTAACTTCAACTTTAACTTCAACTTTAACTTCAACTTTAACTTCAACTTTAACTTCAACTTTAACTTCAACTTTAACTTCAACTTTAACTTCAACTTTAACTTCAACTTTAACTTCAACTTTAACTTCAACTTTAACTTCAACTTTAACTTCAACTTTAACTTCAACTTTAACTTCAACTTCAACTTTAACTTTAACTTCAACTCCAATTTCAACTTCAGCTTCAACTTCAATTTCAACTTCAAATTCATCGTCAACTTCAACTTCAACTTCAATTTTAACTTCAACTTCAACTTCAACTTCAATTTCAACTTCAACTTCAACTTTAACTTCAACTTCAAACTCAACTTCAACTTTAACTTCAAACTCAACTTCAACTTCAACTTCAACTTAAGCTTCATCTTCAATTTTCTCTTCAACTTCAACTTCAACTTCATTTTTTTTTTGAACCTCAACTACAACTTCAGCTTCAATTTTGTCTTCAACTTAAACCTCAACTTTAAATTCTCCTTCAAATTGAACTTCAACTTTGACTTCAAATTCGAACTCAACTTCAACTTTAACTTCAACTTTAACTTCAACTTCAACTTTAACTTTAACTTCAACTCCAATTTCAACTTTAACTTCAACTTCAATTTCAACTTCAAATTCATCGTCAACTTCAACTTCAACTTCAATTTTAACTTCAACTTCAACTTCAACTTCAATTTCAACTTCAACTTCAACTTTAACTTCAACTTCAAACTCAACTTCAACTTTAACTTCAAACTCAACTTCAACTTCAACTTCAACTTCAACTTCAACTTCAACTTCAACTTCAACTTCAACTTCAACTTCATCTTCAATTTTCTCTTCAACTTCAACTTCAACTTCAATTTTCTTTTCAACCTCAACTACAACTTCAGCTTCAATTTTGTCTTCACCTTAAACCTCAACTTTAAATTCTCCTTCAAATTGAACTTCAACTTTAACTTCAACTTCAACTTTAACTTCAAACTCAACTTTAACTTCAACTTCAACTTTAACTTTAACTTCAACTAAAATTTCAACTTCAGCTTCAACTTCAATTTCAACTTCAAATTCATCGTAAACTTCAACTTCAACTTCAATTTTAACTTCAACTTCAACTTCAACTTCAATTTCAACTTCAACTTCAACTTTAACTTCAACTTCAACTTCAAACTCAACTTCAACTTTAACTTCAAACTCAACTTCAACTTCAACTTCAACTTCAACTTCAACTTCAACATCAACTTCAATTTCAACTTCAACTTCAACTTCAACTTCAACTTCAACTTCAATTTCAACTTCAACTTCAACTTCAACTTCAACTTCATCTTCAATTTTCTCTTCAACTTAAACTTCAACTTCAATTTTTTTTTCAACCTCAACTACAACTTCAGCTTCAATTTTGTCTTCAACTTCAACTTCAACTTTAAATTCTCCTTCAAATTGAACTTCAACTTTGACTTCAAATTCAAACTCAACTTCAACTTTAACTTCAACTTTAACTTCAACTTTAACTTCAACTTTAACTTCAACTTTAACTTCAACTTTAACTTCAACTTTAACTTCAACTTTAACTTCAACTTTAACTTCAACTTTAACTTCAACTTTAACTTCAACTTCAACTTTAACTTTAACTTCAACTCCAATTTCAACTTCAACTTCAACTTCAACTTCAACTTCAACTTCAACTTCAACTTCAATTTCAACTTCAACTTCAACTTTAACTTCAACTTCAAACTCAACTTCAACTTTAACTTCAAACTCAACTTCAACTTCAACTTCAACTTCAACTTCAAATTCAACTTCAAATTCAACTTCAAATTCAACTTCAATTTCAACTTCAAATTCAACTTCAACTTCAACTTCAACTTCAACTTCAACTTCAACTTCAATTTCAACTTCAACTTCAACTTCAACTTCAACTTCAACTTCAACTTCAACTTCAACCTTAACTTCATCTTCAATTTTCTCTTCAACTTCAACTTCAACTTCAATTTTCTTTTCAACCTCAACTACAACTTCAGCTTCAATTTTGTCTTCAACTTAAACCTCAACTTTAAATTCACCTTCAAATTGAACTTCAACTTTGACTTTAAATTCAAACAAAACTTCAACTTTAACTTCAACTTTAACTTCAACTTTAACTTCAACTTTAACTTCAACTTTAACTTCAACTTCAACTTTAACTTTAACTTCAACTCCAATTTTAACTTCAACTTCAACTTCAATTTCAACTTCAAATTCATCGTCAACTTCAACTTCAACTTCAATTTTAACTTCAACTTCAACTTCAACTTCAATTTCAACTTCAACTTCAACTTTAACTTCAACTTCAAACTCAACTTCAACTTTAACTTCAAACTCAACTTCAACTTCAACTTCAACTTCAACTTCAACTTGAACTTCAATTTCAACTTCAACTTCAACTTCAACTTCAACTTCAACTTCAACTTCAACTTCAACTTCAACTTCATCTTCAATTTTCTCTTCAACTTCAACTTCAACTTCAATTTCAACTTCAACTTCAACTTTAACTTCAACTTCAAACTCAACTTCAACTTTAACTTCAAACTCAACTTCAACTTCAACTTCAACTTCAACTTCAACTTGAACTTCAACTTCAACTTCAACATCAACTTCAATTTCAACTTCAACTTCAACTTCAACTTCAACTTCAACTTCAATTTCAACTTCAACTTCAACTTCAACTTCAACTTCATCTTCAATTTTCTCTTCAACTTCAACTTCAACTTCAATTTTTTTTTCAACCTCAACTACAACTTCAGCTTCAATTTTGTCTTCAACTTCAACTTCAACTTTAAATTCTCCTTCAAATTGGACTTCAACTTTGACTTCAAATTCAAACTCAACTTCAACTTTAACTTCAACTTTAACTTCAACTTTAACTTCAACTTCAACTTTAACTTTAACTTCAACTCCAATTTCAACTTCAACTTCAATTTCAACTTCAAATTCATCGTCAACTTCAACTTCAACTTCAATTTTAACTTCAACTTCAACTTCAACTTCAATTTCAACTTCAACTTAATCTTCAACTTTAACTTCAACTTCAACTTCAACTTCAACTTCAACTTCAACTTCAACTTCAACTTCAACTTCAACTTCAACTTCAACTTCAACTTCAACTTCAAATTCAATTTTGAGTTCAACTTTAGCTTCGACTTTGACTTTGACTTCGACTTCATCTTCAATTTCAACTTCAACTTTGAATTCGACTTCATCTTCAATTTCAACTTCAACTTCAACTTCAATTTCATCTTCAACTTCAACTTCAAATTCAACTTCAAATTCAACTTCAAATTCAACTTCAAATTCAACTTCAAATTCAACTTCAAATTCAACTTCAAATTCAACTTCAAATTCAACTTCAAATTCAACTTCAAATTCAACTTCAAATTCAACTTCAAATTCAACTTCAAATTCAACTTCAAACTTAACTTCAAATTCAACTTCAAATTCAACTTCAATTTTTTCTTCAACTTCAACTTTAGCCTCAACTTCCATTTCAACTTCAACTTTGAATTTGACTTCAACTTCAATTTCAACTTCAACTTCATCTTCAACTTCAACTTCAACTTCAACTTCAACTTCACCTTTAACTTCAACTTCAACTTCAACTTCAACTTCAACTTCAACTTCAACTTCAACTTCAACTTCAACTTCAACTTCAACTTCAACTTCAACTTCAACTTCAACTTCAACTTCAACCTTAACTTCATCTTCAATTTTCTCTTCAACTTCAACTTCAATTTTCTTTTTAACCACAAATACAACTTCAGCTTCAATTTTGTATTCAACTTAAACCTCAACTTTAAATTCTCCTTCAAATTGAACTTCAACTTTGACTTCAAATTCAAACTCAACTTTAACTTTAACTTCAACTTTAACTTCAACTTTAACTTCAACTTTAACTTCAACTTTAACTTCAACTTTAACTTCAACTTTAACTTCAACTTTAACTTCAACTTCAACTTTAACTTTAACTTCAACTCCAATTTCAACTTCAACTTCAACTTCAATTTCAACTTCAAATTCATCGTCAACATCAACTTCAACTTCAATTTTAACTTCAACTTCAACTTCAACTTCAATTTCAACTTCAACTTCAACTTTAACTTCAACTTCAAACTCAACTTCAACTTCAACTTCAACTTCAACTTCAACTTCAACTTCAATTTCAACTTCAAATTCATCGTCAACTTCAACTTCAACTTCAATTTTAACTTCAACTTCAACTTCAACTTCAATTTCAACTTCAACTTCAACTTTAACTTCAACTTCAAACTCAACTTCAACTTTAACTTCCAACTCAACTTCAACTTCAACTTCAACTTCAACTTCAACTTCAATTTTCTTTTCAACCTCAACTACAACTTCAGCTTCAATTTTGTCTTCAACTTAAACCTCAACTTTAAATTCTCCTTCAAATTGAACTTCAACTTTGACTTCAAATTCAAACTCAACTTCAACTTTAACTTCAACTTTAACTTCAACTTTAACTTCAACTTTAACTTCAACTTTAACTTCAACTTTAACTTCAACTTTAACTTCAACTTTAACTTCAACTTTAACTTCAACTTTAACTTCAACTTTAACTTCAACTTTAACTTCAACTTTAACTTCAACTTTAACTTCAACTTTAACTTCAACTTTAACTTCAACTTTAACTTCAACTTTAACTTCAACTTTAACTTCAACTTTAACTTCAACTTTAACTTCAACTTTAACTTCAACTTTAACTTCAACTTTAACTTCAACTTTAACTTCAACTTTAACTTCAACTTTAACTTCAACTTTAACTTCAACTTTAACTTCAACTTTAACTTCAACTTTAACTTCAACTTTAACTTCAACTTTAACTTCAACTTTAACTTCAACTTTAACTTCAACTTTAACTTCAACTTTAACTTCAACTTTAACTTCAACTTTAACTTCAACTTTAACTTCAACTTTAACTTCAACTTTAACTTCAACTTTAACTTCAACTTTAACTTCAACTTTAACTTCAACTTTAACTTCAACTTTAACTTCAACTTTAACTTCAACTTTAACTTCAACTTTAACTTCAACTTTAACTTCAACTTTAACTTCAACTTCAACTTTAACTTTAACTTCAACTCCAATTTCAACTTCAACTTCAACTTCAATTTCAACTTCAAATTCATCGTCAACTTCAACTTCAACTTCAATTTTAACTTCAACTTCAACTTCAACTTCAATTTCAACTTCGACTTCAACTTCAACTTTAACTTCAACTTCAACTTCAACTGCAACTTCAACTTCAACTTCAACTTCAACTTCAACTTCAACTTCAACTTCAACTTCAACTTCAACTTCAACTTCAACTTCAACTTCAACTTCAACTTCAACTTCAACTTCAAATTCAATTTTGAGTTCAACTTTAGCTTCGACTTTGACTTTGACTTCGACTTCATCTTCAATTTCAACTTCAACTTTGAATTCGACTTCATCTTCAATTTCAACTTCAACTTCAACTTCAATTTCATCTTCAACTTCAACTTCAAATTCAACTTCAAATTCAACTTCAAATTCAACTTCAAATTCAACTTCAAATTCAACTTCAAATTCAACTTCAAATTCAACTTCAAATTCAACTTCAAATTCAACTTCAAATTCAACTTCAAATTCAACTTCAAATTCAACTTCAATTTCAACTTCAAATTCAACTTCAAATTCAACTTCAAATTCAACTTCAATTTCAACTTCAAATTCAACTTCAACTTCAATTTCAACTTCAACTTCAACTTCAACTTCAACTTCAACTTCAACTTCAACCTTAACTTCATCTTCAATTTTCTCTTCAACTTCAACTTCAACTTCAATTTTCTTTTCAA
The DNA here is from genome assembly GCA_036925085.1 of Brachycybe producta. Lineage (NCBI taxonomy): Eukaryota > Metazoa > Arthropoda > Diplopoda > Playtdesmida > Andrognathidae > Brachycybe > Brachycybe producta. The sequence goes on from JAUPFP010000077.1 coordinate 298,337, forward strand.
CCTCAACTACAACTTCAGCTTCAATTTTGTCTTCAACTTAAACCTCAACTTTAAATTCACCTTCAAATTGAACTTCAACTTTGACTTTAAATTCAAACAAAACTTCAACTTTAACTTCAACTTTAACTTCAACTTTAACTTCAACTTTAACTTCAACTTTAACTTCAACTTTAACTTCAACTTTAACTTCAACTTTAACTTCAACTTCAACTTTAACTTTAACTTCAACTCCAATTTTAACTTCAACTTCAACTTCAATTTCAACTTCAAATTCATCGTCAACTTCAACTTCAACTTCAATTTTAACTTCAACTTCAACTTCAACTTCAATTTCAACTTCAACTTCAACTTTAACTTCAACTTCAAACTCAACTTCAACTTTAACTTCAAACTCAACTTCAACTTCAACTTCAACTTCAACTTCAACTTGAACTTCAATTTCAACTTCAACTTCAACTTCAACTTCAACTTCAACTTCAACTTCAACTTCAACTTCAACTTCATCTTCAATTTTCTCTTCAACTTCAACTTCAACTTCAATTTTCTTTTCAACCTCAACTACAACTTCAGCTTCAATTTTGTCTTCAACTTAAACCTCATCTTTAAATTCTCCTTCAAATTGAACTTCAACTTTGACTTCAAATTCAAACTCAACTTCAACTTTAACTTCAACTTTAACTTCAACTTTAACTTCAACTTTAACTTCAACTTTAACTTCAACTTTAACTTCAACTTTAACTTCAACTTTAACTTCAACTTTAACTTCAACTTTAACTTCAACTTTAACTTCAACTTTAACTTCAACTTTAACTTCAACTTTAACTTCAACTTTAACTTCAACTTTAACTTCAACTTTAACTTCAACTTTAACTTCAACTTTAACTTCAACTTTAACTTCAACTTTAACTTCAACTTTAACTTCAACTTCAACTTTAACTTTAACTTCAACTCCAATTTCAACTTCAACTTCAACTTCAATTTCAACTTCAAATTCATCGTCAACTTCAACTTCAACTTCAATTTTAACTTCAACTTCAACTTCAACTTCAACTTCAACTTCAACTTCAACTTCAACTTCAACTTCAACTTCAACTTCAACTTCAACTTCAACTTCAAATTCAATTTTGAGTTCAACTTTAGCTTCGACTTTGACTTTGACTTCGACTTCATCTTCAATTTCAACTTCAACTTTGAATTCGACTTCATCTTCAATTTCAACTTCAACTTCAACTTCAATTTCATCTTCAACTTCAACTTCAAATTCAACTTCAAATTCAACTTCAAATTCAACTTCAAATTCAACTTCAAATTCAACTTCAAATTCAACTTCAAATTCAACTTCAATTTCAACTTCAAATTCAACTTCAAATTCAACTTCAAATTTAACTTCAAATTCAACTTGAAATTCAACTTCAATTTTTTCTTCAACTTCAACTTTAGCCTCAACTTCCATTTCAACTTCAACTTTGAATTTGACTTCAACTTCAATTTCAACTTCAACTTCATCTTCAACTTCAACTTCAACTTCAACTTCAACTTCACCTTTAACTTCAACTTCAACTTCAACTTCAACTTCAACTTCAACTTCAACTTCAACTTCAACTTCAACTTCAACTTCAATTTCAACTTCAACTTCAACTTCAACTTCAACTTCAACTTCAACCTTAACTTCATCTTCAATTTTCTCTTCAACTTCAACTTCAACTTCAATTTTCTTTTCAACCTCAACTACAACTTCAGCTTCAATTTTGTCTTCAACTTAAACCTCAACTTTAAATTCTCCTTCAAATTGAACTTCAACTTTGACTTTAAATTCAAACAAAACTTCAACTTTAACTTCAACTTTAACTTCAACTTTAACTTCAACTTTAACTTCAACTTTAACTTCAACTTTAACTTCAACTTTAACTTCAACTTTAACTTCAACTTTAACTTCAACTTTAACTTCAACTTCAACTTTAACTTTAACTTCAACTCCAATTTTAACTTCAACTTCAACTTCAATTTCAACTTCAAATTCATCGTCAACTTCAACTTCAACTTCAATTTTAACTTCAACTTCAACTTCAACTTCAATTTCAACTTCAACTTCAACTTTAACTTCAACTTCAAACTCAACTTCAACTTTAACTTCAAACTCAACTTCAACTTCAACTTCAACTTCAACTTCAACTTCAACTTCAACTTCAATTTCAACTTCAACTTCAACTTCAACTTCAACTTCAACTTCAACTTCAACTTCAACTTCAACTTCAACTTCATCTTCAATTTTCTCTTCAACTTCAACTTCAACTTCAATTTTCTTTTCAACCTCAACTACAACTTCAGCTTCAATTTTGTCTTCAACTTAAACCTCATCTTTAAATTCTCCTTCAAATTGAACTTCAACTTTGACTTCAAATTCAAACTCAACTTCAACTTTAACTTCAACTTTAACTTCAACTTTAACTTCAACTTTAACTTCAACTTTAACTTCAACTTCAACTTCAACTTCAACTTCAACTTCATCTTCAATTTTCTCTTCAACTTCAACTTCAACTTCAATTTTCTTTTCAACCTCAACTACAACTTCAGCTTCAATTTTGTCTTCAACTTAAACCTCATCTTTAAATTCTCCTTCAAATTGAACTTCAACTTTGACTTCAAATTCAAACTCAACTTCAACTTTAACTTCAACTTTAACTTCAACTTTAACTTCAACTTTAACTTCAACTTTAACTTCAACTTTAACTTCAACTTTAACTTCAACTTTAACTTCAACTTCAACTTTAACTTTAACTTCAACTCCAATTTCAACTTCAGCTTCAACTTCAATTTCAACTTCAAATTCATCGTCAACTTCAACTTCAACTTCAATTTTAACTTCAACTTCAACTTCAACTTCAACTTCAATTTCAACTTCAACTTCAACTTTAACTTCAACTTCAAACTCAACTTCAACTTTAACTTCAAACTCAACTTCAACTTCAACTTCAACTTCAACTTAAACTTCATCTTCAATTTTCTCTTCAACTTCAACTTCAACTTCAATTTTCTTTTGAACCTCAACTACAACTTCAGCTTCAATTTTGTCTTCAACTTAAACCTCAACTTTAAATTCTCCTTCAAATTGAACTTCAACTTTGACTTCAAATTCAAACTCAACTTCAACTTCAACTTCATTTTCAACTTCAACTTCAATTTCAACTTCAACTTCAACTTCAACTGCAACTTCAACTTCAACTGCAACTTTAACTTTAACTTTAACTTCAACAGCAACTTTAACTTCAACTGCAACTTCAACTTCAACTGCAACTTCAACTTCAACTTCATTTTCAACTTCAACTTCAATTTCAACTTCAACTTCAACTTCAATATCAATTTCAACTTCAACTTCAACTTCAAATTCAACTTCAACTTCAACTTCAACTTCAACTTCAACTTCAACTTCAACTTCAACTTTAACTTTAACTTTAACTTTAACTTTAACTTTAACTTCAACTGCAACTTTAACTTCAACTGCAACTTCAACTTCAACTGCAACTTCAACTTCAACTTCATTTTCAACTTCAACTTCAATTTCAACTTCAACTTCAACTTCATTTTCAACTTCAACTTCAATTTCAACTTCAACTTTAACTTTAATTTCAACTTCAACTTCAACTTCAACTTCAACTTTAACTTCTACAACTTCAACTTCAACTTTAAATTCTCTTTCAACTTCAAATGCAACTTCAGTTTCAACTTCCACTTCAACTTCAACTTCAACTTCAACTTGAACTTCAATTTCAACTTCAAATTAAATTTCAACTTTAACTTCGACTTCGACTTTAACTTCAACTTCAACTTCATCTTCAACTTCAACTTCAATTTCAACTTCAAATTCAAATTCAATTTCAACTTTAACTTCAATTTCAACTTCAACTTCAACTTCAACTTCAACTTCAACTTCAACTTCAACTTCAACTTCAACTTCAACTTCAACTTCAACTTCAACTTCAACTTCAATTTCAACTTCAAATTAAATTTCAACTTTAACTTCAATTTCAACTTCTACTTCAACTTCAACTTCAACTCCAATTTTAAATTCAACTTCAACTTCAACTTCAATTTTGTGTTCAACTTCAACTTCAATTTTGTGTTCATCTTCAACTTCGACTTTGAATTTGACTTTGACTCTGACTTAAATTTCAACTTCAACTTCAACTCCAACTTCAACTTCAACTCTGAATTCGACTTCAACTTCAAATTCAACTTCAACTTCAATTTCAACTTCAACTTCAACTTCAACTTCAACTTCAAATTCAACTTCAAATTCAACTTCAAATTCAATTTCAAATTCAACTTCAAATTCAACTTCAATTTTTTTTTCAACTTCAACTTTAGCCTCAACTTCCATTTCAACTTCAACTTTGAATTTGACTTCAACTTCAATTTCAACTTCAACTTCATCTTCAACTTCAACTTCAACTTCAACTTCAATTTCAACTTCAACTTCAACTTCACCTTTAACTTCAACTTCAACTTCAACTTCAACTTCAACTTCAACTTCGACTTCATCTTCGACGTCATCTTCGACGTCATCTTCGACTTCATCTTCGACTTCGACTTCGACGTCATCTTCGACGTCATCTTCGACGTCATCTTCGACTTCGACTTCGACGTCATCTTCGACTTCGACTTCGACGTCATCTTCGACTTCGACTTCGACGTCATCTTCGACTTCGACTTTGACTTTGACTTCGACTTCGACTTCGACTTCGACTTCGACTTCGACTTCGACTTCGACTTCGACTTCGACTTCGACTTCGACTTCGACTTCGACTTCGACTTCAAACTCAACTTCGACTTCAAACTCAACTTCGACTTCAACTTCAAACTCAACTTCAACTTCAACTTCAACTTCAACTTCAATTCCAACTTCAAACTCAACTTCAACTTTAACTTCTGCAACTTCAACTTCAACTTCAATTTCAACTTCAACTTTAACTTCAAATTCATCTTCAACTTCAACTTCAACTTCAATTTCAACTTCAACTTCAACTTCACCATCAACTTCAAATTCAACTTCAACTTCAAATTCAACTTCACCTTCAACTTCAACTTCAACTTCAACTTCAATTTTCTCTTCAACTTCAACTTCAACTTCAACTTCAACTTCAACTTCAACTTCAACTTTAACTTTAACTTTAACTTTAACTTCAACTGCAACTTTAACTTCAACTGCAACTTCAACTTCAACTGCAACTTCAACTTCAACTTCATTTTCAACTTCAACTTCAATTTCAACTTCAACTTCAACTTCAATTTCAATTTCAACTTCAACTTCAACTTCAACTTCAACTTCAACTTCAACTTCAACTTTAACTTTAACTTTAACTTTATCTTTAACTTTAACTTCAACTGCAACTTTAACTTCAACTGCAACTTCAACTTCAACTGCAACTTCAACTTCAACTTCATTTTCAACTTCAACTTCAATTTCAACTTCAACTTCAACTTCATTTTCAACTTCAATTTCAATTTCAACTTCAACTTTAACTTCAATTTCAACTTCAACTTCAACTTCATATTCAATTCCAACTTCAAACTCAACTTCAACTTTAACTTCTACAACTTCAACTTCAACTTTAAATTCTCTTTCAACTTCAAATGCAACTTCAGTTTCAACTTCCACTTCAACTTCAACTTCAACTTCAACTTGAACTTCAATTTCAACTTCAAATTAAATTTCAACTTTAACTTCGACTTCGACTTTAACTTCAACTTCAACTTCATCTTCAACTTCAACTTCAATTTCAACTTCAAATTCAAATTCAATTTCAACTTTAACTTCAATTTCAACTTCAACTTCAACTTCAACTTCAACTTCAACTTCAACTTCAATTTCAACTTCAACTTCAACTTCAACTTCAATTTCAACTTCAAATTCAATTTCAACTTTAACTTCAATTTCAACTTCTACTTCAACTTCAACTTCAACTCCAATTTTAAATTCAACTTCAACTTTAACTTCAAACTCAACTTCAACTTTAACTTCAACTTCAATTTTGTGTTCAACTTCAACTTCAATTTTGTGTTCATCTTCAACTTCGACTTTGAATTTGACTTTGACTCTGACTTAAATTTCAACTTCAACTTCAACTCCAACTTCAACTCCAACTTCAACTTCAACTCTGAATTCGACTTCAACTTCAAATTCAACTTCAAATTCAACTTCAAATTCAACTTCAAATTCAACTTCAAATTCAACTTCAAATTCAACTTCAAATTCAGCTTCAAATTCAACTTCAAATTCAACTTCAAATTCAACTTCAAATTCAACTTCAAATTCAACTTCAAATTCAACTTCAAATTCAACTTCAAATTCAACTTCAAATTCAACTTCAAATTCAACTTCAAATTCAACTTCAATTTTTTTTTCAACTTCAACTTTAGCCTCAACTTCCATTTCAACTTCAACTTTGAATTTGACTTCAACTTCAATTTCAACTTCAACTTCATCTTCAACTTCAACTTCAACTTCAACTTCAATTTCAACTTCAACTTCAACTTCACCTTTAACTTCAACTTCAACTTCAACTTCAACTTCAACTTCAACTTTAACTTTAACTTTAACTTTAACTTCAACTGCAACTTTAACTTCAACTGCAACTTCAACTTCAACTGCAACTTCAACTTCAACTTCATTTTCAACTTCAACTTCAATTTCAACTTCAACTTCAACTTCAACTTCAATTTCAATTTCAACTTCAACTTCAACTTCAACTTCAACTTCAACTTCAACTTCAACTTCAACTTCAACTTCAACTTCAACTTCAACTTCAACTTTAAGTTTAACTTTAACTTTAACTTTAACTTTAACTTTAACTTTAACTTTAACTTTAACTTTAACTTTAACTTCAACTGCAACTTTAACTTCAACTGCAACTTCAACTTCAACTGCAACTTCAACTTCAACTTCATTTTCAACTTCAACTTCAATTTCAACTTCAACTTCAACTTCATTTTCAACTTCAACTTCAATTTCAACTTCAACTTTAACTTCAACTTCAATTTCAAAATCAACTTTGAATTCGAATTCATCTTCAATTTCAACTTCAACTTCAACTTCAATTTCAACTTCAACTTCAATTCCAACTTCAAACTCAACTTCAACTTTAACTTCTGCAACTTCAACTTCAACTTTAAATTCTCTTTCAACTTCAAATGCAACTTCAGTTTCAACTTCCACTTCAACTTCAACTTCAACTTCAACTTCAATTTCAACTTCAACTTCAATTTCAACTTTAACTTCGACTTCGACTTTAACTTCAACTTCAACTTCATCTTCAACTTCAACTTCAATTTCAACTTCAAATTCAATTTCAACTTTAACTTCAATTTCAACTTCAACTTCAACTTCAACTTCAACTTCAACTTCAATTTCAACTTCAAATTCAATTTCAACTGTAACTTCAGTTTCAACTTCAACTTCAACTTCAACTTCAACTCCAATTTTAAATTCAACTTCAACTTCAACTTCAACTTCAATTTTGTGTTCATCTTCAACTTCGACTTTGAATTTGATTTTGACTCTGACTTAAATTTCAACTTCAACTTCAACTCTGATTTCGACTTCAACTTCAAATTCAACTTCAAATTCAACTTCAAATTCAACTTCAAATTCAACTTCAAATTCAACTTCAACTTCAACTTTAGCCTCAACTTCCATTTCAACTTCAACTTTGAATTTGTCTTCAACTTCAATTTCAACTTCACCTTTAGCTTCAACTTCAACTTCAACTTCAACTTCAACTTCAACTTCAACTTCAACTTCAAATTCAACTTCAACTTCAACTTCAACTTCAACTTCAATTTCAACTTCAACTTCAACTTCAACTTCAATTTTCTCTTCAACTTCAACTTCAACTTCAATTTTTTCTTCAACCTCAACTTCAACTTCAGCTTCAATTTTGTCTTCAACTTAAACCTCAACTTTAAATTCTCCTTCAACTTGAACTTCAACTTTAACTTCAACTTCAACTTTAACTTCAACTCCAATTTCAACTTCAACTTCAACTCCAATTTCAACTTCAACTTCAACTTTAACTTCAAACTCAACTTCAACTTTAACTTCAACTTCAATTTTAACTTCAACTTCAACTTCACCTTTAGCTGCAACTTCACCTTTAACTTCAACTTCAACTTCAACTTCAACTTCAACTTCAACTTTAACTTTAACTTTAACTTTAACTTCAACTGCAACTTTAACTTCAACTGCAACTTCAACTTCAACTGCAACTTCAACTTCAACTTCATTTTCAACTTCAACTTCAATTTCAACTTCAACTTCAACTTCAATTTCAATTTCAACTTCAACTTCAACTTCAACTTCAACTTCAACTTCAACTTCAACTTCAACTTCAACTTCAACTTCAACTTCAACTTCAACTTTAAGTTTAACTTTAACTTTAACTTTAACTTTAACTTTAACTTTAACTTTAACTTTAACTTTAACTTTAACTTTAACTTTAACTTCAACTGCAACTTTAACTTCAACTGCAACTTCAACTTCAACTGCAACTTCAACTTCAACTTCATTTTCAACTTCAACTTCAATTTCAACTTCAACTTCAACTTCATTTTCAACTTCAACTTCAATTTCAACTTCAACTTTAACTTCAACTTCAATTTCAAAATCAACTTTGAATTCGAATTCATCTTCAATTTCAACTTCAACTTCAACTTCAATTTCAACTTCAACTTCAATTCCAACTTCAAACTCAACTTCAACTTTAACTTCTGCAACTTCAACTTCAACTTTAAATTCTCTTTCAACTTCAAATGCAACTTCAGTTTCAACTTCCACTTCAACTTCAACTTCAACTTCAACTTCAATTTCAACTTCAACTTCAATTTCAACTTTAACTTCGACTTCGACTTTAACTTCAACTTCAACTTCATCTTCAACTTCAACTTCAATTTCAACTTCAAATTCAATTTCAACTTTAACTTCAATTTCAACTTCAACTTCAACTTCAACTTCAACTTCAACTTCAATTTCAACTTCAAATTCAATTTCAACTGTAACTTCAGTTTCAACTTCAACTTCAACTTCAACTTCAACTCCAATTTTAAATTCAACTTCAACTTCAACTTCAACTTCAATTTTGTGTTCATCTTCAACTTCGACTTTGAATTTGATTTTGACTCTGACTTAAATTTCAACTTCAACTTCAACTCTGATTTCGACTTCAACTTCAAATTCAACTTCAAATTCAACTTCAAATTCAACTTCAAATTCAACTTCAAATTCAACTTCAACTTCAACTTTAGCCTCAACTTCCATTTCAACTTCAACTTTGAATTTGTCTTCAACTTCAATTTCAACTTCACCTTTAGCTTCAACTTCAACTTCAACTTCAACTTCAACTTCAACTTCAACTTCAACTTCAAATTCAACTTCAACTTCAACTTCAACTTCAACTTCAACTTCAACTTCAATTTCAACTTCAACTTCAACTTCAACTTCAATTTTCTCTTCAACTTCAACTTCAACTTCAATTTTTTCTTCAACCTCAACTTCAACTTCAGCTTCAATTTTGTCTTCAACTTAAACCTCAACTTTAAATTCTCCTTCAACTTGAACTTCAACTTTAACTTCAACTTCAACTTTAACTTCAACTCCAATTTCAACTTCAACTTCAACTCCAATTTCAACTTCAACTTCAACTTTAACTTCAAACTCAACTTCAACTTTAACTTCAACTTCAATTTTAACTTCAACTTCAACTTCACCTTTAGCTGCAACTTCAACTTCAACTTCAACTTCAACTTCAACTTCAACTTCAACTTCAAATTCAACTTCAACTTCAACTTCAACTTCAACTTCAACTTCAACTTCATCTTCAACTTCAATTTTCTCTTCAACTTCAACTTCAACTTCAATTTTTTCTTCAACCTCAACTTCAACTTCAGCTTCAATTTTGTCTTCAACTTAAACGTCAACTTTAAATTCTCATTCAACTTGAACTTCAACTTTAACTTCAACTTCAACTTTAACTTCAACTCCAATTTCAACTTCAACTTCAACTTCAATTTCAACTTCAACTTCATCGTCAACTTCAACTTCAACTTCAATTTTAACTTCAACTTCAACTTCAACTTCAACTTTAACTTTAACTTTAACTTTAACTTCAACTGCAACTTTAACTTCAACTGCAACTTCAACTTCAACTGCAACTTCAACTTCAACTTCATTTTCAACTTCAACTTCAATTTCAACTTCAACTTCAACTTCATTTTCAACTTCAACTTCAATTTCAACTTCAACTTTAACTTCAATTTCAACTTCAACTTCAACTTCACCTTTAGCTTCAACTTTAACTTCAACTTCAACTTCAACTTCAACTTCAACTTCAACTTCAACTTCAACTTCAACTTTAAGTTTAACTTTAACTTTAACTTTAACTTTAACTTTAACTTTAACTTTAACTTCAACTGCAACTTTAACTTCAACTGCAACTTCAACTTCAACTGCAACTTCAACTTCAACTTCATTTTCAACTTCAACTTGAATTTCAACTTCAACTTCAACTTCATTTTCAACTTCAACTTCAATTTCAACTTCAACTTTAACTTCAACTTCAATTTCAAAATCAACTTTGAATTCGAATTCATCTTCAATTTCAACTTCAACTTCAACTTCAATTTCAACTTCAACTTCAATTCCAACTCTAAACTCAACTTCAACTTTAACTTCTGCAACTTCAACTTCAACTTTAAATTCTCTTTCAACTTCAAATGCAACTTCAGTTTCAACTTCCACTTGAACTTGAACTTGAACTTCAACTTCAACTTCAATTTCAACTTTAACTTCGACTTCGACTTTAACTTCAACTTCAACTTCATCTTCAACTTCAACTTCAATTTCAACTTCAAATTCAATTTCAACTTTAACTTCAATTTCAACTTCAACTTCAACTTCAACTTCAACTTCAACTTCAACTTCAACTTCAACTTCAACTCCAATTTTAAATTCAACTTCAACTTCAACTTCAACTTCAATTTTGTGTTCATCTTCAACTTCGACTTTGAATTTGATTTTGACTCTGACTTAAATTTCAACTTCAACTTCAACTCTGATTTCGACTTCAACTTCAAATTCAACTTCAAATTCAACATCAAATTCAACTTCAAATTCTACTTCAACTTGAACTTCAACTTCGATTCTGACTTCAACTTCGACTAAATCTCAACTTCAACTTCAACTTCAATTTCAACTTGAACTTCAACTTTGAATTCGACTTCATCTTCAATTTCAACTTCAACTTCAACTTCAAATTCAACTTCAAATTCAACTTCAAATTCAACTTCAAATTCAAATTCAAATTCAACTTCAAATTCAACTTCAAATTCAACTTCAAATTCAACTTCAAATTCAACTTCAAATTCAACTTCAACTTCAACTTTAGCCTCAACTTCCATTTCAACTTCAACTTTGAATTTGTCTTCAACTTCAATTTCAAATTCAACTTCATCTTCAACTTCAACTTCAACTTCAATTTCAACTTCAACTTCAACTTCACCTTTAGCTTCAACTTCAACTTCAACTTCAACTTCAACTTCAACTTCAAATTCAACTTCAACTTTAACTTCAACTTCAACTTCAATTTCAACTTCAACTTCAACTTCAACTTCAATTTTCTCTTCAACTTCAACTTCAACTTCAATTTTTTCTTCAACCTCAACTTCAACTTCAGCTTCAATTTTGTCTTCAACTTAAACCTCAACTTTAAATTCTCCTTCAACTTGAACTTCAACTTTAACTTCAACTTCAACTTTAACTTCAACTCCAATTTCAACTTCAACTTCAACTCCAATTTCAACTTCAACTTCAACTTTAACTTCAAACTCAACTTCAACTTTAACTTCAACTTCAATTTCAACTTCAACTTCAACTTCACCTTTAGCTGCAACTTCAACTTTAACTTCAACTTCAACTTCAACTTCAACTTCAACTTCAACTTCAACTTCAACTTCAACTTCAACTTCATCTTCAACTTCAATTTTCTCTTCAACTTCAACTTCAACTTCAATTTTTTCTTCAACCTCAACTTCAACTTCAGCTTCAATTTTGTCTTCAACTTAAACCTCAACTTTAAATTCTCATTCAACTTGAACTTCAACTTTAACTTCAACTTCAACTTTAACTTCAACTCCAATTTCAACTTCAACTTCAACTTCAATTTCAACTTCAACTTCATCGTCAACTTCAACTTCAACTTCAATTTTAACTTCAACTTCAACTTCAACTTCAACTTTAACTTTAACTTTAACTTCAACTGCAACTTTAACTTCAACTGCAACTTCAACTTCAACTGCAACTTCAACTTCAACTTCATTTTCAACTTCAAATTCAACTTCAACTTCAACTTCAACTTCAACTTCAATTTCAACTTCAACTTCAACTTCAACTTCAATTTTCTCTTCAACTTCAACTTCAACTTCAATTTTTTCTTCAACCTCAACTTCAACTTCAACTTCAATTTTTTCTTCAACTTCAACTTCAACTTCAGCTTCAATTTTGTCTTCAACTTAAACCTCAACTTTAAATTCTCATTCAACTTGAACTTCAACTTTAACTTCAACTTCAACTTTAACTTCAACTCCAATTTCAACTTCAACTTCAACTTCAATTTCAACTTCAACTTCATCGTCAACTTCAACTTCAACTTCAATTTTAACTTCAACTTCAACTTCAACTTTAACTTTAACTTTAACTTTAACTTCAACTGCAACTTTAACTTCAACTGCAACTTCAACTTCAACTGCAACTTCAACTTCAACTTCATTTTCAACTTCAACTTCAATTTCAACTTCAACTTCAACTTCATTTTCAACTTCAACTTCAATTTCAACTTCAACTTTAACTTCAATTTCAACTTCAACTTCAACTTCACCTTTAGCTTCAACTTTAACTTCAACTTCAACTTCAACTTCAACTGCAACTTCAACTTCAACTTCATTTTCAACTTCAACTTCAATTTCAACTTCAACTTCAACTTCATTTTCAACTTCAACTTCAATTTCAACTTCAACTTTAACTTCAACTTCAATTTCAAAATCAACTTTGAATTCGAATTCATCTTCAATTTCAACTTCAACTTCAACTTCAATTTCAACTTCAACTTCAATTTTGTGTTCATCTTCAACTTCGACTTTGAATTTGACTTTGACTCTGACTTAAATTTCAACTTCAACTTCAACTCCAACTTCAACTTCAACTCTGAATTCGACTTCAACTTCAAATTCAACTTCAACTTCAATTTCAACTTCAACTTCAACTTCAACTTCAACTTCAAATTCAACTTCAAATTCAACTTCAAATTCAATTTCAAATTCAACTTCAAATTCAACTTCAATTTTTTTTTCAACTTCAACTTTAGCCTCAACTTCCATTTCAACTTCAACTTTGAATTTGACTTCAACTTCAATTTCAACTTCAACTTCATCTTCAACTTCAACTTCAACTTCAACTTCAATTTCAACTTCAACTTCAACTTCACCTTTAACTTCAACTTCAACTTCAACTTCAACTTCAACTTCGACGTCATCTTCGACGTCATCTTCGACGTCATCTTCGACGTCATCTTCGACTTCGACTTCGACGTCATCTTCGACGTCATCTTCGACTTCGACTTCGACGTCATCTTCGACTTCGACTTCGACGTCATCTTCGACTTCGACTTCGACGTCATCTTCGACTTCGACTTTGACTTTGACTTCGACTTCGACTTCGACTTCGACTTCGACTTCGACTTCGACTTCGACTTCGACTTCGACTTCGACTTCAAACTCAACTTCGACTTCAAACTCAACTTCGACTTCAACTTCAAACTCAACTTCAACTTCAACTTCAACTTCAACTTCAATTCCAACTTCAAACTCAACTTCAACTTTAACTTCTGCAACTTCAACTTCAACTTCAATTTCAACTTCAACTTTAACTTCAAATTCATCTTCAACTTCAACTTCAATTTCAACTTCAACTTCAACTTCACCATCAACTTCAAATTCAACTTCAACTTCAAATTCAACTTCACCTTCAACTTCAACTTCAACTTCAACTTCAATTTTCTCTTCAACTTCAACTTCAACTTCAACTTCAACTTCAACTTCAACTTCAACTTTAACTTTAACTTTAACTTTAACTTCAACTGCAACTTTAACTTCAACTGCAACTTCAACTTCAACTGCAACTTCAACTTCAACTTCATTTTCAACTTCAACTTCAATTTCAACTTCAACTTCAACTTCAATTTCAATTTCAACTTCAACTTCAACTTCAACTTCAACTTCAACTTCAACTTCAACTTAAACTTCAACTTCAACTTTAACTTTAACTTTAACTTTATCTTTAACTTTAACTTCAACTGCAACTTTAACTTCAACTGCAACTTCAACTTCAACTGCAACTTCAACTTCAACTTCATTTTCAACTTCAACTTCAATTTCAACTTCAACTTCAACTTCATTTTCAACTTCAACTTCAATTTCAACTTCAACTTTAACTTCAATTTCAACTTCAACTTCAACTTCATATTCAATTCCAACTTCAAACTCAACTTCAACTTTAACTTCTACAACTTCAACTTCAACTTTAAATTCTCTTTCAACTTCAAATGCAACTTCAGTTTCAACTTCCACTTCAACTTCAACTTCAACTTCAACTTGAACTTCAATTTCAACTTCAAATTAAATTTCAACTTTAACTTCGACTTCGACTTTAACTTCAACTTCAACTTCATCTTCAACTTCAACTTCAATTTCAACTTCAAATTCAAATTCAATTTCAACTTTAACTTCAATTTCAACTTCAACTTCAACTTCAACTTCAACTTCAACTTCAACTTCAACTTCAATTTCAACTTCAACTTCAACTTCAACTTCAATTTCAACTTCAAATTCAATTTCAACTTTAACTTCAATTTCAACTTCTACTTCAACTTCAACTTCAACTCCAATTTTAAATTCAACTTCAACTTTAACTTCAAACTCAACTTCAACTTTAACTTCAACTTCAATTTTGTGTTCAACTTCAACTTCAATTTTGTGTTCATCTTCAACTTCGACTTTGAATTTGACTTTGACTCTGACTTAAATTTCAACTTCAACTTCAACTCCAACTTCAACTCCAACTTCAACTCCAACTTCAACTTCAACTCTGAATTCGACTTCAACTTCAAATTCAACTTCAAATTCAACTTCAAATTCAACTTCAAATTCAACTTCATATTCAGCTTCAAATTCAACTTCAAATTCAACTTCAAATTCAACTTCAAATTCAACTTCAAATTCAACTTCAAATTCAACTTCAAATTCAACTTCAAATTCAACTTCAAATTCAACTTCAATTTTTTTTTCAACTACAACTTTAGCCTCAACTTCCATTTCAACTTCAACTTCAACTTCACCTTTAACTTCAACTTCAACTTCAACTTCAACTTCATTTTCAACTTCAACTTCAATTTCAACTTCAACTTCAACTTCAACTTCAATTTCAATTTCAACTTCAACTTCAACTTCAACTTCAACTTCAACTTCAACTTCAACTTCAACTTCAACTTCAACTTCAACTTCAACTTTAACTTCAACTTCAATTTCAAAATCAACTTTGAATTCGAATTCATCTTCAATTTGAACTTCAACTTCAACTTCAATTTCAACTTCAACTTCAATTCCAACTTCAAACTCAACTTCAACTTTAACTCTGCAACTTCAACTTCAACTTTAAATTCTCTTTCAACTTCAAATGCAACTTCAGTTTCAACTTCCACTTCAACTTCAACTTCAACTTCAACTTCAATTTCAACTTCAACTTCAATTTCAACTTTAACTTCGACTTCGACTTTAACTTCAACTTCAACTTCATCTTCAACTTCAACTTCAATTTCAACTTCAAATTCAATTTCAACTTTAACTTCAATTTCAACTTCAACTTCAACTTCAACTTCAACTTCAACTTCAATTTCAACTTCAAATTCAATTTCAACTGTAACTTCAGTTTCAACTTCAACTTCAACTTCAACTTCAACTCCAATTTTAAATTCAACTTCAACTTCAACTTCAACTTCAATTTTGTGTTCATCTTCAACTTCGACTTTGAATTTGATTTTGACTCTGACTTAAATTTCAACTTCAACTTCAACTCTGATTTCGACTTCAACTTCAAATTCAACTTCAAATTCAACATCAAATTCAACTTCAAATTCAACTTCAACTTGAACTTCAACTTCGATTCTGACTTCAACTTCGACTAAATCTCAACTTCAACTTCAACTTCAATTTCAACTTGAACTTCAACTTTGAATTCGACTTCATCTTCAATTTCAACTTCAACTTCAACTTCAAATTCAACTTCAAATTCAACTTCAAATTCAACTTCAAATTCAACTTAAGCCTCAACTTCCATTTCAACTTCAACTTTGAATTTGTCTTCAACTTCAATTTCAAATTCAACTTCATCTTCAACTTCAACTTCAACTTCAATTTCAACTTCAACTTCAACTTCACCTTTAGCTTCAACTTCAACTTCAACTTCAACTTCAACTTCAACTTCAACTTCAACTTCAACTTCAAATTCAACTTCAACTTCAACTTCAACTTCAACTTCAATTTCAACTTCAACTTCAACTTCAACTTCAATTTTCTCTTCAACTTCAACTTCAACTTCAATTTTTTCTTCAACCTCAACTTCAACTTCAGCTTCAACTTCAGCTTCAATTTTGTCTTCAACTTAAACCTCAACTTTAAATTCTCCTTCAACTTGAACTTCAACTTTAACTTCAACTTCAACTTTAACTTCAACTCCAATTTCAACTTCAACTTCAACTCCAATTTCAACTTCAACTTCAACTTTAACTTCAAACTCAACTTCAACTTTAACTTCAACTTCAATTTTAACTTCAACTTCACCTTTAGCTGCAACTTCAACTTCAACTTCAACTTCAACTTCAACTTCAACTTCAACTTCAAATTCAACTTCAACTTCAACTTCAACTTCAACTTCAACTTCAACTTCATCTTCAACTTCAACTTCAAATTCAACTTCAAATTCAACTTCAACTTCAACTTTAGCCTCAACTTCCATTTCAACTTCAACTTTGAATTTGTCTTCAACTTCAATTTCAAATTCAACTTCATCTTCAACTTCAACTTCAACTTCAATTTCAACTTCAACTTCAACTTCACCTTTAGCTTCAACTTCAACTTCAACTTCAACTTCAACTTCAACTTCAACTTCAACTTCAACTTCAACTTCAACTTCAACTTCAACTTCAATTTCAACTTCAACTTCAACTTCAACTTCAATTTTCTCTTCAACTTCAACTTCAACTTCAATTTTTTCTTCAACCTCAACTTCAACTTCAGCTTCAATTTTGTCTTCAACTTAAACCTCAACTTTAAATTCTCCTTCAACTTGAACTTCAACTTTAACTTCAACTTCAACTTTAACTTCAACTCCAATTTCAACTTCAACTTCAACTCCAATTTCAACTTCAACTTCAACTTTAACTTCAAACTCAACTTCAACTTTAACTTCAACTTCAATTTCAACTTCAACTTTAGCCTCAACTTCCATTTCAACTTCAACTTTGAATTTGTCTTCAACTTCAATTTCAAATTCAACTTCATCTTCAACTTCAACTTCAACTTCAATTTCAACTTCAACTTCAACTTCACCTTTAGCTTCAACTTCAACTTCAACTTCAACTTCAACTTCAACTTCATCTTCAACTTCAATTTTCTCTTCATTTTCAACTTCAACTTCAATTTCAACTTCATTTTCAACTTCAACTTCAATTTCAACTTCAACTTTAACTTCAATTTCAACTTCAACTTCAACTTCACCTTTAGCTTCAACTTTAACTTCAACTTCAACTTCAACTTCAACTGCAACTTCAACTTCAACTTCATTTTCAACTTCAACTTCAATTTCAACTTCAACTTCAACTTCATTTTCAACTTCAACTTCAATTTCAACTTCAACTTTAACTTCAACTTCAATTTCAAAATCAACTTTGAATTCGAATTCATCTTCAATTTCAACTTCAACTTCAACTTCAATTTCAACTTCAACTTCAATTCCAACTTCAAACTCAACTTCAACTTTAACTTCTGCAACTTCAACTTCAACTTTAAATTCTCTTTCAACTTCAAATGCAACTTCAGTTTCAACTTCCACTTGAACTTGAACTTGAACTTGAACTTCAACTTCAATTTCAACTTCAACTTCAATTTCAACTTTAACTTCGACTTCGACTTTAACTTCAACTTCAACTTCATCTTCAACTTCAACTTCAATTTCAACTTCAAATTCAATTTCAACTTTAACTTCAATTTCAACTTCAACTTCAACTTCAACTTCAACTTCAACTTCAATTTCAACTTCAAATTCAATTTCAACTTTAACTTCAGTTTCAACTTCAACTTGAACTTCAACTTCAACTCCAATTTTAAATTCAACTTCAACTTCAACTTCAACTTCAATTTTGTGTTCATCTTCAACTTCGACTTTGAATTTGATTTTGACTCTGACTTAAATTTCAACTTCAACTTCAACTCTGATTTTGACTTCAACTTCAAATTCAACTTCAAATTCAACATCAAATTCAATTTCAAATTCAACTTCAACTTGAACTTCAACTTCGATTCTGATTTCAACTTCGACTAAATCTCAACTTCAACTTCAACTTCAATTTCAACTTGAACTTCAACTTTGAATTCGACGTCATCTTCAATTTCAACTTCAACTTCAACTTCAACTTCAACTTCAACTTCAACTTCAACTTCAACTTCAACTTCAACTTCAACTTCAACTTTAACTTCAACTTCAATTTCAAAATCAACTTTGAATTCGAATTCATCTTCAATTTGAACTTCAACTTCAACTTCAATTTCAACTTCAACTTCAATTCCAACTTCAAACTCAACTTCAACTTTAACTCTGCAACTTCAACTTCAACTTTAAATTCTCTTTCAACTTCAAATGCAACTTCAGTTTCAACTTCCACTTCAACTTCAACTTCAACTTCAACTTCAATTTCAACTTCAACTTCAATTTCAACTTTAACTTCGACTTCGACTTTAACTTCAACTTCAACTTCATCTTCAACTTCAACTTCAATTTCAACTTCAAATTCAATTTCAACTTTAACTTCAATTTCAACTTCAACTTCAACTTCAACTTCAACTTCAACTTCAATTTCAACTTCAAATTCAATTTCAACTGTAACTTCAGTTTCAACTTCAACTTCAACTTCAACTTCAACTCCAATTTTAAATTCAACTTCAACTTCAACTTCAACTTCAATTTTGTGTTCATCTTCAACTTCGACTTTGAATTTGATTTTGACTCTGACTTAAATTTCAACTTCAACTTCAACTCTGATTTCGACTTCAACTTCAAATTCAACTTCAAATTCAACATCAAATTCAACTTCAAATTCAACTTCAACTTGAACTTCAACTTCGATTCTGACTTCAACTTCGACTAAATCTCAACTTCAACTTCAACTTCAATTTCAACTTGAACTTCAACTTTGAATTCGACTTCATCTTCAATTTCAACTTCAACTTCAACTTCAAATTCAACTTCAAATTCAACTTCAAATTCAACTTCAAATTCAACTTAAGCCTCAACTTCCATTTCAACTTCAACTTTGAATTTGTCTTCAACTTCAATTTCAAATTCAACTTCATCTTCAACTTCAACTTCAACTTCAATTTCAACTTCAACTTCAACTTCACCTTTAGCTTCAACTTCAACTTCAACTTCAACTTCAACTTCAACTTCAACTTCAACTTCAACTTCAAATTCAACTTCAACTTCAACTTCAACTTCAACTTCAATTTCAACTTCAACTTCAACTTCAACTTCAATTTTCTCTTCAACTTCAACTTCAACTTCAATTTTTTCTTCAACCTCAACTTCAACTTCAGCTTCAACTTCAGCTTCAATTTTGTCTTCAACTTAAACCTCAACTTTAAATTCTCCTTCAACTTGAACTTCAACTTTAACTTCAACTTCAACTTTAACTTCAACTCCAATTTCAACTTCAACTTCAACTCCAATTTCAACTTCAACTTCAACTTTAACTTCAAACTCAACTTCAACTTTAACTTCAACTTCAATTTTAACTTCAACTTCACCTTTAGCTGCAACTTCAACTTCAACTTCAACTTCAACTTCAACTTCAACTTCAACTTCAAATTCAACTTCAACTTCAACTTCAACTTCAACTTCAACTTCAACTTCATCTTCAACTTCAACTTCAAATTCAACTTCAAATTCAACTTCAACTTCAACTTTAGCCTCAACTTCCATTTCAACTTCAACTTTGAATTTGTCTTCAACTTCAATTTCAAATTCAACTTCATCTTCAACTTCAACTTCAACTTCAATTTCAACTTCAACTTCAACTTCACCTTTAGCTTCAACTTCAACTTCAACTTCAACTTCAACTTCAACTTCAACTTCAACTTCAACTTCAACTTCAACTTCAACTTCAACTTCAATTTCAACTTCAACTTCAACTTCAACTTCAATTTTCTCTTCAACTTCAACTTCAACTTCAATTTTTTCTTCAACCTCAACTTCAACTTCAGCTTCAATTTTGTCTTCAACTTAAACCTCAACTTTAAATTCTCCTTCAACTTGAACTTCAACTTTAACTTCAACTTCAACTTTAACTTCAACTCCAATTTCAACTTCAACTTCAACTCCAATT
Source organism: Brachycybe producta (assembly GCA_036925085.1). NCBI lineage: Eukaryota > Metazoa > Arthropoda > Diplopoda > Playtdesmida > Andrognathidae > Brachycybe > Brachycybe producta. The sequence goes on from JAUPFP010000077.1 coordinate 319,090, forward strand.
TCAACTTCAACTTCAACTTTAACTTCAAACTCAACTTCAACTTTAACTTCAACTTCAATTTCAACTTCAACTTTAGCCTCAACTTCCATTTCAACTTCAACTTTGAATTTGTCTTCAACTTCAATTTCAAATTCAACTTCATCTTCAACTTCAACTTCAACTTCAATTTCAACTTCAACTTCAACTTCACCTTTAGCTTCAACTTCAACTTCAACTTCAACTTCAACTTCAACTTCATCTTCAACTTCAATTTTCTCTTCATTTTCAACTTCAACTTCAATTTCAACTTCATTTTCAACTTCAACTTCAATTTCAACTTCAACTTTAACTTCAATTTCAACTTCAACTTCAACTTCACCTTTAGCTTCAACTTTAACTTCAACTTCAACTTCAACTTCAACTGCAACTTCAACTTCAACTTCATTTTCAACTTCAACTTCAATTTCAACTTCAACTTCAACTTCATTTTCAACTTCAACTTCAATTTCAACTTCAACTTTAACTTCAACTTCAATTTCAAAATCAACTTTGAATTCGAATTCATCTTCAATTTCAACTTCAACTTCAACTTCAATTTCAACTTCAACTTCAATTCCAACTTCAAACTCAACTTCAACTTTAACTTCTGCAACTTCAACTTCAACTTTAAATTCTCTTTCAACTTCAAATGCAACTTCAGTTTCAACTTCCACTTGAACTTGAACTTGAACTTGAACTTCAACTTCAATTTCAACTTCAACTTCAATTTCAACTTTAACTTCGACTTCGACTTTAACTTCAACTTCAACTTCATCTTCAACTTCAACTTCAATTTCAACTTCAAATTCAATTTCAACTTTAACTTCAATTTCAACTTCAACTTCAACTTCAACTTCAACTTCAACTTCAATTTCAACTTCAAATTCAATTTCAACTTTAACTTCAGTTTCAACTTCAACTTGAACTTCAACTTCAACTCCAATTTTAAATTCAACTTCAACTTCAACTTCAACTTCAATTTTGTGTTCATCTTCAACTTCGACTTTGAATTTGATTTTGACTCTGACTTAAATTTCAACTTCAACTTCAACTCTGATTTTGACTTCAACTTCAAATTCAACTTCAAATTCAACATCAAATTCAATTTCAAATTCAACTTCAACTTGAACTTCAACTTCGATTCTGATTTCAACTTCGACTAAATCTCAACTTCAACTTCAACTTCAATTTCAACTTGAACTTCAACTTTGAATTCGACGTCATCTTCAATTTCAACTTCAACTTCAACTTCAAATTCAACTTCAAATTCAACTTCAAATTCAACTTCAAATTCAAATTCAAATTCAACTTCAAATTCAACTTCAAATTCAACTTCAAATTCAACTTCAAATTCAACTTCAAATTCAACTTCAACTTCAACTTTAGGCTCAACTTCCATTTCAACTTCAACTTTGAATTTGTCTTCAACTTCAATTTCAAATTCAACTTCATCTTCAACTTCAACTTCAACTTCAATTTCAACTTCAACTTCAACTTCACCTTTAGCTTCAACTTCAACTTCAACTTCAACTTCACCTTCAACTTCAAATTCAACTTCAACTTCAACTTCAACTTCAACTTCAACTTCAACTTCAACTTCAACTTTAACTTTAACTTTAACTTTAACTTCAACTGCAACTTTAACTTCAACTGCAACTTCAACTTCAACTGCAACTTCAACTTCAACTTCATTTTCAACTTCAACTTCAATTTCAACTTCAACTTCAACTTCAACTTCAATTTCAATTTCAACTTCAACTTCAACTTCAACTTCAACTTCAACTTCAACTTCAACTTCAACTTCAACTTCAACTTCAACTTCAACTTCAACTTCAACTTCAACTTTAAGTTTAACTTTAACTTTAACTTTAACTTTAACTTTAACTTTAACTTTAACTTTAACTTTAACTTCAACTGCAACTTTAACTTCAACTGCAACTTCAACTTCAACTGCAACTTCAACTTCAACTTCATTTTCAACTTCAACTTCAATTTCAACTTCAACTTTAACTTCAACTTCAATTTCAAAATCAACTTTGAATTCGAATTCATCTTCAATTTCAACTTCAACTTCAACTTCAATTTCAACTTCAACTTCAATTCCAACTTCAAACTCAACTTCAACTTTAACTTCTGCAACTTCAACTTCAACTTTAAATTCTCTTTCAACTTCAAATGCAACTTCAGTTTCAACTTCCACTTCAACTTCAACTTCAACTTCAACTTCAATTTCAACTTCAACTTCAATTTCAACTTTAACTTCGACTTCGACTTTAACTTCAACTTCAACTTCATCTTCAACTTCAACTTCAATTTCAACTTCAAATTCAATTTCAACTTTAACTTCAATTTCAACTTCAACTTCAACTTCAACTTCAACTTCAACTTCAATTTCAACTTCAAATTCAATTTCAACTGTAACTTCAGTTTCAACTTCAACTTCAACTTCAACTTCAACTCCAATTTTAAATTCAACTTCAACTTCAACTTCAACTTCAATTTTGTGTTCATCTTCAACTTCGACTTTGAATTTGATTTTGACTCTGACTTAAATTTCAACTTCAACTTCAACTCTGATTTCGACTTCAACTTCAAATTCAACTTCAAATTCAACATCAAATTCAACTTCAAATTCAACTTCAACTTGAACTTCAACTTCGATTCTGACTTCAACTTCGACTAAATCTCAACTTCAACTTCAACTTCAATTTCAACTTGAACTGCAACTTTGAATTCGACTTCATCTTCAATTTCAACTTCAACTTCAACTTCAAATTCAACTTCAAATTCAACTTCAAATTCAACTTCAAATTCAAATTCAAATTCAACTTCAAATTCAACTTCAAATTCAACTTCAAATTCAACTTCAAATTCAACTTCAAATTCAACTTCAAATTCAACTTTAGCCTCAACTTCCATTTCAACTTCAACTTTGAATTTGTCTTCAACTTCAATTTCAAATTCAACTTCATCTTCAACTTCAACTTCAACTTCAATTTCAACTTCAACTTCAACTTCACCTTTAGCTTCAACTTCAACTTCAACTTCAACTTCAACTTCAACTTCAACTTCAACTTCAAGTTCAACTTCAACTTCAACTTCAACTTCAACTTCAATTTCAACTTCAACTTCAACTTCAACTTCAATTTTCTCTTCAACTTCAACTTCAACTTCAATTTTTTCTTCAACCTCAACTTCAACTTCAGCTTCAATTTTGTCTTCAACTTAAACCTCAACTTTAAATTCTCCTTCAACTTGAACTTCAACTTTAACTTCAACTTCAACTTTAACTTCAACTCCAATTTCAACTTCAACTTCAACTCCAATTTCAACTTCAACTTCAACTTTAACTTCAAACTCAACTTCAACTTTAACTTCAACTTCAATTTTAACTTCAACTTCAACTTCACCTTTAGCTGCAACTTCAACTTCAACTTCAACTTCAACTTCAACTTCAACTTCAACTTCAACTTCAAATTCAACTTCAACTTCAACTTCAACTTCAACTTCAACTTCATCTTCAACTTCAATTTTCTCTTCAACTTCAACTTCAACTTCAATTTTTTCTTCAACCTCAACTTCAACTTCAGCTTCAATTTTGTCTTCAACTTAAACCTCAACTTTAAATTCTCATTCAACTTGAACTTCAACTTTAACTTCAACTTCAACTTTAACTTCAACTCCAATTTCAACTTCAACTTCAACTTCAATTTCAACTTCAACTTCATCGTCAACTTCAACTTCAACTTCAATTTTAACTTCAACTTCAACTTCAACTTCAACTTTAACTTTAACTTTAACTTTAACTTCAACTGCAACTTTAACTTCAACTGCAACTTCAACTTCAACTTTAACTTCTGCAACTTCAACTTCAACTTTAAATTCTCTTTCAACTTCAAATGCAACTTCAGTTTCAACTTCCACTTGAACTTGAACTTGAACTTGAACTTCAACTTCAACTTCAATTTCAACTTCAACTTCAATTTCAACTTTAACTTCGACTTCGACTTTAACTTCAACTTCAACTTCATCTTCAACTTCAACTTCAATTTCAACTTCAAATTCAATTTCAACTTTAACTTCAATTTCAACTTCAACTTCAACTTCAACTTCAACTTCAACTTCAATTTCAACTTCAAATTCAATTTCAACTTTAACTTCAGTTTCAACTTCAACTTGAACTTCAACTTCAACTCCAATTTTAAATTCAACTTCAACTTCAACTTCAACTTCAATTTTGTGTTCACCTTCAACTTCGACTTTGAATTTGATTTTGACTCTGACTTAAATTTCAACTTCAACTTCAACTCTGATTTCGACTTCAACTTCAAATTCAACTTCAACTTCAAATTCAACTTCAAATTCAACATCAAATTCAATTTCAAATTCAACTTCAACTTGAACTTCAACTTCGATTCTGATTTCAACTTCGACTAAATCTCAACTTCAACTTCAACTTCAATTTCAACTTGAACTTCAACTTTGAATTCGACTTCATCTTCAATTTCAACTTCAACTTCAACTTCAAATTCAACTTCAAATTCAACTTCAAATTCAACTTCAAATTCAAATTCAAATTCAACTTCAAATTCAACTTCAAATTCAACTTCAAATTCAACTTCAAATTCAACTTCAACTTCAACTTTAGCCTCAACTTCCATTTCAACTTCAACTTTGAATTTGTCTTCAACTTCAATTTCAAATTCAACTTCATCTTCAACTTCAATTTCAACTTCACCTTTAGCTTCAACTTCAACTTCAACTTCAACTTCAACTTCAACTTCAACTTCAACTTCAACTTCAACTTCAACTTCAACTTCAATTTCAACTTCAACTTCAACTTCAACTTCAATTTTCTCTTCAACTTCAACTTCAACTTCAATTTTTTCTTCAACCTCAACTTCAACTTCAGCTTCAATTTTGTCTTCAACTTAAACCTCAACTTTAAATTCTCCTTCAACTTGAACTTCAACTTTAACTTCAACTTCAACTTTAACTTCAACTCCAATTTCAACTTCAACTTCAACTCCAATTTCAACTTCAACTTCAACTTTAACTTCAAACTCAACTTCAACTTTAACTTCAACTTCAATTTCAACTTCAACTTTAGCCTCAACTTCCATTTCAACTTCAACTTTGAATTTGTCTTCAACTTCAATTTCAAATTCAACTTCATCTTCAACTTCAACTTCAACTTCAATTTCAACTTCAATTTCAACTTCACCTTTAGCTTCAACTTCAACTTCAACTTCAACTTCAACTTCAACTTCATCTTCAACTTCAATTTTCTCTTCATTTTCAACTTCAACTTCAATTTCAACTTCATTTTCAACTTCAACTTCAATTTCAACTTCAACTTTAACTTCAATTTCAACTTCAACTTCAACTTCACCTTTAGCTTCAACTTTAACTTCAACTTCAACTTCAACTTCAACTGCAACTTCAACTTCAACTTCATTTTCAACTTCAACTTCAATTTCAACTTCAACTTCAACTTCATTTTCAACTTCAACTTCAATTTCAACTTCAACTTTAACTTCAACTTCAATTTCAAAATCAACTTTGAATTCGAATTCATCTTCAATTTCAACTTCAACTTCAACTTCAATTTCAACTTCAACTTCAATTCCAACTTCAAACTCAACTTCAACTTTAACTTCTGCAACTTCAACTTCAACTTTAAATTCTCTTTCAACTTCAAATGCAACTTCAGTTTCAACTTCCACTTGAACTTGAACTTGAACTTGAACTTCAACTTCAATTTCAACTTCAACTTCAATTTCAACTTTAACTTCGACTTCGACTTTAACTTCAACTTCAACTTCATCTTCAACTTCAACTTCAATTTCAACTTCAAATTCAATTTCAACTTTAACTTCAATTTCAACTTCAACTTCAACTTCAACTTCAACTTCAACTTCAATTTCAACTTCAAATTCAATTTCAACTTTAATTTCAGTTTCAACTTCAACTTGAACTTCAACTTCAACTCCAATTTTAAATTCAACTTCAACTTCAACTTCAATTTTGTGTTCATCTTCAACTTCGACTTTGAATTTGATTTTGACTCTGACTTAAATTTCAACTTCAACTTCAACTCTGATTTCGACTTCAACTTCAAATTCAACTTCAAATTCAACATCAAATTCAATTTCAAATTCAACTTCAACTTGAACTTCAACTTCGATTCTGATTTCAACTTCGACTAAATCTCAACTTCAACTTCAACTTCAATTTCAACTTGAACTTCAACTTTGAATTCGACGTCATCTTCAATTTCAACTTCAACTTCAACTTCAAATTCAACTTCAAATTCAACTTCAAATTCAACTTCAAATTCAAATTCAAATTCAACTTCAAATTCAACTTCAAATTCAACTTCAAATTCAACTTCAAATTCAACTTCAAATTCAACTTCAACTTCAACTTTAGGCTCAACTTCCATTTCAACTTCAACTTTGAATTTGTCTTCAACTTCAATTTCAAATTCAACTTCATCTTCAACTTCAACTTCAACTTCAATTTCAACTTCAACTTCAACTTCACCTTTAGCTTCAACTTCAACTTCAACTTCAACTTCACCTTCAACTTCAAATTCAACTTCAACTTCAACTTCAACTTCAACTTCAATTTCAACTTCAACTTCAACTTCAACTTCAATTTTCTCTTCAACTTCAACTTCAACTTCAATTTTTTCTTCAACCTCAACTTCAACTTCAGCTTCAATTTTGTCTTCAACTTAAACCTCAACTTTAAATTCTCCTTCAACTTGAACTTCAACTTTAACTTCAACTTCAACTTTAACTTCAACTCCAATTTCAACTTCAACTTCAACTCCAATTTCAACTTCAACTTCAACTTTAACTTCAAACTCAACTTCAACTTTAACTTCAACTTGAATTTCAACTTGAACTTCAACTTCACCTTTAGCTGCAACTTCAACTTTAACTTCAACTTCAACTTCAACTTCAACTTCAACTTCAACTTCAAATTCAACTTCAAATTCAAATTCAAATTCAACTTCAAATTCAACTTCAAATTCAACTTCAAATTCAACTTCAAATTCAACTTCAAATTCAACTTCAACTTCAACTTTAGCCTCAACTTCCATTTCAACTTCAACTTTGAATTTGTCTTCAACTTCAATTTCAAATTCAACTTCATCTTCAACTTCAACTTCAACTTCAATTTCAACTTCAACTTCAACTTCACCTTTAGCTTCAACTTCAACTTCAACTTCAACTTCAACTTCAACTTCAAATTCAACTTCAACTTCAACTTCAACTTCAACTTCAATTTCAACTTCAACTTCAACTTCAACTTCAATTTTCTCTTCAACTTCAACTTCAACTTCAATTTTTTCTTCAACCTCAACTTCAACTTCAGCTTCAATTTTGTCTTCAACTTAAACCTCAACTTTAAATTCTCCTTCAACTTGAACTTCAACTTTAACTTCAACTTCAACTTTAACTTCAACTCCAATTTCAACTTCAACTTCAACTTTAACTTCAAACTCAACTTCAACTTTAACTTCAACTTCAATTTCAACTTCAACTTCAACTTCACCTTTAGCTGCAACTTCAACTTTAACTTCAACTTCAACTTCAACTTCAACTTCAACTTCAACTTCAAATTCAACTTCAAATTCAAATTCAAATTCAACTTCAAATTCAACATCAAATTCAACTTCAAATTCAACTTCAAATTCAACTTCAAATTCAACTTCAACTTCAACTTTAGCCTCAACTTCCATTTCAACTTCAACTTTGAATTTGTCTTCAACTTCAATTTCAAATTCAACTTCATCTTCAACTTCAACTTCAACTTCAATTTCAACTTCAACTTCAACTTCACCTTTAGCTTCAACTTCAACTTCAACTTCAACTTCAACTTTAACTTCAACTTCAAATTCAACTTCAACTTCAACTTCAACTTCAACTTCAATTTCAACTTCAACTTCAACTTCAACTTCAATTTTCTCTTCAACTTCAACTTCAACTTCAATTTTTTCTTCAACCTCAACTTCAACTTCAGCTTCAATTTTGTCTTCAACTTAAACCTCAACTTTAAATTCTCCTTCAACTTGAACTTCAACTTTAACTTCAACTTCAACTTTAACTTCAACTCCAATTTCAACTTCAACTTCAACTCCAATTTCAACTTCAACTTCAACTTTAACTTCAAACTCAACTTCAACTTTAACTTCAACTTCAATTTTAACTTCAACTTCAACTTCACCTTTAGCTGCAACTTCAACTTCAACTTCAACTTCAACTTCAACTTCAACTTCAACTTCAAATTCAACTTCAACTTCAACTTCAACTTCAACTTCAACTTCAACTTCATCTTCAACTTCAATTTTCTCTTCAACTTCAACTTCAACTTCAATTTTTTCTTCAACCTCAACTTCAACTTCAGCTTCAATTTTGTCTTCAACTTAAACCTCAACTTTAAATTCTCATTCAACTTGAACTTCAACTTTAACTTCAACTTCAACTTTAACTTCAACTCCAATTTCAACTTCAACTTCAACTTCAATTTCAACTTCAACTTCATCGTCAACTTCAACTTCAACTTCAATTTTAACTTCAACTTCAACTTCAACTTCAACTTTAACTTTAACTTTAACTTTAACTTCAACTGCAACTTTAACTTCAACTGCAACTTCAACTTCAACTGCAACTTCAACTTCAACTTCATTTTCAACTTCAACTTCAATTTCAACTTCAACTTCAACTTCATTTTCAACTTCAACTTCAATTTCAACTTCAACTTTAACTTCAATTTCAACTTCAACTTCAACTTCACCTTTAGCTTCAACTTTAACTTCAACTTCAACTTCAACTTCAACTTCAACTTCAACTTCAACTTTAAGTTTAACTTTAACTTTAACTTTAACTTTAACTTTAACTTTAACTTCAACTGCAACTTTAACTTCAACTGCAACTTCAACTTCAACTGCAACTTCAACTTCAACTTCATTTTCAACTTCAACTTCAATTTCAACTTCAACTTCAACTTCATTTTCAACTTCAACTTCAATTTCAACTTCAACTTTAACTTCAACTTCAATTTCAAAATCAACTTTGAATTCGAATTCATCTTCAATTTCAACTTCAACTTCAACTTCAATTTCAACTTCAACTTCAATTCCAACTTCAAACTCAACTTCAACTTTAACTTCTGCAACTTCAACTTCAAATTTAAATTCTCTTTCAACTTCAAATGCAACTTCAGTTTCAACTTCCACTTGAACTTGAACTTGAACTTCAACTTCAACTTCAATTTCAACTTTAACTTCGACTTCGACTTTAACTTCAACTTCAACTTCATCTTCAACTTCAACTTCAATTTCAACTTCAAATTCAATTTCAACTTTAACTTCAATTTCAACTTCAACTTCAACTTCAACTTCAACTTCAACTTCAATTTCAACTTCAAATTCAATTTCAACTTTAACTTCAGTTTCAACTTCAACTTCAACTTCAACTTCAACTCCAATTTTAAATTCAACTTCAACTTCAACTTCAACTTCAATTTTGTGTTCATCTTCAACTTCGACTTTGAATTTGATTTTGACTCTGACTTAAATTTCAACTTCAACTTCAACTCTGATTTCGACTTCAACTTCAAATTCAACTTCAAATTCAACATCAAATTCAACTTCAAATTCAACTTCAACTTGAACTTCAACTTCGATTCTGACTTCAACTTCGACTAAATCTCAACTTCAACTTCAACTTCAATTTCAACTTGAACTTCAACTTTGAATTCGACTTCATCTTCAATTTCAACTTCAACTTCAACTTCAAATTCAACTTCAAATTCAACTTCAAATTCAACTTCAAATTCAAATTCAAATTCAACTTCAAATTCAACTTCAAATTCAACTTCAACTTCAACTTTAGCCTCAACTTCCATTTCAACTTCAACTTTGAATTTGTCTTCAACTTCAATTTCAAATTCAACTTCATCTTCAACTTCAACTTCAACTTCAACTTCAACTTCAACTTCAAATTCAACTTCAACTTCAACTTCAACTTCAACTTCAATTTCAACTTCAACTTCAACTTCAACTTCAATTTTCTCTTCAACTTCAACTTCAACTTCAATTTTTTCTTCAACCTCAACTTCAACTTCAGCTTCAATTTTGTCTTCAACTTAAACCTCAACTTTAAATTCTCCTTCAACTTGAACTTCAACTTTAACTTCAACTTCAACTTTAACTTCAACTCCAATTTCAACTTCAACTTCAACTCCAATTTCAACTTCAACTTCAACTTTAACTTCAAACTCAACTTCAACTTTAACTTCAACTTCAATTTCAACTTCAACTTCAACTTCACCTTTAGCTGCAACTTCAACTTTAACTTCAACTTCAACTTCAACTTCAACTTCAACTTCAACTTCAACTTCAACTTCAACTTCAACTTCAACTTCAACTTCAATTTTTTCTTCAACCTCAACTTCAACTTCAGTTTCAATTTTGTCTTCAACTTAAACCTCAACTTTAAATTCTCATTCAACTTGAACTTCAACTTTAACTTCAACTTCAACTTTAACTTCAACTCCAATTTCAACTTCAACTTCAACTTCAAATTCAACTTCAACTTCATCGTCAACTTCAACTTTAACTTTAACTTTAACTTTAACTTCAACTGCAACTTTAACTTCAACTGCAACTTCAAGTTCAACTGCAACTTCAACTTCAACTTCATTTTCAACTTCAACTTCAATTTCAACTTCAACTTCATCTTCATTTTCAACTTCAACTTCAATTTCAACTTCAACTTTAACTTCAATTTCAACTTCAACTTCAACTTCACCTTTAGCTTCAACTTCAACTTCAACTTCAACTTCAACTTCAACTTCAACTTCAAATTCAACTTCAACTTCAACTTCAACTTCAACTTCAATTTCAACTTCAACTTCAACTTCAACTTCAAATTTCTCTTCAACTTCAACTTCAACTTCAATTTTTTCTTCAACCTCAACTTCAACTTCAGCTTCAATTTTGTCTTCAACTTAAAACTCAACTTTAAATTCTCCTTCAACTTGAACTTCAACTTTAACTTCAACTTCAACTTTAACTTCAACTTCAACTTCAACTCCAATTTCAACTTCAACTTCAACTTTAACTTCAAACTCAACTTCAACTTTAACTTCAACTTCAATTTCAACTTCAACTTCAACTTCACCTTTAGCTGCAACTTCAACTTCAACTTCAACTTCAACTTCAACTTCAAATTCAACTTCAACTTCAACTTCAACTTCAACTTCAACTTCATCTTCAACTTCAATTTTCTCTTCAACTTCAACTTCAACTTCAATTTTTTCTTCAACCTCAACTTCAACTTCAGCTTCAATTTTAACTTCAACTTCAACTTCAACTTCAACTTTAACTTTAACTTTAACTTTAACTTCAACTGCAACTTTAACTTCAACTGCAACTTCAACTTCAACTGCAACTTCAACTTCAACTTCATTTTCAACTTCAACTTCAATTTCAACTTCAACTTCAACTTCATTTTCAACTTCAACTTCAATTTCAACTTCAACTTTAACTTCAATTTCAACTTCAACTTCAACTTCAACTTGAATTCCAACTTCAAACTCAACTTCAACTTTAACTTCTGCAACTTCAACTTCAACTTTAAATTCTCTTTCAACTTCAAATGCAACTTCAGTTTCAACTTCCACTTCAACTTCAACTTCAACTTGAACTTCAATTTCAACTTCAAATTCAATTTCAACTTTAACTTCGACTACGACTTTAACTTCAACTTCAACTTTATCTTCAACTTCAACTTCAATTTCAACTTCAAATTCAAATTCAATTTCAACTTTAACTTCAATTTCAACTTCAACTTCAATTTCAACTTCAACTTCAACTTCAACTTCAATTTCATCTTCAAATTCAATTTCAACTTTAGCTTCAACTTTAACTTCAACTTCAACTTCAACTTCAATTTCAACTTCAACTTCAACTTCAACTTCAATTTCATCTTCAAATTCAATTTCAACTTTAACTTCAATTTCAACTTCAACTTCAACTTCAATTTCAACTCCAATTTTAAATTCAACTTCAACTTCAAATTCAATTTTGTGTTCAACTTCAACTTCAATTTTGTGTTCATCTTCAACTTCGACTTTGAATTTGACTTTGACTCTGACTTAAATTTCAACTTCAACTTCAACTCCAACTTCAACTCCAACTTCAACTCCAACTTCAACTCCAACTTCAACTCCAACTTCAACTCCAACTTCAACTCCAACTTCAACTTCAACTCTGAATTCGACTTCAACTTCAACTTCAATTTTTTCTTCAACCTCAACTTCAACTTCAGCTTCAATTTTGTCTTCAACTTAAACCTCAACTTTAAATTCTCATTCAACTTGAACTTCAACTTTAACTTCAACTTCAACTTTAACTTCAACTCCAATTTCAACTTCAACTTCAACTTCAATTTCAACTTCAACTTCATCGTCAACTTCAACTTCAACTTCAATTTTAACTTCAACTTCAACTTCAACTTCAACTTTAACTTTAACTTTAACTTTAACTTCAACTGCAACTTTAACTTCAACTGCAACTTCAACTTCAACTGCAACTTCAACTTCAACTTCATTTTCAACTTCAACTTCAATTTCAACTTCAACTTCAACTTCATTTTCAACTTCAACTTCAATTTCAACTTCAACTTTAACTTCAATTTCAACTTCAACTTCAACTTCACCTTTAGCTTCAACTTTAACTTCAACTTCAACTTCAACTTCAACTTCAACTTCAACTTCAACTTTAAGTTTAACTTTAACTTTAACTTTAACTTTAACTTTAACTTTAACTTTAACTTCAACTGCAACTTTAACTTCAACTGCAACTTCAACTTCAATTTCAACTTCAACTTCAATTCCAACTTCAAACTCAACTTCAACTTTAACTTCTGCAACTTCAACTTCAAATTTAAATTCTCTTTCAACTTCAAATGCAACTTCAGTTTCAACTTCCACTTGAACTTGAACTTGAACTTCAACTTCAACTTCAATTTCAACTTTAACTTCGACTTCGACTTTAACTTCAACTTCAACTTCATCTTCAACTTCAACTTCAATTTCAACTTCAAATTCAATTTCAACTTTAACTTCAATTTCAACTTCAACTTCAACTTCAACTTCAACTTCAATTTCAACTTCAAATTCAATTTCAACTTTAACTTCAGTTTCAACTTCAACTTCAACTTCAACTTAAACTCCAATTTTAAATTCAACTTCAACTTCAACTTCAACTTCAATTTTGTGTTCATCTTCAACTTCGACTTTGAATTTGATTATGACTCTGACTTAAATTTCAACTTCAACTTCAACTCTGATTTCGACTTCAACTTCAAATTCAACTTCAAATTCAACATCAAATTCAACTTCAAATTCAACTTCAACTTGAACTTAAACTTCGATTCTGACTTCAACTTCGACTAAATCTCAACTTCAACTTCAACTTCAATTTCAACTTGAACTTCAACTTTGAATTCGACTTCATCTTCAATTTCAACTTCAACTTCAACTTCAAATTCAACTTCAAATTCAACTTCAAATTCAAATTCAAATTCAACTTCAAATTCAACTTCAAATTCAACTTTAAATTCAACTTCAAATTCAACTTCAACTTCAACTTTAGCCTCAACTTCCATTTCAACTTCAACTTTGAATTTGTCTTCAACTTCAATTTCAAATTCAACTTCATCTTCAACTTCAACTTCAACTTCAATTTCAACTTCAACTTCAACTTCACCTTTAGCTTCAACTTCAACTTCAACTTCAACTTCAACTTCAACTTCAAATTCAACTTCAACTTCAACTTCAACTTCAACTTCAATTTCAACTTCAACTTCAACTTCAACTTCAATTTTCTCTTCAACTTCAACTTCAACTTCAATTTTTTCTTCAACCACAACTTCAACTTCAGCTTCAATTTTGTCTTCAACTTAAACCTCAACTTTAAATTCTCCTTCAACTTGAACTTCAACTTTAACTTCAACTTCAACTTTAACTTCAACTCCAATTTCAACTTCAACTTCAACTCCAATTTCAACTTCAACTTCAACTTTAACTTCAAACTCAACTTCAACTTTAACTTCAACTTCAATTTCAACTTCAACTTCAACTTCACCTTTAGCTGCAACTTCAACTTTAACTTCAACTTCAACTTCAACTTCAACTTCAACTTCAACTTCAAATTCAACTTCAACTTCAACTTCAACTTCAACTTCAACTTCAACTTCATCTTCAACTTCAATTTTCTCTTCAACTTCAACTTCAACTTCAATTTTTTCTTCAACCTCAACTTCAACTTCAGCTTCAATTTTGTCTTCAACTTAAACCTCAACTTTAAATTCTCATTCAACTTGAACTTCAACTTTAACTTCAACTTCAACTTTAACTTCAACTCCAATTTCAACTTCAACTTCAACTTCAATTTCAACTTCAACTTCATCGTCAACTTCAACTTCAACTTCAATTTTAACTTCAACTTCAACTTCAACTTCAACTTTAACTTTAACTTTAACTTTAACTTCAACTGCAACTTTAACTTCAACTGCAACTTCAACTTCAACTGCAACTTCAACTTCAACTTCATTTTCAACTTCAACTTCAATTTCAACTTCAACTTCAACTTCATTTTCAACTTCAACTTCAATTTCAACTTCAACTTTAACTTCAATTTCAACTTCAACTTCAACTTCACCTTTAGCTTCAACTTCAACTTCAACTTCAACTTCAACTTCAACTTCAACTTCAACTTCAACTTCAAATTCAACTTCAACTTCAACTTCAACTTCAACTTCAATTTCAACTTCAACTTCAACTTCAACTTCAATTTTCTCTTCAACTTCAACTTCAACTTCAATTTTTTCTTCAACCTCAACTTCAACTTCAGCTTCAATTTTGTCTTCAACTTAAACCTCAACTTTAAATTCTCCTTCAACTTGAACTTCAACTTTAACTTCAACTTCAACTTTAACTTCAACTCCAATTTCAACTTCAACTTCAACTCCAATTTCAACTTCAATTTCAACTTTAACTTCAAACTCAACTTCAACTTTAACTTCAACTTCAATTTCAACTTCAACTTCAACTTCACCTTTAGCTGCAACTTCAACTTCAACTTCAACTTCAACTTCAACTTCAACTTCAACTTCAACTTCAACTTCAACTTCAACTTCAACTTCAACTTCATCTTCAACTTCAATTTTCTCTTCAACTTCAACTTCAACTTCAATTTTTTCTTCAACCTCAACTTCAACTTCAGCTTCAATTTTGTCTTCAACTTAAACCTCAACTATAAATTCTCATTCAACTTGAACTTCAACTTTAACTTCAACTTCAACTTTAACTTCAACTCCAATTTCAACTTCAACTTCAACTTCAATTTCAACTTCAACTTCATCGTCAACTTCAACTTCAACTTCAATTTTAACTTCAACTTCAACTTCAACTTCAACTTTAACTTTAACTTTAACTTTAACTTCAACTGCAACTTTAACTTCAACTGCAACTTCAACTTCAACTGCAACTTCAACTTCAACTTCATTTTCAACTTCAACTTCAATTTCAACTTCAACTTCAACTTCATTTTCAACTTCAACTTCAATTTCAACTTCAACTTTAACTTCAATTTCAACTTCAACTTCAACTTCACCTTTAGCTTCAACTTAAACTTCAACTTCAACTTCAACTTCAACTTCAACTTCAAATTCAACTTCAACTTCAACTTCAACTTCAACTTCAATTTCAACTTCAACTTCAACTTCAAATTCAACTTCAACTTCAACTTCAACTTCAACTTCAATTTCAACTTCAACTTCAACTTCAATTTTCTCTTCAACTTCAACTTCAACTTCAATTTTTTCTTCAACCTCAACTTCAACTTCAACTTCAATTTCAACTTCAACTTCATCGTCAACTTCAACTTCAACTTCAATTTTAACTTCAACTTCAACTTCAACTTCAACTTTAACTTTAACTTTAACTTTAACTTCAACTGCAACTTTAACTTCAACTTCAACTTCATTTTCAACTTCAACTTCAATTTCAACTTCAACTTTAACTTCAATTTCAACTTCAACTTCAACTTCAACTTGAATTCCAACTTCAAACTCAACTTCAACTTTAACTTCTGCAACTTCAACTTCAACTTTAAATTCTCTTTCAACTTCAAATGCAACTTCAGTTTCAACTTCCACTTCAACTTCAACTTCAACTTGAACTTCAATTTCAACTTCAAATTCAATTTCAACTTTAACTTCGACTACGACTTTAACTTCAACTTCAACTTTATCTTCAACTTCAACTTCAATTTCAACTTCAAATTCAAATTCAATTTCAACTTTAACTTCAATTTCAACTTCAACTTCAACTTCAACTTCAATTTCATCTTCAAATTCAATTTCAACTTTAACTTCAATTTCAACTTCAACTTCAACTTCAATTTCAACTCCAATTTTAAATTCAACTTCAACTTCAACTTCAATTTTGTGTTCAACTTCAACTTCAATTTTGTGTTCATCTTCAACTTCGACTTTGAATTTGACTTTGACTCTGACTTAAATTTCAACTTCAACTTCAACTCCAACTTCAACTCCAACTTCAACTCCAATTTCAACTCCAACTTCAACTCCAACTTCAACTTCAACTCTGAATTCGACTTCAACTTCAACTTCAACTTCAATTTTTTCTTCAACCTCAACTTCAACTTCAGCTTCAATTTTGTCTTCAACTTAAACCTCAACTTTAAATTCTCATTCAACTTGAACTTCAACTTTAACTTCAACTTCAACTTTAACTTCAACTCCAATTTCAACTTCAACTTCAACTTCAATTTCAACTTCAACTTCATCGTCAACTTCAACTTCAAATTCAATTTTAACTTCAACTTCAACTTCAACTTCAACTTTAACTTTAACTTTAACTTTAACTTCAACTGCAACTTTAACTTCAACTGCAACTTCAACTTCAACTGCAACTTCAACTTCAACTTCATTTTCAACTTCAACTTCAATTTCAACTTCAACTTCAACTTCATTTTCAACTTCAACTTCAATTTCAACTTCAACTTTAACTTCAATTTCAACTTCAACTTCCACTTCAACTTCAAATTCAACTTCAACTTCAACTTCAACTTCAACTTCAATTTCAACTTCAACTTCAACTTCAACTTCAATTTTCTCTTCAACTTCAACTTCAACTTCAATTTTTTCTTCAACCTCAACTTCAACTTCAGCTTCAATTTTGTCTTCAACTTAAACCTCAACTTTAAATTCTCCTTCAACTTGAACTTCAACTTTAACTTCAACTTCAACTTTAACTTCAACTCCAATTTCAACTTCAACTTCAACTTTAACTTCAAACTCAACTTCAACTTTAACTTCAACTTCAATTTCAACTTCAACTTCAACTTCACCTTTAGCTGCAACTTCAACTTCAACTTCAACTTCAACTTCAACTTCAACTTCAAATTCAACTTCAACTTCAACTTCAACTTCAACTTCAACTTCATCTTCAACTTCAATTTTCTCTTCAACTTCAACTTCAACTTCAATTTCAACTTCAACTTCATCGTCAACTTCAACTTCAAATTCAATTTTAACTTCAACTTCAACTTCAACTTCAACTTTAACTTTAACTTTAACTTTAACTTCAACTGCAACTTTAACTTCAACTGCAACTTCAACTTCAACTGCAACTTCAACTTCAACTTCATTTTCAACTTCAACTTCAATTTCAACTTCAACTTCAACTTCATTTTCAACTTCAACTTCAATTTCAACTTCAACTTTAACTTCAATTTCAACTTCAACTTCCACTTCAACTTCAAATTCAACTTCAACTTCAACTTCAACTTCAACTTCAATTTCAACTTCAACTTCAACTTCAACTTCAATTTTCTCTTCAACTTCAACTTCAACTTCAATTTTTTCTTCAACCTCAACTTCAACTTCAGCTTCAATTTTGTCTTCAACTTAAACCTCAACTTTAAATTCTCCTTCAACTTGAACTTCAACTTTAACTTCAACTTCAACTTTAACTTCAACTCCAATTTCAACTTCAACTTCAACTTTAACTTCAAACTCAACTTCAACTTTAACTTCAACTTCAATTTCAACTTCAACTTCAACTTCACCTTTAGCTGCAACTTCAACTTCAACTTCAACTTCAACTTCAACTTCAACTTCAAATTCAACTTCAACTTCAACTTCAACTTCAACTTCAACTTCATCTTCAACTTCAATTTTCTCTTCAACTTCAACTTCAACTTCAATTTTTTCTTCAACCTCAACTTCAACTTCAGCTTCAATTTTGTCTTCAACTTAAACCTCAACTTTAAATTCTCATTCAACTTGAACTTCAACTTTAACTTCAACTTCAACTTTAACTTCAACTCCAATTTCAACTTCAACTTCAACTTCAATTTCAACTTCAACTTCATTGTCAACTTCAACTTCAACTTCAACTTTAACTTCAAACTCAACTTCAACTTTAACTTCAACTTCAATTTCAACTTCAACTTCAACTTCACCTTTAGCTGCAACTTCAACTTTAACTTCAACTTCAACTTCAACTTCAACTTCAACTTCAACTTCAACTTCAACTTCAACTTCAACTTCAACTTCAACTTCATCTTCAACTTCAATTTTCTCTTCAACTTCAACTTCAACTTCAATTTTTTCTTCAACCTCAACTTCAACTTCAGCTTCAATTTTGTCTTCAACTTAAACCTCAACTTTAAATTCTCATTCAACTTGAACTTTAACTTTAACTTCAACTTCAACTTTAACTTCAACTCCAATTTCAACTTCAACTTCAACTTCAATTTCAACTTCAACTTCATCGTCAACTTCAACTTCAACTTCAATTTTAACTTCAACTTCAACTTCAACTTCAACTTTAACTTTAACTTTAACTTTAACTTCAACTGCAACTTTAACTTCAACTGCAACTTCAACTTCAACTGCAACTTCAACTTCAACTTCATTTTCAACTTCAACTTCAATTTCAACTTCAACTTCAACTTCATTTTCAACTTCAACTTCAATTTCAACTTCAACTTTAACTTCAATTTCAACTTCAACTTCAACTTCACCTTTAGCTTCAACTTCAACTTCAACTTCAACTTCAACTTCAACTTCAACTTCAAATTCAACTTCAACTTCAACTTCAACTTCAACTTCAATTTCAACTTCAACTTCAACTTCAACTTCAATTTTCTCTTCAACTTCAACTTCAACTTCAATTTTTTTTTCAACCTCAACTTCAACTTCAGCTTCAATTTTGTCTTCAACTTAAACCTCAACTTTAAATTCTCCTTCAACTTGAACTTCAACTTTAACTTGAACTTCAACTTTAACTTCAACTCCAATTTCAACTTCAACTTCAACTCCAATTTCAACTTCAACTTCAACTTTAACTTCAAACTCAACTTCAACTTTAACTTCAACTTCAATTTCAACTTCAACTTCAACTTCACTTTTAGCTGCAACTTCAACTTCAACTTCAACTTCAACTTCAACTTCAACTTCAAATTCAACTTCAACTTCAACTTCAACTTCAACTTCAACTTCATCTTCAACTTCAATTTTCTCTTCAACTTCAACTTCAACTTCAATTTTTTCTTCAACCTCAACTTCAACTTCAGCTTCAATTTTGTCTTCAACTTAAACCTCAACTTTAAATTCTCATTCAACTTGAACTTCAACTTTAACTTCAACTTCAACTTTAACTTCAACTCCAATTTCAACTTCAACTTCAACTTCAATTTCAACTTCAACTTCATCGTCAACTTCAACTTCAACTTCAATTTTAACTTCAACTTCAACTTCAACTTCAACTTTAACTTTAACTTTAACTTTAACTTCAACTGCAACTTTAACTTCAACTGCAACTTCAACTTCAACTGCAACTTCAACTTCAACTTCATTTTCAACTTCAACTTTAATTTCAACTTCAACTTCAACTTCATTTTCAACTTCAACTTCAATTTCAACTTCAACTTTAACTTCAATTTCAACTTCAACTTCAACTTCAACTTGAATTCCAACTTCAAACTCAACTTCAACTTTAACTTCTGCAACTTCAACTTCAACTTTAAATTCTCTTTCAACTTCAAATGCAACTTCAGTTTCAACTTCCACTTCAACTTCAACTTCAACTTGAACTTCAATTTCAACTTCAAATTCAATTTCAACTTTAACTTCGACTACGACTTTAACTTCAACTTCAACTTTATCTTCAACTTCAACTTCAATTTCAACTTCAAATTCAAATTCAATTTCAACTTTAACTTCAATTTCAACTTTAACTTCAATTTCAACTTCAACTTCAACTTCAACTTCAATTTCATCTTCAAATTCAATTTCAACTTTAACTTCAATTTCAACTTCAACTTCAACTTCAATTTCAACTCCAATTTTAAATTCAACTTCAACTTCAACTTCAATTTTGTGTTCAACTTCAACTTCAATTTTGTTTTCATCTTCAACTTCGACTTTGAATTTGACTTTGACTCTGACTTAAATTTCAACTTCAACTTCAACTCCAACTTCAACTCCAACTTCAACTCCAACTTCAACTCCAACTTCAACTCCAACTTCAACTCCAACTTCAACTTCAACTCTGAATTCGACTTCAACTTCAACTTCAATTTTTTCTTCAACCTCAACTTCAACTTCAGCTTCAATTTTGTCTTCAACTTAAACCTCAACTTTAAATTCTCATTCAACTTGAACTTCAACTTTAACTTCAACTTCAACTTTAACTTCAACTCCAATTTCAACTTCAACTTCAACTTCAATTTCAACTTCAACTTCATCGTCAACTTCAACTTCAACTTCAATTTTAACTTCAACTTCAACTTCAACTTCAACTTTAACTTTAACTTTAACTTTAACTTCAACTGCAACTTTAACTTCAACTGCAACTTCAACTTCAACTGCAACTTCAACTTCAACTTCATTTTCAACTTCAACTTCAATTTCAACTTCAACTTCAACTTCATTTTCAACTTCAACTTCAATTTCAACTTCAACTTTAACTTCAATTTCAACTTCAACTTCAACTTCACCTTTAGCTTCAACTTTAACTTCAACTTCAACTTCAACTTCAACTTCAACTTCAACTTCAACTTTAAGTTTAACTTTAACTTTAACTTTAACTTTAACTTTAACTTTAACTTCAACTGCAACTTTAACTTCAACTGCAACTTCAACTTCAACTGCAACTTCAACTTCAACTTCATTTTCAACTTCAACTTCAATTTCAACTTCAACTTCAACTTCATTTTCAACTTCAACTTCAATTTCAACTTCAACTTTAACTTCAACTTCAATTTCAAAATCAACTTTGAATTCGAATTCATCTTCAATTTCAACTTCAACTTCAACTTCAATTTCAACTTCAACTTCAATTCCAACTTCAAACTCAACTTCAACTTTAACTTCTGCAACTTCAACTTCAAATTTAAATTCTCTTTCAACTTCAAATGCAACTTCAGTTTCAACTTCCACTTAAACTTGAACTTGAACTTGAACTTCAACTTCAATTTCAACTTTAACTTCGACTTCGACTTTAACTTCAACTTCAACTTCATCTTCAACTTCAACTTCAATTTCAACTTCAAATTCAATTTCAACTTTAACTTCAATTTCAACTTCAACTTCAACTTCAACTTCAACTTCAACTTCAATTTCAACTTCAAATTCAATTTCAACTTTAACTTCAGTTTCAACTTCAACTTCAACTTCAACTTCAACTCCAATTTTAAATTCAACTTCAACTTCAACTTCAACTTCAATTTTGTGTTCATCTTCAACTTCGACTTTGAATTTGATTTTGACTCTGACTTAAATTTCAACTTCAACTTCAACTCTGATTTCGACTTCAACTTCAAATTCAACTTCAAATTCAACTTCAAATTCAACATCAAATTCAACTTCAAATTCAACTTCAACTTGAACTTCAACTTCGATTCTGACTTCAACTTCGACTAAATCTCAACTTCAACTTCAACTTCAATTTCAACTTGAACTTCAACTTTGAATTCGACTTCATCTTCAATTTCAACTTCAACTTCAACTTCAATTTTCTCTTCAACTTCAACTTCAACTTCAATTTTTTCTTCAACCTCAACTTCAACTTCAGCTTCAATTTTGTCTTCAACTTAAACCTCAACTTTAAATTCTCATTCAACTTGAACTTCAACTTTAACTTCAACTTCAACTTTAACTTCAACTCCAATTTCAACTTCAACTTCAACTTCAATTTCAACTTCAACTTCATCGTCAACTTCAACTTCAACTTCAACTTTAACTTCAAACTCAACTTCAACTTTAACTTCAACTTCAATTTCAACTTCAACTTCAACTTCACCTTTAGCTGCAACTTCAACTTTAACTTCAACTTCAACTTCAACTTCAACTTCAACTTCAACTTCAACTTCAACTTCAACTTCAACTTCATCTTCAACTTCAATTTTCTCTTCAACTTCAACTTCAACTTCAATTTTTTCTTCAACCTCAACTTCAACTTCAGCTTCAATTTTGTCTTCAACTTAAACCTCAACTTTAAATTCTCATTCAACTTGAACTTCAACTTTAACTTCAACTTCAACTTTAACTTCAACTCCAATTTCAACTTCAACTTCAACTTCAATTTCAACTTCAACTTCATCGTCAACTTCAACTTCAACTTCAATTTTAACTTCAACTTCAACTTCAACTTCAACTTTAACTTTAACTTTAACTTTAACTTCAACTGCAACTTTAACTTCAACTGCAACTTCAACTTCAACTGCAACTTCAACTTCAACTTCATTTTCAACTTCAACTTCAATTTCAACTTCAACTTCAACTTCATTTTCAACTTCAACTTCAATTTCAACTTCAACTTTAACTTCAATTTCAACTTCAACTTCAACTTCACCTTTAGCTTCAACTTCAACTTCAACTTCAACTTCAACTTCAACTTCAACTTCAAATTCAACTTCAACTTCAACTTCAACTTCAACTTCAATTTCAACTTCAACTTCAACTTCAACTTCAATTTTCTCTTCAACTTCAACTTCAACTTTAATTTTTTCTTCAACCTCAACTTCAACTTCAGTTTCAATTTTGTCTTCAACTTAAACCTCAACTTTAAATTCTCCTTCAACTTGAACTTCAACTTTAACTTCAACTTCAACTTTAACTTCAACTCCAATTTCAACTTCAACTTCAACTCCAATTTCAACTTCAACTTCAACTTTAACTTCAAACTCAACTTCAACTTTAACTTCAACTTCAATTTCAACTTCAACTTCAACTTCACCTTTAGCTGCAACTTCAACTTCAACTTCAACTTCAACTTCAACTTCAAATTCAACTTCAACTTCAACTTCAACTTCAACTTCAACTTCATCTTCAACTTCAATTTTCTCTTCAACTTCAACTTCAACTTCAATTTTTTCTTCAACCTCAACTTCAACTTCAGCTTCAATTTTGTCTTCAACTTAAACCTCAACTTTAAATTCTCATTCAACTTGAACTTCAACTTTAACTTCAACTTCAACTTTAACTTCAACTCCAATTTCAACTTCAACTTCAACTTCAATTTCAACTTCAACTTCATCGTCAACTTCAACTTCAACTTCAATTTTAACTTCAACTTCAACTTCAACTTTAACTTTAACTTTAACTTTAACTTTAACTTTAACTTCAACTGCAACTTTAATTTCAACTGCAACTTCAACTTCAACTGCAACTTCAACTTCAACTTCATTTTCAACTTCAACTTCAATTTCAACTTCAACTTCAACTTCATTTTCAACTTCAACTTCAATTTCAACTTCAACTTTAACTTCAATTTCAACTTCAACTTCAACTTCAACTTGAACTCCAACTTCAAACTCAACTTCAACTTTAACTTCTGCAACTTCAACTTCAACTTTAAATTCTCTTTCAACTTCAAATGCAACTTCAGTTTCAACTTCCACTTCAACTTCAACTTCAACTTGAACTTCAATTTCAACTTCAAATTCAATTTCAACTTTAACTTCGACTACGACTTTAACTTCAACTTCAACTTTATCTTCAACTTCAACTTCAATTTCAACTTCAAATTCAAATTCAATTTCAACTTTAACTTCAATTTCAACTTTAACTTCAATTTCAACTTCAACTTCAACTTCAACTTCAATTTCATCTTCAAATTCAATTTCAACTTTAACTTCAATTTCAACTTCAACTTCAATTTCAACTCCAATTTTAAATTCAACTTCAACTTCAACTTCAATTTTGTGTTCAACTTCAACTTCAATTTTGTGTTCATCTTCAACTTCGACTTTGAATTTGACTTTGACTCTGACTTAAATTTCAACTTCAACTTCAACTCCAACTTCAACTCCAACTTCAACTCCAACTTCAACTCCAACTTCAACTCCAACTTCAACTTCAACTCTGAATTCGACTTCAACTTCAACTTCAATTTTTTCTTCAACCTCAACTTCAACTTCAGCTTCAATTTTGTCTTCAACTTAAACCTCAACTTTAAATTCTCATTCAACTTGAACTTCAACTTTAACTTCAACTTCATTTTCAACTTCAACTTCAATTTCAACTTCAACTTCAACTTCATTTTCAACTTCAACTTCAATTTCAACTTCAACTTTAACTTCAATTTCAACTTCAACTTCAACTTCACCTTTAGCTTCAACTTTAACTTCAACTTCAACTTCAACTTCAACTTCAACTTCAACTTTAAGTTTAACTTTAACTTTAACTTTAACTTTAACTTTAACTTTAACTTCAACTGCAACTTTAACTTCAACTGCAACTTCAACTTCAACTGCAACTTCAACTTCAACTTCATTTTCAACTTCAACTTCAATTTCAACTTCAACTTCAACTTCATTTTCAACTTCAACTTCAATTTCAACTTCAACTTTAACTTCAACTTCAATTTCAAAATCAACTTTGAATTCGAATTCATCTTCAATTTCAACTTCAACTTCAACTTCAATTTCAACTTCAACTTCAATTTCAACTTCAACTTCAACTTCATTTTCAACTTCAACTTCAATTTCAACTTCAACTTTAACTTCAATTTCAACTTCAACTTCAACTTCACCTTTAGCTTCAACTTCAACTTCAACTTCAACTTCAACTTCAACTTCAACTTCAAATTCAACTTCAACTTCAACTTCAACTTCAACTTCAATTTCAACTTCAACTTCAACTTCAACTTCAATTTTCTCTTCAACTTCAACTTCAACTTTAATTTTTTCTTCAACCTCAACTTCAACTTCAGTTTCAATTTTGTCTTCAACTTAAACCTCAACTTTAAATTCTCCTTCAACTTGAACTTCAACTTTAACTTCAACTTCAACTTTAACTTCAACTCCAATTTCAACTTCAACTTCAACTCCAATTTCAACTTCAACTTCAACTTTAACTTCAAACTCAACTTCAACTTTAACTTCAACTTCAATTTCAACTTCAACTTCAACTTCACCTTTAGCTGCAACTTCAACTTCAACTTCAACTTCAACTTCAACTTCAACTTCAAATTCAACTTCAACTTCAACTTCAACTTCAACTTCAACTTCATCTTCAACTTCAATTTTCTCTTCAACTTCAACTTCAACTTCAATTTTTTCTTCAACCTCAACTTCAACTTCAGCTTCAATTTTGTCTTCAACTTAAACCTCAACTTTAAATTCTCATTCAACTTGAACTTCAACTTTAACTTCAACTTCAACTTTAACTTCAACTCCAATTTCAACTTCAACTTCAACTTCAATTTCAACTTCAACTTCATCGTCAACTTCAACTTCAACTTCAATTATAACTTCAACTTCAACTTCAACTTTAACTTTAACTTTAACTTTAACTTTAACTTCAACTGCAACTTTAATTTCAACTGCAACTTCAACTTCAACTGCAACTTCAACTTCAACTTCATTTTCAACTTCAACTTCAATTTCAACTTCAACTTCAACTTCATTTTCAACTTCAACTTCAATTTCAACTTCAACTTTAACTTCAATTTCAACTTCAACTTCAACTTCAACTTGAACTCCAACTTCAAACTCAACTTCAACTTTAACTTCTGCAACTTCAACTTCAACTTTAAATTCTCTTTCAACTTCAAATGCAACTTCAGTTTCAACTTCCACTTCAACTTCAACTTCAACTTGAACTTCAATTTCAACTTCAAATTCAATTTCAACTTTAACTTCGACTACGACTTTAACTTCAACTTCAACTTTATCTTCAACTTCAACTTCAATTTCAACTTCAAATTCAAATTCAATTTCAACTTTAACTTCAATTTCAACTTTAACTTCAATTTCAACTTCAACTTCAACTTCAACTTCAATTTCATCTTCAAATTCAATTTCAACTTTAACTTCAATTTCAACTTCAACTTCAATTTCAACTCCAATTTTAAATTCAACTTCAACTTCAACTTCAATTTTGTGTTCAACTTCAACTTCAATTTTGTGTTCATCTTCAACTTCGACTTTGAATTTGACTTTGACTCTGACTTAAATTTCAACTTCAACTTCAACTCCAACTTCAACTCCAACTTCAACTCCAACTTCAACTCCAACTTCAACTCCAACTTCAACTTCAACTCTGAATTCGACTTCAACTTCAACTTCAATTTTTTCTTCAACCTCAACTTCAACTTCAGCTTCAATTTTGTCTTCAACTTAAACCTCAACTTTAAATTCTCATTCAACTTGAACTTCAACTTTAACTTCAACTTCATTTTCAACTTCAACTTCAATTTCAACTTCAACTTCAACTTCATTTTCAACTTCAACTTCAATTTCAACTTCAACTTTAACTTCAATTTCAACTTCAACTTCAACTTCACCTTTAGCTTCAACTTTAACTTCAACTTCAACTTCAACTTCAACTTCAACTTCAACTTTAAGTTTAACTTTAACTTTAACTTTAACTTTAACTTTAACTTCAACTGCAACTTTAACTTCAACTGCAACTTCAACTTCAACTGCAACTTCAACTTCAACTTCATTTTCAACTTCAACTTCAATTTCAACTTCAACTTCAACTTCATTTTCAACTTCAACTTCAATTTCAACTTCAACTTTAACTTCAACTTCAATTTCAAAATCAACTTTGAATTCGAATTCATCTTCAATTTCAACTTCAACTTCAACTTCAATTTCAACTTCAACTTCAATTTCAACTTCAACTTTAACTTCAATTTCAACTTCAACTTCAACTTCACCTTTAGCTTCAACTTTAACTTCAACTTCAACTTCAACTTCAACTTCAACTTCAACTTCAACTTTAAGTTTAACTTTAACTTTAACTTTAACTTTAACTTTAACTTTAACTTCAACTGCAACTTTAACTTCAACTGCAACTTCAACTTCAACTGCAACTTCAACTTCAACTTCATTTTCAACTTCAACTTCAATTTCAACTTCAACTTCAACTTCATTTTCAACTTCAACTTCAATTTCAACTTCAACTTTAACTTCAACTTCAATTTCAAAATCAACTTTGAATTCGAATTCATCTTCAATTTCAACTTCAACTTCAACTTCAACTTCAACTTCAACTTCAACTTCAAATTCAACTTCAACTTCAACTTCAACTTCAACTTCAATTTCAACTTCAACTTCAACTTCAACTTTAATTTTTTCTTCAACCTCAACTTCAACTTCAGTTTCAATTTTGTCTTCAACTTAAACCTCAACTTTAAATTCTCCTTCAACTTGAACTTCAACTTTAACTTCAACTTCAACTTTAACTTCAACTCCAATTTCAACTTCAACTTCAACTCCAATTTCAACTTCAACTTCAACTTTAACTTCAAACTCAACTTCAACTTTAACTTCAACTTCAATTTCAATTTCAACTTCAACTTCACCTTTAGCTGCAACTTCAACTTCAACTTCAACTTCAACTTCAACTTCAACTTCAACTTCAACTTCAAATTCAACTTCAACTTCAACTTCAACTTCAACTTCAACTTCATCTTCAACTTCAATTGTCTCTTCAACTTCAACTTCAACTTCAATTTTTTCTTCAACCTCAACTTCAACTTCAGCTTCAATTTTGTCTTCAACTTAAACCTCAACTTTAAATTCTCATTCAACTTGAACTTCAACTTTAACTTCAACTTCAACTTTAACTTCAACTCCAATTTCAACTTCAACTTCAACTTCAATTTCAACTTCAACTTCATCGTCAACTTCAACTTCAACTTCAATTTTAACTTCAACTTCAACTTCAACTTCAACTTTAACTTTAACTTTAACTTTAACTTCAACTGCAACTTTAATTTCAACTGCAACTTCAACTTCAACTGCAACTTCAACTTCAACTTCATTTTCAACTTCAACTTCAATTTCAACTTCAACTTCAACTTCATTTTCAACTTCAACTTCAATTTCAACTTCAACTTTAACTTCAATTTCAACTTCAACTTCAACTTCAACTTGAATTCCAACTTCAAACTCAACTTCAACTTTAACTTCTGCAACTTCAACTTCAACTTTAAATTCTCTTTCAACTTCAAATGCAACTTCAGTTTCAACTTCCACTTCAACTTCAACTTCAACTTGAACTTCAATTTCAACTTCAAATTCAATTTCAACTTTAACTTCGACTACGACTTTAACTTCAACTTCAACTTTATCTTCAACTTCAACTTCAATTTCAACTTCAAATTCAAATTCAATTTCAACTTTAACTTCAATTTCAACTTTAACTTCAATTTCAACTTCAACTTCAACTTCAACTTCAATTTCATCTTCAAATTCAATTTCAACTTTAACTTCAATTTCAACTTCAACTTCAACTTCAATTTCAACTCCAATTTTAAATTCAACTTCAACTTCAACTTCAATTTTGTGTTCAACTTCAACTTCAATTTTGTGTTCATCTTCAACTTCGACTTTGAATTTGACTTTGACTCTGACTTAAATTTCAACTTCAACTTCAACTCCAACTTCAACTCCAACTTCAACTCCAACTTCAACTCCAACTTCAACTCCAACTTCAACTCCAACTTCAACTTCAACTCTGAATTCGACTTCAACTTCAACTTCAATTTTTTCTTCAACCTCAACTTCAACTTCAGCTTCAATTTTGTCTTCAACTTAAACCTCAACTTTAAATTCTCATTCAACTTGAACTTCAACTTTAACTTCAACTTCATTTTCAACTTCAACTTCAATTTCAACTTCAACTTCAACTTCATTTTCAACTTCAACTTCAATTTCAACTTCAACTTTAACTTCAATTTCAACTTCAACTTCAACTTCACCTTTAGCTTCAACTTTAACTTCAACTTCAACTTCAACTTCAACTTCAACTTCAACTTCAACTTTAAGTTTAACTTTAACTTTAACTTTAACTTTAACTTTAACTTTAACTTCAACTGCAACTTTAACTTCAACTGCAACTTCAACTTCAACTGCAACCTCAACTTCAACTTCATTTTCAACTTCAACTTCAATTTCAACTTCAACTTCAACTTCATTTTCAACTTCAACTTCAATTTCAACTTCAACTTTAACTTCAACTTCAATTTCAAAATCAACTTTGAATTCGAATTCATCTTCAATTTCAACTTCAACTTCAACTTCAATTTCAACTTCAACTTCAATTCCAACTTCAAACTCAACTTCAACTTTAACTTCTGCAACTTCAACTTCAAATTTAAATTCTCTTTCAACTTCAAATGCAACTTCAGTTTCAACTTCCACTTGAACTTGAACTTGAACTTCAACTTCAACTTCAATTTCAACTTTAACTTCGACTTCGACTTTAACTTCAACTTCAACTTCATCTTCAACTTCAACTTCAATTTCAACTTCAAATTCAATTTCAACTTTAACTTCAATTTCAACTTCAACTTCAACTTCAACTTCAACTTCAACTTCAATTTCAACTTCAAATTCAATTTCAACTTTAACTTCAGTTTCAACTTCAACTTCAACTTCAACTTCAACTCCAATTTTAAATTCAACTTCAACTTCAACTTCAACTTCAACTTCAACTTCAATTTTGTGTTCATCTTCAACTTCGACTTTGAATTTGATTTTGACTCTGACTTAAATTTCAACTTCAACTTCAACTCTGATTTCGACTTCAACTTCAAATTCAACTTCAAATTCAACATCAAATTCAACTTCAAATTCAACTTCAACTTGAACTTCAACTTCGATTCTGACTTCAACTTCGACTAAATCTCAACTTCAACTTCAACTTCAATTTCAACTTGAACTTCAACTTTGAATTCGACTTCATCTTCAATTTCAACTTCAACTTCAACTTCAATTTTCTCTTCAACTTCAACTTCAACTTCAATTTTTTCTTCAACCTCAACTTCAACTTCAGCTTCAATTTTGTCTTCAACTTAAACCTCAACTTTAAATTCTCCTTCAACTTGAACTTGAACTTCAACTTTAACTTCAACTCCAATTTCAACTTCAACTTCAACTCCAATTTCAACTTCAACTTCAACTTTAACTTCAAACTCAACTTCAACTTTAACTTCAACTTCAATTTCAACTTCAACTTCAACTTCACCTTTAGCTGCAACTTCAACTTCAACTTCAACTTCAACTTCAACTTCAACTTCATCTTCAACTTCAATTTTCTCTTCAACTTCAACTTCAACTTCAATTTTTTCTTCAACCTCAACTTCAACTTCAGCTTCAATTTTGTCTTCAACTTAAACCTCAACTTTAAATTCTCATTCAACTTGAACTTCAACTTTAACTTCAACTTCAACTTTAACTTCAACTCCAATTTCAACTTCAACTTCAACTTCAATTTCAACTTCAACTTCAACTTCACCTTTAGCTGCAACTTCAACTTCAACTTCAACTTCAACTTCAACTTCAAATTCAACTTCAACTTCAACTTCAACTTCAACTTCAACTTCATCTTCAACTTCAATTTTCTCTTCAACTTCAACTTCAACTTCAATTTTTTCTTCAACCTCAACTTCAACTTCAGCTTCAATTTTGTCTTCAACTTAAACCTCAACTTTAAATTCTCATTCAACTTGAACTTCAACTTTAACTCCAACTTCAACTTTAACTTCAACTCCAATTTCAACTTCAACTTCAACTTCAATTTCAACTTCAACTTCATCGTCAACTTCAACTTCAACTTCAATTTTAACTTCAACTTCAACTTCAACTTCAACTTCAAATTCAACTTCAACTTCAACTTCAACTTCAACTTCAACTTCATCTTCAACTTCAATTTTCTCTTCAACTTCAACTTCAACTTCAATTTTTTCTTCAACCTCAACTTCAACTTCAGCTTCAATTTTGTCTTCAACTTAAACCTCAACTTTAAATTCTCATTCAACTTGAACTTCAACTTTAACTCCAACTTCAACTTTAACTTCAACTCCAATTTCAACTTCAACTTCAACTTCAATTTCAACTTCAACTTCATCGTCAACTTCAACTTCAACTTCAACTTTAACTTTAACTTCAACTGCAACTTTAACTTCAACTGCAACTTCAACTTCAACTGCAACTTCAACTTCAACTTCATTTTCAACTTCAACTTCAATTTCAACTTCAACTTCAACTTCATTTTCAACTTCAACTTCAATTTCAACTTCAACTTTAACTTCAATTTCAACTTCAACTTCAACTTCAACTTCAACTTGAATTCCAACTTCAAACTCAACTTCAACTTTAACTTCTGCAACTTCAACTTCAACTTTAAATTCTCTTTCAACTTCAAATGCAACTTCAGTTTCAACTTCCACTTCAACTTCAACTTCAACTTGAACTTCAATTTCAACTTCAAATTCAATTTCAACTTTAACTTCGACTACGACTTTAACTTCAACTTCAACTTTATCTTCAACTTCAACTTCAATTTCAACTTCAAATTCAAATTCAATTTCAACTTTAACTTCAATTTCAACTTCAACTTCAACTTCAACTTCAATTTCATCTTCAAATTCAATTTCAACTTTAACTTCAATTTCAACTTCAACTTCAACTTCAATTTCAACTCCAATTTTAAATTCAACTTCAACTTCAACTTCAATTTTGTGTTCAACTTCAACTTCAATTTTGTGTTCATCTTCAACTTCGACTTTGAATTTGACTTTGACTCTGACTTAAATTTCAACTTCAACTTCAACTCCAACTTCAACTCCAACTTCAACTCCAATTTCAACTCCAACTTCAACTCCAACTTCAACTTCAACTCTGAATTCGACTTCAACTTCAACTTCAACTTCAATTTTTTCTTCAACCTCAACTTCAACTTCAGCTTCAATTTTGTCTTCAACTTAAACCTCAACTTTAAATTCTCATTCAACTTGAACTTGAACTTTAACTTCAACTTCAACTTTAACTTCAACTCCAATTTCAACTTCAACTTCAACTTCAATTTCAACTTCAACTTCATCGTCAACTTCAACTTCAACTTCAATTTTAACTTCAACTTCAACTTCAACTTCAACTTTAACTTTAACTTTAACTTTAACTTCAACTGCAACTTTAACTTCAACTGCAACTTCAACTTCAACTGCAACTTCAACTTCAACTTCATTTTCAACTTCAACTTCAATTTCAACTTCAACTTCAACTTCATTTTCAACTTCAACTTCAATTTCAACTTCAACTTTAACTTCAATTTCAACTTCAACTTCCACTTCAACTTCAAATTCAACTTCAACTTCAACTTCAACTTCAACTTCAATTTCAACTTCAACTTCAACTTCAACTTCAATTTTCTCTTCAACTTCAACTTCAACTTCAATTTTTTCTTCAACCTCAACTTCAACTTCAGCTTCAATTTTGTCTTCAACTTAAACCTCAACTTTAAATTCTCCTTCAACTTGAACTTCAACTTTAACTTCAACTTCAACTTTAACTTCAACTCCAATTTCAACTTCAACTTCAACTTTAACTTCAAACTCAACTTCAACTTTAACTTCAACTTCAATTTCAACTTCAACTTCAACTTCACCTTTAACTGCAACTTCAACTTCAACTTCAACTTCAACTTCAACTTCAAATTCAACTTCAACTTCAACTTCAACTTCAACTTCAACTTCATCTTCAACTTCAATTTTCTCTTCAACTTCAACTTCAACTTCAATTTTTTCTTCAACCTCAACTTCAACTTCAGCTTCAATTTTGTCTTCAACTTAAACCTCAACTTTAAATTCTCATTCAACTTGAACTTCAACTTTAACTTCAACTTCAACTTTAACTTCAACTCCAATTTCAACTTCAACTTCAACTTCAATTTCAACTTCAACTTCATCGTCAACTTCAACTTCAACTTCAACTTTAACTTCAAACTCAACTTCAACTTTAACTTCAACTTCAATTTCAACTTCAACTTCAACTTCACCTTTAGCTGCAACTTCAACTTTAACTTCAACTTCAACTTCAACTTCAACTTCAACTTCAACTTCAACTTTAACTTCAAACTCAACTTCAACTTTAACTTCAACTTCAATTTCAACTTCAACTTCAACTTCACCTTTAGCTGCAACATCAACTTTAACTTCAACTCCAATTTCAACTTCAACTTCAACTCCAATTTCAACTTCAACTTCAACTTTAACTTCAAACTCAACTTCAACTTTAACTTCAACTTCAATTTCAACTTCAACTTCAACTTCACCTTTAGCTGCAACTTCAACTTCAACTTCAACTTCAACTTCAACTTCAACTTCAACTTCAACTTCAACTTCAACTTCAACTTCAACTTCATCTTCAACTTCAATTTTCTCTTCAACTTCAACTTCAACTTCAATTTTTTCTTCAACCTCAACTTCAACTTCAGCTTCAATTTTGTCTTCAACTTAAACCTCAACTTTAAATTCTCATTCAACTTGAACTTCAACTTTAACTTCAACTTCAACTTTAACTTCAACTCCAATTTCAACTTCAACTTCAACTTCAATTTCAACTTCAACTTCAACTTCACCTTTAGCTGCAACTTCAACTTCAACTTCAACTTCAACTTCAACTTCAAATTCAACTTCAACTTCAACTTCAACTTCAACTTCAACTTCATCTTCAACTTCAATTTTCTCTTCAACTTCAACTTCAACTTCAATTTTTTCTTCAACCTCAACTTTAACTTCAACTTCAACTTTAACTTCAACTCCAATTTCAACTTCAACTTCAACTTCAATTTCAACTTCAACTTCAACTTCACCTTTAGCTGCAACTTCAACTTCAACTTCAACTTCAACTTCAACTTTAACTCCAACTTCAACTTTAACTTCAACTCCAATTTCAACTTCAACTTCAACTTCAATTTCAACTTCAACTTCATCGTCAACTTCAACTTCAACTTCAATTTTAACTTCAACTTCAACTTCAACTTCAACTTCAAATTCAACTTCAACTTCAACTTCAACTTCAACTTCAACTTCATCTTCAACTTCAATTTTCTCTTCAACTTCAACTTCAACTTCAATTTTTTCTTCAACCTCAACTTCAACTTCAGCTTCAATTTTGTCTTCAACTTAAACCTCAACTTTAAATTCTCATTCAACTTGAACTTCAACTTTAACTCCAACTTCAACTTTAACTTCAACTCCAATTTCAACTTCAACTTCAACTTCAATTTCAACTTCAACTTCATCGTCAACTTCAACTTCAACTTCAATTTTAACTTCAACTTCAACTTCAACTTTAACTTTAACTTTAACTTTAACTTCAACTGCAACTTTAACTTCAACTGCAACTTCAACTTCAACTGCAACTTCAACTTCAACTTCATTTTCAACTTCAACTTCAATTTCAACTTCAACTTCAACTTCATTTTCAACTTCAACTTCAATTTCAACTTCAACTTTAACTTCAATTTCAACTTCAACTTCAACTTCAACTTCAACTTGAATTCCAACTTCAAACTCAACTTCAACTTTAACTTCTGCAACTTCAACTTCAACTTTAAATTCTCTTTCAACTTCAAATGCAACTTCAGTTTCAACTTCCACTTCAACTTCAACTTCAACTTGAACTTCAATTTCAACTTCAAATTCAATTTCAACTTTAACTTCGACTACGACTTTAACTTCAACTTCAACTTTATCTTCAACTTCAACTTCAATTTCAACTTCAAATTCAAATTCAATTTCAACTTTAACTTCAATTTCAACTTCAACTTCAACTTCAACTTCAATTTCATCTTCAAATTCAATTTCAACTTTAACTTCAATTTCAACTTCAACTTCAACTTCAATTTCAACTCCAATTTTAAATTCAACTTCAACTTCAACTTCAATTTTGTGTTCAACTTCAACTTCAATTTTGTGTTCATCTTCAACTTCGACTTTGAATTTGACTTTGACTCTGACTTAAATTTCGACTTCAACTTCAACTTCAACTTCAATTTTTTCTTCAACCTCAACTTCAACTTCAGCTTCAATTTTGTCTTCAACTTAAACCTCAACTTTAAATTCTCATTCAACTTGAACTTCAACTTTAACTTCAACTTCAACTTTAACTTCAACTCCAATTTCAACTTCAACTTCAACTTCAATTTCAACTTCAACTTCATCGTCAACTTCAACTTCAACTTCAATTTTAACTTCAACTTCAACTTCAACTTCAACTTTAACTTTAACTTTAACTTTAACTTCAACTGCAACTTTAACTTCAACTGCAACTTCAACTTCAACTGCAACTTCAACTTCAACTTCATTTTCAACTTCAACTTCAATTTCAACTTCAACTTCAACTTCATTTTCAACTTCAACTTCAATTTCAACTTCAACTTTAACTTCAATTTCAACTTCAACTTCCACTTCAACTTGAAATTCAACTTCAACTTCAACTTCAACTTCAACTTCAATTTCAACTTCAACTTCAACTTCAACTTCAATTTTCTCTTCAACTTCAACTTCAACTTCAATTTTTTTTTCAACCTCAACTTCAACTTCAGCTTCAATTTTGTCTTCAACTTAAACCTCAACTTTAAATTCTCCTTCAACTTGAACTTCAACTTCAACTTTAACTTCAACTCCAATTTCAACTTCAACTTCAACTTTAACTTCAAACTCAACTTCAACTTTAACTTCAACTTCAATTTCAACTTCAACTTCAACTTCACCTTTAGCTGCAACTTCAACTTCAACTTCAACTTCAACTTCAACTTCAAATTCAACTTCAACTTCAACTTCAACTTCAACTTCAACTTCATCTTCAACTTCAATTTTCTCTTCAACTTCAACTTCAACTTCAATTTTTTCTTCAACCTCAACTTCAACTTCAGCTTCAATTTTGTCTTCAACTTAAACCTCAACTTTAAATTCTCATTCAACTTGAACTTCAACTTTAACTTCAACTTCAACTTTAACTTCAACTCCAATTTCAACTTCAACTTCAACTTCAATTTCAACTTCAACTTCATCGTCAACTTCAACTTCAACTTCAACTTTAACTTCAAACTCAACTTCAACTTTAACTTCAACTTCAATTTCAACTTCAACTTCAACTTCACCTTTAGCTGCAACTTCAACTTTAACTTCAACTTCAACTTCAACTTCAACTTCAACTTCAACTTCAACTTCAACTTCAACTTCAACTTCAACTTCAACTTCATCTTCAACTTCAATTTTCTCTTCAACTTCAACTTCAACTTCAATTTTTTCTTCAACCTCAACTTCAACTTCAGCTTCAATTTTGTCTTCAACTTAAACCTCAACTTTAAATTCTCATTCAACTTGAACTTCAACTTTAACTTCAACTTCAAGTTTAACTTCAACTCCAATTTCAACTTCAACTTCAACTTCAATTTCAACTTCAACTTCATCGTCAACTTCAACTTCAACTTCAATTTTAACTTCAACTTCAACTTCAACTTTAACTTTAACTTTAACTTTAACTTCAACTGCAACTTTAACTTCAACTGCAACTTCAACTTCAACTTCAACTTCAACTTCAACTTCAACTTCAATTTCAACTTCAAATTCAATTTCAACTTTAACTTCAGTTTCAACTTCAACTTCAACTTCAACTTCAACTCCAATTTTAAATTCAACTTCAACTTCAACTTCAACTTCAATTTTGTGTTCATCTTCTACTTCGACTTTGAATTTGATTTTGACTCTGACTTAAATTTCAACTTCAACTTCAACTCTGATTTCGACTTCAACTTCAAATTCAACTTCAAATTCAACATCAAATTCAACTTCAAATTCAACTTCAACTTGAACTTCAACTTCGATTCTGACTTCAACTTCGACTAAATCTCAACTTCAACTTCAACTTCAATTTCAACTTGAACTTCAACTTTGAATTCGACTTCATCTTCAATTTCAACTTCAACTTCAACTTCAATTTTCTCTTCAACTTCAACTTCAACTTCAATTTTTTCTTCAACCTCAACTTCAACTTCAGCTTCAATTTTGTCTTCAACTTAAACCTCAACTTTAAATTCTCCTTCAACTTGAACTTCAACTTCAACTTTAACTTCAACTCCAATTTCAACTTCAACTTCAACTCCAATTTCAACTTCAACTTCAACTTTAACTTCAAACTCAACTTCAACTTTAACTTCAACTTCAATTTCAACTTCAACTTCAACTTCACCTTTAGCTGCAACTTCAACTTCAACTTCAACTTCAACTTCAACTTCAACTTCAACTTCAACTTCAACTTCAACTTCAACTTCATCTTCAACTTCAATTTTCTCTTCAACTTCAACTTCAACTTCAATTTTTTCTTCAACCTCAACTTCAACTTCAGCTTCAATTTTGTCTTCAACTTAAACCTCAACTTTAAATTCTCATTCAACTTGAACTTCAACTTTAACTTCAACTTCAACTTTAACTTCAACTCCAATTTCAACTTCAACTTCAACTTCAATTTCAACTTCAACTTCATCGTCAACTTCAACTTCAACTTCAATTTTAACTTCAACTTTAACTTCAACTTCAACTTTAACTTTAACTTTAACTTTAACTTCAACTGCAACTTTAACTTCAACTGCAACTTCAACTTCAACTGCAACTT
Source organism: Brachycybe producta (assembly GCA_036925085.1). Classification (NCBI taxonomy): domain Eukaryota; kingdom Metazoa; phylum Arthropoda; class Diplopoda; order Playtdesmida; family Andrognathidae; genus Brachycybe; species Brachycybe producta. The sequence goes on from JAUPFP010000077.1 coordinate 357,146, forward strand.
CAACTTCAACTTCATTTTCAACTTCAACTTCAATTTCAACTTCGACTTCAACTTCATTTTCAACTTCAACTTCAATTTCAACTTCAACTTTAACTTCAATTTCAACTTCAACTTCAACTTCACCTTTAGCTTCAACTTAAACTTCAACTTCAACTTCAACTTCAACTTCAACTTCAAATTCAACTTCAACTTCAACTTCAACTTCAACTTCAATTTCAACTTCAACTTCAACTTCAACTTCAATTTTCTCTTCAACTTCAACTTCAACTTCAATTTTTTCTTCAACCTCAACTTCAACTTCAGCTTCAATTTTGTCTTCAACTTAAACCTCAACTTTAAATTCTCCTTCAACTTGAACTTCAACTTTAACTTCAACTTCAACTTTAACTTCAACTCCAATTTCAACTTCAACTTCAACTCCAATTTCAACTTCAACTTCAACTTTAACTTCAAACTCAACTTCAACTTTAACTTCAACTTCAATTTCAACTTCAACTTCAACTTCACCTTTAGCTGCAACTTCAACTTCAACTTCAACTTCAACTTCAACTTCAAATTCAACTTCAACTTCAACTTCAACTTCAACTTCAACTTCATCTTCAACTTCAATTTTCTCTTCAACTTCAACTTCAACTTCAATTTTTTCTTCAACCTCAACTTCAACTTCAGCTTCAATTTTGTCTTCAACTTAAACCTCAACTTTAAATTCTCATTCAACTTGAACTTCAACTTTAACTCCAACTTCAACTTTAACTTCAGCTCCAATTTCAACTTCAACTTCAACTTCAATTTCAACTTCAACTTCATCGTCAACTTCAACTTCAACTTCAATTTTAACTTCAACTTCAATTTTAACTTCAACTTCAACTTCAACTTCAACTTCAAATTCAACTTCAACTTCAACTTCAACTTCAACTTCAACTTCATCTTCAACTTCAATTTTCTCTTCAACTTCAACTTCAACTTCAATTTTTTCTTCAACCTCAACTTCAACTTCAGCTTCAATTTTGTCTTCAACTTAAACCTCAACTTTAAATTCTCATTCAACTTGAACTTCAACTTTAACTCCAACTTCAACTTTAACTTCAACTCCAATTTCAACTTCAACTTCAACTTCAATTTCAACTTCAACTTCATCGTCAACTTCAACTTCAACTTCAATTTTAACTTCAACTTCAACTTCAACTTTAACTTTAACTTTAACTTTAACTTCAACTGCAACTTTAACTTCAACTGCAACTTCAACTTCAACTGCAACTTCAACTTCAACTTCATTTTCAACTTCAACTTCAATTTCAACTTCAACTTCAACTTCATTTTCAACTTCAACTTCAATTTCAACTTCAACTTTAACTTCAATTTCAACTTCAACTTCAACTTCAACTTGAATTCCAACTTCAAACTCAACTTCAAGTTTAACTTCTGCAACTTCAACTTCAACTTTAAATTCTCTTTCAACTTCAAATGCAACTTCAGTTTCAACTTCCACTTCAACTTCAACTTCAACTTGAACTTCAATTTCAACTTCAAATTCAATTTCAACTTTAACTTCGACTACGACTTTAACTTCAACTTCAACTTTATCTTCAACTTCAACTTCAATTTCAACTTCAAATTCAAATTCAATTTCAACTTTAACTTCAATTTCAACTTCAACTTCAACTTCAACTTCAATTTCATCTTCAAATTCAATTTCAACTTTAACTTCAATTTCAACTTCAACTTCAACTTCAATTTCAACTCCAATTTTAAATTCAACTTCAACTTCAACTTCAATTTTGTGTTCAACTTCAACTTCAATTTTGTGTTCATCTTCAACTTCGACTTTGAATTTGACTTTGACTCTGACTTAAATTTCAACTTCAACTTCAACTCCAACTTCAACTCCAACTTCAACTCCAATTTCAACTCCAACTTCAACTCCAACTTCAACTTCAACTCTGAATTCGACTTCAACTTCAACTTCAACTTCAATTTTTTCTTCAACCTCAACTTCAACTTCAGCTTCAATTTTGTCTTCAACTTAAACCTCAACTTTAAATTCTCATTCAACTTGAACTTCAACTTTAACTTCAACTTCAACTTTAACTTCAACTCCAATTTCAACTTCAACTTCAACTTCAATTTCAACTTCAACTTCATCGTCAACTTCAACTTCAACTTCAATTTTAACTTCAACTTCAACTTCAACTTCAACTTTAACTTTAACTTTAACTTTAACTTCAACTGCAACTTTAACTTCAACTGCAACTTCAACTTCAACTGCAACTTCAACTTCAACTTCATTTTCAACTTCAACTTCAATTTCAACTTCAACTTCAACTTCATTTTCAACTTCAACTTCAATTTCAACTTCAACTTTAACTTCAATTTCAACTTCAACTTCCACTTCAACTTCAAATTCAACTTCAACTTCAACTTCAACTTCAACTTCAATTTCAACTTCAACTTCAACTTCAACTTCAATTTTCTCTTCAACTTCAACTTCAACTTCAATTTTTTCTTCAACCTCAACTTCAACTTCAGCTTCAATTTTGTCTTCAACTTAAACCTCAACTTTAAATTCTCCTTCAACTTGAACTTCAACTTTAACTTCAACTTCAACTTTAACTTCAACTCCAATTTCAACTTCAACTTCAACTTTAACTTCAAACTCAACTTCAACTTTAACTTCAACTTCAATTTCAACTTCAACTTCAACTTCACCTTTAGCTGCAACTTCAACTTCAACTTCAACTTCAACTTCAACTTCAACTTCAAATTCAACTTCAACTTCAACTTCAACTTCAACTTCAACTTCATCTTCAACTTCAATTTTCTCTTCAACTTCAACTTCAACTTCAATTTTTTCTTCAACCTCAACTTCAACTTCAGCTTCAATTTTGTCTTCAACTTAAACCTCAACTTTAAATTCTCATTCAACTTGAACTTCAACTTTAACTTCAACTTCAACTTTAACTTCAACTCCAATTTCAACTTCAACTTCAACTTCAATTTCAACTTCAACTTCATCGTCAACTTCAACTTCAACTTCAACTTTAACTTCAAACTCAACTTCAACTTTAACTTCAACTTCAATTTCAACTTCAACTTCAACTTCACCTTTAGCTGCAACTTCAACTTTAACTTCAACTTCAACTTCAACTTCAACTTCAACTTCAACTTCAACTTCAACTTCAACTTCAACTTCAACTTCAACTTCATCTTCAACTTCAATTTTCTCTTCAACTTCAACTTCAACTTCAATTTTTTCTTCAACCTCAACTTCAACTTCAGCTTCAATTTTGTCTACAACTTAAACCTCAACTTTAAATTCTCATTCAACTTGAACTTCAACTTTAACTTCAACTTCAACTTTAACTTCAACTCCAATTTCAACTTCAACTTCAACTTCAATTTCAACTTCAACTTCATCGTCAACTTCAACTTGAACTTCAATTTTAACTTCAACTTCAACTTCAACTTCAACTTTAACTTTAACTTTAACTTTAACTTCAACTGCAACTTTAACTTCAACTGCAACTTCAACTTCAACTGCAACTTCAACTTCAACTTCATTTTCAACTTCAACTTCAATTTCAACTTCAACTTCAACTTCATTTTCAACTTCAACTTCAATTTCAACTTCAACTTTAACTTCAATTTCAACTTCAACTTCAACTTCACCTTTAGCTTCAACTTCAACTTCAACTTCAACTTCAACTTCAACTTCAACTTCAAATTCAACTTCAACTTCAACTTCAACTTCAACTTCAATTTCAACTTCAACTTCAACTTCAACTTCAATTTTCTCTTCAACTTCAACTTCAACTTCAATTTTTTCTTCAACCTCAACTTCAACTTCAGCTTCAATTTTGTCTTCAACTTAAACCTCAACTTTAAATTCTCCTTCAACTTGAACTTCAACTTTAACTTCAACTTCAACTTTAACTTCAACTCCAATTTCAACTTCAACTTCAACTCCAATTTCAACTTCAACTTCAACTTTAACTTCAAACTCAACTTCAACTTTAACTTCAACTTCAATTTCAACTTCAACTTCAACTTCACCTTTAGCTGCAACTTCAACTTCAACTTCAACTTCAACTTCAACTTCAACTTCAAATTCAACTTCAACTTCAACTTCAACTTCAACTTCAACTTCATCTTCAACTTCAATTTTCTCTTCAACTTCAACTTCAACTTCAATTTTTTCTTCAACCTCAACTTCAACTTCAGCTTCAATTTTGTCTTCAACTTAAACCTCAACTTTAAATTCTCATTCAACTTGAACTTCAACTTTAACTTCAACTTCAACTTTAACTTCAACTCCAATTTCAACTTCAACTTCAACTTCAATTTCAACTTCAACTTCATCGTCAACTTCAACTTCAACTTCAATTTCAACTTCAACTTCAACTTCAACTTGAATTCCAACTTCAAACTCAACTTCAACTTTAACTTCTGCAACTTCAACTTCAACTTTAAATTCTCTTTCAACTTCAAATGCAACTTCAGTTTCAACTTCCACTTCAACTTCAACTTCAACTTGAACTTCAATTTCAACTTAAAATTCAATTTCAACTTGAACTTCAATTTCAACTTCAAATTCAATTTCAACTTTAACTTCAATTTTAACTTCAACTTCAACTTCAACTTCAACTTTAACTTTAACTTTAACTTTAACTTCAACTGCAACTTTAACTTCAACTGCAACTTCAACTTCAACTGCAACTTCAACTTCAACTTCATTTTCAACTTCAACTTCAATTTCAACTTCAACTTCAACTTCATTTTCAACTTCAACTTCAATTTCAACTTCAACTTTAACTTCAATTTCAACTTCAACTTCAACTTCACCTTTAGCTTCAACTTTAACTTCAACTTCAACTTCAACTTCAACTTCAACTTCAACTTCAACTTTAAGTTTAACTTTAACTTTAACTTTAACTTTAACTTTAACTTTAACTTTAACTTCAACTGCAACTTTAACTTCAACTGCAACTTCAACTTCAACTGCAACTTCAACTTCAACTTCATTTTCAACTTCAACTTCAATTTCAACTTCAACTTCAACTTCATTTTCAACTTCAACTTCAATTTCAACTTCAACTTTAACTTCAACTTCAATTTCAAAATCAACTTTGAATTCGAATTCATCTTCAATTTCAACTTCAACTTCAACTTCAATTTCAACTTCAACTTCAATTCCAACTTCAAACTCAACTTCAACTTTAACTTCTGCAACTTCAACTTCAAATTTAAATTCTCTTTCAACTTCAAATGCAACTTCAGTTTCAACTTCCACTTGAACTTGAACTTGAACTTCAACTTCAACTTCAATTTCAACTTTAACTTCGACTTCGACTTTAACTTCAACTTCAACTTCATCTTCAACTTCAACTTCAATTTCAACTTCAAATTCAATTTCAACTTTAACTTCAATTTCAACTTCAACTTCAACTTCAACTTCAACTTCAATTTCAACCTCAAATTCAATTTCAACTTTAACTTCAGTTTCAACTTCAACTTCAACTTCAACTTCAACTCCAATTTTAAATTCAACTTCAACTTCAACTTCAACTTCAACTTCAATTTTGTGTTCATCTTCAACTTCGACTTTGAATTTGATTTTGACTCTGACTTAAATTTCAACTTCAACTTCAACTCTGATTTCGACTTCAACTTCAAATTCAACTTCAAATTCAACATCAAATTCAACTTCAAATTCAACTTCAACTTGAACTTCAACTTCGATTCATACTTCAACTTCGACTAAATCTCAACTTCAACTTCAACTTCAATTTCAACTTGAACTTCAACTTTGAATTCGACTTCATCTTCAATTTCAACTTCAACTTCAACTTCAAATTCAACTTCAAATTCAACTTCAAATTCAACTTCAAATTCAAATTCAAATTCAACTTCAAATTCAACTTCAAATTCAACTTCAAATTCAACTTCAACTTCAACTTTAGCCTCAACTTCCATTTCAACTTCAACTTTGAATTTGTCTTCAACTTCAATTTCAAATTCAACTTCATCTTCAACTTCAACTTCAACTTCAATTTCAACTTCAACTTCAACTTCACCTTTAGCTTCAACTTCAACTTCAACTTCAACTTCAACTTCAACTTCAAATTCAACTTCAACTTCAACTTCAACTTCAACTTCAATTTCAACTTCAACTTCAACTTCAACTTCAATTTTCTCTTCAACTTCAACTTCAACTTCAATTTTTTCTTCAACCACAACTTCAACTTCAGCTTCAATTTTGTCTTCAACTTAAACCTCAACTTTAAATTCTCCTTCAACTTGAACTTCAACTTTAACTTCAACTTCAACTTCAATTTCAACTTCAACTTCATCGTCAACTTCAACTTCAACTTCAATTTTAACTTCAACTTCAACTTCAACTTCAACTTTAACTTTAACTTTAACTTTAACTTCAACTGCAACTTTAACTTCAACTGCAACTTCAACTTCAACTTCAACTTCATTTTCAACTTCAACTTCAATTTCAACTTCAACTTCAACTTCATTTTCAACTTCAACTTCAATTTCAACTTCAACTTTAACTTCAATTTCAACTTCAACTTCAATTTCAACTTCAATTCCAACTTCAAACTCAACTTCAACTTTAACTTCTGCAACTTCAACTTCAACTTTAAATTCTCTTTCAACTTCAAATGCAACCTCAGTTTCAACTTCCACTTCAACTTGAACTTCAACTTGAACTTCAATTTCAACTTCAAATTCAATTTGAACTTTAACTTCGACTACGACTTTAACTTCAACTTCAACTTCATCTTCAACTTTAACTTCAATTTCAACTTCAAATTCAAATTCAATTTCAACTTTAACTTCAATTTCAACTTCAACTTCAACTTCAATTTCATCTTCAAATTCAATTTCAACTTTAACTTCAATTTCAACTTCAACTTCAACTTCAATTTCAACTCCAATTTTAAATTCAACTTCAACTTCAACTTCAATTTTGTGTTCAACTTCAACTTCAATTTTGTGTTCATCTTCAACTTCGACTTTGAATTTGACTTTGACTCTGACTTAAATTTCAACTTCAACTTCAACTCCAACTTCAAATCCAACTTCAACTCCAACTTCAACTCCAACTTCAACTCCAACTTCAACTCCAACTTCAACTCCAACTTCAACTCCAACTTCAACTCCAACTTCAACTCCAACTTCAACTCCAACTTCAACTCCAACTTCAACTCCAACTTCAACTCCAACTTCAACTCCAACTTCAACTCCAACTTCAACTCCAACTTCAACTCCAACTTCAACTCCAACTTCAACTCCAACTTCAACTCCAACTTCAACTCCAACTTCAACTCCAACTTCAACTTCAACTCTGAATTCGACTTCAACTTCAAATTCAACTTCAAATTCAACTTCAAATTCAACTTCAACTTTAACTTCAACTTCGATTCTGACTTCAACTTCGACTCCATCTCAACTTCAACTTCAACTTCAATTTCAACTTGAACTTCAACTTTGAATTCGACTTCATCTTCAATTTCAACTTCAACTTCAACTTCAAATTCAACTTCAAATTCAACTTCAAATTCAACTTCAAATTCAACTTCAAATTCAACTTTAAATTCAACTTCAAATTCAACTTCAAATTCAACTTCAAATTCAACTTCAAATTCAACTTCAATTTTTTTTTCAACTTCAACTTTAGCCTCAACTTCCATTTCAACTTCAACTTTGAATTTGACTTCCACTTCAATTTCAACTTCAACTTCATCTTCAACTTCAACTTCAACTTCAACTTCAATTTCAACTTCAACTTCAACTTCACCTTTAACTTCAACTTCAACTTCAACTTCAACTTCAACTTCAACTTCAACTTCGACTTCATCTTCGACGCCATCTTCGACGCCATCTTCGACTTCGACTTCGACGTCATCTTCGACGTCATCTTCGACTTCGACGTCATCTTCGACTTCGACTTCGACGTCATCTTCGACTTCGACTTCGACGTCATCTTCGACTTCGACTTTGACTTCGACTTCGACTTCGACTTCGACTTCGACTTCGACTTCGACTTCGACTTCAAACTCAACTTCGACTTCAAACTCAACTTCGACTTCAACTTCAAACTCAACTTCAACTTCAATTCCAACTTCAAACTGAACTTCAATTCCAACTTCTGCAACTTCAACTTCAATTTCAACTTCAACTTCAACTTCAATTTCAATTTCAATTTCAACTTTAACTTTAACTTTAACTTTAACTTTAACTTTAACTTTAACTTTAACTTTAACTTTAACTTTAACTTCAACTGCAACTTTAACTTCAACTTCAAACTCAACTTCACCATCAACTTCAACTTTAACTTCAATTTCAACTTCAACTTTAACTTCAACTTCAATTTCAACTTCAACTTTGAATTTGAATTCATATTCAATTTCAACTTCAACTTCAACTTCAATTTCAACTTCAACTTCAACTTCAACTTCAACTTCAACTTCAAACTCAACTTCACCATCAACTTTAAATTCAACTTCAACTTCAAATTCAACTTCACCTTCAACTTCAACTTCAACTTCAACTTCAATTTTCTCTTCAACTTCAACTTCAACTTCAACTTCAACTTCAACTTCAACTTCAACTTCAACTTCAACATTAACTTTAACTTTAACTTTAACTTCAACTGCAACTTTAACTTCAACTGCAACTTCATTTTCAACTTCAACTTCAATTTCAACTTCAACTTCAACTTCAATTTCAATTTCAACTTGAACTTCAACTTTGAATTCGACTTCATCTTCAATTTCAACTTCAACTTCAACTTCAAATTCAACTTCAAATTCAACTTCAAATTCAACTTCAAATTCAACTTCAAATTCAACTTCAAATTCAACTTCAAATTCAACTTCAAATTTAACTTCAAATTCAACTTCAAATTCAACTTCAATTTTTTCTTCAACTTCAACTTTAGCCTCAACTTCCATTTCAACTTCAACTTTGAATTTGACTTCAACTTCAATTTCAACTTCAACTTCATCTTCAACTTCAACTTCAACTTCAACTTCAACTTCAACTTCAACTTCACCTTTAACTTCAACTTCAACTTCAACTTCAACTTCAACTTCAACTTCAACTTCAACTTCAACTTCAACTTCAACTTCAACTTCAACTTCAACTTCATCTTCAATTTTCTCTTCAACTTCAACTTCAACATCAATTTTCTTTTCAACCTCAACTACAACTTCAGCTTCAATTTTGTCTTCAACTTAAACCTCAACTTTAAATTCTCCTTCAAATTGAACTTCAACTTCAACTTCAATTTTAACTTCAACTTCATCTTCAACTTCAACTTCAACTTTAACTTTAACTTTAACTTTAACTTCAACTGCAACTTTAACTTCAACTGCAACTTCAACTTCAACTTTAACTTTAACTTTAACTTTAACTTCAACTGCAACTTTAACTTCAACTGCAACTTCAACTTCAACTGCAACTTCAACTTCAACTTCATTTTCAACTTCAACTTCAATTTCATCTTCAACTTCAACTTCAATTTCAATTTCAACTTGAACTTCAACTTCAACTTCAACTTCAACTTCAACTTCAACTTCAACTTCAACTTCGACTTCATCTTCGACGTCATCTTCGACGTCATCTTCGACTTCGACTTCGACGTCATCTTCGACGTCATCTTCGACTTCGACTTCGACGTCATCTTCGACTTCGACTTCGACGTCATCTTCGACTTCGAATTCGACGTCATCTTCGACTTCGACTTCGACTTTGACTTCGACTTCGACTTCGACTTCGACTTCGACTTCGACTTCGACTTCAAACTCAACTTCGACTTCAAACTCAACTTCGACTTCAACTTCAAACTCAACTTCAACTTCAATTCCAACTTCAAACTGAACTTCAATTCCAACTTCTGCAACTTCAACTTCAATTTCAACTTCAACTTCAACTTCAATTTCAATTTCAATTTCAACTTTAACTTTAACTTTAACTTTAACTTTAACTTTAACTTTAACTTTAACTTTAACTTTAACTTTAACTTTAACTTCAACTGCAACTTTAACTTCAACTTCAAACTCAACTTCACCATCAACTTCAACTTTAACTTCAATTTCAACTTCAACTTTAACTTCAACTTCAATTTCAACTTCAACTTTGAATTTGAATTCATATTCAATTTCAACTTCAACTTCAACTTCAACTTCAACTTCAACTTCAAACTCAACTTCACCATCAACTTCAAATTCAACTTCAACTTCAAATTGAACTTCACCTTCAACTTCAACTTCAACTTCAACTTCAATTTTCTCTTCAACTTCAACTTCAACTTCAACTTCAACTTCAACTTCAACTTCAACTTCAACTTCAACTTCAACTTCAACTTCAACTTCAACTTCAACTTCAACTTCAACTTCAACATTAACTTTAACTTTAACTTTAACTTCAACTGCAACTTTAACTTCAACTGCAACTTCAACTTCAACTGCAACTTCAACTTCAACTTCAACTTCAACTTCAATTTCAACTTCAACTTCAACTTCAATTTCAATTTCAACTTGAACTTCAACTTTGAATTCGACTTCATCTTCAATTTCAACTTCAACTTCAACTTCAAATTCAACTTCAAATTCAACTTCAAATTCAACTTCAAATTCAACTTCAAATTCAATTTCAAATTCAACTTCAAATTCAACTTCAAATTTAACTTCAAATTCAACTTCAAATTCAACTTCAATTTTTTCTTCAACTTCAACTTTAGCCTCAACTTCCATTTCAACTTCAACTTTGAATTTGACTTCAACTTCAATTTCAACTTCAACTTCATCTTCAACTTCAACTTCAACTTCAACTTCAACTTCAACTTCACCTTTAACTTCAACTTCAACTTCAACTTCAACTTCAACTTCAACTTCAACTTCAACTTCAACTTCAACTTCAACTTCAACTTCAACTTCAAATTCAACTTCAACTTCAACTTCATCTTCAATTTTCTCTTCAACTTCAACTTCAACTTCAATTTTCTTTTCAACCTCAACTACAACTTCAGCTTCAATTTTGTCTTCAACTTAAACCTCAACTTTAAATTCTCCTTCAAATTGAACTTCAACTTCAACTTTAACTTTAACTTTAACTTTAACTTCAACTGCAACTTTAACTTCAACTGCAACTTCAACTTCAACTTTAACTTTAACTTTAACTTTAACTTCAACTGCAACTTTAACTTCAACTGCAACTGCAACTTCAACTGCAACTTCAACTTCAACTTCATTTTCAACTTCAACTTCAATTTCATCTTCAACTTCAACTTCAATTTCAATTTCAACTTCAACTTCAACTTCAACTTCAACTTCAACTTCAACTTCAACTTTAACTTTAACTTTAACTTTAACTTTAACTTTAACTTTAACTTTAATTTTAACTTCAACTTCATCTTCAACTTCAACTGCAACTTTAACTTCAACTGCAACTTCAACTTCAACTTCAACTTTAACTTTAACTTCAACTTCAACTTCAATTCCAACTTCAAACTCAACTTCAACTTTAACTTCTGCAACTTCAACTTCAACTTTAAATTCTCTTTCAACTTCAAATGCAACTTCAGTTTCAACGTCCACTTGAACTTCAACTTGAACTTCAACTTGAACTTCAATTTCAACTTCAAATTCAACTTTTACTTCAACTTCAATTTCAACTTCAAATTCAATTTCAACTTTAACTTCAATTTCAACTTCAACTTCAACTTCAACTCCAATTTTAAATTCAACTTCGACTCCATCTCAACTTCAACTTCAACTTCAGTTTCAACTTGAACTTCAACTTTGATTTCGACTTCATCTTCAATTTCAACTTCAACTTCAACTTCAAATTCAACTTCAAATTCAACTACAACTTCAATTTCAACTTCAAATTCAATTTCAACTTTAACTTCAATTTCAACTTCAACTTCAACTTCAACTTCAACTTCAACTTCAACTTCAATTTCAACCTCAAATTCAATTTCAACTTTAACTTCAGTTTCAACTTCAACTTCAACTTCAACTTCAACTCCAATTTTAAATTCAACTTCAACTTCAACTTCAACTTCAACTTCAATTTTGTGTTCATCTTCAACTTCGACTTTGAATTTGATTTTGACTCTGACTTAAATTTCAACTTCAACTTCAACTCTGATTTCGACTTCAACTTCAAATTCAATTTCAAATTCAACATCAAATTCAACTTCAAATTCAACTTCAACTTGAACTTCAACTTCGATTCATACTTCAACTTCGACTAAATCTCAACTTCAACTTCAACTTCAATTTCAACTTGAACTTCAACTTTGAATTCGACTTCATCTTCAATTTCAACTTCAACTTCAACTTCAAATTCAACTTCAAATTCAACTTCAAATTCAACTTCAAATTCAAATTCAAATTCAACTTCAAATTCAACTTCAAATTCAACTTCAAATTCAACTTCAAATTCAACTTCAAATTCAACTTCAACTTCAACTTTAGCCTCAACTTCCATTTCAACTTCAACTTTGAATTTGTCTTCAACTTCAATTTCAAATTCAACTTCATCTTCAACTTCAACTTCAACTTCAATTTCAACTTCAACTTCAACTTCACCTTTAGCTTCAACTTCAACTTCAACTTCAACTTCAACTTCAACTTCAAATTCAACTTCAACTTCAACTTCAACTTCAACTTCAATTTCAACTTCAACTTCAACTTCAACTTCAATTTTCTCTTCAACTTCAACTTCAACTTCAATTTTTTCTTCAACCACAACTTCAACTTCAGCTTCAATTTTGTCTTCAACTTAAACCTCAACTTTAAATTCTCCTTCAACTTGAACTTCAACTTTAACTTCAACTTCAACTTCAATTTCAACTTCAACTTCATCGTCAACTTCAACTTCAACTTCAATTTTAACTTCAACTTCAACTTCAACTTCAACTTTAACTTTAACTTTAACTTTAACTTCAACTGCAACTTTAACTTCAACTGCAACTTCAACTTCAACTTCAACTTCATTTTCAACTTCAACTTCAATTTCAACTTCAACTTCAACTTCATTTTCAACTTCAACTTCAATTTCAACTTCAACTTTAACTTCAATTTCAACTTCAACTTCAATTTCAACTTCAATCCCAACTTCAAACTCAACTTCAACTTTAACTTCTGCAACTTCAACTTCAACTTTAAATTCTCTTTCAACTTCAAATGCAACCTCAGTTTCAACTTCCACTTCAACTTGAACTTCAACTTGAACTTCAATTTCAACTTCAAATTCAATTTGAACTTTAACTTCGACTACGACTTTAACTTCAACTTCAACTTCATCTTCAACTTTAACTTCAATTTCAACTTCAAATTCAAATTCAATTTCAACTTTAACTTCAATTTCAACTTCAACTTCAACTTCAACTTCAATTTCATCTTCAAATTCAATTTCAACTTTAACTTCAATTTCAACTTCAACTTCAACTTCAATTTCAACTCCAATTTTAAATTCAACTTCAACTTCAACTTCAATTTTGTGTTCAACTTCAACTTCAATTTTGTGTTCATCTTCAACTTCGACTTTGAATTTGACTTTGACTCTGACTTAAATTTCAACTTCAACTTCAACTCCAACTTCAAATCCAACTTCAACTCCAACTTCAACTCCAACTTCAACTCCAACTTCAACTCCAACTTCAACTCCAACTTCAACTCCAACTTCAACTCCAACTTCAACTCCAACTTCAACTCCAACTTCAACTCCAACTTCAACTCCAACTTCAACTCCAACTTCAACTCCAACTTCAACTTCAACTCTGAATTCGACTTCAACTTCAAATTCAACTTCAAATTCAACTTCAAATTCAACTTCAACTTTAACTTCAACTTCGATTCTGACTTCAACTTCGACTCCATCTCAACTTCAACTTCAACTTCAATTTCAACTTGAACTTCAACTTTGAATTCGACTTCATCTTCAATTTCAACTTCAACTTTAACTTCAAATTCAACTTCAAATTCAACTTCAAATTCAACTTCAAATTCAACTTCAAATTCAACTTTAAATTCAACTTCAAATTCAACTTCAAATTCAACTTCAAATTCAACTTCAAATTCAACTTCAATTTTTTTTTCAACTTCAACTTTAGCCTCAACTTCCATTTCAACTTCAACTTTGAATTTGACTTCCACTTCAATTTCAACTTCAACTTCATCTTCAACTTCAACTTCAACTTCAACTTCAATTTCAACTTCAACTTCAACTTCACCTTTAACTTCAACTTCAACTTCAACTTCAACTTCAACTTCAACTTCAACTTCAACTTCGACTTCATCTTCGACGCCATCTTCGACGCCATCTTCGACTTCGACTTCGACGTCATCTTCGACGTCATCTTCGACTTCGACGTCATCTTCGACTTCGACTTCGACGTCATCTTCGACTTCGACTTCGACGTCATCTTCGACTTCGACTTTGACTTCGACTTCGACTTCGACTTCGACTTCGACTTCGACTTCGACTTCGACTTCAAACTCAACTTCGACTTCAAACTCAACTTCGACTTCAACTTCAAACTCAACTTCAACTTCAATTCCAACTTCAAACTGAACTTCAATTCCAACTTCTGCAACTTCAACTTCAATTTCAACTTCAACTTCAACTTCAATTTCAATTTCAATTTCAACTTTAACTTTAACTTTAACTTTAACTTTAACTTTAACTTTAACTTTAACTTTAACTTTAACTTTAACTTGAACTGCAACTTTAACTTCAACTTCAAACTCAACTTCACCATCAACTTCAACTTTAACTTCAATTTCAACTTCAACTTTAACTTCAACTTCAATTTCAACTTCAACTTTGAATTTGAATTCATATTCAATTTCAACTTCAACTTCAACTTCAATTTCAACTTCAACTTCAACTTCAACTTCAACTTCAACTTCAAACTCAACTTCACCATCAACTTTAAATTCAACTTCAACTTCAAATTCAACTTCACCTTCAACTTCAACTTCAACTTCAACTTCAATTTTCTCTTCAACTTCAACTTCAACTTCAACTTCAACTTCAACATTAACTTTAACTTTAACTTTAACTTCAACTGCAACTTTAACTTCAACTGCAACTTCATTTTCAACTTCAACTTCAATTTCAACTTCAACTTCAACTTCAATTTCAATTTCAACTTGAACTTCAACTTTGAATTCGACTTCATCTTCAATTTCAACTTCAACTTCAACTTCAAATTCAACTTCAAATTCAACTTCAAATTCAACTTCAAATTCAACTTCAAATTCAACTTCAAATTCAACTTCAAATTCAACTTCAAATTTAACTTCAAATTCAACTTCAAATTCAACTTCAATTTTTTCTTCAACTTCAACTTTAGCCTCAACTTCCATTTCAACTTCAACTTTGAATTTGACTTCAACTTCAATTTCAACTTCAACTTCATCTTCAACTTCAACTTCAACTTCAACTTCAACTTCAACTTCAACTTCACCTTTAACTTCAACTTCAACTTCAACTTCAACTTCAACTTCAACTTCAACTTCAACTTCAACTTCAACTTCAACTTCAACTTCAACTTCAACTTCATCTTCAATTTTCTCTTCAACTTCAACTTCAACATCAATTTTCTTTTCAACCTCAACTACAACTTCAGCTTCAATTTTGTCTTCAACTTAAACCTCAACTTTAAATTCTCCTTCAAATTGAACTTCAACTTCAACTTCAATTTTAACTTCAACTTCATCTTCAACTTCAACTTCAACTTTAACTTTAACTTTAACTTTAACTTCAACTGCAACTTTAACTTCAACTGCAACTTCAACTTCAACTTTAACTTTAACTTTAACTTTAACTTCAACTGCAACTTTAACTTCAACTGCAACTTCAACTTCAACTGCAACTTCAACTTCAACTTCATTTTCAACTTCAACTTCAATTTCATCTTCAACTTCAACTTCAATTTCAATTTCAACTTGAACTTCAACTTCAACTTCAACTTCAACTTCAACTTCAACTTCAACTTCAACTTCGACTTCATCTTCGACGTCATCTTCGACGTCATCTTCGACTTCGACTTCGACGTCATCTTCGACGTCATCTTCGACTTCGACTTCGACGTCATCTTCGACTTCGACTTCGACGTCATCTTCGACTTCGAATTCGACGTCATCTTCGACTTCGACTTCGACTTTGACTTCGACTTCGACTTCGACTTCGACTTCGACTTCGACTTCGACTTCAAACTCAACTTCGACTTCAAACTCAACTTCGACTTCAACTTCAAACTCAACTTCAACTTCAATTCCAACTTCAAACTGAACTTCAATTCCAACTTCTGCAACTTCAACTTCAATTTCAACTTCAACTTCAACTTCAATTTCAATTTCAATTTCAACTTTAACTTTAACTTTAACTTTAACTTTAACTTTAACTTTAACTTTAACTTTAACTTTAACTTTAACTTTAACTTCAACTGCAACTTTAACTTCAACTTCAAACTCAACTTCACCATCAACTTCAACTTTAACTTCAATTTCAACTTCAACTTTAACTTCAACTTCAATTTCAACTTCAACTTTGAATTTGAATTCATATTCAATTTCAACTTCAACTTCAACTTCAACTTCAACTTCAACTTCAAACTCAACTTCACCATCAACTTCAAATTCAACTTCAACTTCAAATTGAACTTCACCTTCAACTTCAACTTCAACTTCAACTTCAATTTTCTCTTCAACTTCAACTTCAACTTCAACTTCAACTTCAACTTCAACTTCAACTTCAACTTCAACTTCAACTTCAACTTCAACTTCAACTTCAACTTCAACTTCAACTTCAACATTAACTTTAACTTTAACTTTAACTTCAACTGCAACTTTAACTTCAACTGCAACTTCAACTTCAACTGCAACTTCAACTTCAACTTCAACTTCAACTTCAATTTCAACTTCAACTTCAACTTCAATTTCAATTTCAACTTGAACTTCAACTTTGAATTCGACTTCATCTTCAATTTCAACTTCAACTTCAACTTCAAATTCAACTTCAAATTCAACTTCAAATTCAACTTCAAATTCAACTTCAAATTCAATTTCAAATTCAACTTCAAATTCAACTTCAAATTTAACTTCAAATTCAACTTCAAATTCAACTTCAATTTTTTCTTCAACTTCAACTTTAGCCTCAACTTCCATTTCAACTTCAACTTTGAATTTGACTTCAACTTCAATTTCAACTTCAACTTCATCTTCAACTTCAACTTCAACTTCAACTTCAACTTCAACTTCACCTTTAACTTCAACTTCAACTTCAACTTCAACTTCAACTTCAACTTCAACTTCAACTTCAACTTCAACTTCAACTTCAAATTCAACTTCAACTTCAACTTCATCTTCAATTTTCTCTTCAACTTCAACTTCAACTTCAATTTTCTTTTCAACCTCAACTACAACTTCAGCTTCAATTTTGTCTTCAACTTAAACCTCAACTTTAAATTCTCCTTCAAATTGAACTTCAACTTCAACTTTAACTTTAACTTTAACTTTAACTTCAACTGCAACTTTAACTTCAACTGCAACTTCAACTTCAACTTTAACTTTAACTTTAACTTTAACTTCAACTGCAACTTTAACTTCAACTGCAACTGCAACTTCAACTGCAACTTCAACTTCAACTTCATTTTCAACTTCAACTTCAATTTCATCTTCAACTTCAACTTCAATTTCAATTTCAACTTCAACTTCAACTTCAACTTCAACTTCAACTTCAACTTCAACTTTAACTTTAACTTTAACTTTAACTTTAACTTTAACTTTAACTTTAATTTTAACTTCAACTTCATCTTCAACTTCAACTGCAACTTTAACTTCAACTGCAACTTCAACTTCAACTTCAACTTTAACTTTAACTTCAACTTCAACTTCAATTCCAACTTCAAACTCAACTTCAACTTTAACTTCTGCAACTTCAACTTCAACTTTAAATTCTCTTTCAACTTCAAATGCAACTTCAGTTTCAACGTCCACTTGAACTTCAACTTGAACTTCAACTTGAACTTCAATTTCAACTTCAAATTCAACTTTTACTTCAACTTCAATTTCAACTTCAAATTCAATTTCAACTTTAACTTCAATTTCAACTTCAACTTCAACTTCAACTCCAATTTTAAATTCAACTTCGACTCCATCTCAACTTCAACTTCAACTTCAGTTTCAACTTGAACTTCAACTTTGATTTCGACTTCATCTTCAATTTCAACTTCAACTTCAACTTCAAATTCAACTTCAAATTCAACTACAACTTCAATTTCAACTTCAAATTCAATTTCAACTTTAACTTCAATTTCAACTTCAACTTCAACTTCAACTTCAACTCCAATTTTAAATTCAACTTCAACTTCAACTTCAACTTCAATTTTGTGTTCATCTTCAACATCGACTTTGAATTTGATTTTGACTCTGACTTAAATTTCAACTTCAACTGCAACTTTAACTTCAACTGCAACTTCAACTTCAACTTTAACTTTAACTTCAACTTCAACTTCAACTTCAATTCCAACTTCAAACTCAACTTCAACTTTAACTTCTGCAACTTCAACTTCAACTTTAAATTCTCTTTCAACTTCAAATGCAACTTCAGTTTCAACTTCCACTTCAACTTCAACTTCAACTTGAACTTCAATTTCAACTTCAAATTCAATTTCAACTTTAACTTCGACTACGACTTTAACTTCAACTTCAACTTCATCTTCAACTTTAACTTCAATTTCAACTTCAAATTCAAATTCAATTTCAACTTTAACTTCAATTTCAACTTCAACTTCAACTTCAACTTCAACTTCAATTTCATCTTCAAATTCAATTTCAACTTTAACTTCAATTTCAACTTCAACTTCAACTTCAATTTCAACTCCAATTTTAAATTCAACTTCAACTTCAACTTCAATTTTGTGTTCAACTTCAACTTCAATTTTGTGTTCATCTTCAACTTCGACTTTGAATTTGACTTTGACTCTGACTTAAATTTCAACTTCAACTTCAACTCCAACTTCAACTCCAACTTCAACTCCAACTTCAACTAAAACTTCAACTCCAACTTCAACTCCAACTTCAACTCCAACTTCAACTCCAACTTCAACTCCAACTTCAACTCCAACTTCAACTCCAACTTCAACTCCAACTTCAACTCCAACTTCAACTTCAACTCTGAATTCGACTTCAACTTCAAATTCAACTTCAAATTCAACTTCAACTTTAACTTAAACTTCGATTCTGACTTCAACTTCGACTCCATCTCAACTTCAACTTCAACTTCAATTTCAACTTGAACTTCAACTTTGAATTCGACTTCATCTTCAATTTCAACTTCAACTTCAACTTCAAATTCAACTTCAAATTCAACTTCAAATTCAACTTCAAATTCAACTTCAAATTCAACTTTAAATTCAACTTCAAATTCAACTTCAAATTCAACTTCAAATTCAACTTCAAATTCAACTTCAAATTCAACTTCAAATTCAACTTCAATTTTTTTTTCAACTTCAACTTTAGCCTCAACTTCCATTTCAACTTCAACTTTGAATTTGACTTCCACTTCAATTTCAACTTCAACTTCATCTTCAACTTCAACTTCAACTTCAACTTCAATTTCAACTTCAACTTCAACTTCACCTTTAACTTCAACTTCAACTTCAACTTCAACTTCAACTTCAACTTCAACTTCAACTTCGACTTCATCTTCGACGCCATCTTCGACGTCATCTTCGACTTCGACTTCGACGTCATCTTCGACGTCATCTTCGACTTCGACGTCATCTTCGACTTCGACTTCGACGTCATCTTCGACTTCGACTTCGACGTCATCTTCGACTTCGACTTCGACGTCATCTTCGACTTCGACTTCGACTTTGACTTCGACTTCGACTTCGACTTCGACATCGACTTCGACTTCGACTTCGACTTCAAACTCAACTTCGACTTCAAACTCAACTTCGACTTCAACTTCAAACTCAACTTCAACTTCAATTCCAACTTCAAACTGAACTTCAATTCCAACTTCTGCAACTTCAACTTCAATTTCAACTTCAACTTCAACTTCAATTTCAATTTCAATTTCAACTTTAACTTTAACTTTAACTTTAACTTTAACTTTAACTTTAACTTTAACTTTAACTTTAACTTCAACTGCAACTTTAACTTCAACTTCAAACTCAACTTCACCATCAACTTCAACTTTAACTTCAATTTCAACTTCAACTTTAACTTCAACTTCAATTTCAACTTCAACTTTGAATTTGAATTCATATTCAATTTCAACTTCAACTTCAACTTCAATTTCAACTTCAACTTCAACTTCAACTTCAACTTCAACTTCAAACTCAACTTCACCATCAACTTTAAATTCAACTTCAACTTCAAATTCAACTTCACCTTCAACTTCAACTTCAACTTCAACTTCAACTTCAACTTCAACTTTAACTTTAACTTCAACTCCAATTTCAACTTCAACTTCAACTCCAATTTCAACTTCAACTTCAACTTTAACTTCAAACTCAACTTCAACTTCAACTTCAACTTCAACTTCAACTCCAATTTCAACTTCAACTTCAACTTTAACTTCAAACTCAACTTCAACTTTAACTTCAACTTCAACTTCAACTTCAACTTCAACTTCAACTTTAACTTTAACTTCAACTCCAATTTCAACTTCAACTTCAACTCCAATTTCAACTTCAACTTCAACTTTAACTTTAACTTCAACTCCAATTTCAACTTCAACTTCAACTCCAATTTCAACTTCAACTTCAACTTTAACTTCAAACTCAACTTCAACTTCAACTTCAACTCCAATTTCAACTTCAACTTCAACTTTAACTTCAAACTCAACTTCAACTTTAACTTCAACTTCAATTTCAACTTCAACTTCAACTTCAACTTCAACTTCAACTTCAACTTCAACTTCAAATTCAACTTCAACTTCAACTTTAACTTCAACTTCAACTTACTTCATCTTCAACTTCAATTTTCTCTTCAACTTCAACTTCAACTTCAATTTTTTCTTCAACCTCAACTTCAACTTCAGCTTCAATTTTGTCTTCAACTTAAACCTCAACTTTAAATTCTCATTCAACTTGAACTTCAACTTTAACTTCAACTTCAACTTTAACTTCAACTCCAATTTCAACTTCAACTTCAACTTCAATTTCAAATTCAACTTCATCGTCAACTTCAACTTCAACTTCAATTTTAACTTCAACTTCAACTTCAACTTCAACTTCAACTTCAACTTCAACTTCAACTTCAACTTTAACTTTAACTTCAACTGCAACTTTAACTTCAACTGCAACTTCAACTTCAACTGCAACTTGAACTTCAACTTCATTTTCAACTTCAACTTCAATTTCAACTTCAACTTCAACTTCAACTTCAATTTCAATTTCAACTTCAAATTCAACTTCAACTTCAACTTCAACTTCAACTTCAACTTTAACTTTAACTTTAACTTTAACTTTAACTTTAACTTTAACTTTAACTTTAACTTTAACTTTAACTTTAACTTTAACTTTAACTTTAACTTTAACTTTAACTTTAACTTTAACTTTAACTTTAACTTTAACTTTAACTTTAACTTTAACTTTAACTTTAACTTTAACTTTAACTTTAACTTTAACTTTAACTTTAACTTTAACTTTAACTTTAACTTTAACTTTAACTTTAACTTTAACTTCAACTGCAACTTTAACTTCAACTGCAACTTCAACTTCAACTGCAACTTCAACTTCAACTTCATTTTCAACTTCAACTTCAATTTCAACTTCAACTTCAACTTCATTTTCAACTTCAACTTCAATTTCAACTTCAACTTTAACTACAACATCAATTTCAACTTCAACTTTGAATTCGAATTCATCTTCAATTTCAACTTCAACTTCAACTTCAATTTCAACTTCAACTTCAACTTCAATTCCAACTTCAAACTCAACTTCAACTTCAACTTCAACTCCAATTTTAAATTCAACTTCAACTTCAACTTCAACTTCACTTTTGTGTTCATCTTCAACTTCGACTTTGAATTTGATTTTGACTCTGACTTAAATTTCCACTTCAACTTCAACTCCAACTCCAACTTCAACTTCAACTCTGATTTCGACTTCAACTTCAAATTCAACTTCAAATTCAACTTCAACTTTAACTTCAACTTCGATTCTGACTTGAACTTCGACTCCATCTCAACTTCAACT
Source organism: Brachycybe producta (assembly GCA_036925085.1). Taxonomy (NCBI): domain Eukaryota; kingdom Metazoa; phylum Arthropoda; class Diplopoda; order Playtdesmida; family Andrognathidae; genus Brachycybe; species Brachycybe producta. The sequence continues at coordinate 379,386 of JAUPFP010000077.1, forward strand.
TCAACTTCAATTTCAACTTGAACTTCAACTTTGAATTCGACTTCATCTTCAATTTCAACTTCAACTTCAACTTCAAATTCAACTTCAAATTCAACTTCAAATTCAACTTCAACTTCAATTTCAACTTCAAATTCAATTTCAACTTTAACTTCAATTTCAACTTCAACTTCAACTTCAACTTCAACTCCAATTTTAAATTCAACTTCAACTTCAACTTCAACTTAAAATTCAACTTCAAATTCAACTTCAAATTCAACTTCAAATTCAACTTCAAATTCAACTTCAAATTCAACTTCAAATTCAACTTCATCTTCAACTTCAACTTCAACTTCAATTTCAACATCAACTTCAACTTCACCTTTAGCTTCAACTTCAACTTCAACTTCAACTTCAACTTCAACTTCAACTTCAACTTCAACTTCAACTTCAAATTCAACTTCAACTTCAACTTCAACTTCAACTTCAATTTCAACTTCAACTTCAACTTCAACTTCAATTTTCTCTTCAACTTCAACTTCAACTTCAATTTTTTCTTCAACCTCAACTTCAACTTCAGCTTCAATTTTGTCTTCAACTTAAACCTCAACTTTATATTCTCCTTCAACTTGAACTTCAACTTTAACTTCAACTTCAACTTTAACAAACTCTAATTTCAACTTCAACTTCAACTCCAATTTCATCTTCAACTTCAACTTTTACTTCAAACTCAACTTCAACTTTAACTTCAACTTCAATTTCAACTTCAACTTCAACTTCACCTTTAGCTTCAACTTCAACTTCAACTTCAACTTCAACTTCAACTTCAAATTCAACTTCAACTTCAACTTCAACTTCATCTTCAACTTCAATTTTCTCTTCAACTTCAACTTCAACTTCAATTTTTTCTTCAACCTCAACTTCAACTTCAGCTTCAATTTTGTCTTCAACTTAAACCTCAACTTTATATTCTCCTTCAACTTGAACTTGAACTTCAACTTTAACTTAAACTCTAATTTTAACTTCAACTTCAACTCCAATTTCAACTTCAACTTCAACTCCAATTTCAACTTCAACTTCAACTTTTACTTCAAACTCAACTTCAACTTTAACTTCAACTTCAATTTCAACTTCAACTTCAACTTCACCTTTAGCTTCAACTTCAACTTCAACTTCAACTTCAACTTCAAATTCAACTTCAACTTCAACTTCATCTTCCACTTCAATTTTCTCTTCAACTTCAACTTCAACTTCAATTTTTTCTTCAACCTCAACTTTAACTTCAGCTTCAATTTTGTCTTCAACTTAAACCTCAACTTTAAATTATCATTCAACTTGAACTTCAACTTTAACTTCAACTTCAACTTTAACTTCAACTCCAATTTCAACTTCAACTTTAACTTCAATTTCAACTTCAACTTCATCGTCAACTTCAACTTCAACTTCAATTTTAACTTCAACTTCAACTTCAACTTCAACTTCAACTTCAACTTCAACTTCAACTTCAACTTCAACTTCAACTTCAACTTCAACTTTAACTTTAACTTTAACTTTAACTTCAACTGCAACTTTAACTTCAACTGCAACTTCAACTTCAACTGCAACTTCAACTTCAACTTCATTTTCAACTTCAACTTCAATTTCAACTTCAACTTCAACTTCAATTTCAATTTCAACTTCAACTTCAACTTCAACTTCAACTTCAACTTCAACTTCAACTTCAACATCAACTTTAACTTTAACTTTAACTTTAACTTTAACTTTAACTTTAACTTTAACTTTAACTTTAACTTTAACTTTAACTTTAACTTTAACTTTAACTTTAACTTTAACTTTAACTTTAACTTTAACTTTAACTTTAACTTCAACTGCAACTTTAACTTCAACTGCAACTTCAACTTCAACTGCAACTTCAACTTCAACTTCATTTTCAACTTCAACTTCAATTTCAACTTCAACTTCAACTTCATTTTCAACTTCAACTTCAATTTCAACTTCAACTTTAACTTCAACTTCAATTTCAACTTAAACTTTGAATTCGAATTCATCTTCAATTTCAACTTCAACTTCAACTTCAATTTCTACTTCAACTTCAACTTCAACTTCAATTCCAACTTCAAACTCAACTTCAACTTTAACTTCTGCAACTTCAACTTCAACTTCAAATTCAACTTCAAATTCAACTTCAACTTCAATTTCAACTTCAAATTCAATTTCAACTTTAACTTCAATTTCAACTTCAACTTCAACTTCAACTCCAATTTTAAATTCAACTTCAACTTCAACTTCAACTTCAATTTTGTGTTCATCTTCAACTTCGACTTTGAATTTGATTTTGACTCTGACTTAAATTTCAACTTCAACTTCAACTCCAATTTCAACTTCAACTCTGATTTCGACTTCAACTTCAAATTCAACTTCCAATTCAACATCAAATTCAACTTCAAATTCAACTTCAACTTTAACTTCAACTTCGATTCTGACTTCAACTTCGACTCCATCTCAACTTCAACTTCAACTTCAATTTTAACTTGAACTTCAACTTTGAATTCGACTTCATCTTCAATTTCAACTTCAACTTCAACTTCAAATTCAACTTCAAATTCAACTTCAAATTCAACTTCAAATTCAACTTCAAATTCAACTTCAAATTCAACTTCAAATTCTACTTCAAATTCAACTTCAAATTCAACTTCAAATTCAACTTCAAATTCAACTTCAAATTCAACTTCAACTTTAGCCTCAACTTCCATTTCAACTTCAACTTTGAATTTGTCTTCAACTTCAATTTCAAATTCAACTTCATCTTCAACTTCAACTTCAACTTCAACTTCAATTTCAACTTCAACTTCAACTTCACCTTTAGCTTCAACTTCAACTTCAACTTCAACTTCAACTTCAACTTCAACTTCAACTTCAACTTCAACTTCAATTTTCTCTTCAACTTCAACTTCAACTTCAATTTTTTCTTCAACCTCAACTTCAACTTCAGCTTCAATTTTGTCTTCAACTTAAACCTCAACTTTAAATTCTCCTTCAACTTGAACTTCAACTTTAACTTCAACTTCAACTTTAACTTCAACTCCAATTTCAACTTCAACTTCAACTTCAATTTCAACTTCAACTTCATCGTCAACTTCAACTTCAACTTCAATTTTAACATCAACTTCATCTTCAACTTCAATTTCAACTTCAACTTCAACTTTAACATCAAACTCAACTTCAACTTTAACTTCAACTTCAACTTCAACTTCAACTTCAACTTCAACTTCAACTTCAACTTCAACTTCAACTTCAACTTCAACTTCAACTTCAACTTCAACTTCAATTTTGAGTTCAACTTTAGCTTCGACTTGTTCGACTTCTTCGACTTCGACTTCTTCGACTTCGACTACTTCGACTTCTTCGACTTCGACTTCTTCGACTTCTTCGACTTCGACTTCTTCGACTTCGACTTCTACGACTTTGACTTCTTCGACTTCTTCGACTTCTTCGACTTCTTCGACTTCTTCGACTTCTTTGACTTCTTCGACTTCTTCGACTTCTTCGACTTCTTCGACTTCGACTTCATCGACTTCGACTTCTTCGACTTCGACTTCTTCGACTTCGACTTCTTCGACTTCGACTTCTTCGACTTCGACTTCTTCGACTTCGACTTCTTCGACTTCGACTTCTTCGACTTCGACTTCTTCGACTTCGACTTCTTCGACTTCGACTTTTTCGACTTCGACTTCTTCGACTTCGACTTCTTCGGCTTCGACTTCTTCGACTTCAAATTCGACTTCGACGTCATCTTCGACTTCGCCGTCATCTTCGACTTCGACTTTGACGTCATCTTCGACTTCGACTTCGACGTCATCTTCGACTTCGATGTCATCTTCGACTTCGACGTCATCTTCGACTTTGACGTTATCTTCGACTTCGACGTCATCTTCGACTTTGACGTCATCTTTGACTTCGATGTCATCTTCGACTTCAACTTCGACTTCTTCTTCAACTTCAAACTCAACTTCGACTTCAAACTCAACTTCAACTTCAATTCCAACTTCAAACTGAACTTCAATTCCAACTTCTGCAACTTCAAATTCAACTTCAATTTCAATTTCAACTTCAACTTCAACTTCAACTTCAACTTCAATTTCAACTTCAACTTCAACTTCAACTTCAATTTCAATTTCAACTTCAACTTCAACTTCAACTTCAACTTCAACTTCAACTTCAACTTCATCTTTAACTTCTGCAACTTCAACTTCAACTTCAACTTCAACTTCAACTTCAAATTCAACTTCAACTTCAAATTCAACTTCAAATTCAACTTCAACTTCAAATTCAACTTCACCTTCAACTTCAACTTCAATTTCAACTTCAATTTTCTCTTCAACTTCAACTTCAGCTTCAATTTTGTCTTCAACTTAAACTTCTACTTTAAATTCTTTTTCAACTTCAAATGCAACTTCAGTTTCAACTTCCACTTGAACTTCAACTTCAACTTCAACTTCAACTTGAACTTCAACTTGAACTTCAATTTCAACTTCAAATTCAATTTCAAATTTAACTTCAATTTCAACTTCAAATTCAATTTCAACTTTAACTTCAACCTCAACTTCAACTTCAGCTTCAATTTTGTCTTCAACTTAAACCTCAACTTTAAATTCTCCTTCAACTTGAACTTCAACTTTAACTTCAACTTTAACTTTAACTTCAACTCCAATTTCAACTTCAACGTCAACTCCAATTTCAACTTCAACTTCAACTTTAACTTCAAACTCAACTTCAACTTTAACTTCATCTTCAATTTCAACTTCAACTTCAACTTCACCTTTAGCTTCAACTTCAACTTCAACTTCAACTTCAACTTCAACTTCAAATTCAACTTCAGCTTCAACTTCAACTTCAACTTCAACTTCAACTTCATCTTCAACTTCAATTTTCTCTTCAACTTCAACTTCAACTTCAATTTTTTCTTCAACCTCAACTTCAACTTCAGCTTCAATTTTGTCTTCAACTTAAACCTCAACTTTAAATTCTCATTCAACTTGAACTTCAACTTTAACTTCAACTTCAACTTTAACTTCAACTCCAATTTCAACTTCAACTTCAACTTCATCTTCAACTTCAATTTTCTCTTCAACTTCAACTTCAACTTCAATTTTTTCTTCAACCTCAACTTCAACTTCAGCTTCAATTTTGTCTTCAACTTAAACCTCAACTTTATATTCTCCTTCAACTTCAACTTCAACTTCAACTTCAACTTCAACTTCAACTTCAACTTTAACTTTAACTTTAACTTTAACTTCAACTGCAACTTTAACTTCAACTGCAACTTCAACTGCAACTTCAACTTCAACTTCATTTTCAACTTCAACTTCAATTTCAACTTCAACTTTAACTTCAATTTCAATTTCAACTTCAACTTCAACTTCAACTTCAACTTCAACTTCAACTTCAACTTTAACTTTAACTTTAACTTCAACTTTAACTTTAACTTTAACTTTAACTTTAACTTTAACTTTAACTTCAACTGCAACTTTAACTTCAACTGCAACTTCAACTTCAACTGCAACTTCAACTTCAACTTCATTTTCAACTTCAACTTCAAATTCAACTTCAACTTCAACTTCATTTTCAACTTCAACTTCAATTTCAACTTCAACTTTAACTTCAACTTCAATTTCAACATCAACTTTGAATTCGAATTCATCTTCAATTTCAACTTCAACTTCAACTTCAATTTCAACTTCAACTTCAACTTCAACTTCAATTCCAACTTCAAACTCAACTTCAACTTCAACTTCAACTCCAATTTTAAATTCAACTTCAACTTCAACTTCAACTTCAACTTCAACTTCAACTTCAACTTCAAATTCAACTTCAACTTCAACTTCAACTTCAACTTCAACTTCATCTTCAACTTCAATTTTCTCTTCAACTTCAACTTCAACTTCAATTTTTTCTTCAACCTCAACTTCAACTTCAGCTTCAATTTTGTCTTCAACTTAAACCTCAACTTTATATTCTCCTTCAACTTGAACTTCAACTTCAACTTTAACTTAAACTCTAATTTTAACTTCAACTTCAACTCCAATTTCAACTTCAACTTCAACTCCAATTTCAACTTCAACTTCAACTTTTACTTCAAACTCAACTTCAACTTTAACTTCAACTTCAATTTCAACTTCAACTTCAACTTCACCTTTAGCTTCAACTTCAACTTCAACTTTAACTTCAAATTCAACTTCAACTTCAACTTCATCTTCCACTTCAATTTTCTCTTCAACTTCAACTTCAACTTCAATTTTTTCTTCAACCTCAACTTCAACTTCAGCTTCAATTTTGTCTTCAACTTAAACCTCAACTTTAAATTATCATTCAACTTGAACTTCAACTTTAACTTCAACTTCAACTTTAACTTCAACTCCAATTTCAACTTCAACTTTAACTTCAATTTCAACTTCAACTTCATCGTCAACTTCAACTTCAACTTCAATTTTAACTTCAACTTCAACTTCAACTTCAACTTCAACTTCAACTTCAACTTCAACTTCAACTTCAACTTCAACTTCAACTTTAACTTTAACTTTAACTTTAACTTCAACTGCAACTTTAACTTCAACTGCAACTTCAACTTCAACTGCAAGTTCAACTTCAACTTCATTTTCAACTTCAACTTCAATTTCAACTTCAACTTCAACTTCAATTTCAATTTCAACTTCAACTTCAACTTCAACTTCAACTTCAACTTCAACTTCAACTTCAACATCAACTTTAACTTTAACTTTAACTTTAACTTTAACTTTAACTTTAACTTTAACTTTAACTTTAACTTTAACTTTAACTTTAACTTTAACTTTAACTTTAACTTTAACTTTAACTTTAACTTTAACTTTAACTTTAACTTTAACTTTAACTTCAACTGCAACTTTAACTTCAACTGCAACTTCAACTTCAACTGCAACTTCAACTTCAACTTCATTTTCAACTTCAACTTCAATTTCAACTTCAACTTCAACTTCATTTTCAACTTCAACTTCAATTTCAATTTCAACTTCAACTTCAACTTCAACTTCAACTTCAACTTCAACTTCAACTTCAACATCAACTTTAACTTTAACTTTAACTTTAACTTTAACTTTAACTTTAACTTTAACTTTAACTTTAACTTTAACTTTAACTTTAACTTTAACTTTAACTTTAACTTTAACTTTAACTTTAACTTTAACTTTAACTTTAACTTTAACTTCAACTGCAACTTTAACTTCAACTGCAACTTCAACTTCAACTTCATCGTCAACTTCAACTTCAACTTCAATTTTAACTTCAACTTCAACTTCAACTTCAACTTCAACTTCAACTTCAACTTCAACTTCAACTTCAACTTCAACTTCAACTTTAACTTTAACTTTAACTTTAACTTCAACTGCAACTTTAACTTCAACTGCAACTTCAACTTCAACTGCAAGTTCAACTTCAACTTCATTTTCAACTTCAACTTCAATTTCAACTTCAACTTCAACTTCAATTTCAATTTCAACTTCAACTTCAACTTCAACTTCAACTTCAACTCCAATTTCAACTTCAACTCTGATTTCGACTTCAACTTCAAATTCAACTTCCAATTCAACATCAAATTCAATTTCAAATTCAACTTCAACTTTAACTTCAACTTCGATTCTGACTTCAACTTCGACTCCATCTCAACTTCAACTTCAACTTCAATTTCAACTTGAACTTCAACTTTGAATTCGACTTCATCTTCAATTTCAACTTCAACTTCAACTTCAAATTCAACTTCAAATTCAACTTCAAATTCAACTTCAAATTCAACTTCAAATTCAACTTCAAATTCTACTTCAAATTCAACTTCAAATTCAACTTCAAATTCAACTTCAAATTCAACTTCAACTTTAGCCTCAACTTCCATTTCAACTTCAACTTTGAATTTGTCTTCAACTTCAATTTCAAATTCAACTTCATCTTCAACTTCAACTTCAACTTCAACTTCAATTTCAACTTCAACTTCAACTTCACCTTTAGCTTCAACTTCAACTTCAACTTCAACTTCAACTTCAACTTCAACTTCAACTTCAACTTCAACTTCAATTTTCTCTTCAACTTCAACTTCAACTTCAATTTTTTCTTCAACCTCAACTTCAACTTCAGCTTCAATTTTGTCTTCAACTTAAACCTCAACTTTAAATTCTCCTTCAACTTGAACTTCAACTTTAACTTCAACTTCAACTTTAACTTCAACTCCAATTTCAACTTCAACTTCAACTTCAATTTCAACTTCAACTTCATCGTCAACTTCAACTTCAACTTCAATTTTAACATCAACTTCATCTTCAACTTCAATTTCAACTTCAACTTCAACTTTAACTTCAAACTCAACTTCAACTTTAACTTCAACTTCAACTTCAACTTCAACTTCAACTTCAACTTCAACTTCAACTTCAACTTCAACTTCAACTTCAACTTCAACTTCAATTTTGAGTTCAACTTTAGCTTCGACTTGTTCGACTTCTTCGACTTCGACTTCTTCGACTTCGACTACTTCGACTTCGACTTCTTCGACTTCGACTTCTTCGACTTCTTCGACTTCTTCGACTTCGACTTCTTCGACTTCGACTTCTTCGACTTCGACTTCTTCGACTTCGACTTCTTCGACTTCGACTTCTTCGACTTCTTCGACTTCTTCAACTTCGACTTCTTCGACTTCGACTTCTTCGACTTCGACTTCTTTGACTTCTTCGACTTCGACTTCTTCGACTTCGACTTCTACGACTTCGACTTCTTCGACTTCTTCGACTTCTTCGACTTCTTCGACTTCTTCGACTTCTTCGACTTCTTCGACTTCTTCGACTTCTTCGACTTCGACTTCATCGACTTCGACTTCTTCGACTTCGACTTCTTCGACTTCGACTTCTTCGACTTCGACTTCTTCGACTTCGACTTCTTCGACTTCGACTTCTTCGACTTCGACTTCTTCGACTTCGACTTCTTCGACTTCGACTTCTTCGACTTCGACTTCTTCGACTTCGACTTTTTCGACTTCGACTTCTTCGACTTCGACTTCTTCGGCTTCGACTTCTTCGACTTCAAATTCGACTTCGACGTCATCTTCGACTTCGCCGTCATCTTCGACTTCGACTTTGACGTCATCTTCGACTTCGACTTCGACGTCATCTTCGACTTCGATGTCATCTTCGACTTCGACGTCATCTTCGACTTTGACGTCATCTTCGACTTCGACGTCATCTTCGACTTTGACGTCATCTTTGACTTCGATGTCATCTTCGACTTCAACTTCGACTTCTTCTTCAACTTCAAACTCAACTTCGACTTCAAACTCAACTTCGACTTCAAACTCAACTTCAACTTCAATTCCAACTTCAAATTGAACTTCAATTCCAACTTCTGCAACTTCAAATTCAACTTCAATTTCAATTTCAACTTCAACTTCAACTTCAACTTCAACTTCAACTTCAATTTCAACTTCAACTTCAACTTCAACTTCAATTTCAATTTCAACTTCAACTTCAACTTCAACTTCAACTTCAACTTCAACTTCATCTTTAACTTCTGAAACTTCAACTTCAACTTCAACTTCAACTTCAACTTCAACTTCATCTTCAACTTCAACTTCAACTTCAATTTCAACTTCAACTTCAACTTCACCATCAACTTCAAATTCAACTTCAACTTCAAATTCAACTTCAAATTCAACTTCAACTTCAAATTCAACTTCACCTTCAACTTCAACTTCAATTTCAACTTCAATTTTCTCTTCAACTTCAACTTCAGCTTCAATTTTGTCTTCAACTTAAACTTCTACTTTAAATTCTTTTTCAACTTCAAATGCAACTTCCGTTTCAACTTCCACTTGAACTTCAACTTCAACTTCAACTTCAACTTGAACTTCAACTTGAACTTCAATTTCAACTTCAAATTCAATTTCAACTTTAACTTCGACTTCGACTTTAACTTCAACTTCAACTTCATCTTCAACTTCAACTTCATCTTCAACTTCAACTTCAATTTCAACTTCAAATTCAATTTCAACTTTAACTTCAACCTCAACTTCAACTTCAGCTTCAACTTCAACTTCAAATTCAACTTCAACTTGAACTTCAACTTTAACTTCAACTTTAACTTTAACTTCAACTCCAATTTCAACTTCAACGTCAACTCCAATTTCAACTTCAACTTCAACTTTAACTTCAAACTCAACTTCAACTTTAACTTCATCTTCAATTTCAACTTCAACTTCAACTTCACCTTTAGCTTCAACTTCAACTTCAACTTCAACTTCAACTTCAACTTCAAATTCAACTTCAACTTCAACTTCAACTTCAACTTCAACTTCAACTTCAACTTCATCTTCAACTTCAATTTTCTCTTCAACTTCAACTTCAACTTCAATTTTTTCTTCAACCTCAACTTCAACTTCAGCTTCAATTTTGTCTTCAACTTAAACCTCAACTTTAAATTCTCATTCAACTTGAACTTCAACTTTAACTTCAACTTCAACTTTAACTTCAACTCCAATTTCAACTTCAACTTCAACTTCATCTTCAACTTCAATTTTCTCTTCAACTTCAACTTCAACTTCAATTTTTTCTTCAACCTCAACTTCAACTTCAGCTTCAATTTTGTCTTCAACTTAAACCTCAACTTTATATTCTCCTTCAACTTCAACTTCAACTTCAACTTCAACTTCAACTTCAACTTCAACTTTAACTTTAATTTTAACTTTAACTTCAACTGCAACTTTAACTTCAACTGCAACTTCAACTGCAACTTCAACTTCAACTTCATTTTCAACTTCAACTTCAATTTCAACTTCAACTTCAACTTCAATTTCAATTTCAACTTCAACTTCAACTTCAACTTCAACTTCAACTTCAACTTCAACTTTAACTTTAATTTCAACTTTAACTTTAACTTTAACTTTAACTTTAACTTTAACTTCAACTGCAACTTTAACTTCAACTGCAACTTCAACTTCAACTGCAACTTCAACTTCAACTTCATTTTCAACTTCAACTTCAAATTCAACTTCAACTTCAACTTCATTTTCAACTTCAACTTCAATTTCAACTTCAACTTTAACTTCAACTTCAATTTCAACTTCAACTTCAACTTCAACTTCAATTCCAACTTCAAACTCAACTTCAACTTCAACTTCAACTCCAATTTTAAATTCAACTTCAACTTCAACTTCAACTTCAATTTTGTGTTCATCTTCAACTTCGACTTTGAATTTGATTTTGACTCTGACTTAAATTTCAACTTCAACTTCAACTCTGATTTCGACTTCAACTTCAAATTCAACTTCAACTTTAACTTCAACTTAGATTCTGACTTCAACTTCGACTCCATCTCAACTTCAACTTCAACTTCAATTTCAACTTGAACTTCAACTTTGAATTCGACTTCATCTTCAATTTCAACTTCAACTTCAACTTCAAATTCAACTTCAACTTCAATTTCAACTTCAAATTCAATTTCAACTTCAACTTCAACTTCAACTCCATTTTTAAATTCAACTTCAACTTCAACTTCAACTTCAATTTTGTGTTCATCTTCAACTTCGACTTTGAATTTGATTTTGACTCTGACTTAAATTTCAACTTCAACTTCAACTCCAACTTCAACTTCAACTCTGATTTCGACTTCAACTTCAAATTCAACTTCAAATTCAACATCAAATTCAACTTCAAATTCAACTTCAACTTTAACTTCAACTTCGATTCTGACTTCAACTTCGACTCCATCTCAACTTCAACTTCAACTTCAATTTCAACTTGAACTTCAACTTTGAATTCGACTTCATCTTAAATTTCAACTTCAACTTCAACTTCAAATTCAACTTCAAATTAAACTTCAAATTCAACTTCAAATTCAACTTCAAATTCAACTTCAATTTTTTCTTCAACTTCAACTTTAGCCTCAACTTCCATTTCAACTTCAACTTTGAATTTGTCTTCAACTTCAATTTCAAATTCAACTTCATCTTCAACTTCAACTTCAACTTCAATTTCAACTTCAACTTCAACTTCACCTTTAGCTTCAACTTCAACTTCAACTTCAACTTCAACTTCAACTTCAAATTCAACTTCAAATTAAACTTCAAATTAAACTTCAAATTCAACTTCAAATTCAACTTCAAATTCAACTTCAAATTCAACTTCAAATTCAACTTCATCTTCAACTTCAACTTCAACTTCAATTTCAACTTCAACTTCAACTTCACCTTTAGCTTCAACTTCAACTTCAACTTCAATTTTTTCTTCAACCTCAACTTCAACTTGAACTTCAACTTTAACTTCAACTTCAACTTTAACTTAAACTCTAATTTCAACTTCAACTTCAACTCCAATTTCAACTTCAACTTCAACTTTTAATTCAAACTCAACTTCAACTTTAACTTCAACTTCAATTTCAACTTCAACTTCAACTTCACCTTTAGCTTCAACTTCAACTTCAACTTCAACTTCAACTTCAACTTCAACTTCAACTTCAACTTCAAATTTAACTTCAACTTCAACTTCATCTTCAACTTCAATTTTCTCTTCAACTTCAACTTCAGCTTCAATTTTGTCTTCAACTTAAACCTCAACTTTAAATTCTCATTCAAATTGAACTTCAACTTTAACTTCAACTTCAACTTTAACTTCAACTCCAATTTCAACTTCAACTTCAACTTCAACTTCAACTTCAATTTCAACTTCAACTTCATCGTCAACTTCAACTTCAACTTCAATTTTAACTTCAACTTCAACTTCAACTTCAACTTCAACTTCAACTTCAACTTCAACTTTAACTTTAACTTTAACTTGAAGTTAAAGTTGCAGTTGAAGTTAAAGTTAAAGTTAAAGTTAAAGTTGAAGTTGAAGTTGAAGTTGAAGTTGAAATTGAAGTTGAAGTTGAAGTTGAAATTGAAATTGAAGTTGAAGTTGAAGTTGAAATTGAAGTTGAAGTTGAAAATGAAGTTGAAGTTGAAGTTGCAGTTGAAGTTGAAGTTGCAGTTGAAGTTAAAGTTGCAGTTGAAGTTAAACTGCAACTTTAACTTCAACTGCAACTTCAACTTCAACTTCATTTTCAACTTCAACTTCAATTTCAACTTCAACTTCAATTTCAATTTCAACTTCAACTTCAACTTCAACTTCAACTTCAACTTCAACTTCAACTTCAACTTTAACTTTAACTTTAACTTTAACTTTAACTTTATCTTTAACTTTAACTTTAACTTCAACTGCAACTTCAACTTCAACTGCAACTTCAACTTCAACTTCATTTTCAACTTCAACTTCATTTTCAACTTCAACTTCAATTTCAACTTCAACTTTAACTTCAACTTCAATTTCAATTTAAACTTTGAATTCGAATTCATCTTCAATTTCAACTTCAACTTCAATTTCAACTTCAACTTTAACTTCAACTTCAATTTCAACTTAAACTTTGAATTCGAATTCATCTTCAATTTCAACTTCAACTTCAACTTCAATTTCAACTTCAACTTCAACTTCAACTTCAATTCCAACTTCAAACTCAACTTCAACTTTAACTTCTGCAACTTTAACTTCAACTTCAAATTCAACTTCAAATTCAACTTCAAATTCAACTTCAACTTCAATTTCAACTTCAAATTCAATTTCAACTTTAACTTCAATTTCAACTTCAACTTCAACTTCAACTTCAACTTCAACTCCAATTTCAACTTCAACTCTGATTTCGACTTCAACTTCAAATTCAACTTCCAATTCAACATCAAATTCAATTTCAAATTCAACTTCAACTTTAACTTCAACTTCGATTCTGACTTCAACTTCGACTCCATCTCAACTTCAACTTCAACTTCAATTTCAACTTGAACTTCAACTTTGAATTCGACTTCATCTTCAATTTCAACTTCAACTTCAACTTCAAATTCAACTTCAAATTCAACTTCAAATTCAACTTCAAATTCAACTTCAAATTCAACTTCAAATTCTACTTCAAATTCAACTTCAAATTCAACTTCAAATTCAACTTCAAATTCAACTTCAACTTTAGCCTCAACTTCCATTTCAACTTCAACTTTGAATTTGTCTTCAACTTCAATTTCAAATTCAACTTCATCTTCAACTTCAACTTCAACTTCAACTTCAATTTCAACTTCAACTTCAACTTCACCTTTAGCTTCAACTTCAACTTCAACTTCAACTTCAACTTCAACTTCAACTTCAACTTCAACTTCAACTTCAATTTTCTCTTCAACTTCAACTTCAACTTCAATTTTTTCTTCAACCTCAACTTCAACTTCAGCTTCAATTTTGTCTTCAACTTAAACCTCAACTTTAAATTCTCCTTCAACTTGAACTTCAACTTTAACTTCAACTTCAACTTTAACTTCAACTCCAATTTCAACTTCAACTTCAACTTCAATTTCAACTTCAATTTCATCGTCAACTTCAACTTCAACTTCAATTTTAACATCAACTTCATCTTCAACTTCAATTTCAACTTCAACTTCAACTTTAACTTCAAACTCAACTTCAACTTTAACTTCAACTTCAACTTCAACTTCAACTTCAACTTCAACTTCAACTTCAACTTCAACTTCAACTTCAACTTCAACTTCAACTTCAACTTCAACTTCAACTTCAATTTTGAGTTCAACTTTAGCTTCGACTTGTTCGACTTCTTCGACTTCGACTTCTTCGACTTCGACTACTTCGACTTCGACTTCTTCGACTTCGACTTCTTCGACTTCTTCGACTTCTTCGACTTCGACTTCTTCGACTTCGACTTCTTCGACTTCGACTTCTTCGACTTCGACTTCTTCGACTTCGACTTCTTCGACTTCGACTTCTTCGACTTCTTCGACTTCTTCAACTTCGACTTCTTCGACTTCGACTTCTTCGACTTCGACTTCTTTGACTTCTTCGACTTCGACTTCTTCGACTTCGACTTCTACGACTTCGACTTCTTCGACTTCTTCGACTTCTTCGACTTCTTCGACTTCTTCGACTTCTTCGACTTCTTCGACTTCTTCGACTTCTTCGACTTCGACTTCATCGACTTCGACTTCTTCGACTTCGACTTCTTCGACTTCGACTTCTTCGACTTCGACTTCTTCGACTTCGACTTCTTCGACTTCGACTTCTTCGACTTCGACTTCTTCGACTTCGACTTCTTCGACTTCGACTTCTTCGACTTCGACTTTTTCGACTTCGACTTCTTCGACTTCGACTTCTTCGGCTTCGACTTCTTCGACTTCAAATTCGACTTCGACGTCATCTTCGACTTCGCCGTCATCTTCGACTTCGACTTTGACGTCATCTTCGACTTCGACTTCGACGTCATCTTCGACTTCGATGTCATCTTCGACTTCGACGTCATCTTCGACTTTGACGTCATCTTCGACTTCGACGTCATCTTCGACTTTGACGTCATCTTTGACTTCGATGTCATCTTCGACTTCAACTTCGACTTCTTCTTCAACTTCAAACTCAACTTCGACTTCAAACTCAACTTCGACTTCAAACTCAACTTCAACTTCAATTCCAACTTCAAATTGAACTTCAATTCCAACTTCTGCAACTTCAAATTCAACTTCAATTTCAATTTCAACTTCAACTTCAACTTCAACTTCAACTTCAACTTCAATTTCAACTTCAACTTCAACTTCAACTTCAATTTCAATTTCAACTTCAACTTCAACTTCAACTTCAACTTCAACTTCAACTTCATCTTTAACTTCTGAAACTTCAACTTCAACTTCAACTTCAACTTCAACTTCAACTTCATCTTCAACTTCAACTTCAACTTCAATTTCAACTTCAACTTCAACTTCACCATCAACTTCAAATTCAACTTCAACTTCAAATTCAACTTCAAATTCAACTTCAACTTCAAATTCAACTTCACCTTCAACTTCAACTTCAATTTCAACTTCAATTTTCTCTTCAACTTCAACTTCAGCTTCAATTTTGTCTTCAACTTAAACTTCTACTTTAAATTCTTTTTCAACTTCAAATGCAACTTCAGTTTCAACTTCCACTTGAACTTCAACTTCAACTTCAACTTCAACTTGAACTTCAACTTGAACTTCAATTTCAACTTCAAATTCAATTTCAACTTTAACTTCGACTTCGACTTTAACTTCAACTTCAACTTCATCTTCAACTTCAACTTCATCTTCAACTTCAACTTCAATTTCAACTTCAAATTCAATTTCAACTTTAACTTCAACCTCAACTTCAACTTCAGCTTCAATTTTGTCTTCAACTTAAACCTCAACTTTAAATTCTCCTTCAACTTGAACTTCAACTTTAACTTCAACTTTAACTTTAACTTCAACTCCAATTTCAACTTCAACGTCAACTCCAATTTCAACTTCAACTTCAACTTTAACTTCAAACTCAACTTCAACTTTAACTTCATCTTCAATTTCAACTTCAACTTCAACTTCACCTTTAGCTTCAACTTCAACTTCAACTTCAACTTCAACTTCAACTTCAAATTCAACTTCAACTTCAACTTCAACTTCAACTTCAACTTCAACTTCAACTTCATCTTCAACTTCAATTTTCTCTTCAACTTCAACTTCAACTTCAATTTTTTCTTCAACCTCAACTTCAACTTCAGCTTCAATTTTGTCTTCAACTTAAACCTCAACTTTAAATTCTCATTCAACTTGAACTTCAACTTTAACTTCAACTTCAACTTTAACTTCAACTCCAATTTCAACTTCAACTTCAACTTCATCTTCAACTTCAATTTTCTCTTCAACTTCAACTTCAACTTCAATTTTTTCTTCAACCTCAACTTCAACTTCAGCTTCAATTTTGTCTTCAACTTAAACCTCAACTTTATATTCTCCTTCAACTTCAACTTCAACTTCAACTTCAACTTCAACTTCAACTTCAACTTTAACTTTAACTTTAACTTTAACTTCAACTGCAACTTTAACTTCAACTGCAACTTCAACTGCAACTTCAACTTCAACTTCATTTTCAACTTCAACTTCAATTTCAACTTCAACTTCAACTTCAATTTCAATTTCAACTTCAACTTCAACTTCAACTTCAACTTCAACTTCAACTTCAACTTTAACTTTAATTTCAACTTTAACTTTAACTTTAACTTTAACTTTAACTTTAACTTCAACTGCAACTTTAACTTCAACTGCAACTTCAACTTCAACTGCAACTTCAACTTCAACTTCATTTTCAACTTCAACTTCAAATTCAACTTCAACTTCAACTTCATTTTCAACTTCAACTTCAATTTCAACTTCAACTTTAACTTCAACTTCAATTTCAACTTCAACTTCAACTTCAACTTCAATTCCAACTTCAAACTCAACTTCAACTTCAACTTCAACTCCAATTTTAAATTCAACTTCAACTTCAACTTCAACTTCAATTTTGTGTTCATCTTCAACTTCGACTTTGAATTTGATTTTGACTCTGACTTAAATTTCAACTTCAACTTCAACTCTGATTTCGACTTCAACTTCAAATTCAACTTCAACTTTAACTTCAACTTAGATTCTGACTTCAACTTCGACTCCATCTCAACTTCAACTTCAACTTCAATTTCAACTTGAACTTCAACTTTGAATTCGACTTCATCTTCAATTTCAACTTCAACTTCAACTTCAAATTCAACTTCAAATTCAACTTCAACTTCAATTTCAACTTCAAATTCAATTTCAACTTCAACTTCAACTTCAACTCCATTTTTAAATTCAACTTCAACTTCAACTTCAACTTCAATTTTGTGTTCATCTTCAACTTCGACTTTGAATTTGATTTTGACTCTGACTTAAATTTCAACTTCAACTTCAACTCCAACTTCAACTTCAACTCTGATTTCGACTTCAACTTCAAATTCAACTTCAAATTCAACATCAAATTCAACTTCAAATTCAACTTCAACTTTAACTTCAACTTCGATTCTGACTTCAACTTCGACTCCATCTCAACTTCAACTTCAACTTCAATTTCAACTTGAACTTCAACTTTGAATTCGACTTCATCTTAAATTTCAACTTCAACTTCAACTTCAAATTCAACTTCAAATTAAACTTCAAATTCAACTTCAAATTCAACTTCAAATTCAACTTCAATTTTTTCTTCAACTTCAACTTTAGCCTCAACTTCCATTTCAACTTCAACTTTGAATTTGTCTTCAACTTCAATTTCAAATTCAACTTCATCTTCAACTTCAACTTCAACTTCAATTTCAACTTCAACTTCAACTTCACCTTTAGCTTCAACTTCAACTTCAACTTCAACTTCAACTTCAACTTCAAATTCAACTTCAAATTAAACTTCAAATTAAAGTTCAAATTCAACTTCAAATTCAACTTCAAATTCAACTTCAAATTCAACTTCAAATTCAACTTCATCTTCAACTTCAACTTCAACTTCAATTTCAACTTCAACTTCAACTTCACCTTTAGCTTCAACTTCAACTTCAACTTCAATTTTTTCTTCAACCTCAACTTCAACTTGAACTTCAACTTTAACTTCAACTTCAACTTTAACTTAAACTCTAATTTCAACTTCAACTTCAACTCCAATTTCAACTTCAACTTCAACTTTTAATTCAAACTCAACTTCAACTTTAACTTCAACTTCAATTTCAACTTCAACTTCAACTTCACCTTTAGCTTCAACTTCAACTTCAACTTCAACTTCAACTTCAACTTCAACTTCAACTTCAACTTCAAATTTAACTTCAACTTCAACTTCATCTTCAACTTCAATTTTCTCTTCAACTTCAACTTCAGCTTCAATTTTGTCTTCAACTTAAACCTCAACTTTAAATTCTCATTCAAATTGAACTTCAACTTTAACTTCAACTTCAACTTTAACTTCAACTCCAATTTCAACTTCAACTTCAACTTCAACTTCAACTTCAATTTCAACTTCAACTTCATCGTCAACTTCAACTTCAACTTCAATTTTAACTTCAACTTCAACTTCAACTTCAACTTCAACTTCAACTTCAACTTCAACTTTAACTTTAACTTTAACTTGAAGTTAAAGTTGCAGTTGAAGTTAAAGTTAAAGTTAAAGTTAAAGTTGAAGTTGAAGTTGAAGTTGAAGTTGAAGTTGAAGTTGAAGTTGAAGTTGAAATTGAAATTGAAGTTGAAGTTGAAGTTGAAATTGAAGTTGAAGTTGAAAATGAAGTTGAAGTTGAAGTTGCAGTTGAAGTTGAAGTTGCAGTTGAAGTTAAAGTTGCAGTTGAAGTTAAACTGCAACTTTAACTTCAACTGCAACTTCAACTTCAACTTCATTTTCAACTTCAACTTCAATTTCAACTTCAACTTCAATTTCAATTTCAACTTCAACTTCAACTTCAACTTCAACTTCAACTTCAACTTCAACTTCAACTTTAACTTTAACTTTAACTTTAACTTTAACTTTATCTTTAACTTTAACTTTAACTTCAACTGCAACTTTAACTTCAACTGCAACTTCAACTTCAACTGCAACTTCAACTTCAACTTCATTTTCAACTTCAACTTCAATTTCAACTTCAACTTCAACTTCATTTTCAACTTCAACTTCAATTTCAACTTCAACTTTAACTTCAACTTCAATTTCAATTTAAACTTTGAATTCGAATTCATCTTCAATTTTAACTTCAACTTCAACTTCAATTTCAACTTCAACTTCAACTTCAACTTCAATTCCAACTTCAAACTCAACTTCAACTTTAACTTCTGCAACTTCAACTTCAACTTTAAATTCTCTTTCAACTTCAAATGCAACTTCAGTTTCAGCGTCCACTTGAACTTCAACTTGAACTTCAACTTCAACTTCAATTTCAACTTCAACTTCAATTTCAACTTTAACTTCGACTTCGACTTCAACTTCAACTTCAACTTCAACTTCAATTTCAACTTCAAATTCAATTTCAACTTTAACTTCAATTTCAACTTCAACTTCAACTTCAACTTCAACTTCAACTCCAATTTTAAATTCAACTTCAACTTCAACTTCAACTTCGACTCTGATTTTGACTTCAACTTCAAATTCAACTTCAAATTCAACTTCAAATTCAACTTCAAATTCAACTTCAACTTTAACTTCAACTTTGATTCTGACTTCAACTTCGACTCCATCTCAACTTCAACTTCAACTTCAGTTTCAACTTGAACTTCAACTTTGAATTCGACTTCATCTTCAATTTCAACTTCAACTTCAACTTCAAATTCAACTTCAAATTCAACTTCAACTTCAATTTCAACTTCAAATTCAATTTCAACTTTAACTTCAATTTCAACTTCAACTTCAACTTCAACTCCAATTTTAAATTTAACTTCAACTTCAACTTCAACTTCAATTTTGTGTTCATCTTCAACTTCGACTTTGAATTTGATTTTGACTCTGACTTAAATTTCAACTTCAACTTCAACTCCAATTTCAACTTCAACTCTGATTTTGACTTCAACTTCAAATTCAACTTCCAATTCAACATCAAATTCAACTTCAAATTCAACTTCAACTTTAACTTCAACTTCGATTCTGACTTCAACTTCGACTCCATCTCAACTTCAACTTCAACTTCAATTTCAACTTGAACTTCAACTTTGAATTCGACTTCATCTTCAATTTCAACTTCAACTTCAAATTCAACTTCAAATTCAACTTCAAATTCAACTTCAAATTCAACTTCAAATTCAACTTCAAATTCAACTTCAAATTCAACTTCAAATTCAACTTCAAATTCAACTTCAATTTTTTCTTCAACTTCAACTTTAGCCTCAACTTCCATTTCAACTTCAACTTTGAATTTGTCTTCAACTTCAATTTCAAATTCAACTTCATCTTCAACTTCAACTTCAACTTCAACTTCAATTTCAACTTCAACTTCAACTTCACCTTTAGCTTCAACTTCAACTTCAACTTCAACTTCAACTTCAACTTCAACTTCAACTTCAACTTCAATTTACTCTTCAACTTCAACTTCAACTTCAATTTTTTCTTCAACCTCAACTTCAACTTCAGCTTCAATTTTGTCTTCAACTTAAACCTCAACTTTAAATTCTCCTTCAACTTGAACTTCAACTTTAACTTCAACTTCAACTTTAACTTCAACTCCAATTTCAACTTCAACTTCAACTTCAATTTCAACTTCAACTTCATCGTCAACTTCAACTTCAACTTCAATTTTAACTTCAACTTCAACTTCAACTTCAACTTCAACTTCAACTTCAATTTTGAGTTCAACTTTAGCTTCGACTTGTTCGACTTCTTCGACTTCGACTTCTTCGACTTCGACTTCTTCGACTTCGACTTCTTCGACTTCGACTTCTTCGACTTCGACTTCTTCGACTTCGACTTCTTCGACTTCGACTTCTTCGACTTCGACTTCTTCGACTTCGACTTCTTCGACTTCGACTTCTTCGACTTCGACTTCTTCGACTTCGACTTCTTCGACTTCGACTTCTTCGACTTCGACTTCTTCGACTTCGACTTCTTCGACTTCGACTTCTTCGACTTCGACTTCTACGACTTCGACTTCTTCGACTTCTTCGACTTCTTCGACTTCTTCGACTTCTTCGACTTCTTCGACTTCTTCGACTTCTTCGACTTCTTCGACTTCTTCGACTTCTTCGACTTCTTCGACTTCTTCGACTTCTTCGACTTCTTCGACTTCTTCGACTTCTTCGACTTCTTCGACTTCTTCGACTTCTTCGACTTCTTCGACTTCTTCGACTTCTTCGACTTCTTCGACTTCGACTTCTTCGACTTCGACTTCTTCGACTTCGACTTCTTCGACTTCGACTTCTTCGACTTCGACTTCTACGACTTCGACTTCTACGACTTCGACTTCTTCGACTTCTTCGACTTCTTCGACTTCTTCGACTTCTTCGACTTCTTCGACTTCTTCGACTTCTTCGACTTCTTCGACTTCTTCGACTTCTTCGACTTCTTCGACTTCTTCGACTTCTTCGACTTCTTCGACTTCTTCGACTTCTTCGACTTTTTCGACTTCGACTTCTTCGACTTCGACTTCTTCGACTTCGACTTCTTCGACTTCGACTTCTTCGACTTCGACTACTTCGACTTCGACTTCTTCGACTTCTTCGACTTCTTCGATTTCTTCGACTTCTTCGACTTCTTCGACTTCTTCGACTTCTTCGACTTCTTCGACTTCTTCGACTTCGACTTCTTCGACTTCGACTTCTTCGACTTCGACTTCTTCGACTTCGACTTCTTCGACTTCGACTTCTTCGACTTCGACTTCTTCGACTTCGACTTCTTCGACTTCGACTTCTTCGACTTCGACTACTTCGGCTTCGACTTCTTCGACTTCGAATTCGACTTCGACGTCATCTTCGACTTCGCCGTCATCTTCGACTTCGACTTTGACGTCATCTTCGACTTCGACTTCGACGTCATCTTCGACTTCGATGTCATCTTCGACTTCGACGTCATCTTCGACTTTGACGTCATCTTCGACTTCAAACTCAACTTCGACTTCAAACTCAACTTCGACGTCAACTTCAAACTCTACTTCAACTTCAACTACAAACTCAACTTCAACTTCAATTCCAACTTCAAACTGAACTTCAATTCCAACTTCTGCAACTTCAAATTCAACTTCAATTTCAATTTCAACTTCAACTTCAACTTCAACTTCAATTTCAACTTCCACTTCAACTTCAACTTCAATTTCAATTTCAACTTCAACTTCAACTTCAACTTCAACTTCAACTTCAACTTCAACTTCAACTTTAACTTCTGCAACTTCAACTTCAACTTCAACTTCAACTTCAACTTCATCTTCAACTTCAACTTCAACTTCAATTTCAACTTCAACTTCAACTTCACCATCAACTTCAAATTCAACTTCAACTTCAAATTCAACTTCAAATTCAACTTCAACTTCAAATTCAACTTCACCTTCAACTTCAACTTCAATTTCAACTTCAATTTTCTCTTCAACTTCAACTTCAACTTCAGCTTCAATTTTGTCTTCAACTTAAACTTCTACTTTAAATTATTTTTCAACTTCAAATGCAACTTCAGTTTCAACTTCCACTTGAACTTCAACTTCAACTTCAACTTCAACTTGAACTTCAACTTGAACTTCAATTTCAACTTCAAATTCAATTTCAACTTTAACTTCGACTTCGACTTTAACTTCAACTTCAACTTCATCTTCAACTTCAACTTCATCTTCAACTTCAACTTCAATTTCAAATTCAAATTCAATTTCAACTTTAACTTCAACCTCAACTTCAACTTCAGCTTCAATTTTGTCTTCAACTTAAACCTCAACTTTAAATTCTCCTTCAACTTGAACTTCAACTTTAACTTTAACTTTAACTTTAACTTCAATCCAATTTCAACTTCAACGTCAACTACAATTTCAACTTCAACTTCAACTTTAACTTCAACTTCAACTTCAACTTCAACTTCAACTTCAATTTTCTCTTCAACTTCAACTTCAACTTCAATTTTTTCTTCAACCTCAACTTCAACTTCAGCTTCAATTTTGTCTTCAACTTAAACCTCAACTTTAAATTCTCCTTCAACTTGAACTTCAACTTTAACTTCAACTTCAACTTTAACTTCAACTCCAATTTCAACTTCAACTTCAACTTCAATTTCAACTTCAACTTCATCGTCAACTTCAACTTCAACTTCAATTTTAACATCAACTTCATCTTCAACTTCAATTTCAACTTCAACTTCAACTTTAACTTCAAACTCAACTTCAACTTTAACTTCAACTTCAACTTCAACTTCAACTTCAACTTCAACTTCAACTTCAACTTCAACTTCAACTTCAACTTCAACTTCAACTTCAACTTCAACTTCAACTTCAATTTTGAGTTCAACTTTAGCTTCGACTTGTTCGACTTCTTCGACTTCGACTTCTTCGACTTCGACTACTTCGACTTCGACTTCTTCGACTTCGACTTCTTCGACTTCGACTTCTTCGACTTCGACTTCTTCGACTTCGACTTCTTCGACTTCGACTTCTTCGACTTCGACTTCTTCGACTTCGACTTCTTCGACTTCGACTTCTTCGACTTCTTCGACTTCTTCGACTTCGACTTCTTCGACTTCGACTTCTTCGACTTCGACTTCTTCGACTTCTTCGACTTCGACTTCTTCGACTTCGACTTCTACGACTTCGACTTCTTCGACTTCTTCGACTTCTTCGACTTCTTCGACTTCTTCGACTTCTTCGACTTCTTCGACTTCTTCGACTTCTTCGACTTCGACTTCATCGACTTCGACTTCTTCGACTTCGACTTCTTCGACTTCGACTTCTTCGACTTCGACTTCTTCGACTTCGACTTCTTCGACTTCGACTTCTTCGACTTCGACTTCTTCGACTTCGACTTCTTCGACTTCGACTTTTTCGACTTCGACTTCTTCGACTTCGACTTCTTCGGCTTCGACTTCTTCGACTTCAAATTCGACTTCGACGTCATCTTCGACTTCGCCGTCATCTTCGACTTCGACTTTGACGTCATCTTCGACTTCGACTTCGACGTCATCTTCGACTTCGATGTCATCTTCGACTTCGACGTCATCTTCGACTTTGACGTCATCTTCGACTTCGACGTCATCTTCGACTTTGACGTCATCTTTGACTTCGATGTCATCTTCGACTTCAACTTCGACTTCTTCTTCAACTTCAAACTCAACTTCGACTTCAAACTCAACTTCGACTTCAAACTCAACTTCAACTTCAATTCCAACTTCAAATTGAACTTCAATTCCAACTTCTGCAACTTCAAATTCAACTTCAATTTCAATTTCAACTTCAACTTCAACTTCAACTTCAACTTCAACTTCAATTTCAACTTCAACTTCAACTTCAACTTCAATTTCAATTTCAACTTCAACTTCAACTTCAACTTCAACTTCAACTTCAACTTCATCTTTAACTTCTGAAACTTCAACTTCAACTTCAACTTCAACTTCAACTTCAACTTCATCTTCAACTTCAACTTCAACTTCAATTTCAACTTCAACTTCAACTTCACCATCAACTTCAAATTCAACTTCAACTTCAAATTCAACTTCAAATTCAACTTCAACTTCAAATTCAACTTCACCTTCAACTTCAACTTCAATTTCAACTTCAATTTTCTCTTCAACTTCAACTTCAGCTTCAATTTTGTCTTCAACTTAAACTTCTACTTTAAATTCTTTTTCAACTTCAAATGCAACTTCAGTTTCAACTTCCACTTGAACTTCAACTTCAACTTCAACTTCAACTTGAACTTCAACTTGAACTTCAATTTCAACTTCAAATTCAATTTCAACTTTAACTTCGACTTCGACTTTAACTTCAACTTCAACTTCATCTTCAACTTCAACTTCATCTTCAACTTCAACTTCAATTTCAACTTCAAATTCAATTTCAACTTTAACTTCAACCTCAACTTCAACTTCAGCTTCAATTTTGTCTTCAACTTAAACCTCAACTTTAAATTCTCCTTCAACTTGAACTTCAACTTTAACTTCAACTTTAACTTTAACTTCAACTCCAATTTCAACTTCAACGTCAACTCCAATTTCAACTTCAACTTCAACTTTAACTTCAAACTCAACTTCAACTTTAACTTCATCTTCAATTTCAACTTCAACTTCAACTTCACCTTTAGCTTCAACTTCAACTTCAACTTCAACTTCAACTTCAACTTCAAATTCAACTTCAACTTCAACTTCAACTTCAACTTCAACTTCAACTTCAACTTCATCTTCAACTTCAATTTTCTCTTCAACTTCAACTTCAACTTCAATTTTTTCTTCAACCTCAACTTCATCTTCAGCTTCAATTTTGTCTTCAACTTAAACCTCAACTTTAAATTCTCATTCAACTTGAACTTCAACTTTAACTTCAACTTCAACTTTAACTTCAACTCCAATTTCAACTTCAACTTCAACTTCATCTTCAACTTCAATTTTCTCTTCAACTTCAACTTCAACTTCAATTTTTTCTTCAACCTCAACTTCAACTTCAGCTTCAAATTTGTCTTCAACTTAAACCTCAACTTTATATTCTCCTTCAACTTCAACTTCAACTTCAACTTCAACTTCAACTTCAACTTCAACTTTAACTTTAACTTTAACTTTAACTTCAACTGCAACTTTAACTTCAACTGCAACTTCAACTGCAACTTCAACTTCAACTTCATTTTCAACTTCAACTTCAATTTCAACTTCAACTTCAACTTCAATTTCAATTTCAACTTCAACTTCAACTTCAACTTCAACTTCAACTTCAACTTCAACTTTAACTTTAACTTTAACTTCAACTTTAACTTTAACTTTAACTTTAACTTTAACTTTAACTTTAACTTTAACTTCAACTGCAACTTTAACTTCAACTGCAACTTCAACTTCAACTGCAACTTCAACTTCAACTTCATTTTCAACTTCAACTTCAAATTCAACTTCAACTTCAACTTCATTTTCAACTTCAACTTCAATTTCAACTTCAACTTTAACTTCAACTTCAATTTCAACTTCAACTTCAACTTCAACTTCAATTCCAACTTCAAACTCAACTTCAACTTCAACTTCAACTCCAATTTTAAAATCAACTTCAACTTCAACTTCAACTTCAATTTTGTGTTCATCTTCAACTTCGACTTTGAATTTGATTTTGACTCTGACTTAAATTTCAACTTCAACTTCAACTCTGAATTCGACTTCAACTTCAAATTCAACTTCAACTTTAACTTCAACTTAGATTCTGACTTCAACTTCGACTCCATCTCAACTTCAACTTCAACTTCAATTTCAACTTGAACTTCAACTTTGAATTCGACTTCATCTTCAACTGCAACTTCAACTTCAACTTCATTTTCAACTTCAACTTCAAATTCAACTTCAACTTCAACTTCATTTTCAACTTCAACTTCAATTTCAACTTCAACTTTAACTTCAACTTCAATTTCAAATTCAACTTCAACTTCAATTTCAACTTCAAATTCAATTTCAACTTCAACTTCAACTTCAACTCCATTTTTAAATTCAACTTCAACTTCAACTTCAACTTCAATTTTGTGTTCATCTTCAACTTCGACTTTGAATTTGATTTTGACTCTGACTTAAATTTCAACTTCAACTTCAACTCCAACTTCAACTTCAACTCTGATTTCGACTTCAACTTCAAATTCAACTTCAAATTCAACATCAAATTCAACTTCAAATTCAACTTCAACTTTAACTTCAACTTCGATTCTGACTTCAACTTCGACTCCATCTCAACTTCAACTTCAACTTCAATTTCAACTTGAACTTCAACTTTGAATTCGACTTCATCTTAAATTTCAACTTCAACTTCAACTTCAAATTCAACTTCAAATTAAACTTCAAATTCAACTTCAATTTTTTCTTCAACTTCAACTTTAGCCTCAACTTCCATTTCAACTTCAACTTTGAATTTGTCTTCAACTTCAATTTCAAATTCAACTTCATCTTCAACTTCAACTTCAACTTCAATTTCAACTTCAACTTCAACTTCACCTTTAGCTTCAACTTCAACTTCAACTTCAACTTCAACTTCAACTTCAAATTCAACTTCAAATTAAACTTCAAATTCAACTTCAAATTCAACTTCAAATTCAACTTCAAATTCAACTTCAAATTCAACTTCATCTTCAACTTCAACTTCAACTTCAATTTCAACTTCAACTTCAACTTCACCTTTAGCTTCAACTTCAACTTCAACTTCAACTTCAACTTCAACTTCAACTTCAACTTCAAATTCAACTTCAACTTCAACTTCAACTTCAATTTCAACTTCAACTTCAACTTCAACTTCAACTTCAATTTTCTCTTCAACTTCAACTTCAACTTCAATTTTTTCTTCAACCTCAACTTCAACTTCAGCTTCAATTTTGTCTTCAACTTAAACCTCAACTTTATATTCTCCTTCAACTTGAACTTCAACTTTAACTTCAACTTCAACTTTAACTTAAACTCTAATTTCAACTTCAACTTCAACTCCAATTTCAACTTCAACTTCAACTTTTAATTCAAACTCAACTTCAACTTTAACTTCAACTTCAATTTCAACTTCAACTTCAACTTCACCTTTAGCTTCAACTTCAACTTCAACTTCAACTTCAACTTCAACTTCAACTTCAACTTCAACTTCAAATTTAACTTCAACTTCAACTTCATCTTCAACTTCAATTTTCTCTTCAACTTCAACTTCAGCTTCAATTTTGTCTTCAACTTAAACCTCAACTTTAAATTCTCATTCAAATTGAACTTCAACTTTAACTTCAACTTCAACTTTAACTTCAACTCCAATTTCAACTTCAACTTCAACTTCAATTTCAACTTCAACTTCATCGTCAACTTCAACTTCAACTTCAATTTTAACTTCAACTTCAACTTCAACTTCAACTTCAACTTCAACTTCAACTTCAACTTTAACTTTAACTTTAACTTGAAGTTAAAGTTGCAGTTGAAGTTAAAGTTAAAGTTAAAGTTAAAGTTGAAGTTGAAGTTGAAGTTGAAGTTGAAGTTGAAGTTGAAGTTGAAGTTGAAATTGAAATTGAAGTTGAAGTTGAAGTTGAAATTGAAGTTGAAGTTGAAAATGAAGTTGAAGTTGAAGTTGCAGTTGAAGTTGAAGTTGCAGTTGAAGTTAAAGTTGCAGTTGAAGTTAAACTGCAACTTTAACTTCAACTGCAACTTCAACTTCAACTTCATTTTCAACTTCAACTTCAATTTCAACTTCAACTTCAACTTCAATTTCAATTTCAACTTCAACTTCAACTTCAACTTCAACTTCAACTTCAACTTCAACTTCAACTTTAACTTTAACTTTAACTTTAACTTTAACTTTATCTTTAACTTTAACTTTAACTTCAACTGCAACTTTAACTTCAACTGCAACTTCAACTTCAACTGCAACTTCAACTTCAACTTCATTTTCAACTTCAACTTCAATTTCAACTTCAACTTCAACTTCATTTTCAACTTCAACTTCAATTTCAACTTCAACTTTAACTTCAACTTCAATTTCAACTTAAACTTTGAATTCGAATTCATCTTCAATTTTAACTTCAACTTCAACTTCAATTTCAACTTCAACTTCAACTTCAACTTCAATTCCAACTTCAAACTCAACTTCAACTTTAACTTCTGCAACTTCAACTTCAACTTTAAATTCTCTTTCAACTTCAAATGCAACTTCAGTTTCAGCGTCCACTTGAACTTCAACTTGAACTTCAACTTCAACTTCAATTTCAACTTCAACTTCAATTTCAACTTCAACTTCAATTTCAACTTTAACTTCGACTTCGACTTCAACTTCAACTTCAACTTCAACTTCAATTTCAACTTCAAATTCAATTTCAACTTTAACTTCAATTTCAACTTCAACTTCAACTTCAACTTCAACTTCAACTCCAATTTTAAATTCAACTTCAACTTCAACTTCAACTTCGACTCTGATTTTGACTTCAACTTCAAATTCAACTTCAAATTCAACTTCAAATTCAACTTCAAATTCAACTTCAACTTTAACTTCAACTTTGATTCTGACTTCAACTTCGACTTTATCTCAACTTCAACTTCAACTTCAGTTTCAACTTGAACTTCAACTTTGAATTCGACTTCATCTTCAATTTCAACTTCAACTTCAACTTCAAATTCAACTTCAAATTCAACTTCAACTTCAATTTCAACTTCAAATTCAATTTCAACTTTAACTTCAATTTCAACTTCAACTTCAACTCCAATTTTAAATTTAACTTCAACTTCAACTTCAACTTCAATTTTGTGTTCATCTTCAACTTCAACTTCAATTTTGTGTTCATCTTCAACTTCGACTTTGAATTTGATTTTGACTCTGACTTAAATTTCAACTTCAACTTCAACTCCAATTTCAACTTCAACTCTGATTTTGACTTCAACTTCAAATTCAACTTCCAATTCAACATCAAATTCAACTTCAAATTCAACTTCAACTTTAACTTCAACTTCGATTCTGACTTCAACTTCGACTCCATCTCAACTTCAACTTCAACTTCAATTTCAACTTGAACTTCAACTTTGAATTCGACTTCATCTTCAATTTCAACTTCAACTTCAAATTCAACTTCAAATTCAACTTCAAATTCAACTTCAAATTCAACTTCAAATTCAACTTCAAATTCAACTTCAAATTCAACTTCAAATTCAACTTCAAATTCAACTTCAAATTCAACTTCAATTTTTTCTTCAACTTCAACTTTAGCCTCAACTTCCATTTCAACTTCAACTTTGAATTTGTCTTCAACTTCAATTTCAAATTCAACTTCATCTTCAACTTCAACTTCAACTTCAACTTCAATTTCAACTTCAACTTCAACTTCACCTTTAGCTTCAACTTCAACTTCAACTTCAACTTCAACTTCAATTTACTCTTCAACTTCAACTTCAACTTCAATTTTTTCTTCAACCTCAACTTCAACTTCAGCTTCAATTTTGTCTTCAACTTAAACCTCAACTTTAAATTCTCCTTCAACTTGAACTTCAACTTTAACTTCAACTTCAACTTTAACTTCAACTCCAATTTCAACTTCAACTTCAACTTCAATTTCAACTTCAACTTCAACTTTAACTTCAAACTCAACTTCAACTTTAACTTCATCTTCAATTTCAACTTCAACTTCAACTTCACCTTTAGCTTCAACTTCAACTTCAACTTCAACTTCAACTTCAACTTCAAATTCAACTTCAACTTCAACTTCAACTTCAACTTCAACTTCAACTTCAACTTCATCTTCAACTTCAATTTTCTCTTCAACTTCAACTTCAACTTCAATTTTTTCTTCAACCTCAACTTCATCTTCAGCTTCAATTTTGTCTTCAACTTAAACCTCAACTTTAAATTCTCATTCAACTTGAACTTCAACTTTAACTTCAACTTCAACTTTAACTTCAACTCCAATTTCAACTTCAACTTCAACTTCATCTTCAACTTCAATTTTCTCTTCAACTTCAACTTCAACTTCAATTTTTTCTTCAACCTCAACTTCAACTTCAGCTTCAATTTTGTCTTCAACTTAAACCTCAACTTTATATTCTCCTTCAACTTCAACTTCAACTTCAACTTCAACTTCAACTTCAACTTCAACTTTAACTTTAACTTTAACTTTAACTTCAACTGCAACTTTAACTTCAACTGCAACTTCAACTGCAACTTCAACTTCAACTTCATTTTCAACTTCAACTTCAATTTCAACTTCAACTTCAACTTCAACTTCAATTTCAATTTCAACTTCAACTTCAACTTCAACTTCAACTTCAACTTCAACTTCAACTTTAACTTTAACTTTAACTTTAACTTTAACTTCAACTTTAACTTTAACTTTAACTTTAACTTTAACTTTAACTTTAACTTCAACTGCAACTTTAACTTCAACTGCAACTTCAACTTCAACTGCAACTTCAACTTCAACTTCATTTTCAACTTCAACTTCAAATTCAACTTCAACTTCAACTTCATTTTCAACTTCAACTTCAATTTCAACTTCAACTTTAACTTCAACTTCAATTTCAACTTCAACTTCAACTTCAACTTCAATTCCAACTTCAAACTCAACTTCAACTTCAACTTCAACTCCAATTTTAAAATCAACTTCAACTTCAACTTCAACTTCAATTTTGTGTTCATCTTCAACTTCGACTTTGAATTTGATTTTGACTCTGACTTAAATTTCAACTTCAACTTCAACTCTGATTTCGACTTCAACTTCAAATTCAACTTCAACTTTAACTTCAACTTAGATTCTGACTTCAACTTCGACTCCATCTCAACTTCAACTTCAACTTCAATTTCAACTTGAACTTCAACTTTGAATTCGACTTCATCTTCAATTTCAACTTCAACTTCAACTTCAAATTCAACTTCAAATTCAACTTCAACTTCAATTTCAACTTCAAATTCAATTTCAACTTCAACTTCAACTTCAACTCCATTTTTAAATTCAACTTCAACTTAAACTTCAACTTCAATTTTGTGTTCATCTTCAACTTCGACTTTGAATTTGATTTTGACTCTGACTTAAATTTCAACTTCAACTTCAACTCCAACTTCAACTTCAACTCTGATTTCGACTTCAACTTCAAATTCAACTTCAAATTCAACATCAAATTCAACTTCAAATTCAACTTCAACTTTAACTTCAACTTCGATTCTGACTTCAACTTCGACTCCATCTCAACTTCAACTTCAACTTCAATTTCAACTTGAACTTCAACTTTGAATTCGACTTCATCTTAAATTTCAACTTCAACTTCAACTTCAAATTCAACTTCAAATTAAACTTCAAATTCAACTTCAAATTCAACTTCAAATTCAACTTCAATTTTTTCTTCAACTTCAACTTTAGCCTCAACTTCCATTTCAACTTCAACTTTGAATTTGTCTTCAACTTCAATTTCAAATTCAACTTCATCTTCAACTTCAACTTCAACTTCAATTTCAACTTCAACTTCAACTTCACCTTTAGCTTCAACTTCAACTTCAACTTCAACTTCAACTTCAACTTCAAATTCAACTTCAAATTAAACTTCAAATTCAACTTCAAATTCAACTTCAAATTCAACTTCAAATTCAACTTCAAATTCAACTTCATCTTCAACTTCAACTTCAACTTCAATTTCAACTTCAACTTCAACTTCACCTTTAGCTTCAACTTCAACTTCAACTTCAACTTAAACCTCAACTTTAAATTCTCATTCAACTTGAACTTCAACTTTAACTTCAACTTCAACTTTAACTTCAACTCCAATTTCAACTTCAACTTCAACTTCATCTTCAACTTCAATTTTCTCTTCAACTTCAACTTCAACTTCAATTTTTTCTTCAACCTCAACTTCAACTTCAGCTTCAAATTTGTCTTCAACTTAAACCTCAACTTTATATTCTCCTTCAACTTCAACTTCAACTTCAACTTCAACTTCAACTTCAACTTCAACTTTAACTTTAACTTTAACTTTAACTTCAACTGCAACTTTAACTTCAACTGCAACTTCAACTGCAACTTCAACTTCAACTTCATTTTCAACTTCAACTTCAATTTCAACTTCAACTTCAACTTCAATTTCAATTTCAACTTCAACTTCAACTTCAACTTCAACTTCAACTTCAACTTCAACTTTAACTTTAACTTTAACTTTAACTTCAACTTTAACTTTAACTTTAACTTTAACTTTAACTTTAACTTTAACTTCAACTGCAACTTTAACTTCAACTGCAACTTCAACTTCAACTGCAACTTCAACTTCAACTTCATTTTCAACTTCAACTTCAAATTCAACTTCAACTTCAACTTCATTTTCAACTTCAACTTCAATTTCAACTTCAACTTTAACTTCAACTTCAATTTCAACTTCAACTTCAACTTCAACTTCAATTCCAACTTCAAACTCAACTTCAACTTCAACTTCAACTCCAATTTTAAAATCAACTTCAACTTCAACTTCAACTTCAATTTTGTGTTCATCTTCAACTTCGACTTTGAATTTGATTTTGACTCTGACT
Source organism: Brachycybe producta (assembly GCA_036925085.1). NCBI lineage: Eukaryota > Metazoa > Arthropoda > Diplopoda > Playtdesmida > Andrognathidae > Brachycybe > Brachycybe producta. Next base: position 412,890 of record JAUPFP010000077.1, read on the forward strand.
TAAATTTCAACTTCAACTTCAACTCTGAATTCGACTTCAACTTCAAATTCAACTTCAACTTTAACTTCAACTTAGATTCTGACTTCAACTTCGACTCCATCTCAACTTCAACTTCAACTTCAATTTCAACTTGAACTTCAACTTTGAATTCGACTTCATCTTCAACTGCAACTTCAACTTCAACTTCATTTTCAACTTCAACTTCAAATTCAACTTCAACTTCAACTTCATTTTCAACTTCAACTTCAATTTCAACTTCAACTTTAACTTCAACTTCAATTTCAAATTCAACTTCAACTTCAATTTCAACTTCAAATTCAATTTCAACTTCAACTTCAACTTCAACTCCATTTTTAAATTCAACTTCAACTTCAACTTCAACTTCAATTTTGTGTTCATCTTCAACTTCGACTTTGAATTTGATTTTGACTCTGACTTAAATTTCAACTTCAACTTCAACTCCAACTTCAACTTCAACTCTGATTTCGACTTCAACTTCAAATTCAACTTCAAATTCAACATCAAATTCAACTTCAAATTCAACTTCAACTTTAACTTCAACTTCGATTCTGACTTCAACTTCGACTCCATCTCAACTTCAACTTCAACTTCAATTTCAACTTGAACTTCAACTTTGAATTCGACTTCATCTTAAATTTCAACTTCAACTTCAACTTCAAATTCAACTTCAAATTAAACTTCAAATTCAACTTCAATTTTTTCTTCAACTTCAACTTTAGCCTCAACTTCCATTTCAACTTCAACTTTGAATTTGTCTTCAACTTCAATTTCAAATTCAACTTCATCTTCAACTTCAACTTCAACTTCAATTTCAACTTCAACTTCAACTTCACCTTTAGCTTCAACTTCAACTTCAACTTCAACTTCAACTTCAACTTCAAATTCAACTTCAAATTAAACTTCAAATTCAACTTCAAATTCAACTTCAAATTCAACTTCAAATTCAACTTCAAATTCAACTTCATCTTCAACTTCAACTTCAACTTCAATTTCAACTTCAACTTCAACTTCACCTTTAGCTTCAACTTCAACTTCAACTTCAACTTCAACTTCAACTTCAACTTCAACTTCAAATTCAACTTCAACTTCAACTTCAACTTCAATTTCAACTTCAACTTCAACTTCAACTTCAACTTCAATTTTCTCTTCAACTTCAACTTCAACTTCAATTTTTTCTTCAACCTCAACTTCAACTTCAGCTTCAATTTTGTCTTCAACTTAAACCTCAACTTTATATTCTCCTTCAACTTGAACTTCAACTTTAACTTCAACTTCAACTTTAACTTAAACTCTAATTTCAACTTCAACTTCAACTCCAATTTCAACTTCAACTTCAACTTTTAATTCAAACTCAACTTCAACTTTAACTTCAACTTCAATTTCAACTTCAACTTCAACTTCACCTTTAGCTTCAACTTCAACTTCAACTTCAACTTCAACTTCAACTTCAACTTCAACTTCAACTTCAAATTTAACTTCAACTTCAACTTCATCTTCAACTTCAATTTTCTCTTCAACTTCAACTTCAGCTTCAATTTTGTCTTCAACTTAAACCTCAACTTTAAATTCTCATTCAAATTGAACTTCAACTTTAACTTCAACTTCAACTTTAACTTCAACTCCAATTTCAACTTCAACTTCATCGTCAACTTCAACTTCAACTTCAATTTTAACTTCAACTTCAACTTCAACTTCAACTTCAACTTCAACTTCAACTTCAACTTTAACTTTAACTTTAACTTGAAGTTAAAGTTGCAGTTGAAGTTAAAGTTAAAGTTAAAGTTAAAGTTGAAGTTGAAGTTGAAGTTGAAGTTGAAGTTGAAGTTGAAGTTGAAGTTGAAATTGAAATTGAAGTTGAAGTTGAAGTTGAAATTGAAGTTGAAGTTGAAAATGAAGTTGAAGTTGAAGTTGCAGTTGAAGTTGAAGTTGCAGTTGAAGTTAAAGTTGCAGTTGAAGTTAAACTGCAACTTTAACTTCAACTGCAACTTCAACTTCAACTTCATTTTCAACTTCAACTTCAATTTCAACTTCAACTTCAACTTCAATTTCAATTTCAACTTCAACTTCAACTTCAACTTCAACTTCAACTTCAACTTCAACTTCAACTTTAACTTTAACTTTAACTTTAACTTTAACTTTATCTTTAACTTTAACTTTAACTTCAACTGCAACTTTAACTTCAACTGCAACTTCAACTTCAACTGCAACTTCAACTTCAACTTCATTTTCAACTTCAACTTCAATTTCAACTTCAACTTCAACTTCATTTTCAACTTCAACTTCAATTTCAACTTCAACTTTAACTTCAACTTCAATTTCAACTTAAACTTTGAATTCGAATTCCTCTTCAATTTTAACTTCAACTTCAACTTCAATTTCAACTTCAACTTCAACTTCAACTTCAATTCCAACTTCAAACTCAACTTCAACTTTAACTTCTGCAACTTCAACTTCAACTTTAAATTCTCTTTCAACTTCAAATGCAACTTCAGTTTCAGCGTCCACTTGAACTTCAACTTGAACTTCAACTTCAACTTCAATTTCAACTTCAACTTCAATTTCAACTTCAACTTCAATTTCAACTTTAACTTCGACTTCGACTTCAACTTCAACTTCAACTTCAACTTCAATTTCAACTTCAAATTCAATTTCAACTTTAACTTCAATTTCAACTTCAACTTCAACTTCAACTTCAACTTCAACTCCAATTTTAAATTCAACTTCAACTTCAACTTCAACTTCGACTCTGATTTTGACTTCAACTTCAAATTCAACTTCAAATTCAACTTCAAATTCAACTTCAAATTCAACTTCAACTTTAACTTCAACTTTGATTCTGACTTCAACTTCGACTTTATCTCAACTTCAACTTCAACTTCAGTTTCAACTTGAACTTCAACTTTGAATTCGACTTCATCTTCAATTTCAACTTCAACTTCAACTTCAAATTCAACTTCAAATTCAACTTCAACTTCAATTTCAACTTCAAATTCAATTTCAACTTTAACTTCAATTTCAACTTCAACTTCAACTCCAATTTTAAATTTAACTTCAACTTCAACTTCAACTTCAATTTTGTGTTCATCTTCAACTTCAACTTCAATTTTGTGTTCATCTTCAACTTCGACTTTGAATTTGATTTTGACTCTGACTTAAATTTCAACTTCAACTTCAACTCCAATTTCAACTTCAACTCTGATTTTGACTTCAACTTCAAATTCAACTTCCAATTCAACATCAAATTCAACTTCAAATTCAACTTCAACTTTAACTTCAACTTCGATTCTGACTTCAACTTCGACTCCATCTCAACTTCAACTTCAACTTCAATTTCAACTTGAACTTCAACTTTGAATTCGACTTCATCTTCAATTTCAACTTCAACTTCAAATTCAACTTCAAATTCAACTTCAAATTCAACTTCAAATTCAACTTCAAATTCAACTTCAAATTCAACTTCAAATTCAACTTCAAATTCAACTTCAAATTCAACTTCAAATTCAACTTCAATTTTTTCTTCAACTTCAACTTTAGCCTCAACTTCCATTTCAACTTCAACTTTGAATTTGTCTTCAACTTCAATTTCAAATTCAACTTCATCTTCAACTTCAACTTCAACTTCAACTTCAATTTCAACTTCAACTTCAACTTCACCTTTAGCTTCAACTTCAACTTCAACTTCAACTTCAACTTCAACTTCAACTTCAACTTCAACTTCAACTTCAATTTACTCTTCAACTTCAACTTCAACTTCAATTTTTTCTTCAACCTCAACTTCAACTTCAGCTTCAATTTTGTCTTCAACTTAAACCTCAACTTTAAATTCTCCTTCAACTTGAACTTCAACTTTAACTTCAACTTCAACTTTAACTTCAACTCCAATTTCAACTTCAACTTCAACTTCAATTTCAACTTCAACTTCAACTTTAACTTCAAACTCAACTTCAACTTTAACTTCATCTTCAATTTCAACTTCAACTTCAACTTCACCTTTAGCTTCAACTTCAACTTCAACTTCAACTTCAACTTCAACTTCAAATTCAACTTCAACTTCAACTTCAACTTCAACTTCAACTTCAACTTCAACTTCATCTTCAACTTCAATTTTCTCTTCAACTTCAACTTCAACTTCAATTTTTTCTTCAACCTCAACTTCATCTTCAGCTTCAATTTTGTCTTCAACTTAAACCTCAACTTTAAATTCTCATTCAACTTGAACTTCAACTTTAACTTCAACTTCAACTTTAACTTCAACTCCAATTTCAACTTCAACTTCAACTTCATCTTCAACTTCAATTTTCTCTTCAACTTCAACTTCAACTTCAATTTTTTCTTCAACCTCAACTTCAACTTCAGCTTCAATTTTGTCTTCAACTTAAACCTCAACTTTATATTCTCCTTCAACTTCAACTTCAACTTCAACTTCAACTTCAACTTCAACTTCAACTTTAACTTTAACTTTAACTTTAACTTCAACTGCAACTTTAACTTCAACTGCAACTTCAACTGCAACTTCAACTTCAACTTCATTTTCAACTTCAACTTCAATTTCAACTTCAACTTCAACTTCAACTTCAATTTCAATTTCAACTTCAACTTCAACTTCAACTTCAACTTCAACTTCAACTTCAACTTTAACTTTAACTTTAACTTTAACTTTAACTTTAACTTCAACTTTAACTTTAACTTTAACTTTAACTTTAACTTTAACTTTAACTTCAACTGCAACTTTAACTTCAACTGCAACTTCAACTTCAACTGCAACTTCAACTTCAACTTCATTTTCAACTTCAACTTCAAATTCAACTTCAACTTCAACTTCATTTTCAACTTCAACTTCAATTTCAACTTCAACTTTAACTTCAACTTCAATTTCAACTTCAACTTCAACTTCAACTTCAATTCCAACTTCAAACTCAACTTCAACTTCAACTTCAACTCCAATTTTAAAATCAACTTCAACTTCAACTTCAACTTCAATTTTGTGTTCATCTTCAACTTCGACTTTGAATTTGATTTTGACTCTGACTTAAATTTCAACTTCAACTTCAACTCTGATTTCGACTTCAACTTCAAATTCAACTTCAACTTTAACTTCAACTTAGATTCTGACTTCAACTTCGACTCCATCTCAACTTCAACTTCAACTTCAATTTCAACTTGAACTTCAACTTTGAATTCGACTTCATCTTCAATTTCAACTTCAACTTCAACTTCAAATTCAACTTCAAATTCAACTTCAACTTCAATTTCAACTTCAAATTCAATTTCAACTTCAACTTCAACTTCAACTCCATTTTTAAATTCAACTTCAACTTAAACTTCAACTTCAATTTTGTGTTCATCTTCAACTTCGACTTTGAATTTGATTTTGACTCTGACTTAAATTTCAACTTCAACTTCAACTCCAACTTCAACTTCAACTCTGATTTCGACTTCAACTTCAAATTCAACTTCAAATTCAACATCAAATTCAACTTCAAATTCAACTTCAACTTTAACTTCAACTTCGATTCTGACTTCAACTTCGACTCCATCTCAACTTCAACTTCAACTTCAATTTCAACTTGAACTTCAACTTTGAATTCGACTTCATCTTAAATTTCAACTTCAACTTCAACTTCAAATTCAACTTCAAATTAAACTTCAAATTCAACTTCAAATTCAACTTCAAATTCAACTTCAATTTTTTCTTCAACTTCAACTTTAGCCTCAACTTCCATTTCAACTTCAACTTTGAATTTGTCTTCAACTTCAATTTCAAATTCAACTTCATCTTCAACTTCAACTTCAACTTCAATTTCAACTTCAACTTCAACTTCACCTTTAGCTTCAACTTCAACTTCAACTTCAACTTCAACTTCAACTTCAAATTCAACTTCAAATTAAACTTCAAATTCAACTTCAAATTCAACTTCAAATTCAACTTCAAATTCAACTTCAAATTCAACTTCATCTTCAACTTCAACTTCAACTTCAATTTCAACTTCAACTTCAACTTCACCTTTAGCTTCAACTTCAACTTCAACTTCAACTTCAACTTCAACTTCAACTTCAACTTCAAATTCAACTTCAACTTCAACTTCAACTTCAATTTCAACTTCAACTTCAACTTCAACTTCAACTTCAATTTTCTCTTCAACTTCAACTTCAACTTCAATTTTTTCTTCAACCTCAACTTCAACTTCAGCTTCAATTTTGTCTTCAACTTAAACCTCAACTTTAAATTCTCATTCAAATTGAACTTCAACTTTAACTTCAACTTCAACTTTAACTTCAACTCCAATTTCAACTTCAACTTCAACTTCAATTTCAACTTCAACTTCATCGTCAACTTCAACTTCAACTTCAATTTTAACTTCAACTTCAACTTCAAATTCAACTTCAACTTCAACTTCAACTTCAACTTTAACTTTAACTTTAACTTGAAGTTAAAGTTGCAGTTGAAGTTAAAGTTAAAGTTAAAGTTAAAGTTAAAGTTGAAGTTGAAGTTGAAGTTGAAGTTGAAGTTGAAGTTGAAATTGAAATTGAAGTTGAAGTTGAAGTTGAAATTGAAGTTGAAGTTGAAAATGAAGTTGAAGTTGAAGTTGCAGTTGAAGTTGAAGTTGCAGTTGAAGTTAAAGTTGCAGTTGAAGTTAAACTGCAACTTTAACTTCAACTGCAACTTCAACTTCAACTTCATTTTCAACTTCAACTTCAATTTCAACTTCAACTTCAACTTCAATTTCAATTTCAACTTCAACTTCAACTTCAACTTCAACTTCAACTTCAACTTCAACTTCAACTTCAACTTTAACTTTAACTTTAACTTTAACTTTAACTTTATCTTTAACTTTAACTTTAACTTCAACTGCAACTTTAACTTCAACTGCAACTTCAACTTCAACTGCAACTTCAACTTCAACTTCATTTTCAACTTCAACTTCAATTTCAACTTCAACTTCAACTTCATTTTCAACTTCAACTTCAATTTCAACTTCAACTTTAACTTCAACTTCAATTTCAACTTAAACTTTGAATTCGAATTCATCTTCAATTTTAACTTCAACTTCAACTTCAATTTCAACTTCAACTTCAACTTCAACTTCAATTCCAACTTCAAACTCAACTTCAACTTTAACTTCTGCAACTTCAACTTCAACTTTAAATTCTTTTTCAACTTCAAATGCAACTTCAGTTTCAGCGTCCACTTGAACTTCAACTTGAACTTCAACTTCAACTTCAATTTCAACTTCAACTTCAATTTCAACTTCAACTTCAATTTCAACTTTAACTTCGACTTCGACTTCAACTTCAACTTCAACTTCAACTTCAATTTCAACTTCAAATTCAATTTCAACTTTAACTTCAATTTCAACTTCAACTTCAACTTCAACTTCAACTTCAACTCCAATTTTAAATTCAACTTCAACTTCAACTTCAACTTCGACTCTGATTTTGACTTCAACTTCAAATTCAACTTCAAATTCAACTTCAAATTCAACTTCAAATTCAACTTCAACTTCAAATTCAATTTCAACTTTAACTTCAATTTCAACTTCAACTTCAACTTCAACTCCAATTTTAAATTTAACTTCAACTTCAACTTCAATTTCAACTTCAACTTTAACTTCAACTTTAACTTCAAATTCAATTTCAACTTTAACTTCAATTTCAACTTCAACTTCAACTTCAACTCCAATTTTAAATTTAACTTCAACTTCAAATTCAATTTCAACTTTAACTTCAATTTCAACTTTAACTTCAACTTCGATTCTGACTTCAACTTCGACTCCATCTCAACTTCAACTTCAACTTCAATTTCAACTTGAACTTCAACTTTGAATTCGACTTCATCTTCAATTTCAACTTCAACTTCAAATTCAACTTCAAATTCAACTTCAAATTCAACTTCAAATTCAACTTCAAATTCAACTTCAAATTCAACTTCAAATTCAACTTCAAATTCAACTTCAAATTCAACTTCAATTTTTTCTTCAACTTCAACTTTAGCCTCAACTTCCATTTCAACTTCAACTTTGAATTTGTCTTCAACTTCAATTTCAAATTCAACTTCATCTTCAACTTCAACTTCAACTTCAACTTCAATTTCAACTTCAACTTCAACTTCACCTTTAGCTTCAACTTCAACTTCAACTTCAACTTCAACTTCAACTTCAACTTCAACTTCAATTTACTCTTCAACTTCAACTTCAACTTCAATTTTGTCTTCAACTTAAACCTCAACTTTAAATTCTCCTTCAACTTGAACTTCAACTTTAACTTCAACTTCAACTTTAACTTCAACTCCAATTTCAACTTCAACTTCAACTTCAATTTCAACTTCAACTTCATCGTCAACTTCAACTTCAACTTCAATTTTAACTTCAACTTCAACTTCAACTTCAACTTCAACTTCAACTTCAATTTTGAGTTCAACTTTAGCTTCGACTTGTTCGACTTCTTCGACTTCGACTTCTTCGACTTCGACTACTTCGACTTCGACTTCTTCGACTTCGACTTCTTCGACTTCGACTTCTTCGACTTCGACTTCTTCGACTTCGACTTCTTCGACTTCGACTTCTTCGACTTCGACTTCTTCGACTTCGACTTCTTCGACTTCGACTTCTACGACTTCGACTTCTTCGACTTCTTCGACTTCTTCGACTTCTTCGACTTCTTCGACTTCTTCGACTTCTTCGACTTCTTCGACTTCTTCGACTTCTTCGACTTCTTCGACTTCTTCGACTTCTTCGACTTCGACTTCTTCGACTTCGACTTCTTCGACTTCGACTTCTTCGACTTCGACTTCTTCGACTTCGACTTCTACGACTTCGACTTCTTCGACTTCTTCGACTTCTTCGACTTCTTCGACTTCTTCGACTTCTTCGACTTCTTCGACTTCTTCGACTTCTTCGACTTCTTCGACTTCTTCGACTTCTTCGACTTCTTCGACTTCGACTTCTTCGACTTCGACTTCTTCGACTTCGACTACTTCGACTTCGACTTCTTCGACTTCTTCGACTTCTTCGACTTCTTCGACTTCTTCGACTTCTTCGACTTCTTCGACTTCTTCGACTTCTTCGACTTCTTCGACTTCTTCGACTTCTTCGACTTCTTCGACTTCTTCGACTTCTTCGACTTCGACTTCTTCGACTTCGACTTCTTCGACTTCGACTTCTTCGACTTCGAATTCGACTTCGACGGCATCTTCGACTTCGCCGTCATCTTCGACTTCGACTTTGACGTCATCTTCGACTTCGACTTCGATGTCATCTTCGACTTCGACGTCATCTTCGACTTTGACGTCATCTTCGACTTCGATGTCATCTTCGACTTTGACGTCATCTTTGACTTCGATGTCATTTTCGACTTCGACTTCGACTTCGACTTCTTCTTCAACTTCAAACTCAACTTCGACTTCAAACTCAACTTCGACTTCAAACTCAACTTCGACGTCAACTTCAAACTCTACTTCAACTTCAACTACAAACTCAACTTCAACTTCAATTCCAACTTCAAACTGAACTTCAATTCCAACTTCTGCAACTTCAAATTCAACTTCAATTTCAATTTCAACTTCAACTTCAACTTCAACTTCAATTTCAACTTCCACTTCAACTTCAACTTCAATTTCAATTTCAACTTCAACTTCAACTTCAACTTCAACTTCAACTTCAACTTCAACTTCAACTTCAACTTCAACTTCAACTTTAACTTCTGCAACTTCAACTTCAACTTCAACTTCAACTTCAACTTCATCTTCAACTTCAACTTCAACTTCAATTTCAACTTCAACTTCAACTTCACCATCAACTTCAAATTCAACTTCAACTTCAAATTCAACTTCAAATTCAACTTCAAATTCAACTTCAACTTCAATTTCAACTTCCACTTCAACTTCAACTTCAATTTCAATTTCAACTTCAACTTCAACTTCAACTTCAACTTCAACTTCAACTTCAACTTCAACTTCAACTTCAACTTTAACTTCTGCAACTTCAACTTCAACTTCAACTTCAACTTCAACTTCATCTTCAACTTCAACTTCAACTTCAATTTCAACTTCAACTTCAACTTCACCATCAACTTCAAATTCAACTTCAACTTCAATTCCAACTTCAAACTGAACTTCAATTCCAACTTCTGCAACTTCAAATTCAACTTCAATTTCAATTTCAACTTCAACTTCAACTTCAACTTCAATTTCAACTTCCACTTCAACTTCAACTTCAACTTCAATTTCAACTTCAATTTTCTCTTCAACTTCAACTTCAACTTCAGCTTCAATTTTGTCTTCAACTTAAACTTCTACTTTAAATTATTTTTCAACTTCAAATGCAACTTCAGTTTCAACTTCCACTTGAACTTGAACTTCAACTTCAACTTCAACTTGAACTTCAACTTGAACTTCAATTTCAACTTCAAATTCAATTTCAACTTTAACTTCGACTTCGACTTTAACTTCAACTTCAACTTCATCTTCAACTTCAACTTCATCTTCAACTTCAACTTCAATTTCAAATTCAAATTCAATTTCAACTTTAACTTCAACCTCAACTTCAACTTCAGCTTCAATTTTGTCTTCAACTTAAACCTCAACTTTAAATTCTCCTTCAACTTGAACTTCAACTTTAACTTTAACTTTAACTTTAACTTCAATCCAATTTCAACTTCAACGTCAACTCCAATTTCAACTTCAACTTCAACTTTAACTTCAAACTCAACTTCAACTTTAACTTCATCTTCAATTTCAACTTCAACTTCAACTTCACCTTTAGCTTCAACTTCAACTTCAACTTCAACTTCAACTTCAAATTCAACTTCAACTTCAACTTCAACTTCAACTTCAACTTCAACTTCATCTTCAACTTCAATTTTCTCTTCAACTTCAACTTCAACTTCAATTTTTTCTTCAACCTCAACTTCAACTTCAGCTTCAATTTTGTCTTCAACTTAAACCTCAACTTTAAATTCTCATTCAACTTGAACTTCAACTTTAACTTCAACTTCAACTTTAACTTCAACTCCAATTTCAACTTCAACTTCAACTTCAATTTCAACTTCAACTTCATCGTCAACTTCAACTTCAACTTCAATTTTAACTTCAACTTCAACTTCAACTTCAACTTCAACTTCAACTTTAACTTTAACTTTAACTTTAACTTCAACTGCAACTTTAACTTCAACTGCAACTTCAACTGCAACTTCAACTGCAACTTCAACTTCAACTTCATTTTCAACTTCAACTTCAATTTCAACTTCAACTTCAACTTCAATTTCAATTTCAACTTCAACTTCAACTCCAACTTCAACTTCAACTCTGATTTTGACTTCAACTTCAAATTCAACTTCAAATTCAACTTCAAATTCAACTTCAAATTCAACTTCAAATTCAACTTCAAATTCAACTTCAAATTCAACTTCAAATTCAACTTCAAATTCAACTTCAAATTCAACTTCAACTTTAACTTCAACTTCGATTCTGACTTCAACTTCGACTCCATCTCAACTTCAACTTCAACTTCAGTTTCAATTTGAACTTCAACTTTGAATTCGACTTCATCTTCCATTTCAACTTCAACTTCAACTTCAAATTCAACTTCAAATTCAACTTCAACTTCAATTTCAACTTCAATTTCAACTTCAAATTCAATTTCAACTTTAACTTCAATTTCAACTTCAACTTCAACTTCAACTAGAATTTTAAATTCAACTTCAACTTCAACTTCAACTTCAATTTTGTGTTCATCTTCAACTTCGACTTTGAATTTGATTTTGACTCTGACTTAAATTTCAACTTCAACTTCAACTCCAATTTCAACTTCAACTCTGATTTCGACTTCAACTTCAAATTCAACTTCCAATTCAACATCAAATTCAACTTCAAATTCAACTTCAACTTTAACTTCAACTTCGATTCTGACTTCAACTTCGACTCCATCTCAACTTCAACTTCAACTTCAATTTCAACTTGAACTTCAACTTTGAATTCGACTTCATCTTCAATTTCAACTTCAACTTCAACTTCAACTTCAACTTCAAATTCAACTTCAAATTCAACTTCAAATTCAACTTCAAATTCAACTTCAAATTCAACTTCAAATTCAACTTCAAATTCAACTTCAAATTCAACTTCAAATTCAACTTCAAATTCAACTTCAAATTCAACTTCAAATTCAACTTCAAATTCAACTTCAAATTCAACTTCAAATTCAACTTCAATTTTTTCTTCAACTTCAACTTTAGCCTCAACTTCCATTTCAACTTCAACTTTGAATTTGTCTTCAACTTCAATTTCAAATTCAACTTCATCTTCAACTTCAACTTCAACTTCACCTTTAGCTTCAACTTCAACTTCAACTTCAACTTCAACTTCAACTTCAACTTCAATTTTCTCTTCAACTTCAACTTCAACTTCAATTTTTTCTTCAACCTCAACTTCAACTTCAGCTTCAATTTTGTCTTCAACTTTAACCTCAACTTTAAATTCTCCTTCAACTTGAACTTCAACTTTAACTTCAACTTCAACTTTAACTTCAACTCCAATTTCAAATTCAACTTCAACTTCAATTTCAACTTCAACTTCATCGTCAACTTCAACTTCAACTTCAATTTTAACTTCAACTTCAACTTCAACTTCAATTTCAACTTCAACTTCAACTTTAACTTCAAACTCAACTTCAACTTTAACTTCAACTTCAACTTCAACTTCAACTTCAACTTCAACTTCAACTTCAACTTCAACTTCAACTTCAACTTCAACTTCAACTTCAACTTCAACTTCAACTTCAACTTCAATTTTGAGTTCAACTTTAGCTTCGACTTGTTCGACTTTTTCGACTTCGACTTCTTCGACTTCGACTACTTCGACTTCGACTTCTTCGACTTCGACTTCTTCGACTTCGACTTCTTCGACTTCGACTTCTTCGACTTCTTCGACTTCGACTTCTTCGACTTCGACTTCTTCGACTTCGACTTCTTCGACTTCGACTTCTTCGACTTCGACTTCTTCGACTTCGACTTCTTCGACTTCGACTTCTTCGACTTCGACTTCGACTTCTTCGACTTCGACTTCTTCGACTTCGACTTCTACGACTTCGACTTCTTCGACTTCTTCGACTTCTTCGACTTCTTCGACTTCTTCGACTTCTTCGACTTCTTCGACTTCTTCGACTTCTTCGACTTCTTCGACTTCTTCGACTTCTTCGACTTCTTCGACTTCTTCGACTTCTTCGACTTCTTCGACTTCTTCGACTTCTTCGACTTCTTCGACTTCTTCGACTTCTTCGACTTCGACTTCTTCGACTTCGACTTCTTCGACTTCGACTTCTTCGACTTCGACTTCTTCGACTTCGACTTCTTCGACTTCGACTTCTTCGGCTTCGACTTCTTCGACTTCGAATTCGACTTCGACGTCATCTTCGACTTCGCCGTCATCTTCGACTTCGACTTTGACGTCATCTTCGACTTCGACTTCGACGTCATCTTCGACTTTGATGTCATCTTCGACTTCGACGTCATCTTCGACTTTGACGTCATCTTCGACTTCGACGTCATCTTCGACTTTGACGTCATCTTTGACTTCGATGTCATCTTCGACTTCGACTTCGACTTCTTCTTCAACTTTAAACTCAACTTCGACTTCAAACTCAACTTCGACTTCAAACTCAACTTCGACTTCAACTTCAAACTCTACTTCAACTTCAACTACAAACTCAACTTCAACTTCAATTCCAACTTCAAACTGAACTTCAATTCCAACTTCTGCAACTTCAAATTTAACTTCAACTTCACCATCAACTTCAAATTCAACATCAACTTCAATTTCAACTTCAACTTCAAATTCAACTTCAAATTCAACTTCAAATTCAACTTCAACTTTAACTTCAACTTCGATTCTGACTTCAACTTCGACTCCATCTCAACTTCAACTTCAACTTCAGTTTCAATTTGAACTTCAACTTTGAATTCGACTTCATCTTCAATTTCAACTTCAACTTCAACTTCAAATTCAACTTCAAATTCAACTTCAACTTCAATTTCAACTTCAAATTCAATTTCAACTTTAACTTCAATTTCAACTTCAACTTCAACTTCAACTTCAAATCCAATTTTAAATTCAACTTCAACTTCAACTTCAACTTCAATTTTGTGTTCATCTTCAACTTCGACTTTGAATTTGATTTTGACTCTGACTTAAATTTCAACTTCAACTTCAACTCCATCTTCAACTTCAACTCTGATTTCGACTTCAACTTCAAATTCAACTACAAATTCAACTTCAACTTTAACTTCAACTTAGATTCTGACTTCAACTTCGACTCCATCTCAACTTCAACTTCAACTTCAATTTCAACTTGAACTTCAACTTTGAATTCGACTTCATCTTCAATTTCAACTTCAACTTCAACTTCAAATTCAACTTCAAATTCAACTTCAAATTCAACTTCAACTTCAATTTCAACTTCAAATTCAATTTCAACTTTAACTTCAATTTCAACTTCAACTTCAACTTCAACTTCAACTCCATTTTTAAATTCAACTTCAACTTCAACTTCAACTTCAATTTTGTGTTCATCTTCAACTTCAACTTCAATTTTGTGTTCATCTTCAACTTCGACTTTGAATTTGATTTTGACTCTGACTTAAATTTCAACTTCAACTTCAACTCCAACTTCAACTTCAACTCTTATTTCGACTTCAACTTCAAATTCAACTTCAAATTCAACATCAAATTTCAACTTCAAATTTAACTTCAACTTTAACTTCAACTTCGATTATGACTTCAACTTCGACTCCATCTCAACTTCAACTTCAACTTCAATTTCAACATGAACTTCAACTTTGAATTCGACTTCATCTTCAATTTCAACTTCAACTTCAACTTCAAATTCAACTTCAAATTCAACTTCAATTTCAACTTCAAATTCAATTTCAACTTTAACTTCAATTTCAACTTCAACTTCAACTTCAACTTCAACTCCAATTTTAAATTCAACTTCAACTTCAACTTCAACTTCAATTTTGTGTTCATCTTCAACTTCGACTTTGAATTTGATTTTGACTCTGACTTAAATTTCAACTTCAACTTCAACTCCAATTTCAACTTCAAATTCAACTTCAAATTCAACTTCAAATTCAACTTCAAATTCAACTTCAAATTCAACTTCAAATTCAACTTCAAATTCAACTTCAAATTCAACTTCAAATTCAACTTCAAATTCAACTTCAAATTCAACTTCAAATTCAACTTCAAATTCAACTTCAAATTCAACTTCAAATTCAACTTCAAATTCAACTTCAAATTCAACTTCAAATTCAACTTCAAATTCAACTTCAATTTTTTCTTCAACTTCAACTTTAGCCTCAACTTCCATTTCAACTTCAACTTTGAATTTGTCTTCAACTTCAATTTCAAATTCAATTTCAACTTCAACTTCACCTTTAGCTTCAACTTCAACTTCAACTTCAACTTCAACTTCAACTTCAACTTCAATTTTCTCTTCAACTTCAACTTCAACTTCAATTTTTTCTTCAACCTCAACTTCAACTTCAGCTTCAATTTTGTCTTCAACTTAAACCTCAACTTTAAATTCTCCTTCAACTTGAACTTCAACTTGAACTTCAACTTCAACTTTAACTTCAACTCCAATTTCAAATTCAACTTCAACTTCAATTTCAACTTCAACTTCATCGTCAACTTCAACTTCAACTTCAATTTTAACTTCAACTTCAACTTCAACTTCAATTTCAACTTCAACTTCAACTTTAACTTCAAACTCAACTTCAACTTTAACTTCAACTTCAACTTCAACTTCAACTTCAACTTCAACTTCAACTTCAACTTCAACTTCAACTTCAACTTCAACTTCAACTTCAACTTCAACTTCAACTGCAACTTCAACTTCAATTTTGAGTTCAACTTTAGCTTCGACTTGTTCGACTTTTTCGACTTCGACTTCTTCGACTTCGACTACTTCGACTTCGACTTCTTCTACTTCGACTTCTTCGATTTCGACTTCTTCGACTTCGACTTCTTCGACTTCGACTTCTTCGACTTCGACTTCTTCGACTTCGACTTCTTCGACTTCGACTTCTTCGACTTCGACTTCTTCGACTTCGACTTCTTCGACTTCGACTTCTTCGACTTCGACTTCTTCGACTTCGACTTCTTCGACTTCGACTTCTTCGACTTCGACTTCTTCGACTTCGACTTCTTCGACTTCGACTTCTTCGACTTCGACTTCTTCGACTTCGACTTCTTCGACTTCGACTTCTACGACTTCGACTTCTTCGACTTCTTCGACTTCTTCGACTTCTTCGACTTCTTCGACTTCTTCGACTTCTTCGACTTCTTCGACTTCTTCGACTTCTTCGACTTCTTCGACTTCTTCGACTTCTTCGACTTCGACTTCTTCGACTTCGACTTCTTCGACTTCGACTTCTTCGACTTCGACTTCTTCGACTTCGACTTCTTCGACTTCGACTTCTTCGACTTCGACTTCTTCGACTTCGACTTCTTCGGCTTCGACTTCTTCGACTTCGAATTCGACTTCGACGTCATCTTCGACTTCGCCGTCATCTTCGACTTCGACTTTGACGTCATCTTCGACTTCGACTTCGACGTCATCTTCGACTTTGATGTCATCTTCGACTTCGACGTCATCTTCGACTTTGACGTCATCTTCGACTTCGACGTCATCTTCGACTTTGACGTCATCTTTGACTTCGATGTCATCTTCGACTTCGACTTCGACTTCTTCTTCAACTTCAAACTCAACTTCGACTTCAAACTCAACTTCGACTTCAAACTCAACTTCGACTTCAACTTCAAACTCTACTTCAACTTCAACTACAAACTCAACTTCAACTTCAATTCCAACTTCAAACTGAACTTCAATTCCAACTTCTGCAACTTCAAATTCAACTTCAATTTCAATTTCAACTTCAACTTCAACTTCAACTTCAATTTCAACTTCCACTTCAACTTCACCATCAACTTCAAATTCAACTTCAACTTCAAATTCAACTTCAAATTCAACTTCAACTTCACCATCAACTTCAAATTCAACATCAACTTCAATTTCAACTTCAACTTCAAATTCAACTTCAAATTCAACTTCAAATTCAACTTCAAATTCAACTTCAACTTTAACTTCAACTTCGATTCTGACTTCAACTTCGAATCCATCTCAACTTCAACTTCAACTTCAGTTTCAATTTGAACTTCAACTTTGAATTCGACTTCATCTTCAATTTCAACTTCAACTTCAACTTCAAATTCAACTTCAAATTCAACTTCAACTTCAATTTCAACTTCAAATTCAATTTCAACTTTAACTTCAATTTCAACTTCAACTTCAACTTCAACTTCAACTCCAATTTTAAATTCAACTTCAACTTCAACTTCAACTTCAATTTTGTGTTCATCTTCAACTTCGACTTTGAATTTGATTTAGACTCTGACTTAAATTTCAACTTCAACTTCAACTCCATCTTCAACTTCAACTCTGATTTCGACTTCAACTTCAAATTCAACTTCAAATTCAACTTCAAATTCAACTTCAACTTTAACTTCAACTTAGATTCTGACTTCAACTTCGACTCCATCTCAACTTCAACTTCAACTTCAATTTCAACTTGAACTTCAACTTTGAATTCGACTTCATCTTCAATTTCAACTTCAACTTCAACTTCAAATTCAACTTCAAATTCAACTTCAACTTCAATTTCAACTTCAAATTCAATTTCAACTTTAACTTCAATTTCAACTTCAACTTCAACTTCAACTTCAACTCCATTTTTAAATTCAACTTCAACTTCAACTTCAACTTCAATTTTGTGTTCATCTTCAACTTCGACTTTGAATTTGATTTTGACTCTGACTTAAATTTCAACTTCAACTTCAACTCCAACTTCAACTTCAACTCTTATTTCGACTTCAACTTCAAATTCAACTTCAAATTCAACATCAAATTTCAACTTCAAATTCAACTTCAACTTTAACTTCAACTTCGATTATGACTTCAACTTCGACTCCATCTCAACTTCAACTTCAACTTCAATTTCAACATGAACTTCAACTTTGAATTCGACTTCATCTTCAATTTCAACTTCAACTTCAACTTCAAATTCAACTTCAAATTCAACTTCAAATTCAACTTCAAATTCAACTTCAAATTCAACTTCAAATTCAACTTCAAATTCAACTTCAAATTCAACTTCAAATTCAACTTCAAATTCAACTTCAAATTCAACTTCAATTTTTTCTTCAACTTCAACTTTAGCCTCAACTTCCATTTCAACTTCAACTTTGAATTTGTCTTCAACTTCAATTTCAAATTCAACTTCAACTTCAACTTCACCTTTAGCTTCAACTTCAACTTCAACTTCAACTTCAACTTCAACTTCAATTTCCTCTTCAACTTCAACTTCAACTTCAATTTTTTCTTCAACCTCAACTTCAACTTCAGCTTCAATTTTGTCTTCAACTTAAACCTCAACTTTAAATTCTCCTTCAACTTGAACTTCAACTTCAACTTCAACTTCAACTTTAACTTCAACTCCAATTTCAAATTCAACTTCAACTTCAATTTCAACTTCAACTTCATCGTCAACTTCAACTTCAACTTCAATTTTAACTTCAACTTCAACTTCAACTTCAATTTCAACTTCAACTTCAACTTTAACTTCAAACTCAACTTCAACTTCAACTTCAACTTCAACTTCAACTTCAACTTCAACTTCAACTTCAACTTCAACTTCAACTTCAACTTCAACTTCAACTTCAACTTCAATTTTGAGTTCAACTTTAGCTTCGACTTGTTCGACTTTTTCGACTTCGACTTCTTCGACTTCGACTACTTCGACTTCGACTTCTTCTACTTCGACTTCTTCGATTTCGACTTCTTCGACTTCGACTTCTTCGACTTCGACTTCTTCGACTTCTTCGACTTCGACTTCTTCGACTTCGACTTCTTCGACTTCGACTTCTTCGACTTCGACTTCTTCGACTTCGACTTCTTCGACTTCGACTTCTTCGACTTCGACTTCTTCGACTTCGACTTCTTCGACTTCGACTTCTTCGACTTCGACTTCTTCGACTTCGACTTCTACGACTTCGACTTCTTCGACTTCTTCGACTTCTTCGACTTCTTCGACTTCTTCGACTTCTTCGACTTCTTCGATTTCGACTTCTTCGACTTCGACTTCTTCGACTTCGACTTCTTCGACTTCGACTTCTTCGACTTCGACTTCTTCGACTTCGACTTCTTCGACTTCGACTTCTTCGACTTCGACTTCTTCGACTTCTTCGACTTCGACTTCTTCGACTTCGACTTCTTCGACTTCGACTTCTTCGACTTCGACTTCTTCGACTTCGACTTCTTCGACTTCGACTTCTTCGGCTTCGACTTCTTCGACTTCGAATTCGACTTCGACGTCATCTTCGACTTCGCCGTCATCTTCGACTTCGACTTTGACGTCATCTTCGACTTCGACTTCGACGTCATCTTCGACTTTGTTGTCATCTTCGACTTCGACGTCATTTTCGACTTTGACGTCATCTTCGACTTCGACGTCATCTTCGACTTTGACGTCATCTTTGACTTCGATGTCATCTTCGACTTCGACTTCGACTTCTTCTTCAACTTCAAACTCAACTTCGACTTCAAACTCAACTTCGACTTCAAACTCAACTTCGACTTCAACTTCAAACTCTACTTCAACTTCAACTACAAACTCAACTTCAACTTCAATTCCAACTTCAAACTGAACTTCAATTCCAACTTCTGCAACTTCAAATTCAACTTCAATTTCAATTTCAACTTCAACTTCAACTTCAAATTCAATTTCAACTTCCACTTCAACTTCACCATCAACTTCAAATTCAACTTCAACTTCAAATTCAACTTCAAATTCAACTTCAACTTCAACTACATTTTTAAATTCAACTTCAACTTCAACTTCAACTTCAATTTTGTGTTCATCTTCAACTTCAACTTCAATTTTGTGTTCATCTTCAACTTCGACTTTGAATTTGATTTTGACTCTGACTTAAATTTCAACTTCAACTTCAACTCCAACTTCAACTTCAACTCTGATTTCGACTTCAACTTCAAATTCAACTTCAAATTCAACATCAAATTTCAACTTCAAATTCAACTTCAACTTTAACTTCAACTTCGATTCTGACTTCAACTTCGACTCCATCTCAACTTCAACTTCAACTTCAATTTCAACATGAACTTCAACTTTGAATTCGACTTCATCTTCAATTTCGACTTCAACTTCAACTTCAAATTAAACTTCAAATTCAACTTCAAATTCAACTTCAAATTCAACTTCAAATTCAACTTCAAATTCAACTTCAAATTCAACTTCAAATTCAACTTCAAATTCAACTTCAAATTCAACTTCAATTTTTTCTTCAACTTCAACTTTAGCCTCAACTTCCATTTCAACTTCAACTTTGAATTTGTCTTCAACTTCAATTTCAAATTCAACTTCATCTTCAACTTCAACTTCAACTTCAATTTCAACTTCAACTTCAACTTCACCTTTAGCTTCAACTTCAACTTCAACTTCAACTTCAACTTCAACTTCAAATTAAACTTCAAATTCAACTTCAAATTCAACTTCAAATTCAACTTCAAATTCAACTTCAAATTCAACTTCATCTTCAACTTCAACTTCAACTTCAATTTCAACTTCAACTTCAACTTCACCTTTAGCTTCAACTTCAACTTCAAATTCAACTTCAACTTCAACTTCAAATTCAACTTCAACTTCAACTTCAACTTCAATTTCAACTTCAACTTCAACTTCAACTTCAATTTTCTCTTCAACTTCAACTTCAACTTCAATTTTTTCTTAAACCTCAACTTCAACTTCAGCTTCAATTTTGTCTTCAACTTAAACCTCAACTTTATATTCTCCTTCAACTTGAACTTCAACTTTAACTTCAACTTTAACTTCAACTTTAACTTTAACTTAAACTCTAATTTCAACTTCAACTTCAACTCCAATTTCAACTTCAACTTCAACTTTTACTTCAAACTCAACTTCAACTTTAACTTCAACTTCAACTTCAACTTCAACTTCAACTTCAACTTCAACTTCAACTTCAACTTCAACTTCAACTTCAACTTCAACTTCAACTTCAACTTCAACTTCAACTTCAACTTCAACTTCAACTTCAACTTCAACTTCAACTTCAACTTCAACTTCAACTTCAACTTCAACTTCAACTTCAACTTCAACTTCAACTTCAACTTCAACTTCAACTTCAACTTCAACTTCAACTTCAACTTCAATTTCAATTTCAACTTCAACTACAACTTCAATTTCAACTTCAACTTCAACTTCAATTTCAATTTCAACTTCAACTACAACTTCATCTTCAACTTCAACTTCAACTTCAATTTCAACTTCAACTTCAACTTCACCTTTAACTTCAACTGCAACTTTAACATCAACTGCAACTTCAACTTCAACTGCAACTTCAACTTCAACTTCATTTTCAACTTCAACTTCAATTTCAACTTCAACTTCAACTTCATTTTCAACTTCAACTTCAATTTCAACTTCAACTTTAACTTCAACTTCAACTTCAATTTCAACTTCAACTTTGAATTCGAATTCATCTTCAATTTCAACTTCAATTTCAACTTCAACTTCAACTTCAAATTCAACTTCAAATTCAACTTCAAATTCAACTTCAAATTCAACTTCAACTTCAATTTCAACTTCAAATTCAATTTTAACTTTAACTTCAATTTCAACTTCAACTTCAACTCTAATTTTAAATTCAACTTCAACTTCAACTTCAACTTCAATTTTGTGTTCATCTTCAACTTCGACTTTGTATTTGATTTTGACTCTGACTTAAATTTCAACTTCAACTTCAACTCCAACTTCAACTTCAACTCTGATTTCGACTTCAACTTCAAATTCAACATCAAATTCAACATCAAATTCAACATCAAATTCAACTTCAACTTTAACTTCAACTTCGATTCTGACTTCAACTTCGACTCCATCTCAACTTCAACTTCAACTTCAATTTCAACTTGAACTTCAACTTTGAATTTGACTTCATCTTCAATTTCAACTTCAACTTCAACTTCAAATTCAACTTCAAATTAAACTTCAAATTCAACTTCAAATTCAACTTCAATTTCAACTTCAACTTTGAATTCGAATTCAACTTCAATTTCAACTTCAACTTCAACTTCAACTTCAATTCCAACTTCAAACTCAACTTCAACTTTAACTTCTGCAACTTCAACTTCAACTTTAAATTCTCTTTCAACTTCAAATGCAACTTCAGTTTCAACGTTCACTTGAACTTGAACTTCAACTTGAACTTCAACTTCAATTTCAACTTCAACTTCAGTTTCAACTTTAACTTCGACTTCGACTTTAACTTCAACTTCAACTTCATCTTCAACTTCAACTTCAATTTCAACTTCAAATTCAATTTCAACTTTAACTTCAATTTCAACTTCAACTTCAACTTCAATTTCAACTTCAATTTCAACTTCAAATTCAATTTCAACTTTAACTTCAATTTCAACTTCAACTTCAACTTCAACTTCAACTTCAACTTCAACTCCAATTTTAAATTCAACTTCAACTTCAACTTCAACTTCAATTTTGTGTTCATCTTCAACTTCGACTTTGAAATTGATTTTGACTCTGACTTAAATTTCAACTTCAACTTCAACTCCAATTTCAACTTCAACTCTGATTTCGACTTCAACTTCAAATTCAACTTCCAATTCAACATCAAATTCAACTTCAAATTCAACTTCAACTTTAATTTCAACTTCGATTCTGACTTCAACTTCGACTCCATCTCAACTTCAACTTCAACTTCAATTTCAACTTGAACTTCAACTTTGAATTCGACTTCATCTTCAATTTCAACTTCAACTTCAACTTCAAATTCAACTTCAAATTCAACTTCAAATTCAACTTCAAATTCAACTTCAAATTCAACTTCAAATTCAACTTCAAATTCAACTTCAAATTCAACTTCAAATTCAACTTCAAATTCAACTTCAAATTCAACTTCAATTTTTTCTTCAACTTCAACTTTAGCCTCAACTTCCATTTCAACTTCAACTTTGAATTTGTCTTCAACTTCAATTTCAAATTCAACTTCATCTTCAACTTCAACTTCAACTTCAATTTCAATTTCAACTTCAACTTCAACTTCACCTTTAGCTTCAACTTCAATTTCAACTTCAACTTCAACTTCAACTTCAACTTCAATTTCAACTTCAACTTCAACTTCAATTTTCTCTTCAACTTCAACTTCAACTTCAATTTTTTCTTCAACCTCAACTTCAACTTCAGCTTCAATTTTGCCTTCAACTTAAACCTCAACTTCAAATTCTCCTTCAACTTGAACTTCAACTTTAACTTCAACTTCAACTTTAACTTCAACTCCAATTTCAACTTCAACTTCAACTTCAATTTCAACTTCAACTTCATCGTCAACTTCAACTTCAACTTCAATTTTAACTTCAATTTCAACTTCAACTTCAACTTTAACTTCAAACTCAACTAGAACTTTAACTTCAACTTCAACTTCAACTTCAACTTCAACTTCAACTTCAACTTCAACTTCAACTTCAACTTCAACTTCAACTTCAACTTCAACTTCAACTTCAACTTCAACTTCAACTTCAACTTCAACTTCAACTTCAACTTCAACTTCAACTTCAACTTCAACTTCAACTTCAACTTCAACTTCAACTTCAACTTCAATTTTGAGTTCAACTTTAGCTTCGACTTGTTCGACTTCTTCGACTTTGACTTCTTCGACTTCGACTACTTCGACTTCGACTTCTTCGACTTCGACTTCTTCGACTTCGACTTCTTCGACTTCGACTTCTTCGACTTCGACTTTGTAACGACCCGACTTGGTCGCTACAATGACCTCGGTAAATTTGACTTAACTTACCGCCGTTGACCCTCCTTGGGACGGGTCGAAGCGCTGGCCAGCCCTCCTCTTGCGCCCATCCATGCCACGGGTAGCGCCGATCGGAGGATCCTCCACGCCGCAAGTCGACGGACGAAGACCGCCGAACAGGACGAGGATTCCACGGTAGATTCCCGATGATTCCTACCGTGGACAAACCGCACGCGAAGCACCGGCCGACACGATGATGACCATGCCGAAAACAGGACGGTGGTGGGCGGCAACCCCAGCCGAGAACCCCCACCCTCCCCGCGGTAACTTCCCCAGTTTTATAAGAATAAAGACACGGACACCAGTGGTTAAGAGTGAAAATAATAAGATATAATTTATTCAGAACAGAATAAATGAATAAAAACACTCACTGTAAACAGGCAATATCTGCTGGTAAATTCTACCAGCAGAGAGCCAACAGAAGATGCAAATAAAAGAACCTCCTGGCTAATTCCTGCCAGGAGAAGAGGTTAACAACCTCCACACCCAAACAAAGGTAGAAGATGAATGGTGGCCATCTTGGCCACCTGTAGATTAAAGGAGCACTTCCAACACCTGCACACACATCAAAGGGTTTACTTTCCACTGTCCAGTATACAATGGCCGCCGCCATTATATACACCCCCAGGCTGCTCCACCTGGGGGAGGACAGGGACCCTTGCTGGCCATTTTGTCGTCTGCCTGGCAATGAATTTAGCAAGTGCCTAGCAGACGACATGGGATTTAGTTCTGCACCAAAAATGAGCAGAACTGGGTCGTCACAACTTCTTCGACTTCGACTTCTTCGACTTCGACTTCTTCGACTTCGACTTCTTCGACTTCGACTTCTTCGACTTCGACTTCTTCGACTTCGACTTCTACGACTTCGACTTCTTCGACTTCTTCCACTTCTTCGACTTCTTCGACTTCTTCGACTTCTTCGACTTCTTCGACTTCTTCGACTTCTTCGACTTCTTCGACTTCGACTTCTTCGACTTCGACTTCTTCGACTTCTTCGACTTCGACTTCTTCGACTTCGACTTCTTCGACTTCGACTTCTTCGACTTCGACTTCGACTTCTTCGACTTCGACTTCTTCGACTTCGACTTCTTCGGCTTCGACTTCTTCGACTTCGAATTCGACTACGACGTCATCTTCGACTTCGCCGTCATCTTCGACTTCGACTTTGACGTAATCTTCGACTTCGACTTCGACGTCATCTTCGACTTCGATGTCATCTTCGACTTCAACGTCATCTTCGACTTTGACGTCATCTTCGACTTCGACGTCATCTTCGACTTTGACGTCATCTTTGACTTCGATGACATCTTCGACTTCGACTTCGACTTCGACTTCGACTTCAACTTCAAACTCAACTTCGACTTCAAACTCAACTTCGACTTCAAACTCAACTTCGACTTTGACGGCATCTTTGACTTCGACTTCGACGTCATCTTCGACTTCGATGTCATCTTCGACTTCGACGTCATCTTCGACTTTGACGTCATCTTCGACTTCGACGTCATCTTCGACTTTGACGTCATCTTTGACTTCGATGTCATCTTCGACTTAGACTTCGACTTCGACTTCGACTTCGACTTCAACTTCAAACTCAACTTCGACTTCAACTTCAAACTCTACTTCAACTTCAACTACAAACTCAACTTCAACTTCAATTCCAACTTCAAACTGAACTTCAATTCCAACTTCTGCAACTTCAAATTCAACTTCAATTTCAATTTCAACTTCAACTTCAACTTCAACTTCAACTTCAATTTCAACTTCAACTTCAACTTCAACTTCAATTACAATTTCAACTTCAACTTCAACTTCAACTTCAACTTCAACTTCAACTTCAACTTCAACTTCAGCTTCAACTTCAACTTCAACTTTAACTTTAACTTTAACTTCAACTGCAACTTTAACTTCAACTGCAACTTTAACTTCAACTGCAACTTCAACTTCAACTGCAACTTCAATTTTAACTTCATTTTCAACTTCAACTTCAATTTCAACTTCAACTTCAACTTCATTTTCAACTTCAACTTCAATTTCAACTTCAACTTTAACTTCAACTTCAATTTCAACTTCAACTTTGAATTCGAATTCATCTTCAATTTCAACTTCAACTTCAACTTCAACTTCAATTCTAACTTCAAACTCAACTTCAACTTTAACTTCTGCAACTTCAACTTCAACTTCAACTTCAACTTCAACTTCATCTTCAACTTCAACTTCAACTTCACCATCAACTTCAAATTCAACTTCAACTTCAAATTCAACTTCAAATTCAACTTCAACTTCAAATTCAACTTCACCTTCAACTTCAACTTCAATTTCAACTTCAATTTTCTCTTCAACTTCAACTTCAACTTCAGCTTCAATTTTGTCTTCAACTTAAACTTCTACTTTAAATTCTTTTTCAACTTCAAATGCAACTTCAGTTTCAACTTCCACTTGAACTTCAACTTCAACTTCAACTTGAACTTCAACTTGAACTTCAATTTCAACTTCAAATTCAATTTCAACTTTAACTTCGACTTCGACTTTAACTTCAACTTCAACTTCATCTTCAACTTCAACTTCATCTTCAACTTCAACTTCAATTTCAACTTCAAATTCAATTTCAACTTTAACTTCAACCTCAACTTCAACTTCAGCTTCAATTTTGTCTTCATCTTAAACCTCAACTTTAAATTCTCCTTCAACTTGAACTTCAACTTTAACTTCAACTTTAACTTTAACTTCAACTCCAATTTCAACTTCAACTTCAACTCCAATTTCAACTTCAACTTCAACTTTAACTTCAAACTCAACTTCAACTTTAACTTCATCTTCAATTTCAACTTCAACTTCAACTTCACCTTTAGCTTCAACTTCAACTTCAACTTCAACTTCAACTTCAACTTCAAATTCAACTTCAACTTCAACTTCAACTTCAACTTCAACTTCAACTTCATCTTCAACTTCAATTTTCTCTTCAACTTCAACTTCAACTTCAATTTTTTCTTCAACCTCAACTTCAACTTCAGCTTCAATTTTGTCTTCAACTTAAACCTCAACTTTAAATTCTCATTCAACTTTAACTTCAACTTTAACTTCAACTTTAACTTCAACTTTAACTTCAACTTTAACTTCAACTTTAACTTCAACTTTAACTTCAACTCCAATTTCAACTTCAACTTCAACTTCAATTTCAACTTCAACTTCAACTTCAACTTCAACTTCAACTTCAACTTTAACTTTAACTTTAACTTTAACTTTAACTTTAACTTTAACTTTAACTTTAACTTTAACTTTAACTTTAACTTCAACTGCAACTTTAACTTCAACTTCATTTTCAACTTCAACTTCAACTTCAACTTCAACTTCAACTTCATTTTCAACTTCAACTTCAATTTTGTCTTCAACTTAAACTTCTACTTTAAATTCTTTTTCAACTTCAAATGCAACTTCAGTTTCAACTTCCACTTGAACTTCAACTTCAACTTCAACTTGAACTTCAACTTGAACTTCAATTTCAACTTCAAATTCAATTTCAACTTTAACTTCGACTTCGACTTTAACTTCAACTTCAACTTCATCTTCAACTTCAACTTCATCTTCAACTTCAACTTCATCTTCAACTTCAACTTCAATTTCAACTTCAAATTCAATTTCAACTTTAACTTCAACCTCAACTTCAACTTCAGCTTCAATTTTGTCTTCAACTTAAACCTCAACTTTAAATTCTCCTTCAACTTGAACTTCAACTTTAACTTCAACTTTAACTTCAACTTTAACTTCAACTTTAACTTTAACTTCAACTCCAATTTCAACTTCAACTTCAACTCCAATTTCAACTTCAACTTCAACTTTAACTTCAAACTCAACTTCAACTTTAACTTCATCTTCAATTTCAACTTCAACTTCAAATTCACCTTTAGCTTCAACTTCAACTTCAACTTCAACTTCAACTTCAAATTCAACTTCAACTTCAACTTCAACTTCAACTTCAACTTCAACTTCATCTTCAACTTCAATTTTCTCTTCAACTTCAACTTCAACTTCAATTTTTTCTTCAACCTCAACTTCAACTTCAGCTTCAATTTTGTCTTCAACTTAAACCTCAACTTTAAATTCTCATTCAACTTGAACTTCAACTTTAACTTCAACTTTAACTTCAACTCCAATTTCAACTTCAACTTCAACTTCAATTTCAACTTCAACTTCATCGTAAACTTCAACTTCAACTTCAATTTTAACTTCAACTTCAACTTCAACTTCAACTTCAACTTCAACTTCAACTTCAACTTCAACTTCAACTTTAACTTTAACTTTAACTTCAACTGCAACTTTAACTTCAACTGCAACTTCAACTTCAACTGCAACTTCAAATGCAACTTCAGTTTCAACTTCCACTTGAACTTCAACTTCAACTTCAACTTCAACTTCAACTTGAACTTCAATTTCAACTTCAAATTCAATTTCAACTTTAATTTCGACTTCGACTTTAACTTCAACTTCAACTTCATCTTCAACTTCAACTTCAACTTCAACTTCAATTTCAACTTCAAATTCAATTTCAACTTTAACTTCAACCTCAACTTCAACTTCAGCTTCAATTTTGTCTTCAACTTAAACCTCAACTTTAAATTCTCCTTCAACTTGAACTTCAACTTTAACTTCAACTTTAACTTTAACTTCAACTCCAATTTCAACTTCAACTTCAACTCCAATTTCAACTTCAACTTCAACTTCAATTTCAACTTCAACTTCATCGTCAACTTCAACTTCAACTTCAATTTTAACTTCAACTTCAACTTCAACTTCAACTTCAACTTCAACTTCAACTTCAACTTCAACTTCAATTTCAACTTCAACTTCAACTTCAATTTTCTCTTCAACTTCAACTTCAACTTCAATTTTTTCTTCAACCTCAACTTCAACTTCAGCTTCAATTTTGCCTTCAACTTAAACCTCAACTTTAAATTCTCCTTCAACTTGAACTTCAACTTCAACTTTAACTTCAACTCCAATTTCAACTTCAACTTCAACTTCAATTTCAACTTCAACTTCATCGTCAACTTCAACTTCAACTTCAATTTTAACTTCAACTTCAACTTCAACTTCAATTTCAACTTCAACTTCAACTTTAACTTCAAACTCAACTAGAACTTTAACTTCAACTTCAACTTCAACTTCAACTTTAACTTCAACTTCAACTTCAACTTCAACTTCAACTTCAACTTCAACTTCAACTTCAACTTCAACTTCAACTTCAACTTCAACTTCAACTTCAACTTCAACTTCAACTTCAACTTCAACTTCAACTTCAACTTCAACTTCAACTTCAACTTCAACTTCAACTTCAACTTCAACTTCAACTTCAACTTCAATTTTGAGTTCAACTTTAGCTTCGACTTGTTCGACTTCTTCGACTTTGACTTCTTCGACTTCGACTACTTCGACTTCGACTTCTTCGACTTCGACTTCTTCGACTTCGACTTCTTCGACTTCGACTTCTTCGACTTCGACTTTGTAACGACCCGACTTGGTCGCTACAATGACCTCGGTAAATTTGACTTAACTTACCGCCGTTGACCCTCCTTGGGACGGGTCGAAGCGCTGGCCAGCCCTCCTCTTGCGCCCGTCCATGCCACGTGTAGCGCCGATCGGAGGATCCTCCACGCCGCAAGTCGACGGACGAAGACCGCCGAACAGGACGAGGATTCCACGGTAGATTCCCGATGATTCCTACCGTGGACAAACCGCGCGCGAAGCACCGGCCGACACGATGATGACCATGCCGAAAACAGGACGGTGGTGGGCGGCAACCCCAGCCGAGAACCCCCACCCTCCCCGCGGTAACTTCCCCAGTTTTATAAGAATAAAGACACGGACACCAGTGGTTAAGAGTGAAAATAATAAGATATAATTTATTCAGAACAGAATAAATGAATAAAAACACTCACTGTAAACAGGCAATATCTGCTGGTAAATTCTACCAGCAGAGAGCCAACAGAAGATGCAAATAAAAGAACCTCCTGGCTAATTCCTGCCAGGAGAAGAGGTTAACAACCTCCACACCCAAACAAAGGTAGAAGATGAATGGTGGCCATCTTGGCCACCTGTAGATTAAAGGAGCACTTCCAACACCTGCACACACATCAAAGGGTTTACTTTCCACTGTCCAGTATACAATGGCCGCCGCCATTATATACACCCCCAGGCTGCTCCACCTGGGGGAGGACAGGGACCCTTGCTGGCCATTTTGTCGTCTGCCTGGCAATGAATTTAGCAAGTGCCTAGCAGACGACATGGGATTTAGTTCTGCACCAAAAATGAGCAGAACTGGGTCGTCACAACTTCTTCGACTTCGACTTCTTCGACTTCGACTTCTTCGACTTCGACTTCTTCGACTTCGACTTCTTCGACTTCGACTTCTTCGACTTCGACTTCTACGACTTCGACTTCTTCGACTTCTTCCACTTCTTCGACTTCTTCGACTTCTTCGACTTCTTCGACTTCTTCGACTTCTTCGACTTCTTCGACTTCTTCGACTTCTTCGACTTCTTCGACTTCTTCGACTTCTTCGACTTCTTCGACTTCTTCGACTTCTTCGACTTCTTCGACTTCTTCGACTTCTTCGACTTCTTCGACTTCGACTTCTTCGACTTCGACTTCTTCGACTTCTTCGACTTCGACTTCTTCGACTTCGACTTCTTCGACTTCGACTTCTTCGACTTCGACTTCGACTTCTTCGACTTCGACTTCTTCGACTTCGACTTCTTCGGCTTCGACTTCTTCGACTTCGAATTCGACTACGACGTCATCTTCGACTTCGCCGTCATCTTCGACTTCGACTTTGACGTCATCTTCGACTTCGACTTAGACGTCATCTTCGACTTCGATGTCATCTTCGACTTCAACGTCATCTTCGACTTTGACGTCATCTTCGACTTCGACGTCATCTTCGACTTTGACGTCATCTTTGACTTCGATGACATCTTCGACTTCGACTTCGACTTCGACTTCGACTTCAACTTCAAACTCAACTTCGACTTCAAACTCAACTTCGACTACAAACTCAACTTCGACTTTGACGGCATCTTTGACTTCGACTTCGACGTCATCTTCGACTTCGATGTCATCTTCGACTTCGACGTCATCTTCGACTTTGACGTCATCTTCGACTTCGACGTCATCTTCGACTTTGACGTCATCTTTGACTTCGATGTCATCTTCGACTTAGACTTCGACTTCGACTTCGACTTCGACTTCAACTTCAAACTCAACTTCGACTTCAACTTCAAACTCTACTTCAACTTCAACTACAAACTCAACTTCAACTTCAATTCCAACTTCAAACTGAACTTCAATTCCAACTTCTGCAACTTCAAATTCAACTTCAATTTCAATTTCAACTTCAACTTCAACTTCAACTTCAACTTCAATTTCAACTTCAACTTCAACTTCAACTTCAATTTCAATTTCAACTTCAACTTCAACTTCAACTTCAACTTCAACTTCAACTTCAACTTCAACTTCAGCTTCAACTTCAACTTCAACTTTAACTTTAACTTTAACTTCAACTGCAACTTTAACTTCAACTGCAACTTCAACTTCAACTGCAACTTCAATTTTAACTTCATTTTCAACTTCAACTTCAATTTCAACTTCAACTTCAACTTCATTTTCAACTTCAACTTCAATTTCAACTTCAACTTTAACTTCAACTTCAATTTCAACTTCAACTTTGAATTCGAATTCATCTTCAATTTCAACTTCAACTTCAACTTCAACTTCAATTCTAACTTCAAACTCAACTTCAACTTTAACTTCTGCAACTTCAACTTCAACTTCAACTTCAACTTCAACTTCAACTTCATCTTCAACTTCAACTTCACCATCAACTTCAAATTCAACTTCAACTTCAAATTCAACTTCAAATTCAACTTCAACTTCAAATTCAACTTCACCTTCAACTTCAACTTCAATTTCAACTTCAATTTTCTCTTCAACTTCAACTTCAACTTCAGCTTCAATTTTGTCTTCAACTTAAACTTCTACTTTAAATTCTTTTTCAACTTCAAATGCAACTTCAGTTTCAACTTCCACTTGAACTTCAACTTCAACTTCAACTTGAACTTCAACTTGAACTTCAATTTCAACTTCAAATTCAATTTCAACTTTAACTTCGACTTCGACTTTAACTTCAACTTCAACTTCATCTTCAACTTCAACTTCATCTTCAACTTCAACTTCAATTTCAACTTCAAATTCAATTTCAACTTTAACTTCAACCTCAACTTCAACTTCAGCTTCAATTTTGTCTTCATCTTAAACCTCAACTTTAAATTCTCCTTCAACTTGAACTTCAACTTTAACTTCAACTTTAACTTTAACTTCAACTCCAATTTCAACTTCAACTTCAACTCCAATTTCAACTTCAACTTCAACTTTAACTTCAAACTCAACTTCAACTTTAACTTCATCTTCAATTTCAACTTCAACTTCAACTTCACCTTTAGCTTCAACTTCAACTTCAACTTCAACTTCAACTTCAACTTCAAATTCAACTTCAACTTCAACTTCAACTTCAACTTCAACTTCAACTTCATCTTCAACTTCAATTTTCTCTTCAACTTCAACTTCAACTTCAATTTTTTCTTCAACCTCAACTTCAACTTCAGCTTCAATTTTGTCTTCAACTTAAACCTCAACTTTAAATTCTCATTCAACTTGAACTTCAACTTTAACTTCAACTTTAACTTCAACTTTAACTTCAACTTTAACTTCAACTCCAATTTCAACTTCAACTTCAACTTCAATTTCAACTTCAACTTCATCGTCAACTTCAACTTCAACTTCAATTTTAACTTCAACTTCAACTTCAACTTCAACTTCAACTTCAACTTCAACTTCAACTTCAACTTTAACTTTAACTTTAACTTTAACTTTAACTTTAACTTTAACTTTAACTTTAACTTTAACTTTAACTTTAACTTCAACTGCAACTTTAACTTCAACTTCATTTTCAACTTCAACTTCAACTTCAACTTCAACTTCATTTTCAACTTCAACTTCAATTTTGTCTTCAACTTAAACTTCTACTTTAAATTCTTTTTCAACTTCAAATGCAACTTCAGTTTCAACTTCCACTTGAACTTGAACTTCAACTTCAACTTGAACTTCAACTTGAACTTCAATTTCAACTTCAAATTCAATTTCAACTTTAACTTCGACTTCGACTTTAACTTCAACTTCAACTTCATCTTCAACTTCAACTTCATCTTCAACTTCAACTTCATCTTCAACTTCAACTTCAATTTCAACTTCAAATTCAATTTCAACTTTAACTTCAACCTCAACTTCAACTTCAGCTTCAATTTTGTCTTCAACTTAAACCTCAACTTTAAATTCTCCTTCAACTTGAACTTCAACTTTAACTTCAACTTTAACTTCAACTTTAACTTTAACTTCAACTCCAATTTCAACTTCAACTTCAACTCCAATTTCAACTTCAACTTCAACTTTAACTTCAAACTCAACTTCAACTTTAACTTCATCTTCAATTTCAAATTCAACTTCAAATTCACCTTTAGCTTCAACTTCAACTTCAACTTCAACTTCAACTTCAACTTCAAATTCAACTTCAACTTCAACTTCAACTTCAACTTCAACTTCATCTTCAACTTCAATTTTCTCTTCAACTTCAACTTCAACTTCAATTTTTTCTTCAACCTCAACTTCAACTTCAGCTTCAATTTTGTCTTCAACTTAAACCTCAACTTTAAATTCTCATTCAACTTGAACTTCAACTTTAACTTCAACTTTAACTTCAACTCCAATTTCAACTTCAACTTCAACTTCAATTTCAACTTCAACTTCATCGTCAACTTCAACTTCAACTTCAATTTTAACTTCAACTTCAACTTCAACTTCAACTTCAACTTCAACTTCAACTTCAACTTCAACTTCAACTTTAACTTTAACTTTAACTTTAACTTCAACTGCAACTTTAACTTCAACTGCAACTTCAACTTCAACTGCAACTTCAAATGCAACTTCAGTTTCAACTTCC
Organism: Brachycybe producta; assembly: GCA_036925085.1. Classification (NCBI taxonomy): domain Eukaryota; kingdom Metazoa; phylum Arthropoda; class Diplopoda; order Playtdesmida; family Andrognathidae; genus Brachycybe; species Brachycybe producta. Next base: position 446,918 of record JAUPFP010000077.1, read on the forward strand.
ACTTGAACTTCAACTTCAACTTCAACTTGAACTTCAACTTGAACTTCAATTTCAACTTCAAATTCAATTTCAACTTTAATTTCGACTTCGACTTTAACTTCAACTTCAACTTCATCTTCAACTTCAACTTCAACTTCAACTTCAACTTCAATTTCAACTTCAAATTCAATTTCAACTTTAACTTCAACCTCAACTTCAACTTCAGCTTCAATTTTGTCTTCAACTTAAACCTCAACTTTAAATTCTCCTTCAACTTGAACTTCAACTTTAACTTCAACTTTAACTTTAACTTCAACTCCAATTTCAACTTCAACTTCAACTCCAATTTCAACTTCAACTTCAACTTCAATTTCAACTTCAACTTCATCGTCAACTTCAACTTCAACTTCAATTTTAACTTCAACTTCAACTTCAACTTCAACTTCAACTTCAACTTCAACTTCAACTTCAACTTTAACTTTAACTTTAACTTTAACTTTAACTTTAACTTTAACTTTAACTTTAACTTTAACTTTAACTTCAACTGCAACTTTAACTTCAACTTCATTTTCAACTTCAACTTCAACTTCAACTTCAACTTCAACTTCATCTTCAACTTCAACTTCAATTTTGTCTTCAACTTAAACTTCTACTTTAAATTCTTTTTCAACTTCAAATGCAACTTCAGTTTCAACTTCCACTTGAACTTCAACTTCAACTTCAACTTGAACTTCAACTTGAACTTCAATTTCAACTTCAAATTCAATTTCAACTTTAACTTCGACTTCGACTTTAACTTCAACTTCAACTTCATCTTCAACTTCAACTTCATCTTCAACTTCAACTTCATCTTCAACTTCAACTTCAATTTCAACTTCCAATTCAATTTCAACTTTAACTTCAACCTCAACTTCAACTTCAGCTTCAATTTTGTCTTCAACTTAAACCTCAACTTTAAATTCTCCTTCAACTTGAACTTCAACTTTAACTTCAACTTTAACTTCAACTTTAACTTTAACTTCAACTCCAATTTCAACTTCAACTTCAACTCCAATTTCAACTTCAACTTCAACTCCAATTTCACCTTTAGCTTCAACTTCAACTTCAACTTCAACTTCAACTTCAACTTCAAATTCAACTTCAACTTCAACTTCAACTTCAACTTCAACTTCATCTTCAACTTCAATTTTCTCTTCAACTTCAACTTCAACTTCAATTTTTTCTTCAACCTCAACTTCAACTTCAGCTTCAATTTTGTCTTCAACTTAAACCTCAACTTTAAATTCTCATTCAACTTGAACTTCAACTTTAACTTCAACTTTAACTTCAACTCCAATTTCAACTTCAACTTCAACTTCAATTTCAGCTTCAACTTCATCATCAACTTCAACTTCAACTTCAATTTTAACTTCAACTTCAACTTCAACTTCAACTTCAACTTCAATTTCAACTTCAACTTCAACTTCAACTTTAACTTTAACTTTAACTTTAACTTCAACTGCAACTTTAACTTCAACTGCAACTTCAACTTCAACTGCAACTTCAAATGCAACTTCAGTTTCAACTTCCACTTGAACTTCAACTTCAACTTCAACTTGAACTTCAACTTGAACTTCAATTTCAACTTCAAATTCAATTTCAACTTTAATTTCGACTTCGACTTTAACTTCAACTTCAATTTCATCTTCAACTTCAACTTCATCTTCAACTTCAACTTCAATTTCAACTTCAAATTCAATTTCAACTTTAACTTCAACCTCAACTTCAACTTCAGCTTCAATTTTGTCTTCAACTTAAACCTCAACTTTAAATTCTCCTTCAACTTGAACTTCAACTTTAACTTCAACTTTAACTTTAACTTCAACTCCAATTTCAACTTCAACTTCAACTCCAATTTCAACTTCAACTTCAACTTCAACTTCAACTTTAACTTTAACTTCAACTGCAACTTTAACTTCAACTGCAACTTCAACTTCAACTGCAACTTCAATTTCAACTTCATTTTCAACTTCAACTTCAATTTCAACTTCAACTTCAACTTCATTTTCAACTTCAACTTCAATTTCAACTTCAACTTTAACTTCAACTTCAATTTCAACTTCAACTTTGAATTCGAATTCATCTTCAATTTCAACTTCAACTTCAACTTCAACTTCAATTCTAACTTCAAACTCAACTTCAACTTTAACTTCTGCAACTTCAACTTCAACTTCAACTTCAACTTCAACTTCATCTTCAACTCCAACTTCAACTTCACCATCAACTTCAAATTCAACTTCAACTTCAAATTCAACTTCAAATTCAACTTCAACTTCAAATTCAACTTCACCTTCAACTTCAACTTCAATTTCAACTTCAATTTTCTCTTCAACTTCAACTTCAACTTCAGCTTCAATTTTGTCTTCAACTTAAACTTCTACTTTAAATTCTTTTTCAACTTCAAATGCAACTTCAGGTTCAACTTCCACTTGAACTTCAACTTGAACTTCAACTTGAACTTCAACTTGAACTTCAATTTCAACTTCAAATTCAATTTCAACTTTAACTTTGACTTCGACTTTAACTTCAACTTCAACTTCATCTTCAACTTCAACTTCATCTTCAACTTCAACTTCAATTTCAACTTCAAATTCAATTTCAACTTTAACTTCAACCTCAACTTCAACTTCAGCTTCAATTTTGTCTTCAACTTAAACCTCAACTTTAAATTCTCCTTCAACTTGAACTTCAACTTTAACTTCAACTTTAACTTTAACTTCAACTCCAATTTCAACTTCAACTTCAACTCCAATTTCAACTTCAACTTCAACTTTAACTTCAAACTCAACTTCAACTTTAACTTCATCTTCAATTTCAACTTCAACTTCAACTTCACCTTTAGCTTCAACTTCAATTTCAACTTCAACTTCAACTTCAACTTCAAATTCAACTTCAACTTCAACTTCAACTTCATCTTCAACTTCAACTTCAATTTCAACTTCAAATTCAATTTCAACTTCAACTTCAAATTCAACTTCAAATTCAACTTCAAACTCAACTTCAACTTTAACTTCTGCAACTTCAACTTCAACTTCAACTTCAACTTCAACTTCATCTTCAACTCCAACTTCAACTTCACCATCAACTTCAAATTCAACTTCAACTTCAAATTCAACTTAAAATTCAACTTCAACTTCAAATTCAACTTCACCTTCAACTTCAACTTCAATTTCAACTTCAATTTTCTCTTCAACTTCAACTTCAACTTCAGCTTCAATTTTGTCTTCAACTTAAACTTCTACTTTAAATTCTTTTTCAACTTCAAATGCAACTTCAGGTTCAACTTCCACTTGAACTTCAACTTGAACTTCAACTTGAACTTCAACTTGAACTTCAATTTCAACTTCAAATTCAATTTCAACTTTAACTTCGACTTCGACTTTAACTTCAACTTCAACTTCATCTTCAACTTCATCTTCATCTTCAACTTCAACTTCAATTTCAACTTCAAATTCAATTTCAACTTTAACTTCAACCTCAACTTCAACTTCAGCTTCAATTTTGTCTTCAACTTAAACCTCAACTTTAAATTCTCCTTCAACTTGAACTTAAACTTTAACTTCAACTTTAACTTTAACTTCAACTCCAATTTCAACTTCAACTTCAACTCCAATTTCAACTTCAACTTCAACTTTAACTTCAAACTCAACTTCAACTTTAACTTCATCTTCAATTTCAACTTCAACTTCAACTTCACCTTTAGCTTCAACTTCAATTTCAACTTCAACTTCAACTTCAACTTCAAATTCAACTTCAACTTCAACTTCAACTTCATCTTCAACTTCAACTTCAATTTCAACTTCAAATTCAATTTCAACTTTAACTTCAACCTCAACTTCAACTTCAGCTACAATTTTGTCTTCAACTTAAACCTCAACTTTAAATTCTCCTTCAACTTGAACTTCAACTTTAACTTCAACTTTAACTTTAACTTCAACTCCAATTTCAACTTCAACTTCAATTCCAATTTCAACTTCAACTTCAACTTTAACTTCAAACTCAACTTCAACTTTAACTTCATCTTCAATTTCAACTTCAACTTCAACTTCACCTTTAGCTTCAACTTCAACTTCAACTTCAACTTCAACTTCAACTTCAACTTCAACTTCAAATTCAACTTCAACTTCAACTTCAACTTCAACTTCAACTTCAACTTCATCTTCAACTTCAATTTTCTCTTCAACTTCAACTTCAACTTCAATTTTTTCTCCAACCTCAACTTCAACTTCAGCTTCAACTTCAACTTCAATTTTTTCTTCAACCTCAACTTCAACTTCAGCTTCAATTTTGTCTTCAACTTAAACCTCAACTTTAAATTCTCATTCAACTTGAACTTCAACTTTAACTTCAACTTCAACTTTAACTTCAACTCCAATTTCAACTTCAACTTCAACTTCAATTTCAACTTCAACTTCATCGTCAACTTCAACTTCAACTTCAATTTTAACTTCAACTTCAACTTCAACTTCAACTTCAACTTCACCTTTAGCTTCAACTTCAACTTCAACTTCAACTTCAAATTCAACTTCAAATTCAACATCAAATTCAACTTCAAATTCAACTTCAACTTTAACTTCAACTTCGATTCTGACTTCAACTTCGACTCCATCTCAACTTCAACTTCAACTTCAATTTCAACTTGAACTTCAACTTTGAATTCGACTTCATCTTCAATTTCAACTTCAACTTCAACTTCAAATTCAACTTCAAATTAAACTTCAAATTTAACTTCAAATTCAACTTCAAATTCAACTTCAAATTCAACTTCAAATTCAACTTCAAATTCAACTTCAAATTCAACTTCAAATTCAACTTCAATTTTTTCTTCAACTTCAACTTTAGCCTCAACTTCCATTTCAACTTCAACTTTGAATTTGTCTTCAACTTCAATTTCAAATTCAACTTCATCTTCAACTTCAACTTCAACTTCAATTTCAACTTCAACTTCAACTTCACCTTTAGCTTCAACTTCAACTTCAACTTCAACTTCAACTTCAACTTCAACTTCAAATTCAACTTCAACTTCAACTTCAACTTCAACTTCAATTTCAACTTCAACTTCAACTTCAACTTCAATTTTCTCTTCAACTTCAACTTCAACTTCAATTTTTTCTTCAACCTCAACTTCAACTTCAGCTTCAATTTTGTCTTCAACTTAAACCTCAACTTTAAATTCTCCTTCAACTTGAACTTCAACTTTAACTTCAACTTCAACTTTAACTTAAACTCTAATTTCAACTTTAACTTCAACTCCAATTTCAACTTCAACTTCAACTTTAACTTCAAACTCAACTTCAACTTTAACTTCAACTTCAATTTCAACTTCAACTTCAACTTCACCTTTAGCTTCAACTTCAACTTCAACTTCAACTTCAACTTCAACTTCAACTTCAAATTCAACTTCAACTTCAACTTCAACTTCAACTTCAACTTCAACTTCATCTTCAACTTCAAGTTTCTCTTCAACTTCAACTTCAACTTCAATTTTTTCTTCAACCTCAACTTCAACTTCAGCTTCAATTTTTTCTTCAACCTCAACTTCAACTTCAGCTTCAATTTTGTCTTCAACTTAAACCTCAACTTTAAATTCTCATTCAACTTGAACTTCAACTTTAACTTCAACTTCAACTTTAACTTCAACTCCAATTTCAAATTCAACTTCAACTTCAATTTCAACTTTAACTTTAACTTTAACTTCAACTGCAACTTTAACTTCAACTGCAACTTCAACTTCAACTGCAACTTCAACTTCAACTTCATTTTCAACTTCAACTTCAATTTCAACTTCAACTTCAACTTCAATTTCAATTTCAACTTCAACTTCAACTTCAACTTCAACTTCAACTTCAACTTCAACTTCAACTTTAACTTTAACTTTAACTTTAACTTTAACTTTAACTTTAACTTTAACTTTAACTTTAACTTTAATTTTAACTTTAACTTTAACTTTAACTTTAACTTTAACTTCAACTGCAACTTTAACTTCAACTGCAACTTCAACTTCAACTGCAACTTCAACTTCAACTTCATTTTCAACTTCAACTTCAATTTCAACTTCAACTTCAACTTCATTTTCAACTTCAACTTCAATTTCAACTTCAACTTTAACTTCAACTTCAATTTCAACTTCAACTTTGAATTCGAATTCATCTTCAATTTCAACTTCAACTTCAACTTCAATTTCAACTTCAACTTCAACTTCAACTTCAATTCCAACTTCAAACTCAACTTCAACTTTAACTTCTGCAACTTCAACTCCAACTTTAAATTCTCTTTCAACTTCAAATGCAACTTCAGTTTCAACGTCCACTTGAACTTGAACTTCAACTTCAATTTCAACTTCAACTTCAATTTCAACTTTAACTTCGACTTCGACTTTAACTTCAACTTCAACTTCATCTTCAACTTCAAATTCAATTTCAACTTTAACTTCAATTTCAACTTCAACTTCAACTTCAACTTCAAATTCAACTTCAAATTCAACTTCAAATTCATCTTCAAATTCAACTTAAATTTCAACTTCAACTTCAACTCCAACTTCAACTTCAACTCTGAATTCGACTTCAACTTCAAATTCAACTTCAAATTCAACTTCAAATTCAACTTCAAATTCAACTTCAAATTCAACTTCAACTTCAATTTCAACTTCAAATTCAATTTCAACTTTAACTTCAATTTCAACTTCAACTTCAACTTCAACTTCAACTCCAATTTTAAATTCAACTTCAACTTCAACTTCAACTTCAACTTCAACTTCAACTTCAACTTCGACTTCTTCGACTTCTTCGACTTCGACTTCTTCGACTTCGACTATTTCGACTTCGACTTCTTCGACTTCGACTTCTTCGTCTTCGACTTCTTCGACTTCGACTTCGAATTCGACGTCATCTTCGACATCGCCGTCATCTTCGACTTCGACGTCATCTTCGACTTCGACGTCATCTTCGACTTCGACGTCATCTTCGACTTCAACGTGATCTTCGACTTCGACTTCAACTTCAACTTCAACTTCAATTTTGTGTTCATCTTCAACTTCGACTTTGACTCTGACTTAAATTTCAACTTCAACTTCAACTCCAACTTCAACTTCAACTCTGAATTCGACTTCAACTTCAAATTCAACTTCAAATTCAACTTCAAATTCAACTTCAAATTCAACTTCAATTTTTTCTTCAACTTCAACTTTAGCCTCAACTTCCATTTCAACTTCAACTTTGAATTTGACTTCAACTTCAATTTCAACTTCAACTTCATCTTCAACTTCAACTTCAACTTCAACTTTAATTTCAACTTCAACTTCAACTTCAATTTCAACTTCAACTTCATCGTCAACTTCTACTGCAACTTCAACTTCAACTCTGAATTCGACTTCAACTTCAAATTCAACTTCAAATTCAACTTCAAATTCAACTTCAAATTCAACTTCAAATTCAACTTCAACGTTTTCTTCAACTTCAACTTTAGCCTCAACTTCCATTTCAACTTCAACTTTGAATTTGTCTTCAACTTCAATTTCAAATTCAACTTCATCTTCAACTTCAACTTCAACTTCAACTTCAATTTCAACTTCAACTTCAACTTCAACTTCAACTTCAACTTCAACTTCAACTTCAACTTCAACTTCAACTTCAACTTCAACTTCAACTTCAACTTCAACTTCAACTTCAACTTCAACTTCAATTTTCTCTTCAACTTCAACTTCAACTTCAATTTTTTCTTCAACCTCAACTTCAACTTCAGCTTCAATTTTGTCTTCAACTTAAACCTGAACTTTAAATTCTCCTTCAACTTGAACTTCAACTTTAACTTCAACTTCAACTTTAACTTCAACTCCAATTTCAACTTCAACTTCAACTTTAACTTCAACTTCAACTTCAACTTCAACTTCAACTTCAACTTCAACTTCAACTTCAACTTCAACTTCAAATTCAACTTCAACTTCAACTTCAACTTCAACTTCAACTTCAACTTCAACTTCAACTTCAATTTTGAGTTCAACTTTAGCTTCGACTTGTTCGACTTCTTCGACTTCGACTTCTTCGACTTCGACTACTTCGACTTCGACTTCTTCGACTTCGACTTCTTCGACTTCGACTTCTTCGACTTCGACTTCTTCGACTTCGACTTCTTCGACTTCGACTTCTTCGACTTCGACTTCTTCGACTTCGACTTCTTCGACTTCGACTTCTTCGACTTCGACTTCTTCGACTTCGACTTCTTCGACTTCGACTTCTACGACTTCGACTTCTTCGACTTCTTCGACTTCTTCGACTTCTTCGACTTCTTCGACTTCTTCGACTTCTTCGACTTCTTCGACTTCTTCGACTTCTTCGACTTCTTCGACTTCTTCGACTTCTTCGACTTCTTCGACTTCTTCGACTTCGACTTCTTCGACTTCGACGTCATCTTCGACTTCGATGTCATCTTCGAATTCGACGTCATCTTCGACTTTGACGTCATCTTTGACTTCGATGTCATCTTCGACTTCGACTTCGACTTCGACTTCGACTTCAACTTCAAACTCAACTTCGACTTCAAACTCAACTTCGACTTCAAACTCAACTTCAACTTCAACTTCAAACTCTACTTCAACTTCAACTACAAACTCAATTTCAACTTCAATTCCAACTTCAAACTGAACTTCAATTCCAACTTCTGCAACTTCAAATTCAACTTCAATTTCAATTTCAACTTCAACTTCAACTTCAACTTCAACTTCAACTTCAACTTCAACTTCAACTTTAACTTTAACTTCAACTGCAACTTTAACTTCAACTGCAACTTCAACTTCAACTGCAACTTCAATTTCAACTTCATTTTCAACTTCAACTTCAATTTCAACTTCAACTTCAACTTCATTTTCAACTTCAACTTCAATTTCAACTTCAACTTTAGCCTCAACTTCCATTTCAACTTTAACTTTGAATTTGACTTCAACTTCAATTTCAACTTCAACTTCATCTTCAACTTCAACTTCAACTTCAACTTCAATTTCAACTTCAACTTCACCTTCAACTTCAACTTCAACTTCAACTTCAACTTCAACTTCAAATTCAACTTCACCTTTAACTTCAACTTCAACTTCAACTTCAAACTCAACTTCAACTTTAACTTCTGCAACTTCAATTTCAACTTCAACTTCACCTTCAACTTCAACTTCAACTTCAACTTCAACTTCAACTTCAAATTCAACTTCAACTTTAACTTCAAATTCGAACTCAACTTCAACTTTAACTTCAACTTCAACTTTAACTTCAACTTTAATTTCAACTTCAACTTCAACTTCAATTTCAACTTTAACTTCAAATTCGAACTCAACTTCAACTTCAACTTCAACTTCAACTTTAACTTCAACTTTAATTTCAACTTCAACTTCAACTTCAATTTCAACTTCAAATTCATCGTCAACTTCAACTGCAATTTCAACTTCAACTTCAACTTCAACTCCAATTTCAACTTCAACATTAACTTCAACTTCAAACTCAACTTCAACTTTAACTTCAACTGCAACTTCAACTTCAACTTCAACTTCAATTTCAACTTCAACTTGAACTTGAACTTCACCTTCACCTTGACCTTCACCTTCACCTTCAACTTCAACTTCAACTTCAACTTCATCTTCAACATCATCTTCAACTTCAACTTCATCTTCAACATCATCTTCAACTTCAACTTCATCTTCAACATCATCTTCATCTTCAACTTTATCTTCAACATCATCTTCATCTTCAACTTGAACTTGAACTTGAACTTGGACTTCGACTTCGACTTGGACTTTGACTTCGACTTCGACTTCTTCCGCTTCGACTTCTTCGGCTTCGACTTTGACTTCGACGTCGACTTCTTCGACTTCGACTTCTTCGACTTCGACTTCTTCGACTTCGACTTCTTCGACTTCGACTTCTTCGACTTCGACTTCTTCGACTTCGACTTCTTCGACTTCGACTTCTTCGACTTCGACTTCTTCGACTTCGACTTCTTCGACTTCGACTTCTTCGACTTCGACTTCTTCGACTTCGACTTCTTCGACTTCGACTTCTTCGACTTCGACTTCTTCGACTACGACTTCTTCGACTTCGACATCTTCGGCTTCAACTTCTTCGACTTCGACTTCGACTTCGATGTCATCTTCGACTTCGCCGTCATCTTCGACTTCGACGTCATCTTCGACTTTGACGTCATCTTCGACTTCGACTTCGACGTCATCTTCGACTTCGATGTCATCTTCGACTTCGACGTCATCTTCGACTTTGACGTCATCTTCGAGTTCGACTTCGACGTCATCTTTGACGTCATCTTCAACTTCGACTTTGACTTTGACTTTGACTCTGACTTAAATTTCAACTTCAACTTCAACTCCAACTTCAACTTCAACTCTGAATTCGACTTCAACTTCAACTTCAACTTCAACTTCAACTTCAACTTCAACTTCAACTTCAATTTTGAGTTCAACTTTAGCTTCGACTTCTTCGACTTCGACTTCTTCGACTTCGACTTCTTCGACTTCGACTACTTCGACTTCGACTTCTTCGACTTCGACTTCTTCGACTTCGACTTCTTCGACTTCGACTTCTTCGACTTCGACTTCTTTGACTTCGACTTCTTCGACTTCGACTTCTTCGACTTCGACATCATCTCCGACTTTGACGTCATCTTCGACTTCGACGTCATCTTCGACTTTGACGTCATCTTTGACTTCGATGTCATCTTCGACTTCGACTTCGACTTCGACTTCGACTTCAACTTCAAACTCAACTTCGACTTCAAACTCAACTTCGACTTCAAACTCAACTTCGACTTCAACTTCAAACTCTACTTCAACTTCAACTACAAACTCAACTTCAACTTCAATTCCAACTTCAAACTGAACTTCAATTCTTACTTCTGCAACTTCAACTTCAACTTCAATTTCAATTTGAACTTCAACTTCAACTTCAACTTCAACTTCAATTTCAACTTCAACTTCAACTTCAATTTCAATTTCAACTTCAACTTCAACTTCAACTTCAACTTCAACTTCAACTTCAACTTCAACTTCAACTTCAACTTCAACTTCAACTTCAACTTCAACTTCAACTTCAACTTCAACTTCAACTTCGACTTCTTCGACTTCTTCGACTTCTTCGACTTCGACTTCTTCGACTTCGACTATTTCGACTTCGACTTCTTCGACTTCGACTTCTTCGGCTTCGACTTCTTCGAGTTCGACTTCGAATTCTACGTCATCTTCGACATCGCCGTCATCTTCGACTTCGACGTCATCTTCGACTTCGACGTCATCTTCGACTTCGACGTCATCTTCGACTTCGACGTCATCTTCGACTTCGACGTCATCTTCGACTTCGACGTCATCTTCGACTTCGACGTCATCTTCGACTTCGACTTCGAAGTCATCTTCGACGTCATCTTCAACTTCGACATCGACGTGATCTTCGACTTCGACTTCAACTTCAGCTTCAACTTCAACTTCAACTTCAATTTTGTGTTCATCTTCAACTTCGACTTTGACTTTGACTTTGACTCTGACTTAAATTTCAACTTCAACTTCAACTCCAACTTCAACTTCAACTCTGAATTCGACTTCAACTTTAGCCTCAACTTCCATTTCAACTTCAACTTTGAATTTGACTTCAACTTCAATTTCAACTTCAACTTCAATTTCAACTTCAACTTCATCTTCAACTTCAACTTCAACTTCAACTTTAATTTCAACTTCAACTTCAACTTCAATTTCAACTTCAACTTCATCGTCAACTTCTACTGCAATTTGAACTTCAACTTCAACTTCAACTTCAATTATGTGTTCAACTTCAACTTCAATTTTGTGTTCATCTTCAACTTCGACTTTGACTTTGACTTTGACTCTGACTTAAATTTCAACTTCAACTTCAACTCCAACTTCAACTTCAACTCTGAATTCGACTTCAACTTCAAATTCAACTTCAAATTCAACTTCAATTTTTTCTTCAACTTCAACTTTAGCCTCAACTTCAACTTTGAATTTGACTTCAACTTCAATTTCAACTTCAACTTCATCTTCAACTTCAACTTCAACTTCAACTTCAATTTCAACTTCAACTTCAACTTCACCTTTAACTTCAACTTCAACTTCAACTTCAAACTCAACTTCAACTTTAACTTCTGCAACTTCAATTTCAACTTCAACTTCACCTTCAACTTCAACTTCAACTTCAACTTCAACTTCAAATTCAACTTCAACTTTAACTTCAAATTCGAACTCAACTTCAACTTTAACTTCAACTTCAACTTTAACTTCAACTTTAATTTCAACTTCAACTTCAACTTCAATTTCAACTTTAACTTCAAATTCGAACTCAACTTCAACTTTAACTTCAACTTCAACTTTAACTTCAACTTTAATTTCAACTTCAACTTCAACTTCAATTTCAACTTCAACTTCATCGTCAACTTCAACTGCAATTTCAACTTCAACTTCAACTTCAACTTCAACTCCAATTTCAACTTCAACATTAACTTCAACTTCAAACTCAACTTCAACTTTAACTTCAACTGCAACTTCAACTTCAACTTCAATTTCAACTTCAACTTGGACTTGAACTTCACCTTCACCTTGACCTTCACCTTCATATTCAACTTCAACTTCAACTTCAACTTCATCTTCAACATCATCTTCAACTTCAACTTCATCTTCAACATCATCTTCAACTTCAACTTCATCTTCAACATCATCTTCATCTTCAACTTTATCTTCAACATCATCTTCATCTTCAACTTGAACTTGAACTTGAACTTGGACTTCGACTTCGACTTGGACTTTGACTTCAACTTCGACTTCGACTTCTTCCGCTTCGACTTCTTCGGCTTCGACTTTGACTTCGACGTCGACTTCTTCGACTTCGACTTCTTCGACTTCGACTTTTTCGACTTCTTCGACTTCGACTTCTTCGACTTCTTCGACTTCGACTTCTTCGACTTCGACTTCTTCGACTTCGACTTCTTCGACTTCGACTTCTTCGACTTCGACTTCTTCGAATTCGACTTCTTCGACTTCGACTTCTTCGACTTCGACTTCTTCGACTTCGACTTCTTCGACTACGACTTCTTCGACTTCGACATCTTCGGCTTCAACTTCTTCGACTTAGACTTCGACTTCGATGTCATCTTCGACTTTGCCGTCATCTTCGACTTCGACGTCATCTTCGACTTTGACGTCATCTTCGACTTCGACTTCGACGTCATCTTCGACTTCGATGTCATCTTCGACTTCGACGTCATCTTCGACTTCGACGTCATCTTCGAGTTCGACTTCGACGTCATCTTTGACGTCATCTTCAACTTCGACTTTGACTTTGACTTTGACTGTGACTTAAATTTCAACTTCAACTTCAACTCCAACTTCAACTTCAACTCTGAATTCAACTTCAACTTCAAATTCAACTTCAAATTCAACTTCAAATTCAACTTCAAATTCAACTTCAAATTCAACTTCAACTTCAATTTCAACTTCAAATTCAATTTCAACTTTAACTTCAATTTCAACTTCAACTTCAACTTCAACTTCAACTCCAATTTTAAATTCAACTTCAACTTCAACTTCAACTTCAACTTCAACTTCAACTTCACTTCAACTTCAACTTCGACTTCTTCGACTTCTTCGACTTCGACTTCTTCGACTTCGACTATTTCGACTTCGACTTCTTCGACTTCGACTTCTTCGGCTTCGACTTCTTCGACTTCGACTTCGAATTCGACGTCATCTTCGACATCGCCGTCATCTTCGACTTCGACGTCATCTTCGACTTCGACGTCATCTTCGACTTCGACGCCATCTTCGACTTCGACGTGATCTTCGACTTCGACTTCAACTTCAACTTCAACTTCAATTTTGTGTTCATCTTCAACTTCGACTTTGACTTTGACTTTGACTCTGACTTAAATTTCAACTTCAACTTCAACTCCAACTTCAACTTCAACTCTGAATTCGACTTCAACTTCAAATTCAACTTCAAATTCAACTTCAAATTCAACTTCAATTTTTTCTTCAACTTCAACTTTAGCCTCAACTTCCATTTCAACTTCAACTTTGAATTTGACTTCAACTTCAATTTCAACTTCAACTTCATCTTCAACTTCAACTTCAACTTCAACTTTAATTTCAACTTCAACTTCAACTTCAATTTCAACTTCAACTTCATCGTCAACTTCTACTGCAACTTCAACTTCAACTCTGAATTCGACTTCAACTTCAAATTCAACTTCAAATTCAACTTCAAATTCAACTTCAAATTCAACTTCAAATTCAACTTCAAATTCAACTTCAATTTTTTCTTCAACTTCAACTTTAGCCTCAACTTCCATTTCAACTTCAACTTTGAATTTGTCTTCAACTTCAATTTCAAATTCAACTTCATCTTCAACTTCAACTTCAACTTCAACTTCAACTTCAACTTCAACTTCAACTTCAACTTCAACTTCAACTTCAACTTCAACTTCAACTTCAACTTCAACTTCAACTTCAACTTCAACTTCAATTTTCTCTTCAACTTCAACTTCAACTTCAATTTTTTCTTCAACCTCAACTTCAACTTCAGCTTCAATTTTGTCTTCAACTTAAACCTGAACTTTAAATTCTCCTTCAACTTGAACTTCAACTTTAACTTCAACTTCAACTTTAACTTCAACTCAAATTTCAACTTCAACTTCAACTTTAACTTCAACTTCAACTTCAACTTCAACTTCAACTTCAACTTCAACTTTAACTTCAACTTCAACTTCAACTTCAACTTCAACTTCAACTTCAACTTCAACTTCAACTTCAACTTCAATTTTGAGTTCAACTTTAGCTTCGACTTGTTCGACTTGTTCGACTTCGACTTCTTCGACTTCGACTACTTCGACTTCGACTTCTTCGACTTCGACTTCTTCAACTTCGACTTCTTCGACTTCGACTTCTTCGACTTCGACTTCTTCGACTTCGACTTCGACTTCTTCGACTTCGACTTCTTCGACTTCGACTTCTACAACTTCGACTTCTTCGACTTCTTCGACTTCTTCGACTTCTTCGACTTCTTCGACTTCTTCGACTTCTTCGACTTCTTCGACTTCTTCGACTTCTTCGACTTCTTCGACTTCTTCGACTTCTTCGACTTCTTCGACTTCTTCGACTTCTTCGACTTCTTCGACTTCTTCGACTTCTTCGACTTCTTCGACTTCTTCGACTTCTTCGACTTCTTCGACTTCTTCGACTTCTTCGACTTCGACTTCTTCGACTTCGACTTCTTCGACTTCGACTTCTTCGACTTCGACGTCATCTTCGACTTCGATGTCATCTTCGACTTCGACGTCATCTTCGACTTTGACGTCATCTTTGACTTCGATGTCATCTTCGACTTCGACTTCGACTTCGACTTCGACTTCAACTTCAAACTCAACTTCGACTTCAAACTCAACTTCGACTTCAAACTCAACTTCGACTTCAACTTCAAACTCTACTTCAACTTCAACTACAAACTCAATTTCAACTTCAATTCCAACTTCAAACTGAACTTCAATTCCAACTTCTGCAACTTCAAATTCAACTTCAATTTCAATTTCAACTTCAACTTCAACTTCAACTTCAATTTCAACTTCAACTTCAACTTCAATTTCAATTTCAACTTCAACTTCAACTTCAACTTCATCTTCAACTTCAACTTCAACTTCAACTTCAACTTCAACTTCAACTTCAACTTCAACTTCAACTTTAACTTTAACTTCAACTGCAACTTTAACTTCAACTGCAGCTTCAACTTCAACTGCAACTTCAATTTCAACTTCATTTTCAACTTCAACTTCAATTTCAACTTCAACTTCAACTTCATTTTCAACTTCAACTTCAATTTCAACTTCAACTTTAGCCTCAACTTCCATTTCAACTTCAACTTTGAATTTGACTTCAACTTCAATTTCAACTTCAACTTCATCTTCAACTTCAACTTCAACTTCAACTTCAATTTCAACTTCAACTTCAACTTCACCTTTAACTTCAACTTCAACTTCAACTTCAAACTCAACTTCAACTTTAACTTCAACTTCAACTTCAACTTTAACTTCAACTTTAATTTCAACTTCAACTTCAACTTCAATTTCAACTTTAACTTCAAATTCGAACTCAACTTCAACTTTAACTTCAACTTCAACTTCAACTTCAACTTCAACTTCAACTTCAACTTCAACTTCAACTTCAACTTCAACTTCAACTTCAACTTCAATTTTCTCTTCAACTTCAACTTCAACTTCAATTTTTTCTTCAACCTCAACCTCAACTTCAGCTTCAATTTTGTCTTCAACTTAAACCTGAACTTTAAATTCTCCTTCAACTTGAACTTCAACTTTAACTTCAACTTCAACTTTAACTTCAACTCCAATTTCAACTTCAACTTCAACTTTAACTTCAACTTCAACTTCAACTTCAACTTCAACTTCAACTTCAACTTCAACTTTAACTTCAACTTCAACTTCAACTTCAACTTCAACTTCAACTTCAACTTCAACTTCAACTTCAACTTCAATTTTGAGTTCAACTTTAGCTTCGACTTGTTCGACTTCTTCGACTTCGACTTCTTCGACTTCGACTACTTCGACTTCGACTTCTTCGACTTCGACTTCTTCAACTTCGACTTCTTCGACTTCGACTTCTTCGACTTCGACTTCTTCGACTTCGACTTCGACTTCTTCGACTTCGACTTCTTCGACTTCGACTTCTACAACTTCGACTTCTTCGACTTCTTCGACTTCTTCGACTTCTTCGACTTCTTCGACTTCTTCGACTTCTTCGACTTCTTCGACTTCTTCGACTTCTTCGACTTCTTCGACTTCTTCGACTTCTTCGACTTCTTCGACTTCTTCGACTTCTTCGACTTCTTCGACTTCTTCGACTTCTTCGACTTCTTCGACTTCTTCGACTTCTTCGACTTCTTCGACTTCGACTTCTTCGACTTCGACTTCTTCGACTTCGACTTCTTCGACTTCGACGTCATCTTCGACTTCGATGTCATCTTCGACTTCGACGTCATCTTCGACTTTGACGTCATCTTTGACTTCGATGTCATCTTCGACTTCGACTTCGACTTCGACTTCGACTTCAACTTCAAACTCAACTTCGACTTCAAACTCAACTTCGACTTCAAACTCAACTTCGACTTCAACTTCAAACTCTACTTCAACTTCAACTACAAACTCAATTTCAACTTCAATTCCAACTTCAAACTGAACTTCAATTCCAACTTCTGCAACTTCAAATTCAACTTCAATTTCAATTTCAACTTCAACTTCAACTTCAACTTCAACTTCAATTTCAACTTCAACTTCAACTTCAATTTCAATTTCAACTTCAACTTCAACTTCAACTTCATCTTCAACTTCAACTTCAACTTCAACTTCAACTTCAACTTCAACTTCAACTTCAACTTCAACTTTAACTTTAACTTCAACTGCAACTTTAACTTCAACTGCAGCTTCAACTTCAACTGCAACTTCAATTTCAACTTCATTTTCAACTTCAACTTCAATTTCAACTTCAACTTCAATTTCAACTTCAACTTCAACTTCATTTTCAACTTCAACTTCAATTTCAACTTCAACTTTAGCCTCAACTTCCATTTCAACTTCAACTTTGAATTTGACTTCAACTTCAATTTCAACTTCAACTTCATCTTCAACTTCAACTTCAACTTCAACTTCAATTTCAACTTCAACTTCAACTTCACCTTTAACTTCAACTTCAACTTCAACTTCAAACTCAACTTCAACTTTAACTTCAACTTCAACTTCAACTTTAACTTCAACTTTAATTTCAACTTCAACTTCAACTTCAATTTCAAATTTAACTTCAAATTCGAACTCAACTTCAACTTTAACTTCAACTTCAACTTTAACTTCAACTTTAATTTCAACTTCAACTTCAACTTCAATTTCAACTTCAAATTCATCGTCAACTTCAACTGCAATTTCAACTTCAACTTCAACTTCAACTCCAATTTCAACTTCAAAATTAACTTCAACTTCAAACTCAACTTCAACTTTAACATCAACTGCAACTGCAACTTCAACTTCAACTTAAACTTCAATTTCAACTTCAACTTGAACTTGAACTTCACCTTCACCTTGACCTTCACCTTCACCTTCAACTTCAACTTCAACTTCAACTTCATCTTCAACATCATCTTCAACTTCAACTTCATCTTCAACATCATCTTCAACTTCAACTTCATCTTCAACATCATCTTCATCTTCAACTTTATCTTCAACATCATCTTCATCTTCAACTTGAACTTGAACTTGAACTTGGACTTCGACTTCGACTTGGACTTTGACTTCGACTTCGACTTCGACTTCTTCCGCTTCGACTTCTTCGGCTTCGACTTTGACTTCGACGTCGACTTCTTCGATTTCGACTTCTTCGACTTCGACTTCTTCGACTTCGACTTCTTCGACTTCGACTTTTTCGACTTCGACTTCTTCGACTTCGACTTCTTCGACTTCGACTTCTTCGACTTCGACTTCTTCGACTTCGACTTCTTCGACTTCGACTTCTTCGACTTCGACTTCTTCGACTTCGACTTCTTCGACTTCGACTTCTTCGACTTCGACTTCTTCGACTTCGACTTCTTCGACTTCGACTTCTTCGACTTCGACTTCTTCGACTACGACTTCTTCGACTTCGACATCTTCGGCTTCAACTTCTTCGACTTCGACTTCGACTTCGATGTCATCTTCGACTTCGCCGTCATCTTCGACTTCGACGTCATCTTCGACTTTGACGTCATCTTTGACTTCGACTTCGACGTCATCTTCGACTTCGATGTCATCTTCGACTTCGACGTCATCTTCGACTTCGACGTCATCTTCGAGTTCGACTTCGACGTCATCTTTGACGTCATCTTCAACTTCGACTTTGACTTTTACTTTGACTCTGACTTAAATTTCAACTTCAACTTCAACTCCAACTTCAACTTCAACTCTGAATTCGACTTCAACTTCAACTTCAACTTCAACTTCAACTTCAACTTCAACTTCAACTTCAACTTCAATTTTGAGTTCAACTTTAGCTTCGACTTCTTCGACTTCGACTTCTTCGACTTCGACTTCTTCGACTTCGACTACTTCGACTTCGACTTCTTCGACTTCGACTTCTTCGACTTCGACTTCTTCGACTTCGACTTCTTCGACTTCGACTTCTTCGACTTCGACGTCATCTCCGACTTTGACGTCATCTTTGACTTCGATGTCATCTTCGACTTCGACTTCGACTTCGACTTCGACTTCAACTTCAAACTCAACTTCGACTTCAAACTCAACTTCGACTTCAAACTCAACTTCGACTTCAACTTCAAACTCTACTTCAACTTCAACTACAAACTCAACTTCAACTTCAATTCCAACTTCAAACTGAACTTCAATTCTTACTTCTGCAACTTCAACTTCAACTTCAATTTCAATTTCAACTTCAACTTCAACTTCAACTTCAACTTCAATTTCAACTTCAACTTCAACTTCAATTTCAATTTCAACTTCAACTTCAACTTCAACTTCAACTTCAACTTCAACTTCAACTTCAACTTCAACTTTAACTTCAACTTCAACTTCAACTTCAACTTCAACTTCAACTTCGACTTCTTCGACTTCTTCGACTTCGACTTCTTCGACTTCGACTATTTCGACTTCGACTTCTTCGACTTCGACTTCTTCGGCTTCAACTTCTTCGACTTCGACTTCGAATTCGACGTCATCTTCGACATCGACTTCGACTTCGAATTCGACGTCATCTTTGACATCGCCGTCATCTTCGACTTCGACGTCATCTTCGACTTCGACGTCATCTTCGACTTCGACTTCAACTTCAAACTCAACTTCGACTTCAAACTCAACTTCGACTTCAAACTCAACTTCGACTTCAACTTCAAACTCTACTTCAACTTCAACTACAAACTCAACTTCAACTTCAATTCCAACTTCAAACTGAACTTCAATTCTTACTTCTGCAACTTCAACTTCAATTCCAACTTCAAACTGAACTTCAATTCCAACTTCTGCAACTTCAAATTCAACTTCAATTTCAATTTCAACTTCAACTTCAACTTCAACTTCAACTTCAATTTCAACTTCAACTTCAACTTCAATTTCAATTTCAACTTCAACTTCAACTTCAACTTCATCTTCAACTTCAACTTCAACTTCAACTTCAACTTCAACTTCAACTTCAACTTCAACTTCAACTTTAACTTTAACTTCAACTGCAACTTTAACTTCAACTGCAGCTTCAACTTCAACTGCAACTTCAATTTCAACTTCATTTTCAACTTCAACTTCAATTTCAACTTCAACTTCAACTTCATTTTCAACTTCAACTTCAATTTCAACTTCAACTTTAGCCTCAACTTCCATTTCAACTTCAACTTTGAATTTGACTTCAACTTCAATTTCAACTTCAACTTCATCTTCAACTTCAACTTCAACTTCAACTTCAATTTCAACTTCAACTTCAACTTCACCTTTAACTTCAACTTCAACTTCAACTTCAAACTCAACTTCAACTTTAACTTCAACTTCAACTTCAACTTTAACTTCAACTTTAATTTCAACTTCAACTTCAACTTCAATTTCAAATTTAACTTCAAATTCGAACTCAACTTCAACTTTAACTTCAACTTCAACTTTAACTTCAACTTTAATTTCAACTTCAACTTCAACTTCAATTTCAACTTCAAATTCATCGTCAACTTCAACTGCAATTTCAACTTCAACTTCAACTTCAACTCCAATTTCAACTTCAACATTAACTTCAACTTCAAACTCAACTTCAACTTTAACATCAACTGCAACTGCAACTTCAACTTCAACTTCAACTTCAATTTCAACTTCAACTTGAACTTGAACTTCACCTTCACCTTGACCTTCACCTTCACCTTCAACTTCAACTTCAACTTCAACTTCATCTTCAACATCATCTTCAACTTCAACTTCATCTTCAACATCATCTTCAACTTCAACTTCATCTTCAACATCATCTTCATCTTCAACTTTATCTTCAACATCATCTTCATCTTCAACTTGAACTTGAACTTGAACTTGGACTTCGACTTCGACTTGGACTTTGACTTCGACTTCGACTTCGACTTCTTCGGCTTCGACTTTGACTTCGACGTCGACTTCTTCGATTTCGACTTCTTCGACTTCGACTTCTTCGACTTCGACTTCTTCGACTTCGACTTCTTCGACTTCGACTTTTTCGACTTCGACTTCTTCGACTTCGACTTCTTCGACTTCGACTTCTTCGACTTCGACTTCTTCGACTTCGACTTCTTCGACTTCGACTTCTTCGACTTCGACTTCTTCGACTTCGACTTCTTCGACTTCGACTTCTTCGACTTCGACTTCTTCGACTACGACTTCTTCGACTTCGACATCTTCGGCTTCAACTTCTTCGACTTCGACTTCGACTTCGATGTCATCTTCGACTTCGCCGTCATCTTCGACTTCGACGTCATCTTCGACTTTGACGTCATCTTTGACTTCGACTTCGACGTCATCTTCGACTTCGATGTCATCTTCGACTTCGACGTCATCTTCGACTTCGACGTCATCTTCGAGTTCGACTTCGACGTCATCTTTGACGTCATCTTCAACTTCGACTTTGACTTTTACTTTGACTCTGACTTAAATTTCAACTTCAACTTCAACTCCAACTTCAACTTCAACTCTGAATTCGACTTCAACTTCAACTTCAACTTCAACTTCAACTTCAACTTCAACTTCAACTTCAACTTCAATTTTGAGTTCAACTTTAGCTTCGACTTCTTCGACTTCGACTTCTTCGACTTCGACTTCTTCGACTTCGACTACTTCGACTTCGACTTCTTCGACTTCGACTTCTTCGACTTCGACTTCTTCGACTTCGACTTCTTCGACTTCGACGTCATCTCCGACTTTGACGTCATCTTTGACTTCGATGTCATCTTCGACTTCGACTTCGACTTCGACTTCGACTTCAACTTCAAACTCAACTTCGACTTCAAACTCAACTTCGACTTCAAACTCAACTTCGACTTCAACTTCAAACTCTACTTCAACTTCAACTACAAACTCAACTTCAACTTCAATTCCAACTTCAAACTGAACTTCAATTCTTACTTCTGCAACTTCAACTTCAACTTCAATTTCAATTTCAACTTCAACTTCAACTTCAACTTCAACTTCAATTTCAACTTCAACTTCAACTTCAATTTCAATTTCAACTTCAACTTCAACTTCAACTTCAACTTCAACTTCAACTTCAACTTCAACTTCAACTTTAACTTCAACTTCAACTTCAACTTCAACTTCAACTTCAACTTCGACTTCTTCGACTTCTTCGACTTCGACTTCTTCGACTTCGACTATTTCGACTTCGACTTCTTCGACTTCGACTTCTTCGGCTTCAACTTCTTCGACTTCGACTTCGAATTCGACGTCATCTTCGACATCGACTTCGACTTCGAATTCGACGTCATCTTTGACATCGCCGTCATCTTCGACTTCGACGTCATCTTCGACTTCGACGTCATCTTCGACTTCGACGTCATCTTCGACTTCGACGTCATCTTCGACTTCGACGTCATCTTCGACTTCGACGTCATCTTCGACTTCGACGTCATCTTCGACTTCGACTTCGATGTCATCTTCGACGTCATCTTCGACTTCGACTTCGACGTGATCTTCGACTTCGACTTCAACTTCAACTTCAACTTCAACTTCAACTTCAATTTTGTGTTCATCTTCAACTTCGACTTTGACTTTGACTTTGACTCTGACTTAAATTTCAACTTCAACTTCAACTCCAACTTCAACTTCAACTCTGAATTCGACTTCAACTTCAAATTCAACTTCAAATTCAACTTCAATTTTTTCTTCAACTTCAACTTTAGCCTCAACTTCCATTTCAACTTCAACTTTGAATTTGACTTCAACTTCAATTTCAACTTCAACTTCATCTTCAACTTCAACTTCAACTTCAACTTTAATTTCAACTTCAACTTCAACTTCAATTTCAACTTCAACTTCATCGTCAACTTCTACTGCAATTTCAACTTCAACTTCAACTTCAACTTCAATTATGTGTTCAACTTCAACTTCAATTTTGTGTTCATCTTCAACTTCGACTTTGACTTTGACTTTGACTCTGACTTAAATTTCAACTTCAACTTCAACTCCAACTTCAACTTCAATTCTGAATTCGACTTCAACTTCAAATTCAACTTCAAATTCAACTTCAATTTTTTCTTCAACTTCAACTTTAGCCTCAACTTCAACTTTGAATTTGACTTCAACTTCAATTTCAACTTCAACTTCATCTTCAACTTCAACTTCAACTTCAACTTCAATTTCAACTTCAACTTCAACTTCACCTTTAACTTCAACTTCAACTTCAACTTCAAACTCAACTTCAACTTTAACTTCTGCAACTTCAATTTCAACTTCAACTTCACCTTCAACTTCAACTTCAACTTCAACTTCAACTTCAAATTCAACTTCAACTTTAACTTCAAATTCGAACTCAACTTCAACTTTAACTTCAACTTCAACTTTAACTTCAACATTAATTTCAACTTCAACTTCAACTTCAATTTCAACTTTAACTTCAAATTCGAACTCAACTTCAACTTTAACTTCAACTTCAACTTTAACTTCAACTTTAATTTCAACTTCAACTTCAACTTCAATTTCAACTTCAACTTCATCGTCAACTTCAACTGCAATTTCAACTTCAACTTCAACTTCAACTTCAACTCCAATTTCAACTTCAACTTCAACTTCAATTTCAACTTCAACTTCATCGTCAACTTCAACTGCAATTTCAACTTCAACTTCAACTTCAACTTCAACTCCAATTTCAACTTCAACATTAACTTCAACTTCAAACTCAACTTCAACATTAACTTCAACTGCAACTTCATCTTCAACTTGAACTTGAACTTGAACTTGGACTTCGACTTCGACTTCGACTTTGACTTCGACTTCGACTTCGACTTCTTCCGCTTCCACTTCTTCGGCTTCGACTTTGACTTCGACGTCGACTTCTTCGACTTCGACTTCTTCGACTTCGACTTCTTCGACTTCTTCGACTTCGACTTCTTCGACTTCTTCGACTTCTTCGACTTCGACTTCTTCGACTTCGACTTCTTCGACTTCGACTTCTTCGACTTCGACTTCTTCGACTTCGACTTCTTCGACTTCGACTTCTTCGAAATAGACTTCTTCGACTTCGACTTCTTCGACTTCGACTTCTTCGACTTCGACTTCTTCGACTACGACTTCTTCGACTTCGACATCTTCGGCTTCAACTTCTTCGACTTAGACTTCGACTTCGATGTCATCTTCGACTTCGCCGTCATCTTCGACTTCGACGTCATCTTCGACTTTGACGTCATCTTCGACTTTGACGTCATCTTCGACTTCGACTTCGACGTCATCTTCGACTTCGATGTCATCTTCGACTTCGACGTCATCTTCGACTTCGACGTCATCTTCGAGTTCGACTTCGACGTCATCTTTGATGTCATCTTCAACTTCGACTTTGACTTTGACTGTGACTTAAATTTCAACTTCAACTTCAACTCCAATTTCAACTTCAACTCTGAATTCGACTTCAACTTCAAATTCAACTTCAAATTCAACTTCAAATTCAACTTCAAATTCAACTTCAAATTCAACTTCAACTTCAATTTCAACTTCAAATTCAATTTCAACTTTAACTTCAATTTTAACTTCAACTTCAACTTCAACTTCAACTTCAACTCCAATTTTAAATTCAACTTCAACTTCAACTTCAACTTCAATTTTGTGTTCATCTTCAACTTCGACTTTGAATTTGATTTTGACTCTGACTTAAATTTCAACTTCAACTTCAACTCCAATTTCAACTTCAACTCTGATTTCGACTTCAACTTCCAATTCAACTTCCAATTCAACATCCAATTCAACATCAAATTCAACTTCAAATTCAACTTCAACTTTAACTTCAACTTCGATTCTGACTTCAACTTCAACTTCAACTTCAACTTCAACTTCAACTTCAACTTCAAATTCAACTTCAAATTCAACTTCAAATTAAACTTCAAATTCAACTTCAAATTCAACTTCAAATTCAACTTCAAATTCAACTTCAAATTCAACTTCAAATTCAACTTCAAATTCAACTTCAATTTTTTCTTCAACTTCAACTTTAGCCTCAACTTCCATTTCAACTTCAACTTTGAATTTGTCTTCAACTTCAATTTCAAATTTAACTTCATCTTCAACTTCAACTTCAACTTCAATTTCAACTTCAACTTCAACTTCACCTTTAGCTTCAACTTCAACTTCAACTTCAACTTCAACTTCAACTTCAACTTCAACTTCAATTTTCTCTTCAACTTCAACTTCAACTTCAATTTTTTCTTCAACCTCAACTTCAACTTCAGCTTCAATTTTGTCTTCAACTTAAACCTGAACTTTAAATTCTCCTTCAACTTGAACTTCAACTTGAACTTCAACTTCAACTTTAACTTCAACTCCAATTTCAACTTCAACTTCAACTTTAACTTCAACTTCAACTTCAACTTCAACTTCAACTTCAACTTCAACTTCAATTTTGAGTTCAACTTTAGCTTCGACTTGTTCGACTTCTTCGACTTCGACTACTTCGACTTCGACTTCTTCGACTTCGACTTCTTCGACTTCGACTTCTTCGACTTCGACTTCTTCGAATTCGACTTCTTCGACTTCGACTTCTTCGACTTCGACTTCTTCGACTTCGACTTCTTCGACTTCGACTTCTTCGACTTCGACTTCTTCGACTTCGACTTCTACGACTTCGACTTCTTCGACTTCTTCGACTTCTTCGACTTCTTCGACTTCTTCGACTTCTTCGACTTCTTCGACTTCTTCGACTTCTTCGACTTCTTCGACTTCTTCGACTTCTTCGACTTCTTCGACTTCTTCGACTTCTTCGACTTTGACTTCTTCGACTTCGACTTCTTCGACTTCGAATTCTTCGACTTCGACTTCTTCGACTTCGACTTCTTCGACTTCGACTTCTTCGACTTCGACGTCATCTTCGACTTCGACGTCATCTGCGACTTCGACGTCATCTTCGACTTCGACATCATCTTCGACTTCGACGTCATCTTTGACTTCGATGTCATCTTCGACTTCGACTTCGACTTCAACTTCAAACTCAACTTCGACTTCAAACTCAACTTCGACTTCAACTTCAAACTCTACTTCAACTTCAACTACAAACTCAACTTCAACTTCAATTCCAACTTCAAACTGAACTTCAATTCCAACTTCTGCAACTTCAAATTCAACTTCAATTTCAATTTCAACTTCAACTTCAACTTCAACTTCAACTTCAATTTCAACTTCAACTTCAACTTCAATTTCAATTTCAACTTCAACTTCAACTTCAACTTCAACTTCAACTTCAACTTTAACTTCAACTGCAACTTCAACTTCAACTGCAACTTCAATTTCAACTTCATTTTCAACTTCAACTTCAATTTCAACTTCAACTTCAACTTTATTTTCAACTTCAACTTCAATTTCAACTTCAACTTTAGCCTCAACTTCCATTTCAACTTCAACTTTGAATTTGACTTCAACTTCAATTTCAACTTCAACTTCATCTTCAACTTCAACTTCAACTTCAATTTCAACTTCAACTTCAACTTCAATTTTCTCTTCAACTTCAACTTCAACTTCAATTTTTTCTTCAACCTCAACTTCAACTTCAGCTTCAATTTTGTCTTCAACTTAAACCTGAACTTTAAATTCTCCTTCAACTTGAACTTCAACTTGAACTTCAACTTCAACTTTAACTTCAACTCCAATTTCAACTTCAACTTCAACTTTAACTTCAACTTCAACTTCAACTTCAACTTCAACTTCAACTTCAACTTCAATTTTGAGTTCAACTTTAGCTTCGACTTGTTCGACTTCTTCGACTTCGACTACTTCGACTTCGACTTCTTCGACTTCGACTTCTTCGACTTCGACTTCTTCGACTTCGACTTCTTCGAATTCGACTTCTTCGACTTCGACTTCTTCGACTTCGACTTCTTCGACTTCGACTTCTTCGACTTCGACTTCTTCGACTTCGACTTCTTCGACTTCGACTTCTACGACTTCGACTTCTTCGACTTCTTCGACTTCTTCGACTTCTTCGACTTCTTCGACTTCTTCGACTTCTTCGACTTCTTCGACTTCTTCGACTTCTTCGACTTCTTCGACTTCTTCGACTTTGACTTCTTCGACTTCGACTTCTTCGACTTCGAATTCTTCGACTTCGACTTCTTCGACTTCGACTTCTTCGACTTCGACTTCTTCGACTTCGACGTCATCTTCGACTTCGACGTCATCTTAGACTTCGACGTCATCTTCGACTTCGACATCATCTTCGACTTTGACGTCATCTTTGACTTCGATGTCATCTTCGACTTCGACTTCGACTTCAACTTCAAACTCAACTTCGACTTCAAACTCAACTTCGACTTCAAACTCAACTTCGACTTCAACTTCAAACTCTACTTCAACTTCAACTACAAACTCAACTTCAACTTCAATTCCAACTTCAAACTGAACTTCAATTCCAACTTCTGCAACTTCAAATTCAACTTCAATTTCAATTTCAACTTCAACTTCAACTTCAACTTCAACTTCAATTTCAACTTCAACTTCAACTTCAATTTCAATTTCAACTTCAACTTCAACTTCAACTTCAACTTCAACTTCAACTTTAACTTCAACTGCAACTTCAACTTCAACTGCAACTTCAATTTCAACTTCATTTTCAACTTCAACTTCAATTTCAACTTCAACTTCAACTTTATTTTCAACTTCAACTTCAATTTCAACTTCAACTTTAGCCTCAACTTCCATTTCAACTTCAACTTTGAATTTGACTTCAACTTCAATTTCAACTTCAACTTCATCTTCAACTTCAACTTCAACTTCAATTTCAACTTCAACTTCAACTTCACCTTTAACTTCAACTTCAACTTCAACTTCAAACTCAACTTCAATTTTAACTTCTGCAACTTCAATTTCAACTTCAACTTCACCTTCAACTTCAACTTCAACTTCAACTTCAACTTCAAATTCAACTTCAACTTTAACTCAAATTCGAACTCAACTTCAACTTTAACTTCAACTTCAACTTTAACTTCAACTTTAATTTCAACTTCAACTTCAACTTCAATTTCAACTTTAACTTCAAATTCGAACTCAACTTCAACTTTAACTTCAACTTCAACTTTAACTTCAACTTTAATTTCAACTTCAACTTCAACTTCAATTTCAACTTCAACTTCATCGTCAACTTCAACTGCAATTTCACATTCAACTTCAACTTCAACTTCAACTTCATCTTCAACATCATCTTCAACTTCAACTTCATCTTCAACATCATCTTCAACTTCAACTTCATCTTCAACATCATCTTCATCTTCAACTTTATCTTCAATATCATCTTCATCTTCAACTTGAACTTGAACTTGAACTTGGACTTCGACTTCGACTTGGACTTTGACTTCGACTTCGACTTCGACTTCTTCCGCTTCGACTTCTTCGGCTTCGACTTCTTCGACTTCGACTTCTTCGACTTCGACTTCTTCGACTTCGACTTCTTCGACTACGACTTCTTCGACTTCAACATTTTCGGCTTCAACTTCTTCGACTTCGATGTCACCTTCGACTTCGCCGTCATCTTCGACTTCGACGTCATCTTCGACTTTGACGTCATCTTCGACTTCGACTTCGACGTCATCTTCGACTTCGACTTCGACGTCATCTTCGACTTCGATGTCATCTTCGACTTCGACGTCATCTTAGACTTCGACGTCATCTTCGAGTTCGACTTCGACGTCATCTTTGACGTCATCTTCAACTTCGACATTGACTTTGACTTTGACTCTGACTTAAATTTCAACTTCAACTTCAACTCCAACTTCAACTACAACTCTGAATTCGACTTCAACTTCAAATTCAACTTCAAATTCAACTTCAAATTCAACTTCAAATTCAACTTCATCTTCAATTTCAACTTCAAATTCAATTTCAACTTTAACTTCAATTTCAACTTCAACTTCAACTTCAACTTCAACTTCAACTTCAACTCTGATTTCGACTTCAACTTCAAATTCAACTTCCAATTCAACATCAAATTCAACTTCAAATTCAACTTCAACTTTAACTTCAACTTCGATTCTGACTTCAACTTCGACTCCATCTCAACTTCAACTTCAACTTCAATTTCAACTTGAACTTCAACTTTGAATTCGACTTCATCTTCAATTTCAACTTCAAATTCAACTTCAAATTCAACTTCAAATTCAACTTCAAATTCAACTTCAAATTCAACTTCAAATTCAACTTCAAATTCAACTTCAAATTCAACTTCAATTTTTTCTTCAACTTCAACTTTAGCCTCAACTTCCATTTCAACTTCAACTTTGAATTTGTCTTCAACTTCAATTTCAAATTCAACTTCATCTTCAACTTCAACTTCAACTTCAATTTCAACTTCAACTTCAACTTCACCTTTAGCTTCAACTTCAACTTCAACTTCAACTTCAACTTCATCTTCAACTTCAAATTCAACTTCAACTTCAACTTCAACATCAACTTCAACTTCAACTTCAACTTCAACTTCAACTCTGATTTCGACTTCAACTTCAAATTCAACTTCCAATTCAACATCAAATTCAACTTCAAATTCAACTTCAACTTTAACTTCAACTTCGATTCTGACTTCAACTTCGACTCCATCTCAACTTCAACTTCAACTTCAATTTCAACTTGAACTTCAACTTTGAATTCGACTTCATCTTCAATTTCAACTTCAAATTCAACTTCAAATTCAACTTCAAATTCAACTTCAAATTCAACTTCAAATTCAACTTCAAATTCAACTTCAAATTCAACTTCAATTTTTTCTTCAACTTCAACTTTAGCCTCAACTTCCATTTCAACTTCAACTTTGAATTTGTCTTCAACTTCAATTTCAAATTCAACTTCATCTTCAACTTCAACTTCAACTTCAATTTCAACTTCAACTTCAACTTCACCTTTAGCTTCAACTTCAACTTCAACTTCAACTTCATCTTCAACTTCAAATTCAACTTCAACTTCAACTTCAACATCAACTTCAACTTCAACTTCAACTTCAACTTCAATTTTCTCTTCAACTTCAACTTCAATTTCAATTTTACCTTCAACCTCAACTTCAACTTCAGCTTCAATTTTGTCTTCAACTTAAACCTCAACTTTAAATTCTCCTTCAACTTGAACTTCAACTTTAACTTCAACTTCAACTTTAACTTCAACTCCAATTTCAACTTCAACTTCAACTTCAATTTCAACTTCAACTTCATCGTCAACTTCAACTTCAACTTCAATTTTAACTTCAACTTCAACTTCAACTTCAATTTCAACTTCAACTTCAACTTTAACTTCAAACTCAACTTCAACTTTAACTTCAACTTCAACTTCAACTTCAACTTCAACTTCAACTTCAACTTCAACTTCAACTTCAACTTCAACTTCAACTTCAATTTTGAGTTCAACTTTAGCTTCGACTTCTTCGACTTCGACTTCTTCGACTTCGACTACTTCGACTTCGACTTCTTCGACTTCGACGTCATCTCCGACTTTAACGTCATCTTCGACTTCGACGTCATCTTCGACTTTGACGTCATCTTTGACTTCGATGTCATCTTCGACTTCGACTTCGACTTCGACTTCGACTTCAACTTCAAACTCATCTTCGACTTCAAACTCAACTTCAACTTCAAACTCAACTTCGACTTCAACTTCAAACTCTACTTCAACTTCAACTACAAACTCAACTTCAACTTCAATTCCAACTTCAAACTGAACTTCAATTCCAACTTCTGCAACTTCAACTTCAACTTCAATTTCAATTTCAACTTCAACTTCAACTTCAACTTCAATTTCAACTTCAATTTCAACTTCAATTTCAATTTCAACTTCAACTTCAACTTCAACTTCAACTTCAACTTCAACTTCAACTTCAACTTCAACTTTAACTTCAACTTCAACTTCAACTTCAACTTCAACTTCAACTTCGACTTCTTCGACTTCTTCGACTTCTTCGACTTCTTCGACTTCTTCGACTTCGACTTCTTCGACTTCGACTATTTCGACTTCGACTTCTTCGACTTCGACTTCTTCGGCTTCGACTTCTTCGACTTCGACTTCGAATTCGACGTCATCTTCGACATCGCCGTCATCTTCGACTTCGACGTCATCTTCGACTTCGACGTCATCTTCGACTTCGACGTCATCTTCGACTTCGACGTCATCTTCGACTTCGACGTCATCTTCGACTTCGACGTCATCTTCGACTTCGACTTCGAAGTCATCTTCGACGTCATCTTCGACTTCGACTTCGACGTGATCTTCGACTTCGACTTCAACTTCAACTTCAACTTCAACTTCAACTTCAACTTCAACTTCAACTTTAACTTTAACTTTAACTTTAACATTAACTTCAACTGCAATTTTAACTTCAACTGCAACTTCAACTTCAACTGCAACTTCAACTTCAACTTCATTTTCAACTTCAACTTCAATTTCAACTTAAACTTTAACTTCAACTTCAATTTCAATTTCAACTTTGAATTCAAATTCATCTTCAATTTCAACTTCAACTTCAACTTCAATTTCAACTTCAACTTCAACTTCAACTTCAATTCCAACTTCAAACTCAACTTCAACTTTAACTTCTGCAACTTCAACTTCAACTTCAATTTCAACTTCAACTTCAACTTCAACTTCATCTTCAACTTCAACTTCAACTTCAATTTCAACTTCAACTTCAACTTCACCATCAACTTCAAATTCAACTTCAACTTTGTGGCAACCTGGTCTGCTCAATTTTTAAATTTGATTGAGCAGACGAATTTCCCTATGGTGGTCTGCCTGACAGCTACCGTAGGCTGTTGGGACGGACGCCATTTTTGTGCCAGCAGACCTCTCACAATGAAGTCTATGGGTGAGATTTCAGAAGTGACCTCTGTCCCCTCCAGGTGGAGTTGCCTGGAGGTTTCCTGTGGCCTAGTCAACCACAGGATCTGGGCAGTTGGTTGTAGGATTGGAAGGAGACAAGACCTGTGGATGGAGGTCAAGAAGACCTCCATTGTTCCAGCTGTTCTCTGACTTCATCTTTTGTGCCTTTGGCCTGTGGGCCTTTGTATATATTTATGGGGGCTTGGCTGGATAAGGTATCCAGCCAAGTTGTGTGAATATTATCACTGCCATCGTTTTATTGCATCATACATCGTAAGTGTAGAATTAAACACTTTATTCTTCTTACTTTGTGTGTCTGTGTCGTTTCTTTGGGGAAGTACCGCGGAGGGTGGGTTTTCCGGTTGGGGAGCAACACCACCATCTTTCCGACTTGTTTCGGCCGGTCTTCGTGTCGTCTCGCGATAGAACCGGTGTTCTACCGCGATATTGTCGGCGTGGCGGCGTGGTTTTTCGTCGTGTCCGTCGTGGGTGGCTCCAGGAGCCGGCACAACTCAAGGAGCACCGTGCGGGAGACTGCTACGGGTACGGTCCCGTCCCCGTGAGGAGCCGGTTGAGCTGTAAGTCTTACGCCGTTTTTGGGGTGAACTTACTGGGGTATTGTGACGGTCCGGCGGGACGTTACAATTGGTGGAGGCGCCGGGTACCTGTACCCCGCCTCTCGCACGGTGATTTACCGTGAGTTCGACCGTTAAGTCGGTCGAATCACCGTGCGGTGAGAGTACGTCACTGGGCGCGGATTTTGGTCCGTGGGACAGCGGCGGAAACCACCGTTTCACCGTTAATTTACCGTTGTTTACCATGGGGGACGGACTCTGGTCCGTTGTACCGTGGTTAACGGTAAATTTACCGTCGGTTACCGTATTGGTACCGTCGAATTACCGTGGGGCACGGACTACGGTCCGTGGTACCATGGTTTTCGGTGGTGTACGGTATTTTACCGCAAGTACACCATGGTGTACGGACTTTTGTCCGTTGATCCGCGGTAGAAAGTGGTAAAAGGGGCGTTTACCGTGAAGTACACCGTGGGAAACGGACTTTTGTCCGTTATACCGCGGTAGAAACCGGTAAGGTTAAACTCTGACCGTTCCTTACCGTGGGACACGGACTTGTGTCTGTGATACCGCGGTTTCGCACGGTTCCATTCGTTCGTTACGGTATTCGACGAACTTTTGTCCGTGAGATTACCGTTTTCGATGGTGGAAACCAGAGATCTGGTGGCTTTGTCCAGATTTTACCGTTCGTTTACGGTGAAAAATGGAGTCAGCCCCAAAAGTACCGACAGGAGGTCGGGAACTTGGAGCAGATGCGGGGTTGGAGTTACGCGGCCGCGTAGTCGACCGTCCCCTTCGGGGGCAGAAGGCGGGGACCCTCTGGAAACGGAGGGGCCCAGCGGTAGCGTAGGCGGGGATCTCCCGGAGGAATGGGTCACTGTGCGGAAACGCCGCCGTGCCATCCGTCCGGGAGAATACCCGTTAGAAGACAGTGGGTCCGACGGTGATCTCACCGGGGAGGACGAGCAGCCACGGCCGATTGTCCAAGTTTCCACCGTCGCCCGTCCGGTTAGACGTGGCGATCAGCCCCGTAGGGACATGGTGGAAATCCCGGACGAGACTGCACGTGAGGGCCGGGCCTTTTTGGCCGGGCTATCCGAGCAGCAACTCGTTGAGATTGCTTACGGGATAGATGTCCTTCGGTTGGAAGGACGACTGTCCCGGTCATCGGTTGAGCCGAGGGTGGCACCTCGGTTTTCACTGTCGCCCGTGCGGGAAGGCGCACGGGGAGAGGAACCACCGGTACTTCCCCGGTTGGTACCTTTGCGGGTAGCACCCAGGCCGTCTCTTCGGGGACTTGGCCGGGGAGCTCCTGCTGTACCCGGACAGCAGCCGATTGTTCAGATGATGATTCCCTCGGCAGCTGAGTCCGTGTCTGACGTTTCGGGGAACCGGAGCAGGCAGCCTCGCAGGGTTAGCGCCGCTGCTTGGACGCCCGCTCCAGCGGTTCCAGCGGAGGTTCAATCGTTTGGGTTCTTTAACCCGGTCCACTCTTTTGCTCGTTACGACGGCAGAGAGGACTTGACGCCTTTTCTCCGCAAGTTCGAAGCGAAAGCCCGAGCTCAGCGCTGGACGGACGAGTCCCGATGCAGTTTCTTTACGTTTCTGCTGGACGGTCCGGCGGAAGAGTACTACGCCACGTTGGTGGAAACTCTTCCGGACCTGACCTGGCCGGAGCTGAAGGATGCTATGCGTAGCCGCTTCAGCACCAGCAATCAGGCTCGCCTCTGTTTCGGTGAATTTGAGTCCATGAAACAGGGGGCTACCGAGTCTGTACAGGCATTCTACTGGCGGTTCTTGGAACTGTCCGACCGAGTGTCTCCGGGCGAAGACGAGAGCTGTCGGCTCATTCGCTTCAAACGGAAACTCCAGACGGCCATCACTGATCAGTTGAGGCATATGCCCGAAAGGCACGGCTGGTAGAAGCCGATTTGCTTCTAGTAGGTAAATTACCTACCCGTACAAGAGGGGTTCCCCAGGACCGGGCTAACGCTACGTCCTCCGGAACCACGGCTAGCTCTGGGAGCTCTGCCAAGGCTTCATCTTCGAGCCAAACGGGTGCGAAGGCTGCTGCACCGTCCAAGTCGGACAAAGCAGGAGCCAAGACCGGAGGCAAGAAGAAGAAGCAGGCAGGCTCTGGCGGAGGTCAGCCGGCGGCAACGCCTCGTGGTACGGACCGTACGGGAGATTCACTCCAGCGACTAGGTCCTTGTTTCGGGTGTAACCAGATGGGTCACCTGAGGAAGGATTGTCCAAAGGCTGCGGCCAAAGGACAAGTTGCCAGAGTGGTGCCTGACGAAAGTCAGAGCCTCCAGCCAACCGCTGGCGTTGCGCCAGTGTGGCTGGAGGGTTGTAAGTACCTGGCCACCGTTCATGATGGCCAGTTCTACTATCGACTCGTGGAGGACGAGGAGAGATCCTCGTTAAACCGCCGCCGGTCGCCACCGAACTGAGTGGTGTGCGACCGGTAAAGCTTCAAAGCTCAGGTGCCTGTCACGGCCTGAGCTCTGAACGAGGGACGTACCTCCGGGCGATCTCCAAATATGTGGATGTCCTGCGGAAGGCAGGGGTGCCTCTGGCGAGGTCTGCGGACCCGGAAATTACCCAGTGCGTATTTCCATCGCCATGCTCCACATTGGAGGCCGTGTGCAGCCAGCTGGATCGCTGGTTTGCCCCCTCACCCTACATGCCTAGTGGTGAGGTGCTGGATCGTGCGATCATCGAGCAGGTGGAAGGAGTTGGTGTGCCCATACCTCCCGTGGTGCCTGGAGAGTCTCTGGTTTCTGAGACTGTTCCCCAGTCTTATGCACGTCTGGGATTACCGTCCGGTGTGGACGGTAAGGTGGACGGGAGGCAGAAGATCGATGGTGGGAGCCCGCGGGTTCCCATCCCTGAGCTTCAGAGCCGGGCCTACGATGTAGGTTCACCGAGGGTGTGGGTGTCGATAGGCGATCGTCTGATGGAGATGATCGTAGACACCGGGGCCGACGTGTCGGTCCTAAGCATTACGGCGGCACGAGTGATGGAGTTGCCTATAGAGGAACTGGCGGTTCCTTCATTCCTTCTGGGAATGGGTGGGCACTCCATCGAGGTAGTAGGGGTCACATATGTGGAATTGACCATCCACAAGAAAACCATCAAGGTGCCTCTCCTTTTGGTGAAAGGAGAGGGCGAAGCGTTGTTGGGCATTGATCACGCCTCACGTTTCGGCTTGATGGTTGATATCGTGCACCGGAAGGTTTACTTCCGGGAGGATGTCTGGACTGCACATCCTGACGCCCTCCAAGCTGCATTCACCGATCGAGCGCTTGCAGAACCTAGGGAGGTGGAAGCAATTCCATCGCCGATACCAGGGGCTTTGCCTCAGGGACGGCAACTCCCAGTGGATCCACCTGCACTCGAGCAGGTTGACGGGTGGGTGAACATTGTTTCACCAGAGCTGCCGCCGAGACCAGAACCTCTATCGGGCGCGGAGAAGTGTGTTCTCTGCGACTGAGGGAGAATGTCTGGCTACCAGCCCACGTACGACGTGTCGTATCCGTGACGTTGGTAGAGCATGCCGGCCCTGGCCAGCTGCTTCTCGTAGAGCCGCACCGGAAAGCCTTGGGTGGACGTGGTGTGTTAGCGGTAGCAAGTATCGCTGCAGCTAACCGGCTTGGCACGTACGATATATGGCTTGAGAACGTGGGGAATGCACCCATTGCCCTGGAGACAGGAGAGGGTGTAGCCACGGCTCAAGCTGTGGAGGCTGCCATTGTGGTGGGGCTGGAAGAGCCGTCTAAGTTGAGAGGGGGAGACCCCACTCAGAGGACGGTTCGACCAGGGAAGTCCTCATCTAAGTTGAGAGGGGCGTCCGGAAACGGACGCCAAGTGCTCAATGTGGCGACGGCTCCCACTCTCGAAGAGTGTCTTAAGATTGGTCCCAATCTGAAGCCTGAAGAGGCGA
This sequence comes from Brachycybe producta, assembly GCA_036925085.1. Classification (NCBI taxonomy): domain Eukaryota; kingdom Metazoa; phylum Arthropoda; class Diplopoda; order Playtdesmida; family Andrognathidae; genus Brachycybe; species Brachycybe producta. Next base: position 483,521 of record JAUPFP010000077.1, read on the forward strand.
GACGGCTTCGAGAGTTCCTGCTGGCACGCCGGGATCATTTCGCGTTCAACTTCACAGAGCTGGGTGAAACCTCTCTGGTCGAACATACGATCGATACCGGTGGGCAACCTCCGGTGCGTGAAGGATTGCGTCGAACCGCTCCAGCGGCCAGAGCAGTCGAGAAAGAAGAGGTGGCGAAGATGTTGGATGCAGGGGGTATCCAACATTCGCGTAGTTCCTACGCGAGCCCTATCTTGCTTGTCCGCAAGAAGGATGGTGGCTTTCGTTTTTGCGTGGACTACCGGAAACTGAATGCCCAGACAAAGCTGGATCAGTATCCGTTGCCTCGCATCGATGATGCGCTCGACTCATTGGCCGGTGCGAAGTTCTTCGCTACCTTAGACCTGGCTAGTGGTTACTGGCAGGTTAGGATGGCTGAGCCAGACGTTGAGAAGACAGCATTCATTTGCTCTCAAGGTCTGTTTGAGTTCCGGAAAATGCCTTTCGGACGCCGGCACCACGTGTGAAAAGAAAACACAAAATTCACCGTCAAAGAGGCCACCAAGAGCTGGAAAAAGAGGGCAACGTGGAAAAAGTAAGTCCCTCTAAGGGAATTTCCTTCTCCTGCCTGTTGGCAGTTCTCTTTTCATTGTTAACGGTGTGTTTTACGGTCATTGACAGTATACACACGTGGTGGGTGTGGTTTCGCCGCCATGACTGTTGTCATGGTGGCCAAGCCGCTATCGAAAGCACTTTTCCGGCGGGTTCAGCCCGTTCGAGCGCCGTTTCGCTTGGGAAGGCCCAAGTTCGACGGTGTTTTGACGGTAGAAGCCCGCCAGGGAGTGGTTTTCGCCGTCCGAAGGCGGTGAGACACGGTTTTGACCGTGAATTGCCGACTTTGGACGGTGATAACGGCATCTTGCACGGTAGAAGCCCGTGCAATGCCCTTTCCAACCGTCGGAACTCGGTGAAAGGGTGTTTTCACCGTCCGAAGGAGGTTAATCATGGTTTTTACCGTGGTTTACCGACTTTGGATGGTGGAAACCGCGATTCACACGGTGAAATCCCGTGGAATACCCATTCTACCGGTTCCGAAAGGGGGAAAAGATGTTTTCACCGTACGAAGGCGGTAAAACACGGTTTCGACCGTGAATTACCGACTTTGGACGGTGAAAACGGGAATTCTCACGGTAAAAGGCCGTGGAGTTCACTTTTCCATGGTGAAAACTTGTTTTTAACGGTTTTGTCCCTTTTTCGCAGGCTCACCACGGAGAAGGAGAAAGAGGAAGGCGACGGGAGTGGCCGACGGTCCCCCTGGAGTCGGAATCGGAGGGCTCCCCATCATCAAGCGGACCGGAAATGGCTGACGCCACCGTGGAGTCTGTTGATTCCCCGGTGGCAGAGGCTGTGGAAGGTCCGGGATCTGCCCCGTCGACTCCGACTGGTGTCGGAGCCTTCTGGGGCAGGTACCTGCAGTCTCCCACCAGGGATACGGCTACTACCACCGTTCAGTCGGTGGCGGCGGTAGTTTCCCCGGTTGGTGAGTCAGCAGAAGCGGGTGTTGACGGTGGGAAGGCGGCTACCGGTGTGGTAACCGCTAGTACCCCGGAACCCGGGTCTCCGTCTGTTCGAGACCTCCTAGATTGGTCTAGGGTGGTCGAGGACAGTGAGGACGTCTCCTTGGGAGCGTCCTTAGTCATTGACACGGAGATGGAGGTCGAAACCACCGTTGATTCGGTGGTTGACGCCTCAAGGCAGTGGCGGAGCCATAACGCCTCTTCAGAGGGCTCTTCGGAGTCTGACGGGAGTAGTTCGGCCTCCGAGGGTAAACCGTCTGGGACGGGATCCCCCGGAGTTCTTCCCGCCGATCCAATGTCTTTGGAGGCCGTGGCTGTGTCCTTGGCCGAAGAAGAAGACCGCTTGGATCGGTTGGACGAAGCTAGACGGGACATGGTCCAGGAAGGTGGCTTCCTGGTCGGGGACCGTCGGTGCTTCGTCGGGGAGTTTCCAACCATGCAGGTGAGGAAGGACGGCGCAAAGGTGCGCAAGAAAAAGTCCGGAGCCGCACGGATCACTGCCAGAGCCAAGGCTCTCGCAGAGAGAGAGGCGATGCTCAAAGCCAAGGAGGAGGCGTTGAAAAAGTTCACGCCTGCTGTGGGGCTTCGAGCGGAGACTCTCGCCCGCCCTGAAGGTTGTTCAGGGGCTGCTTGGCCAGAGAAGCCGGCTGCTGGATCGGGTCCGCCCGAGGCAGTAGCTGGCTCCTCCGGATGGCGGTCGGACAACCCGAAGAGGGACCGGCGAGCGGAGAAGAAGGCTACCCAGCCTCCAGTGGTGGCAAGGGACAAAAGAGGTCCCGCCCTCACACCCCACCAGTGGCTGAACGCTCTAGAGGCAAGAAGGCCAGGTCCTCCGGTCGAGGAAAGGCCTCCGAACCTCGGAAGCCCGAGAGCTTAGAGGATAAGCTCAAACGGCTTCAAGCTCAAGCAGCGAGCCTGCACCGACAGATCGCTCGTGCGGTCGGTGCAGGTGAGCGGCAGGAGTTTGAGCGCTGGGCTGCGGAGTTCCCTCCCCTGCATGGAATGCCCGCCCGGACTCCGCTCAAAACAGGGGAACCTCCTGTCGGTCGTGGTGTCCCGCCGATTGCGAGTGCCACGACCAGTGCTGGCCAGAAGCGAATCGCCGAGAGGGAGGCGATGCAGGCTTCCAGTGCACCAGCCCATGGTGCGGAAGCCAAAGCGACTGGTGGCAAGAGTCAGCCGACTCTCACCGAAGGAGAAGTCTCTCCTTCGGGATGGTCGAGGAAGATTTGTTTGAGGACAGTCCTCCTCGACTGTCACTTCGGCTAAGGGCACTTCTGCGAAGAAGAGTACGGCTCCGGCCGGAAAACCTTCGAAGAAGGAGTCCGAGAAGGCGAAGGGGGCTAACCACCCGCCTAAGCCTGATCGGCCCAGTAAGTCGTCGGGGTCAGTTAGGTCTGACCCGACGCATGGTCAACCTTCCTCTCACGGGAAGAAAAAGAAAAAGAAGTACCATAAAAGGTCCAAACGTGAGAGGAAGGGAAGTCCGACACCCTCCAGTAGTAGGCGCCAGGGAGCCAAAACTGGAGGCGTCGTGGCGGAAAAGGAGGCGTCCCGGCGTGCTAAGGCAAGCACGCCGGCCGGGAGTCAACCGGTCCATACCCGTCCCGTTGAGGCGGCGCGGATGGATGGTAGGTCGATGCGCGACGTTTTGGTCGGCACGCCTCCATCCTCCCCGAAGGTGGATGCGGTCTCGAGCCTGCGGGTTCGAGCAGTGGGAACCCTGCACCGTGTGACTTTGCCCTCACCTAAGGGCGTAGGAACCTCGGTTGCAGGAGTCAGGGTTCCCACAAGACGTGACCCCGTGACCCCCAGTGGGGGTACACCCTTCTCTCCGGTCCATGGCGGCAGGGTATTCGATACCCTAGGACCTGAAACGTCAACCTCCCCTAGGCCTGAGGCTGAAGGGCGGCGTATTGGCGCATTGCCCCCATATTCAGATGCAGAGGTGTATCTGAATAACCGGCTTGGTCTCTGGCAGGACCAGCCGGGAATGGAGGGTTGCCAATACCACGGCTACTACCGTCTGGATGAGCCACTTCCAGAGCCGTGGGTAGCAAGGCTACCACCGTACAACATGCGCCATGTGGTGGCGTTTGGTTGTGGAGGTTTTCCGGTGATCATGGTCATGAACCCGGTCCAGCAAACGTTTGCTATTTTGGATGTGGTGGGGCTAGATGCCGGGATAGTTCGTCTAGCCCGGCGTGCAGCCCCATTCATCCAACGTTTGCTGGGATGCGGCCTAGGAGGTATGGCCGGACAGTTTATAACTGAGCCTCTACCAGGGTGCGAGACCGAGCCCGCGGTCGCCCTGGTGGACCTCCTAACAAGTCGGACGCTTCACACGCGTCCGCAACTCCAGGATAATCATTTCGAGGAATTCCGAGCCCTGGAGGAAAGCCGTCTTAGGGGGACGGTCTTCGATACTGGTTTTGGGTGGCGTAACACCCAGATGTGCTTGTGGTGGGCACGTCGGTGGGCTGCGGAGTGAATGGGCTCCACTTTCGCGACACCGCCAGAGAAGCCGTCCGGTCCCTAAGAAGGTCAGGTTCGGGGAGCCAACCTGGCTGGCTTGACTGACCTGTTCCCGAGACGGAACAGGGAAGTTGAGAGGATTGTGGCAACCTGGTCTGCTCAATTTTTAAATTTGATTGAGCAGACGAATTTCCCTATGGTGGTCTGCCTGACAGCTACAGTAGGCTGTTGGGACAGACGCCATTTTGGTGCCAGCAGACCTCTCACCATGAAGTCTATGGGTGAGAGGTCAGAAGTGACCTCTGTCCCCTCCAGGTGGAGTTGCCTGGAGGTTTCCTGTGGCCTAGTCAACCACAAGATCTGGGCAGTTGGTTGTAGGATTGGAAGGAGACAAGACCTGTGGATGGAGGTCAAGAAGACCTCCATTGTTCCAGCTGTTCTCTGACTTCATCTTTTGTGCCTTTGGCCTGTGGGCCTTTGTATATATTTATGGGGGCTTGGCTGGATAAGGTATCTAGCCAAGTTGTGTGAATATTATCACTGCCATCGTTTTATTGCATCATACATCGTAAGTGTAGAATTAAACACTTTATTCTTCTTACTTTGTGTGTCCGTGTCGTTTCTTTGCAGTGGAAGTGATACCCTTATGTTGAATGGTTATGTGTTAATGCTCTCTTCATTGCTTTCTACAAGTGGCAAGATGGCTGCCACTCCAATTTTGTGGACGGAGGTGAATGACCTCTCCTCCTTGCAACAATAGCCAGGAGACTCATCTTTTATTCATCTATTGTGCATCTCTTTGTTGGCTCTCTGCTGGTACAATTATCAGCAGATATTGCCTTTAATAGTGAGTGTTTTGATTATTTATTCTGGTTGAATAAATTATATTGTTTATTTTCACTATCTACCACTGTGTCCGTATTTCTTTATTTATAATACTGGGGAAGTTACCGCGGGGAGGGTGGGGGTTGTCGGCAGGGGTTGCCGCCCACCACCGTCCTGTTTCCGGCATGTTTGTTTTCGTGTCGGCCGGTGCTTCGCGCGCGATTTGTCCACGGTAAGATCCATCGGGGATTTACCGTTGATTCCTCGTCCTGTTCGGCGGCCATTCGTCCGTCGACTTGCGGCGTGGAGGATCCTCCGATCGCGCTACCCGTGGCACGGACGGGTGCAAGAGGAGGGCTGGCCAGCGCTTCGACCCGTCCCAAGGAGGGTCAACGGCGGTAAGTAAGCGAAATTTACCGTAGGCCATTGTAGCGACCAAGCCGGGTCGTTACAATTGGTGGAGGCGCCGGGTAGCGCTACCACCAGCCTCTCTTGTGCGGTCGGTAAGACCGGAGTCGTGTGGTGCCAGTAGGGCGTGGACATTTGTCCACGGAACTACGGCCGATCGCAGCTTAGGGCGTAGTAGTCCGGTGAAGGACCGTGGGACACGGACGGTTGTCCGTGATACCGTGGTGGTCACCGGGGAAAGCCCTAGGTTATCCGTAAGTAGGACGGTGGGCGCGGTGGTTGACCGTGCAGGACCGTCCGAACGCAGGATAATGGTCATTTTCACCGTCAGTATACCGGTAGCACGGTGATTTACCGTTCAGAACCAGTAGAACCCGGTGAAAAGGAGAACTTTACCGTAGCTTGTCCGGTAGACAGGTAGTACACCGTAGGGCACGGACTTTTGTCCGTGGAACTACGGCGGAAACCCGTCTACGGCCAGGTTTACCGGTGATTTACCGTGGGACACGGACTTTTGTCCGTGATACCGTGGTCAAACCGGGTTACCGTCAAGTTTTACCGTAAGTAGACGGTGGATTATGGACCTTTGTCCATGAATCACCGTTCGAACACGGTAGGAAGACAGTTTCACCGTTGGTGGACGGGGGATTACGTACCGTTGTCCGTGTATCTCCGTTCTAGGACGGTGAAAGGGCATTTTACCGCGAATAGACGGTGAATAACGAACGGTTGTCCGTATATCACCGGTCGAAAACGGTAAGAAGGAACTCCACCGTAAATCTAACCGTGGGACACGGACTTTTGTCCGTGAAACTGCGGTAGTTTACGGTTCTACCGTTAATTGTCGGTGTTTTGCGGACTTTTGTCCGTAAATTCACCATATTTTACGGTAGAGTTTCTTCCGACAAGTGGTGGCCAGTTTTGCCCGTGTTCGCACGGACGAAATCGGCCAAGTCCCTGTTTTCCCGATGTCTGGTCGGGGAAGCAGTTTGTTGGAAGAGTTGGAGTTGCATTCCCGCACCTTCGGCCGTGGTAGGCGGCCGGAGGGGCAGCACCCTGTTGGAGGTGCTGTTGGCGGGAACGTACCCGGTGACTCCACGGAGGAAGGTGTCGTAGAGATTGTCTCTACGGACCCACCTCCGGCGGGAAACTTTGTGACGGTGCGGTCGCACCGTCCTGGCACTGTCTCCGGTGGAGCACCGGCAGACGGTGGTGATGGAGGGTTACCGACCCCAACTGGGACAGGCGTACGGCCTATGGCCGGCCTGTTAACCTCCCCCGCCTCCCGTCCGGTTGGATGTGGAGGTAATCCCTTGCCGGGAGAGGTGGTAGGGACCCCGGAGCCATCCTCGGTGAATACAACGTCATGGTTGGCGTCGATGACCGAGGAGCAGCTCCGTGAGGTTGCCAGGGGGATTGATGAACTGCGCTGGCAGGGTCATCTTTTCCCAGTGGGTCAGAGGCTCCACGGGGAGCACCCTCATTTCACTGCGTCGCCCGTGCACTGGGGAGGTGCACCGGGGGGGTGCACGGGGAGAGGTGATGCCGGCTCTGGCCGGGCGGATGCAGGGCAGGAGCCGGAGCCAGACACCAATGGGAGCAGGGCACCATGGCAGGTAAGTACCGCGCCGTGGACGCCTGCACCGGCTGTCCCGTCAAAGATCCAGGCGTTTGGGTTTTTTAACCCGGTTCACTCGTTCATCCGTTATGATGGACGAGAGGACATTACGCCTTTTCTCCGGCAGTTCGAAGCCAAAGCTAGGGCTCAGCGCTGGACGGATGAGGCGAGGTGCAGTTTCTTTACGTACCTGCTCGATGGTCCGGCTGAGGAACATTACGCCTGTTTGGTGGAGTTCAAGCCGAACCTGACCTGGCCGGAGTTGAGGCAGGACCCGGTTGAGGCTTCACCGCTTTGGAACCAAGAATCAGGCTCAGGCCTGTTTTGACCGTTTCGAGGCCATGAAGCAAGGGCCTGCGGAATCACTCCAGGCGTTCTACCGGCGCTTTGTTGAGCTAGCGGAACGAGTTTCTCCTGGTGAGGATGAGTCTTGTCGACTCCTCCGATATAAGAAGAAACTGCAGCCGGAGATTCTCAGAGCTCTCTGGGGATCCATCCACCTTTTCAGGCTCTGCAGGCATACCTTCTGGGAACCCGAAAGGATGCCTGCAGAGCCTGAAAAGGTGGATGGGTGGGTTGACATTGTGTCACCCACGCTCGCCGAGACCAGTTCTCCAATCAGGAGCGGGGAAGTTTGTTCCCTGCGACTGTTGCAGAACGTATGGTTATCAGCTCATGAGCGGAAGGCAGTTTCCGTGAGCTTGATAGAGCATGCTGGCCCTGGACAGCTGCTTCTCGTTGAGCCCCATCGTAAAGCCTTAGGAGGCCGTGGTCTGTTGGCAGTGGCAGGAATTGCCGAAGCCACAGAGGAAGGCTCTTACGACATTTGGCTTGAGAATGTCGCCGACGTACCCATTGCCCTGGAGACAGGGGAGGGTGTGGCAACCGCTGAAGCTGTGGAGGCAGCCCTAGTGGTGGGACTGGACGTTCCATCTAAGTTGAGAGGGGGAGACCCCACTCATGAAGATTGTCGACCAGGGGGGCTTCCGCCTAAGTTGAGAGGGGCAACCAAGAAAGGTCGCCGGGTCCTCAATGCGGAAGTCAGACCCACTCTCGAAGAGTGCCTTAAATCGGACTTAGTCTGAAGCCTGAGGAGGCGGCACAGCTTCGGGAGTTCCTGCTGGAACGCCGTGATCATTTTGCGTTCGATTATACAGAGCTGGGGGAGACGCCGCTCGTCGAACACACTATTGATACCGGTGGGTTACCTCCGGTGCGTGAAGGTTTGCGAAGAACCACTCCGGCGGCTCGTGCAATCGAGAGAGAAGAGGTGGCGAAGATGTTGGATGCAGGGGTAATCCAACGGGGGGGGGGGTAACCCAACAAGGGGTAGTCCTTACGCGAGCCCTATCTTGGTTGTTCGCAAGAAGGATGGTGGCTTTCGTTTTTGTGTGGACTATCGGCGACTGAATGCGACTGGGGCGAAGTATTTCGCAACCCTAGACCTTGCTAGTGGTTACTGGCAGGTCAGGATGGCGGAGCAAGACATTGAGAAGACAGCATTCATTTGCTCTCAAGGTCTGTTTGAGTTCCGAAAAATGCCTTTCGGACTCTGCAATGCTCCTGCCACTATGCAAAGAGCGTTAGACCTCTTGTTGGCGGGACACAAGTGGGAGAGCTGCTTGGTGTACCTAGACGATGTTATCGTTTTTGGGAGCACCTTTGAGCAGTTTCTCGAACGCTTGAGTACTGTCCTGAGACTGTTACGAGGGGCGTAGCTGAAACTCCAGCCGAAGAAATGTTTCTTCGGTTTTGACAAAGTCAAATATCTCGGTCACATTGTGAGTGCCGAGGGAGTTGCTCCGGACCCGGGACTCTTAAGAGCAGTCGAAGAGTTCGATGTCCCTACAACGGTGACCGCCGTCCGAAGTTTTCTTGGACTGGCCGGCTACTACCGGAGGTTCATCAAGAACTTTGCCAAGATCGCAAGACCACTGCATGATCTGACCAGGAAGGATGCGTCCTTTGACTGGTCGGAACAGTGTGGACTAGCGTTCGAACGGTTAAAGGCATTTTTAATTGAAGCACTGGTGCTCACCATGTACGATCCACGTGGTGAGGTGTTAATTCACACCGATGCTAGTGGGTACGGTCTAGGTGTCGTAGTATACCAGAAGTTACCTGAGGACAAGGCTCCTCGGGTTCTGGCCTACGCTAGCCGTCTCATGAAGGGACCGGAAACAGGGTATAGTGTCACCGAGCAGGAATGCTTGGCGATCATGTTTGCCGTGGGTAAATTTCGACCTTACATCTTTAACCGGGACTTCGTGATCGTAACAGATCACCATGCGCTCTGTCATTTGCAGACTGCCAAAAACCTGCAAGGCAGGTTGGGGCATTGGCAAATGCAGTTGCAGGAGTACCGGTATAAGATTCAGTTCAAGAAGGGGAAACTTCACGAGGATGCTGACTGTTTGAGTCGGTATCCGGTGAATGAAGTTGTTGATCCTTCTTTGCCTGAACACGTCGAAGCCGACATGGGTGAGGTCATTTACTGGATCCGGTCTGAGGTGGATTGGGTAATGGAGCAGGCCAACGACAGTTGTTGCTCCAAGGTGAAGCGTGAGCTCTCCACCGACCCCGACTCGGACTTAAGATTCAAGTTCGTGGTGGCAGACAAACTGTTGTATGCCATCAAATCCATTCAGGATCGTACGAGAACTGTGTTGGTTGTGCCGAGGTCGTGTCAAGCCTTCTGCTTGCGGAAGTCGCACGATAGCTCCGAAGCTGGTCACTTCGGAGTGTACAAGACCTACCAACGGATGCATACTCGTTTCTACTGGTTAGGTATGACGCGTGACACGGTGGAGTATGTTAAGTCATGCTTGGTGTGTCAGAGAGTACGACAGTTCGCAAGAGCTCAAGGATTCTTGCAACCCATAGTTCCTGAGTACCCGGTTCATGCCTGGGGAATGGACTTCGTTGGGGCTTTTCCCACGTCCGTGGGTGGAGTCACATATGTATTGATTATGGTGGATTACTTCACCCGGTACGGCATGGCAAAGGCAGTACGAAAGGCTACGGCCTCTTGTGTTGTCAAGTTTCTGAAAGATGAGATCTTGTCGGTGTATGGTACTCTGACTACTCTCATCTCGGATCGTGGATCCCAGTTCTGTAGCAAGATATTGCGAAAGTTCCGGGAGCGCTATAATATAGCGCAGCACTTCACGACGGCGTACCATCTGCAAGCTAATGGGCTTACGGAGCGTACGAACAAGACCGTAATGGAAACCATCAAGCGTTACCTTGATCCCCTCAAGGACCAACGTGAGTGTTGGGAGGAATTGCGGCCCGCCGTGTTTGCCTACAACACTGCGGTGCAGGAGAGCACGGAAGTGTCTCCGTACCAATTGTTGTTTGGTTGTGAGAATAGGTTGGGGATTGACAATCTCCTTCCTAACGGTCCGGTCCGTGACTTGCCCGACCAGCAAGCCGTGGAGGAGCGTGCTCGTCAAAATTTGGCGGCCGCTCAAGCTAAGCAAAAGAGTCGGTATGACGCCGGCCGGGTGGAGCCACCCCGATACCAGCCTGGTAATAAGGTTTGGATAAGGGATATGGCTGGGAAGCTCGGTCAAGCCAAGAAGTGGAATTTCGCTTACAAGGCTGAACTGGGTACGGTGGTCCGGCAGGTTTCCGACCTAGTCTACGAGATAGAATTTGTAGATGGGTATGGTCGGAAGGTGCGGGACCAGTTTCACGTGGATGACTTGAAGCCGTACGTTCCCACATGTGGGGTTCGTGAGGAAGATGGCCTAGGTGGCTCTGAAACCTCATCGAACTCTGAAGGGTCCAGTGATGCTGAGTCTGGGTCAGCTGGAAGTGAGAGGAGGGATGATGTCACTCCATGACCTTCTGGCCAGCCTAGCTTGGTGGTGGAGTCAACTGACTCTGAGGCAGAGGAAGCACCTCGGCCCCGGTATTACCTCCGTCCGAGGAAACCCAGGGCTTTTGAGGTTCTGCAAGCTTCCTCTGAAGCTCCAATAGGCACCAGGGTTTTGCAGGGACTGTGGAAGTCTCTGTCCTGGTGAGAGAGAGCAGGTCATTCCCTGCTTTGGGATGATGACCTGAATTGGGGAAATAAGGATTGGGAGTGCAGTGACCCCTGGACTGGGCGCCGCCTGTCTGTTACGGACAGATGGTGGTTGTCCAGGGGAAGCTGGGTGGAGAAATCCACAATTCCCAACTGCAAACTCAAAGAGGAGTCTGCAGAAGTCATTTCTCCTAAAGATCTCTCTCCTGAGTCTTTCCATGGAGATTCAGGCCGTGTATCTGCTCCTATTGTGGCAGACGACGGTAGAATCTCTATGGTAACAGCAATGGAGGCAGCTAATGATGTTTTAGCCGCCAAGCCGCCGCTGTTAGCCGCCCCTTCGGTGACGTTAGCGGCTAAGCGCCATCTTGTTTTAAAACTAAAAATAAGACAGAGACGGTCGTTTGCCGCTATTTCGAAAAGAAAACGTGTTTTTCACCGGAGAAAATTCAAAGACCAGGAACTACTGGATGCTACAAAGAAAACAGTAAGTCCCCAAAGGGGAATTTCCTTTTCCTGCCCTTTGGCAGTATTCTGGTATTGCTTTTGGGTGTGTCAAGCGGTCATTGACCGCTTGAACACGTGGTTTTGGTGGAGGCGTCACCGTGACAATTTTGACGGTGATGCTACCACTGATGGGGCCGTGCATAACACGGTGTTTTGCCGCCCGGACGCCGTGGGACTTGGTGAGGACCAAGTTCTACGGAGTTTGGACGGTGAAAAGGGGTTTTTACATGGTTCTGTCCATGAAACCACCGTGGAGAACGGTTTCGACCGTGATCCACGGTGTTCTAACGGACAGAAAGTGGTTTTGCACGGTAGTGTTCCGTGTAAACCACGCCACAAGCAACCTGAATTGTCGGTGCCAGGTTTGGACGGTCCAAACACCTGTTTGGCCGATTCCGACCGTGCGAGTCCCGTGAAGGACGGTTTTTACCGTGGGTCACGGGATATGCACGGTGGAAACGGGATTTTCTATGGTGAAGTACCGTGGAAATCACCGCCCAAGATACCGAACGTGGAATTACGGGGTTTGGGCCGACCAAAAATGTTTTTGGCCGGTTCCGACCGTGCAATTACCGTTGGGGACGGCTTTGGCCGTGTACCACGGTGCCTGCCCGGCCGGAAGACATTTTTTCGCGGTTTTGGACCGTGGAAAATGTTTCCTACCATAATAGGTCAAATTCTTACCGTATTTTTTGATCTTTTTCAGGTAGCCACGGCGGAGAAGGAAGAAACTGGCGGGGGTGGCAGCGGTTCCTCCTCCCTCAGCTCTTTGCATCCGGGTGATGCAGAGCTGTTGGAGTCGGATGCCGCTTGCTCTCCAGATTCTTTGGGTCAGGCCATAGCTGACTTTGCCGACGGCGGACCTTTGGGTCTGCTATTGGTTGAGGACGCTGTGGTGACCCAGCCGTCCCCTCGGACCCCTCTATACTATGGGTCTGTTTGGGGACGGTTGATACCGCCTCCCACCGTGGGTTTTCCAAAGGCGACCATTAGGTTGGGAGCCATGGAGATCCCGGCGGTTGGTGAGCCGGTGCGGGCCAGCACGCCCGTCAAAGAGGTGGCCACCGGTTTGGCGGCTACCTCCTTGGCGAAGTGTGATCCTCCGGCGGACCAAAGCCGGCTAGAATTGGCTAGCCTGGCTGAGGGAAGCAGGGATGTCTCCTTGGGAGGAACCCTGGTCATTGACACGGAGGCGGAGATGGACACCATGGAAGATGATGTGGTGCCCGTCTCCAGGCGGTGGCGAGGCCAACGGATCCTCTCTTCAGAGGACTCTTCGGAGTCTGAAGGGAGGGGATCAGGCTCCCTGGGTAAACGGTCTGTAACCGGATCCCAGGATTGTACTCCAGCCCGGAAGGGCAGTCCAATTCCGGTCGACCCTGTTGGGGAGACGGAAGCAGTCTGCCTAGAAAGGCAGGATGAAGCCGCAAAGTACCAGACGGCATCAGGTGGTTTCCTGGCGTCCGATGGGAAACGCTACTTTGTTGGGGAGTACCCTACCCAGCAGTTCCGTAAGGACGGTTCAAAAGCCAAGAAAAAGTCCGGAGCTGCTAGGTACACTGCCAGGATGAAAGCCCTGGTGGAGAGGGAGGCACAGTTGGAGAGGACGAAGGCTGCCTTGGCGAAGTTTACGCCGGCAGTGGGTCTTCTCCCTGTGTTGCCAGCTCATCCTGAGGGAGCTGCTGGTGCTGCCTGGCCTGTTGGTCAGCCTCCGGTTTCGGGACCAACTGAAGTGGAGGCTGGCTGTTCAAGCTGGCAGTCTGCAACTCCCAAGAGGGACCGAAGAGCAGAAAAGAAGGCCAATCAGCCTTCTCCTCCCGCTCCGAGGAAGAGCGCTCACACCAGTGGTGGTGGTGGTCAGGGACAGAAACGTCCCCGCCCCTTCACCCCACCTTTGGCCAGTAATCCGGTGGGAAAGAAGGCTAAGACTTCTCGTGGAGGTCCAGCCGGCTTTCCCAAAGGAAAGTGGAGCCAGGAGGACCGCTTGCGGTACCACCAGGCACAAGCGGCCAGATGTGCTGCCCTTGTCCTGTGGGACAAGAAGGCTGCACGCCGACGAGAGTTTGAGCTCCAGGCCTCTCAGTTTCCGCCCCTGCGGGAAGCTGATGCCAGGAATCCGCTCAGAACAGGGGAACCTCCCGTCGGAGTTGGTACCACTCCTATTGCGAGTGCCACCATGGCCGCTGGCCAGCAGCGTATCGCCCAAAGGGGGTTTTGCAAAGGTGCCCAAGGCACCTCACCAAGGTGCAGCAGTTAAACTTGTTGGTGGCAAGGGTCAGCCGACCCTTGCCCCGGAGAAGAGAAATCTTCCCCGGGACGGAAAGGGACGCTTCGTGGCGACACGAGCATCCTCGACCGTCGGTTCGGCTACGGGAGCTAGTTCAAAGACTAGTACAGCTTCGGCTGGAAAGTCTGCGACTAGTAAGTCCGGTCAATCGAAGAGGGCTAACCACCCTCCTAAGACTGACCGGCCCGGTAAGCCTGTGAGCTTCGGTGCATCCAGCTCCCAGCCCGGTCAACCTTCTTCTCATGAGAAGAAAAAGAAAAAGAAGAAGAAAAAGAAGGGCAAGAAGGCCCATCATGAGAAGAAGGGAGGTCCGAAAGCTTCCACCCGTAGGTCCCAGGGGACTGGTGGTGGTGGAAGTATCGGGACGGAGGAGGAGGAGTCCCGACACGGTGCGACCGTGTCGGCCGGGAGCCAACCGCACCATACCCGTCAAAGTACGACGGTGCGGATGGATGATAGGTCAATGCGAGACGTTGTTCTCGGTATACCTTCATCCTCCCCGAAGGTGGTGGCGGTACCGAACTTATCAGTCCGGTCGGTGGGAACTCTCCACCCGGTCAGCTCACCGTTACCTAGCGGTGGGGGCAGCCCGGTGGGGAAAAATGACGTTCCCGCCAAACGTGGTCCCGTGCTTTCCGTAGGAAGGACACCCTTCTCTCCAGGTCCCGATGACGGGGTCTTTGCGGCCCTAGGACCAGAAGAAAGAGCCAAGTCTCCTGAGCCTGAGGGCGAGGGTCGACGCTTTGGTGCAGAGCCTCCGTATTCAGAAGGAGAGGTCTTTCTGAATAACCGGCTTGGTCTGTGGCAGGACCAGCCGGGAATGGAGGGGTACCAATACCACTGATACTATCGTCTGGGGAGCCACTCCCAGTTCCGTGGATGCCGTCATTGCCGTCATTTGCCATGCGATATGTGCTGGCATTTGGCAGTACGGACTATCCGGTGTTGCTGGTCGTCAACCCGGTAAGGAGATGCTTTGCTGTTTTAGACATGGTGGGGGCAGGAGCTAGACTAGTACGTATAGCCCAGCCTGCGGCCCCATATGTCCAGCGTCTCCTTGGCTGTGACTTGGAAGTTATGGTGGGGGAATTTGTCACCCACCCTCTGCGAGGTAGCGTGTCCGATCCCACGGCCACCCTCATAGACCTTCTGACAAGTCGGACTCTTCGTCAGAGTCCGCAACTTGACACTCTTGCCGTTGAAGCGTTTCGACAGCAAGAGGCGTTGAGACTCAGGGGGACTGATTTTGATCTCGGTCTCGGGTGGAGAAACACCCGGATGTGTTCGTGGTGGATACGTCGGTGGATGTCGGAATGGATGGTGGCTCCGATGAATCCATCACCGAAGAAATCAGTCTGAAACTGAGTGGGGTCATGGGCGCAATCCTTGCTGGCTCAGCCGACCTGATCCCGGGGCGGATCAGAGAAGTTGAGAGGATTGTGACGACCCAGTTCCGCTCCTTTTGGAGCAGAACTAAATTCCCATGTCGTCTGCTAGACACTTGTATTGGTTGCCAGGCAGACGACAAAATGGCCAGCAAGGGTCCCTGTCCTCCCCCAGGTGGAGCAGCCTGGAGGTGATATATATGGCGGCGGCCATTATATCTGGGCAGTGGAAGTGATACCCTTATGTTGAATGGTTATGTGTTAATGCTCTCTTCATTGCTTTCTACAAGTGGCAAGATGGCTGCCACTCCAATTTTGTGGACGGAGGTGAATGACCTCTCCTCCTGGCAACAATAGCCAGGAGACTCATCTTTTATTCATCTATTGTGCATCTCTTTGTTGGCTCTCTGCTGGTACAATTACAAGCAGATACTACCTTTAATAGTGAGTGTTTTGATTATTTATTCTGGTTGAATAAATTATATTGTTTATTTTCACTCTCTACCACTGTGTCCATGTTTCTTTATTTATAATACTGGGGGAGTTACCACGGAGAGGGTGGGGGTTGTCGGCAGGGGTTGCCGCCCACCACCGTCCTGTTTCCGGCATGTTTGTTTTCGTGTCGGCCGGTGCTTCGTGCGCGGTTTGTCCACGGTAAGATCCATCGGGGATTTACCGTGGATTCCTTGTCCTGTTCGGCGGCCATTCGTCCGTCGACATGCGGCGTGGAGGATCCTCCGATCGCGTCAACAGCGGTAAGTAAGCGAAATTTACCGTAGGTCATTGTAGCGACCAAGCCGGGTCGTTACAACTTCGACTTTAACTTCAACTTCAACTTCATCTTCATCTTCAACTTCAATTTCAACTTCAACTTTAACTTCAATTTCAACTTCAACTTCAACTTCAACTTCAACTTCAACTTCTACTTCAACTTCAACTTCAACTTCAATTTCAATGTCAAATTCAATTTCAACTTTAACTTCAATTTCAACTTCAACTTCAACTTCAACTCTGAATTCGACTTCAACTTCAAATTCAACTTCAAATTCAACTTCAAATTCAACTTCAAATTCAACTTCAACTTTAACTTCAACTTCGATTCTGACTTCAACTTCGACTCCATCTCCACTTCAACTTCAACTTCAATTTCAACTTGAACTTCAACTTCAAATTCAACTTCAAATTCAACTTTAAATTCAACTTCAAATTCAACTTCAAATTCAAATTCAATTTTTTCTTCAACTTCAACTTTAGCCTCAACTTCCATTTCAACTTCAACTTTGAATTTGACTTCAACTTCAATTTCAACTTCAACTTTAACTTCAATTTCAACTTCAACTTCAACTTCAACTTCAACTTCAACTTCAACTTCAACTTCAACTTCAACTTCAACTTCAACTTCAACTTCAACTTCAACTTCAACTTCAACTTCAACTTCAACTTCAACTTCAAATTCAACTTCAACTTCAACTTCAACTTCAACTTCAATTTTCTCTTCAACTTCAACTTCAACTTCAATTTTCTCTTCAACCTCAAATTCAACTTCAGCTTCAATTTTGTCTTCAACTTAAACCTCAACTTTAAATTCTCCTTCAACTTGAACTTCAACTTTAACTTCAAATTCAAACTCAACTTCAACTTTAACTTCAACTCCAATTTCAACTTAAACTTCAACTTCAATTTCAACTTCAACTTCATCGTCAACTTCAACTTCAACTTCAATTTTAACTTCAACTTCAACTTCAATTTCAACTTCAACTTCAACTTCAACTTCAACTTCAACTTCTACTTCAACTTCAACTTCAACTTCAATTTCAATGTCAAATTCAATTTCAACTTTAACTTCAATTTCAACTTCAACTTCATCTTCAATTTTAAATTCAACTTCAACTTCAACTTCAAATTTGTGTTCATCTTCAACTTCAATTTTGTGTTCATCTTCAACTTCGACTTTGACTTTGACTTTGACTTTGACTTTGACTCTGACTTAAATTTCAACTTCAACTTCAATTTCAACTTCAACTTTAACTTCAATTTCAACTTCAACTTCAACTTCAACTTCAACTTCAACTTCAACTTCAACATCAACTTCAACTTCAACTTCAACTTCAACTTCAACTTCAACTTCAACTTCAACTTCAACTTCAACTTCAACTTCAAATTCAACTTCAACTTCAACTTCAACTTCAACTTCAATTTTCTCTTCAACTTCAACTTCAACTTCAATTTTCTCTTCAACCTCAAATTCAACTTCAGCTTCAATTTTGTCTTCAACTTAAACCTCAACTTTAAATTCTCCTTCAACTTGAACTTCAACTTTAACTTCAAATTCAAACTCAACTTCAACTTTAACTTCAACTCCAATTTCAACTTAAACTTCAACTTCAATTTCAACTTCAACTTCATCGTCAACTTCAACTTCAACTTCAATTTTAACTTCAACTTCAACTTCAATTTCAACTTCAACTTCAACTTCAACTTCAACTTCAACTTCTACTTCAACTTCAACTTCAACTTCAATTTCAATGTCAAATTCAATTTCAACTTTAACTTCAATTTCAACTTCAACTTCATCTTCAATTTTAAATTCAACTTCAACTTCAACTTCAAATTTGTGTTCATCTTCAACTTCAATTTTGTGTTCATCTTCAACTTCGACTTTGACTTTGACTTTGACTCTGACTTAAATTTCAACTTCAACTTCAACTCCAACTTCAACTTCAACTCTGAATTCGACTTCAACTTCAAATTCAACTTCAACTTTAACTTCAACTTCGATTCTGACTTCAACTTCGACTCCATCTCCACTTCAACTTCAACTTCAATTTCAACTTGAACTTCAACTTTGAATTCGACTTCATCTTCAATTTCAACTTCAACTTCAACTTCAAATTCCACTTCAAATTCAACTTCAAATTCAACTTTAAATTCAACTTCAAATTCAACTTCAAATTCAAATTCAATTTTTTCTTCAACTTCAACTTTAGCCTCAACTTCCATTTCAACTTCAACTTTGAATTTGACATCAACTTCAATTTCAACTTCAACTTCATCTTCATCTTCAACTTCAACTTCAACTTCAACTTCAATTTCAACTTCAACTTCAACTTCAACTTCAACTTCAACTTCAACTTCAACTTCAACTTCAACTTCAACTTCAATTTTCTCTTCAACCTCAAATTCAACTTCAGCTTCAATTTTGTCTTCAACTTAAACCTCATCTTTAAATTCTCCTTCAACTTGAACTTAAACTTTAACTTCAAATTCAAACTCAACTTCAACTTTAACTTCAACTTTAACTTCAACTTCAACTTTAACTTCAACTCCAATTTCAACTTAAACTTCAACTTCAATTTCAACTTCAACTTCATCGTCAACTTCAACTTCAACTTCAATTTTAACTTCAACTTCAACTTCAACTTCAGTTTCAACTTCAACTTTAACTTCAAACTCAACTTCAACTTTAACTTCAACTTCAACCTCAACTTCAACTTCAGCTTCAATTTTGTCTTTAACTTAAACCTCAACTTTAAATTCTCCTTCAACTTCAACTTCAACTTGAACTTCAATTTCGACTTCAAATTCAATTTCAACTTTAACTTCGACTTCGACTTTAACTTCAACTTCAACTTCATCTTCAACTTCAACTTCAATTTCAACTTCAAATTCAATTTCAACTTTAACTTCAACTTCAACTTCAACTTCAACTTCAACTTCAACTTCAACTTCAATTTCAACTTCAACTTCAATTTCAACTTCAACTTCAACTCCGACTTCTTCGACTTCGACTTCTTCGACTTCGACTTCTTCGACTTCGACTTCTTCGACTTCGACTTCTTCGACTTCGACTTCTTCGACTTCGACTTCTTCGACTTCGACTTCTTCGACTTCGACTTCTTCGACTTCGACTTCTTCGACTTCGACTTCTTCGACTTCGACTTCGACTTCTTCGACTTCGACTTCGACTTCTTCGACTTCGACTTCGACTTCTCCGACCTCGACTTCTCCGACCTCGACTTCTCCGACTTCGACTTCTCCGACTTCGACTTCTCCGACTTCGACTTCTCCGACTTCGACTTCTCCGACTTCGACTTCTCCGACTTCGACTTCTCCGACTTCGACTTCTCCGACTTAGACTTCTCCGACTTAGACTTCTTCGACTTAGACTTCTTCGACTTCGACTTCTTCGACTTCGACTTCTTCGACTTCGACTTCTTCGACTTCGACTTCTTCGACTTCGACTTCTTCGACTTCGACTTCTTCGACTTCGACTTCTTCGACTTCGACTTCTTCGACTTCTTCGACTTCTTCAACTTCTTCGACTTCTTCGACTTCTTCGACATCGACTTCTTCGACTTCTTCGACTTCGACTTCGACTTCTTCGACTTCGACTTCTTCGACTTCGACTTCTTCGACTTCGACTTCTTCGACTTCGACTTCTTCGACTTCGACTTCTTCGACTTCGACTTCATCGACTTCGACTTCTTCGACTTCGACTTCGACGTCATTGTCGACTTCGACTTCGACGTCATCTTTGACTTCGACGTCATCTTCGACTTCGACGTCATCTTCGACGTCATCTTCGACTTCGACGTTGACGTCATCTTCGACTTCGACTTCGACTTCGACTTCAAACTCAACTTCGACTTCAAACCCAACTTCGACTTCAACTTTAAACTCAACTTCAACTTCAACTACAAACTCAACTTCAACTTCAATTCCAAGTTCAAACTGAACTTCAATTCCAACTTCTGCAACTTCAACTTCAACTTCAACTTCAATTTCAACTTCAACTTCAACTTCAACTTCAATTTCAACTTCAACTTCAACTTCAATTTCAACTTCAACTTCAACTTCAACTTCAATTTCAATTTCAACTTCAACTTCAACTTCAACTTCAACTTCAACTTCAACTTCAACTTCAACTTCAACTTCAACTTCAACTTCAACTTCAACTTCAACTTCAACTTCAACTTCAACTTCAACTTCAACTTCAACTTCAACTTCAACTTTAACTTTAACTTTAACTTTAACTTCAACTGCAACTTCAACTTCAATTTTCTCTTCAACTTCAACTTCAACTTCAACTTCAGCTTCAATTTTGTCTTCAACTTAAACTTCAACTTTAAATTCTCTTTCAACTTTAAATGCAACTTCAGTTTCAACTTCAACTTCAACTTCAACTTCATCTTCAACTTCAACTTCAACTTCAATTTCAACTTCAACTTCAACTTCACCATCAACTTCAAATTCAACTTCAACTTCAAATTCAACTTCAACTTCAAATTCAACTTCAACTTCAATTTTCTCTTCAACTTCAACTTCAACTTCAACTTCAGCTTCAATTTTGTCTTCAACTTAAACTTCAACTTTAAATTCTCTTTCAACTTTAAATGCAACTTCAGTTTCAACTTCCACTTCAACTTCAACTTCAACTTGAACTTGAACTTGAACTTCAATTTCAACTTCAAATTCAATTTCAACTTTAACTTCGACTTCGACTTTAACTTCAACTTCAACTTCATCTTCAACTTCAACTTCAATTTCAACTTCAACTTGGACTTGAACTTCAATTTCAACTTCAACTTCAACTTCAACTTCAACTTCAACTTCAATTTTCTCTTCAACCTCAAATTCAACTTCAGCTTCAATTTTGTCTTCAACTTAAACCTCATCTTTAAATTCTCCTTCAACTTGAACTTAAACTTTAACTTCAAATTCAAACTCAACTTCAACTTTAACTTCAACTTTAACTTCAACTTCAACTTTAACTTCAACTCCAATTTCAACTTAAACTTCAACTTCAATTTCAACATCAACTTCATCGTCAACTTCAACTTCAACTTCAATTTTAACTTCAACTTCAACTTCAACTTCAGTTTCAACTTCAACTTTAACTTCAAACTCAACTTCAACTTTAACTTCAACTTCAACCTCAACTTCAACTTCAGCTTCAATTTTGTCTTTAACTTAAACCTCAACTTTAAATTCTCCTTCAACTTCAACTTCAACTTGAACTTCAATTTCAACTTCAAATTCAATTTCAACTTTAACTTCGACTTCGACTTTAACTTCAACTTCAACTTCATCTTCAACTTCAACTTCAATTTCAACTTCAGCTTCAATTTTGTCTTCAACTTAAACTTCAACTTTAAATTCTCTTTCAACTTTAAATGCAACTTCAGTTTCAACTTCCACTTCAACTTCAACTTCAACTTCAACTTCAACTTCAACTTCAATTTCAACTTCAAATTCAATTTCAACTTCAACTTCAACTCCGACTTCTTCGACTTCGACTTCTTCGACTTCGACTTCTTCGACTTCGACTTCTTCGACTTCGACTTCTTCGACTTCGACTTCTTCGACTTCGACTTCTTCGACTTCGACTTCGACTTCTTCGACTTCGACTTCGACTTCTCCTACTTCGACTTCTTTGACTTCGACTTCTCCGACTTCGACTTCTCCGACTTCGACTTCTCCGACTTCGACTTCTCCGACTTCGACTTCTCCGACTTCGACTTCTCCGACTTCGACTTCTCCGACTTCGACTTCTCCGACTTCGACTTCTCCGACTTCGACTTCTCCGACTTCGACTTCTCCGACTTCGACTTCTCCGACTTCGACTTCTCCGACTTCGACTTCTCCGACTTCGACTTCTCCGACTTCGACTTCTCCGACTTCGACTTCTCCGACTTCGACTTCTCCGACTTCGACTTCTCCGACTTCGACTTCTCCGACTTCGACTTCTCCGACTTCGACTTCTCCGACTTCGACTTCTCCGACTTCGACTTCTCCGACTTCGACTTCTCCGACTTCGACTTCTCCGACTTCGACTTCTCCGACTTCGACTTCTCCGACTTCGACTTCTCCGACTTCGACTTCTCCGACTTCGACTTCTCCGACTTCGACTTCTCCGACTTCGACTTCTCCGACTTCGACTTCTCCGACTTCGACTTCTCCGACTTCGACTTCTCCGACTTCGACTTCTTCGACTTCGACTTCTTCGACTTCGACTTCTTCGACTTCGACTTCTTCGACTTCGACTTCGACTTCGACTTCTACGACTTCGACTTCTTCGACTTCGACTTCAAACTCAACTTCGACTTCAAACCCAACTTCGACTTCAAATTCAAACTCAACTTCAACTTTAACTTCAACTTTAACTTCAACTTTAACTTCAACTTTAACTTCAACTTTAACTTCAACTTTAACTTCAACTTCAACTTTAACTTAAACTCCAATTTCAACTTAAACTTCAACTTCAATTTCAACATCAACTTCATCGTCAACTTCAATTTTAACTTCAACTTCAACTTCAACTTCAGTTTCAACTTCAACTTTAACTTCAAACTCAACTTCAACTTTAACTTCAACTTCAACCTCAACTTCAACTTCAGCTTCAATTTTGTCTTTAACTTAAACCTCAACTTTAAATTCTCCTTCAACTTCAACTTCAACTTGAACTTCAATTTCAACTTCAAATTCAATTTCAACTTTAACTTCGACTTCGACTTTAACTTCAACTTCAACTTCATCTTTAACTTCAACTTCAATTTCAACTTCAAATTCAATTTCAACTTTAACTTCAACTTCAACTTCAACTTCAACTTCAACTTCAACTTCAACTTCAATTTCAACTTCAAATTCAATTTCAACTTCAACTTCAACTCCGACTTCTTCGACTTCGACTTCTTCGACTTCGACTTCTTCGACTTCGACTTCGACTTCTTCGACTTCGACTTCGACTTCTCCGACTTCGACTTCTCCGACTTCGACTTCTCCGACTTCGACTTCTCCGACTTCGACTTCTCCGACTTCGACTTCTCCGACTTCGACTTCTCCGACTTCGACTTCTCCGACTTCGACTTCTCCGACTTCGACTTCTCCGACTTCGACTTCTCCGACTTCGACTTCTCCGACTTCGACTTCTCCGACTTCGACTTCTCCGACTTCGACTTCTTCGACTTCGACTTCTTCGACTTCGACTTCTTCGACTTCGACTTCTTCGACTTCTTCGACTTCGACTTCTTCGACTTCGACTTCTTCGACTTCGACTTCTTCGACTTCGACTTCTTCGACTTCGACTTCTTCGACTTCGACTTCTTCGACTTCGACTTCTTCGACTTCGACTTCGACTTCGACTTCTTCGACTTCGACTTCTTCGACTTCGACTTCTTCGACTTCGACTTCTTCGACTTCGACTTCTTCGACTTCGACTTCTTCGACTTCGACTTCTTCGACTTCGACTTCCTCGACTTCGACTTCTTCGACTTCGACTTCTTCGACTTCTTCGACTTCTTCGACTTCGACTTCTTCGACTTCGACTTCTTCGACTTCGACTTCTTCGACTTCGACTTCTTCGACTTCAACTTCTTCGACTTCGACTTCTTCGACTTCTTCGACTTCTTCGACTTCTTCGACTTCTTCGACTTCAACTTCTTCGACTTCGACTTCTTCGACTTCGACTTCTTCGACTTCGACTTCTTCGACTTCGACTTCGACTTCGACTTCTTCGACTTTGACTTCTTCGACTTCGACTTCTTCGACTTCGACTTCGACTTCGACTTCTTCGACTTCGACTTCTTCGACTTCGACTTCTTCGACTTCGACTTCTTCGACTTCTTCGACTTCTTCGACTTCTTCGACTTCTTCGACTTCGACTTCTTCGACTTCGACTTCTTCGACTTCGACTTCTTCGACTTCGACTTCTTCGACTTCGACTTCTTCGACTTCGACTTCTTCGACTTCTTCGACTTCGACTTCTTCGACTTCTTCGACTTCGACTTCTTCGACTTCGACTTCTTCGACTTCGACTTCGACTTCTTCGACTTCGACTTCTTCGACTTCGACTTCTTCGACTTCGACTTCTTCGACTTCTTCGACTTCTTCGACTTCTTCGACTTCTTCGACTTCTTCGACTTCTTCGACTTCGACTTCTTCGACTTCGACTTCTTCGACTTCGACTTCTTCGACTTCGACTTCTTCGACTTCGACTTCTTCGACTTCGACTTCTTCGACTTCGACTTCTTCGACTTCGACTTCGACGTCATTGTCGACTTCGACTTCGACGTCATCTTTGACTTCGACGTCATCTTCGACTTCGACGTCATCTTTGACGTCATCTTCGTCTTCGACGTTGACGTCATCTTCGACTTCGACTTCGACTTCGACTTCAAACTCAACTTCGACTTCAAACCCAACTTCGACTTCAACTTCAAACTCAACTTCAACTTCAACTACAAACTCAACTTCAACTTCAATTCCAACTTCAAACTGAACTTCAATTCCAACTTCTGCAACTTCAACTTCAACTTCAATTTCAACTTCAACTTCAACTTCAATTTCAATTTCAACTTCAACTTCAACTTCAACTTCAACTTCAACTTCAACTTCAACTTCAACTTCAACTTCAACTTCAACTTCAACTTCAACTTCAACTTCAACTTTAACTTTAACTTTAACTTTAACTTCAACTGCAACTTTAACTTCAGCTGCAATTTCAACTTCAACTGCAACTTCAACTTCAACTTCATTTTCAACTTCAACTTCAATTTCAACTTTAACTTCAACTTCAATTTCAACTTCATCTTTGAATTCGAATTCATCTTCAATTTCAACTTCAACTTCAACTTCAATTTCAACTTCAACTTCAACTTCAATTCCAACTTCAAACTCAACTTCAACTTTAACTTCTGCAACTTCAACTTCAACTTCAATTTCAACTTCAACTTCAACTTCAACTTCATCTTCAACTTCAACTTCAACTTCAATTTCAACTTCAACTTCAACTTCAATTTCAACTTCAACTTCAACTTCACCATCAACTTCAAATTCAACTTCAACTTCAAATTCAACTTCAACTTCAAATTCAACTTCAACTTCAAATTCAACTTCAACTTCAATTTTCTCTTCAACTTCAACTTCAACTTCAACTTCAGCTTCAATTTTGTCTTCAACCTAAACTTCAACTTTAAATTCTCTTTCAACTTTAAATGCAACTTCAGTTTCAACTTCCACTTCAACTTCAACTTCAACTTCAACTTCAACTTGAACTTGAACTTCAATTTCAACTTCAAATTCAATTTCAACTTTAACTTCGACTTCGACTTTAACTTCAACTTCAACTTCATCTTCAACTTCAACTTCAATTTCAACTTCAACTTTAACTTCAATTTCAACTTCAACTTCAATTTCAACTTCAAATTCAATTTCAATTTTAACTTCAATTTCAACTTCAACTTCAACTTCAACTTCAATTTTAAATTCAACTTCAACTTCAACTTCAATTTTGTGTTCAACTTCAACTTCAATTTTGTGTTCATCTTCAACTTCGACTTTGACTTTGACTCTGACTTAAATTTCAACTTCAACTTCAACTTCAATTTCAACTTCAACTTCAATTTCAATTTCAATTTCAACTTCAACTTCAACTTCAACTTCAACTTCAACTTCAACTTCAACTTCAACTTCAACTTCAACTTCAACTTTAACTTTAACTTTAACTTTAACTTTAACTTTAACTTTAACTTTAACTTCAACTGCAACTTTAACTTCAACTGCAACTTCAACTTCAATTGTACCTTCAACTTCAACTTCATTTTCAACTTCAACTTCAATTTCAACTTCAACTTCAACTTTGTTTTCAACTTCAACTTCAATTTCAACTTCAACTTTAACTTCAACTTCAATTTTAACTTCAAATTCAATTTCAACTTTAACTTCAACTTCAACTTCAACTTCAATTTTCTCTTCAACCTCAAATTCAACTTCAGCTTCAATTTTGTCTTCAACTTAAACCTCATCTTTAAATTCTCCTTCAACTTGAACTTAAACTTTAACTTCAAATTCAAACTCAACTTCAACTTTAACTTCAACTTTAACTTGAACTTCAACTTTAACTTCAACTCCAATTTCAACTTAAACTTCAACTTCAATTTCAACATCAACTTCATCGTCAACTTCAACTTCAACTTCAATTTTAACTTCAACTTCAACTTCAACTTCAGTTTCAACTTCAACTTTAACTTCAAACTCAACTTCAACTTTAACTTCAACTTCAACCTCAACTTCAACTTCAGCTTCAATTTTGTCTTTAACTTAAACCTCAACTTTAAATTCTCCTTCAACTTCAACTTCAACTTGAACTTCAATTTCAACTTCAAATTCAATTTCAACTTTAACTTCGACTTCGACTTTAACTTCAACTTCAACTTCATCTTCAACTTCAACTTCAATTTCAACTTCAAATTCAATTTCAACTTTAACTTCAACTTCAACTTCAACTTCAACTTCAACTTCAACTTCAACTTCAACTTCAACTTCAATTTCAACTTCAAATTCAATTTCAACTTCAACTTCAACTCCGACTTCTTCGACTTCGACTTCTTCGACTTCGACTTCTTCGACTTCGACTTCTTCGACTTCGACTTCTCCGACTTCGACTTCTTTGACTTCGACTTCTCCGACTTCTCCTTCTCCGACTTCGACTTCTCCGACTTCGACTTCTCCGACTTCGACTTCTCCGACTTCGACTTCTCCGACTTCGACTTCTCCGACTTCGACTTCTCCGACTTCGACTTCTCCGACTTCGACTTCTCCGACTTCGACTTCTCCGACTTCGACTTCTCCGACTTCGACTTCTCCGACTTCGACTTCTCCGACTTCGACTTCTCCGACTTCGACTTCTCCGACTTCGACTTCTTCGACTTCTTCGACTTCGACTTCTTCGACTTCGACTTCTTCGACTTCGACTTCTTCGACTTCGACTTCTTCGACTTCGACTTCGACTTCGACTTCTTCGACTTCGACTTCTTCGACTTCGACTTCTTCGACTTCGACTTCTTCGACTTCGACTTCAAACTCAACTTCGACTTCAAACCCAACTTCGACTTCAAATTCAAACTCAACTTCAACTTTAACTTCAACTTTAACTTCAACTTCAACTTTAACTTCAACTCCAATTTCAACTTAAACTTGAACTTCAATTTCAACTTCAAATTCAATTTCAACTTTAACTTCGACTTCGACTTTAACTTCAACTTCAACTTCATCTTCAACTTCAACTTCAATTTCAACTTCAAATTCAATTTCAACTTTAACTTCAACTTCAACTTCAACTTCAACTTCAACTTCAACTTCAACTTCAACTTCAATTTCAACTTCAAATTCAATTTCAACTTCAACTTCAACTCCGACTTCTTCGACTTCGACTTCTTCGACTTCGACTTCTTCGACTTCGACTTCTTTGACTTCGACTTCTTCGACTTCGACTTCTTCGACTTCGTCTTCGACTTCTTCGACTTCGACTTCGACTTCTCCGACTTCGACTTCTTTGACTTCGACTTCTCCGACTTCGACTTCTCCGACTTCGACTTCTCCGACTTCGACTTCTCCGACTTCGACTTCTCCGACTTCGACTTCTCCGACTTCGACTTCTCCGACTTCGACTTCTCCGACTTCGACTTCTCCGACTTCGACTTCTCCGACTTCGACTTCTCCGACTTCGACTTCTTCGACTTCGACTTCTTCGACTTCGACTTCTTCGACTTCGACTTCGACTTCTTCGACTTCGACTTCTTCGACTTCGACTTCTTCGACTTCGACTTCTTCGACTTCGACTTCTTCGACTTCGACTTCTTCGACTTCGACTTCTTCGACTTCGACTTCTTCGACTTCGACTTCTTCGACTTCGACTTCTTCGACTTCGACTTCTTCGACTTCGACTTCTTCGACTTCGACTTCTTCGACTTCGACTTCTTCGACTTCGACTTCTTCGACTTCGACTTCTTCGACTTCGACTTCTTCGACTTCGACTTCTTCGACTTCGACTTCTTCGACTTCGACTTCTTCGACTTCGACTTCTTCGACTTCGACTTCTTCGACTTCGACTGCTTCGACTTCTTCGACTTCGACTTCTTCGACTTCGACTTCTTCGACTTCGACTTCTTCGACTTCGACTTCCTCGACTTCGACTTCCTCGACTTCGACTTCTTGGACTTCGACTTCTTCGACTTCTTCGACTTCGACTTCTTCGACTTCGACTTTTTCGACTTCGACTTCTTCGACTTCGACTTCTTCGACTTCTTCGACTTCTTCGACTTCTTCGACTTCTTCGACTTCTTCGACTTCAACTTCTTCGATTTCGACTTCTTCGACTTCGACTTCTTCGACTTCGACTTCTTCGACTTCGACTTCGACTTCGACTTCTTCGACTTCGACTTCTTCGACTTCGACTTCTTCGACTTCGACTTCTTCGACTTCTTCGACTTCTTCGACTTCTTCGACTTCTTCGACTTCTTCGACTTCGACTTCTTCGACTTCGACTTTTTCGACTTCGACTTCTTCGACTTCGACTTCTTCGACTTCGACTTCTTCGACTTCGACTTCTTCGACTTCGACTTCTTCGACTTCGACTTCTTCGACTTCGACTTTTTCGACTTCGACTTCTTCGACTTCGACTTCGACTTCTTCGACTTCGACTTCTTCGACTTCGACTTCTTCGACTTCGACTTCTTTGACTTCGACTTCTTCGACTTCGACTTCTTCGACTTCTTCGACTTCTTCGACTTCTTCGACTTCTTCGACTTCTTCGACTTCTTCGACTTCTTCGACATCGACTTCTTCGACATCGACTTCTTCGACTTCGACTTCGACTTTTTCGACTTCGACTTCTTCGACTTCGACTTTTTCGACTTCGACTTCTTCGACTTCGACTTCTTCGACTTCGACTTCTTCGACTTCGACTTCTTCGACTTTGACTTCTTCGACTTCGACTTCTTCGACTTCGACTTCGACGTCATTGTCGACTTCGACGTCATCTTTGACTTCGACGTCATCTTCGACTTCGACGTCATCTTCGACGTCATCTTCGACTTCGACGTTGACGTCATCTTCGACTTCGACTTCGACTTCGACTTCAAACTCAACTTCGACTTCAAACCCAACTTCGACTTCAACTTCAAACTCAACTTCAACTTCAACTACAAACTCAACTTCAACTTCAATTCCAACTTCAAACTGAACTTCAATTCCAACTTCTGCAACTTCAACTTCAACTTCAACTTCAATTTCAACTTCAACTTCAACTTCAACTTCAACTTCAACTTCAACTTCAATTTCAATTTCAATTTCAACTTCAACTTCAACTTCAACTTCAACTTCAACTTCAACTTCAACTTCAACTTCAACTTCAACTTCAACTTCAACTTTAACTTTAACTTTAACTTCAACTGCAACTTTAACTTCAGCTGCAATTTCAACTTCAACTGCAACTTCAACTTCAACTTCATTTTCAACTTCAACTTCAATTTCAACTTTAACTTCAACTTCAATTTCAACTTCATCTTTGAATTCGAATTCATCTTCAATTTCAACTTCAACTTCAACTTCAATTTCAACTTCAACTTCAACTTCAACTTCAATTCCAACTTCAAACTCAACTTCAACTTTAACTTCTGCAACTTCAACTTCAACTTCAATTTCAACTTCAACTTCAACTTCAACTTCATCTTCAACTTCAACTTCAACTTCAATTTCAACTTCAACTTCAACTTCACCATCAACTTCAAATTCAACTTCAACTTCAAATTCAACTTCAACTTCAATTTTCTCTTCAACTTCAACTTCAACTTCAACTTCAGCTTCAATTTTGTCTTCAACTTAAACTTCAACTTTAAATTCTCTTTCAACTTTAAATGCAACTTCAGTTTCAACTTC
The DNA here is from genome assembly GCA_036925085.1 of Brachycybe producta. Classification (NCBI taxonomy): domain Eukaryota; kingdom Metazoa; phylum Arthropoda; class Diplopoda; order Playtdesmida; family Andrognathidae; genus Brachycybe; species Brachycybe producta. Next base: position 513,327 of record JAUPFP010000077.1, read on the forward strand.
CACTTCAACTTCAACTTCAACTTCAACTTCAACTTGAACTTGAACTTCAATTTCAACTTCAAATTCAATTTCATCTTTAACTTCGACTTCGACTTTAACTTCAACTTCAACTTCATCTTCAACTTCAACTTCAATTTCAACTTCAACTTTAACTTCAATTTCAACTTCAACTTCAATTTCAACTTCAAATTCAATTTCAATTTTAACTTCAATTTCAACTTCAACTTCAACTTCAACTTCAATTTTAAATTCAACTTCAACTTCAACTTCAATTTTGTGTTCAACTTCAACTTCAATTTTGTGTTCATCTTCAACTTCGACTTTGACTTTGACTCTGACTTAAATTTCAACTTCAACTTCAACTTCAATTTCAACTTCAACTTCAATTTCAATTTCAATTTCAACTTCAACTTCAACTTCAACTTCAACTTCAACTTCAACTTCAACTTCAACTTCAACTTCAACTTTAACTTTAACTTTAACTTTAACTTTAACTTCAACTGCAACTTTAACTTCAACTGCAACTTCAACTTCAATTGTACCTTCAACTTCAACTTCATTTTCAACTTCAACTTCAATTTCAACTTCAACTTCAACTTTGTTTTCAACTTCAATTTCAACTTCAACTTTAACTTCAACTTCAATTTCAACTTCAAATTCAATTTCAACTTTAACTTCAACTTCAACTTCAACTTCAATTTTCTCTTCAACCTCAAATTCAACTTCAGCTTCAATTTTGTCTTCAACTTAAACCTCATCTTTAAATTCTCCTTCAACTTGAACTTAAACTTTAACTTCAAATTCAAACTCAACTTCAACTTTAACTTCAACTTTAACTTCAACTTCAACTTTAACTTCAACTCCAATTTCAACTTAAACTTCAACTTCAATTTCAACATCAACTTCATCGTCAACTTCAACTTCAACTTCAATTTTAACTTCAACTTCAACTTCAACTTCAGTTTCAACTTCAACTTTAACTTCAAACTCAACTTCAACTTTAACTTCAACTTCAACCTCAACTTCAACTTCAGCTTCAATTTTGTCTTTAACTTAAACCTCAACTTTAAATTCTCCTTCAACTTCAACTTCAACTTGAACTTCAATTTCAACTTCAAATTCAATTTCAACATTAACTTCGACTTCGACTTTAACTTCAACTTCAACTTCATCTTCAACTTCAACTTCAATTTCAACTTCAAATTCAATTTCAACTTTAACTTCAACTTCAACTTCAACTTCAACTTCAACTTCAACTTCAACTTCAAGTTGAAGTTGAAGTTAAAGTTGAAGTTGAGTTTGAAGTTAAAGTTGAAGTTGAAATTGAAGTTGAAGTTGAAGTTGAAGTTAAAATTGAAGTTGAAGTTGAAGTTGACGATGAAGTTGAAGTTGAAATTGAAGTTGAAGTTGAAGTTGAAATTGGAGTTGAAGTTAAAGTTGAAGTTGAAGTTAAAGTTGAAGTTAAAGTTGAAGTTGAGTTTGAATTTGAAGTTAAAGTTGAAGTTGAAGTTGAAGTTGAAGAAGTCGAAGTCGAAGAAGTCGAAGTCGAAGAAGTCGAAGTCGAAGAAGTCGAAGTCGAAGTCGAAGAAGTCGAAGTCGATGTCGAAGAAGTCGAAGTCGAAGAAGTCGAACTCGAAGTCGGAAAAGTCGAAGTCGAAATCGAAGTCGAAGCCGAAGAAGTCGAAGTCGAAGTCGAAGTCGAAGTCGAAGTCGAAGTCGAAGTCGAAGTCCAAGTTCAAGTTCAAGTTAAAGATGAAGATGATGTTGAAGATGAAGTTGAAGATGAAGATGATGTTGAAGATGAAGTTGAAGTTGAAGATGATGTTGAAGATGAAGTTAAAGACTTCTTCGACTTCGACTTCTTCGACTTCGACTTCTTCGACTTCGACTTCTTCGACTTCGACTTCTTCGACTTCGACTTTTTCGACTTCGACTTCTTCGACTTCGACTTCGACTTCTTCGACTTCGACTTCTTCGACTTCGACTTCTTCGACTTCGACTTCTTCGACTTCGACTTCTTCGACTTCGACTTCTTCGACTTCGACTTCTTCGACTTCTTCGACTTCTTCGACTTCTTCGACTTCTTCGACTTCTTCGACTTCTTCGACTTCTTCGACTTCTTCGACTTCTTCGACTTCTTCGACTTCTTCGACTTCTTCGACTTCTTCGACTTCTTCGACTTCGACTTCTTCGACTTCGACTTCTTCGACTTCGACTTCTTCGACTTCGACTTCTTCGACTTCGACTTCTTCGACTTCGACTTCTTCGACTTCGACTTCTTCGACTTCGACTTCTTCGACTTCGACTTCTTCGACTTCGACTTCTTCGACTTCGACTTCGACGTCATTGTCGACTTCGACTTCGACGTCATCTTTGACTTCGACGTCATCTTCGACTTCGACGTCATCTTCGACGTCATCTTCGACTTCGACGTTGACGTCATCTTCGACTTCGACTTCGACTTCGACTTCAAACTCAACTTCGACTTCAAACCCAACTTCGACTTCAACTTCAAACTCAACTTCAACTTCAACTACAAACTCAACTTCAACTTCAATTCCAACTTCAAACTGAACTTCAATTCCAACTTCTGCAACTTCAACTTCAACTTCAACTTCAATTTCAACTTCAACTTCAACTTCAATTTCAACTTCAACTTCAACTTCAATTTCAATTTCAACTTCAACTTCAACTTCAACTTCAACTTCAACTTCAACTTCAACTTCAACTTCAACTTCAACTTCAACTTCAACTTCAACTTCAACTTTAACTTTAACTTTAACTTTAACTTCAACTGCAACTTTAACTTCAGCTGCAATTTCAACTTCAACTGCAACTTCAACTTCAACTTCATTTTCAACTTCAACTTCAATTTCAACTTCAACTTCAACTTCGTTTTCAACTTCAAATTCAATTTCAACTTCAACTTTAACTTCAACTTCAATTTCAACTTCATCTTTGAATTCGAATTCATCTTCAATTTCAACTTCAACTTCAACTTCAATTTCAACTTCAACTTCAACTTCAACTTCAATTCCAACTTCAAACTCAACTTCAACTTTAACTTCTGCAACTTCAACTTCAACTTCAATTTCAACTTCAACTTCAACTTCAACTTCATCTTCAACTTCAACTTCAACTTCAATTTCAACTTCAACTTCAACTTCACCATCAACTTCAAATTCAACTTCAACTTCAAATTCAACTTCAACTTCAAATTCAACTTCAACTTCAATTTTCTCTTCAACTTCAACTTCAACTTCAACTTCACCTTCAACTTCAACTTCAACTTCAACTTCAACTTCAACTTCAAATTCAAACTCAACTTCAACTTTAACTTCAACTTCAACTTTAACTTCAACTCCAATTTCAACTTCAATTTCAACTTCAATTTCAACTTCAATTTCAAATTCAACTTCATCGTCAACTTCAACTTCAATTTCAACTTCAATTTCAACTTCAACTTCAACTTCAACTTCAACTTCAACTCCAATTTCAACTTCAACTTAACTCCAATTTCAACTTCAACTTTAATTTCAACTTCAAACTCAACTTCAACTTTAACTTCAACTGCAACTTCAACTTCAACTTCAACTTCAACTTCAATTTCAACTTCAACTTCAACTTCAACTTCACCTTCACCTTCACCTTCATATTCACCTTCACCTTCAACTTCAACTTCAACTTCAACTTCATCTTCAACTTCATCTTCAACATCATCTTCAACTTTAACTTCATCTTCAACATCATCTTCAACTTCAACTTCATCTTCAACATCATCTTCATCTTCAACTTCATCTTCAACATCATCTTCATCTTTAACTTGAACTTGAACTTGGACTTCGACTTCGACTTCGACTTCGACTTCGACTTCTTCGACTTCGACTTCTTCGACTTCGACTTCGACGTCATTGTCGACTTCGACTTCGACGTCATCTTTGACTTCGACGTCATCTTCGACTTCGACGTCATCTTCGACGTCATCTTCGACTTCGACGTTGACGTCATCTTCGACTTCGACTTCGACTTCGACTTCAAACTCAACTTCGACTTCAAACCCAACTTCGACTTCAACTTCAAACTCAACTTCAACTTCAACTACAAACTCAACTTCAACTTCAATTCCAACTTCAAACTGAACTTCAATTCCAACTTCTGCAACTTCAACTTCAACTTCAACTTCAATTTCAACTTCAACTTCAACTTCAATTTCAACTTCAACTTCAACTTCAATTTCAATTTCAACTTCAACTTCAACTTCAACTTCAACTTCAACTTCAACTTCAACTTCAACTTCAACTTCAACTTCAACTTCAACTTCAACTTCAACTTTAACTTTAACTTTAACTTTAACTTCAACTGCAACTTTAACTTCAGCTGCAATTTCAACTTCAACTGCAACTTCAACTTCAACTTCATTTTCAACTTCAACTTCAATTTCAACTTCAACTTCAACTTCGTTTTCAACTTCAAATTCAATTTCAACTTCAACTTTAACTTCAACTTCAATTTCAACTTCATCTTTGAATTCGAATTCATCTTCAATTTCAACTTCAACTTCAACTTCAATTTCAACTTCAACTTCAACTTCAACTTCAATTCCAACTTCAAACTCAACTTCAACTTTAACTTCTGCAACTTCAACTTCAACTTCAATTTCAACTTCAACTTCAACTTCAACTTCATCTTCAACTTCAACTTCAACTTCAATTTCAACTTCAACTTCAACTTCACCATCAACTTCAAATTCAACTTCAACTTCAAATTCAACTTCAACTTCAAATTCAACTTCAACTTCAATTTTCTCTTCAACTTCAACTTCAACTTCAACTTCACCTTCAACTTCAACTTCAACTTCAACTTCAACTTCAACTTCAAATTCAAACTCAACTTCAACTTTAACTTCAACTTCAACTTTAACTTCAACTCCAATTTCAACTTCAATTTCAACTTCAATTTCAACTTCAATTTCAAATTCAACTTCATCGTCAACTTCAACTTCAATTTCAACTTCAATTTCAACTTCAACTTCAACTTCAACTTCAACTTCAACTCCAATTTCAACTTCAACTTAACTCCAATTTCAACTTCAACTTTAATTTCAACTTCAAACTCAACTTCAACTTTAACTTCAACTGCAACTTCAACTTCAACTTCAACTTCAACTTCAATTTCAACTTCAACTTCAACTTCAACTTCACCTTCACCTTCACCTTCATATTCACCTTCACCTTCAACTTCAACTTCAACTTCAACTTCATCTTCAACTTCATCTTCAACATCATCTTCAACTTTAACTTCATCTTCAACATCATCTTCAACTTCAACTTCATCTTCAACATCATCTTCATCTTCAACTTCATCTTCAACATCATCTTCATCTTTAACTTGAACTTGAACTTGGACTTCGACTTCGACTTCGACTTCGACTTCGACTTCGACTTCGACTTCGACTTCTTCGGCTTCGACTTCGATTTCGACTTCGACTTTTCCGACTTCGAGTTCGACTTCTTCGACTTCGACTTCTTCGACATCGACTTCGACTTCTTCGACTTCGACTTCGACTTCTTCGACTTCGACTTCTTCGACTTCGACTTCTTCGACTTCGACTTCTTCAACTTCAACTTCAACTTCAACTTTAACTTCAAATTCAAACTCAACTTCAACTTTAACTTCAACTTTAACTTCAACTTCAACTTTAACTTCAACTCCAATTTCAACTTCAACTTCAACTTCAATTTCAACTTCAACTTCATCGTCAACTTCAACTTCAACTTCAATTTTAACTTCAACTTCAACTTCAACTTCAATTTCAACTTCAACTTTAACTTCAAACTCAACTTCAACTTTAACTTCAACTTCAACTTGAACTTCAACTTCAATTTTCTCTTCAACTTCAACTTCAACTTCAACTTCAGCTTCAATTTTGTCTTCAACTTAAACTTCAACTTTAAATTCTCTTTCAACTTCAAATGCAACTTCAGTTTCAACTTCCACTTGAACTTCAATTTCAACTTCAAATTCAATTTCAACTTTAACTTCGACTTCGACTTCGACTTTAACTTCAACTTCAACTTCATCTTCAACTTCAACTTCAATTTCAACTTCAAATTCAATTTCAACTTTAACTTCAATTTTAACTTCAACTTCAACTTCAACTTCAACTTCAACTTCAACTTCAACTTCAACTTCAACTTCAATTTCAACATCAAATTCAATTTCAACTTCAACTTCAACTTCAACTTCAACTCCAATTCTAAATTCAACTTCAACTTCAACTTTAACTTCAACTTCAACTTTAACTTCAACTCCAATTTCAACTTCAACTTCAACTTCAATTTCAACTTCAACTTCATCGTCAACTTCAACTTCAACTTCAATTTTAACTTCAACTTCAACTTCAACTTCAATTTCAACTTCAACTTTAACTTCAAACTCAACTTCAACTTTAACTTCAACTTCAACTTCAACTTCAGCTTCAATTTTGTCTTCAACTTAAACTTCAACTTTAAATTCTCTTTCAACTTCAAATGCAACTTCAGTTTCAACTTCCACTTGAACTTCAACTTCAACTTCAATTTCAACTTCAACTTCAACTTTAACTTCAACTTCAAACTCAACTTCAACTTTAACTTCAACTTCAATTTTGAGTTCAACTTTAGCTTCGACTTTGACTTTGACTTCGACTTCATCTTCAATTTCAACTTCAACTTTGAATTCGACTTCATCTTCAATTTCATCTTCAACTTCGACTTTGACTTTGACTTTGACTCTGACTTGAATTTCAACTTCAACTTCAACTCCAACTTCAACTTCAACTCTGAATTCGACTTCAACTTTAAATTCAACTTCAAATTCAACTTCAAATTCAACTTCAAATTCAACTTCAAATTCAACTTCAAATTCAACTTCAAATTCAACTTCAAATTCAACTTCAAATTTAACTTCAAATTCAACTTCAAATTCAACGTCAAATTCAACTTCAAATTCAAATTCAATTTTTTCTTCAACTTCAACTTTAGCCTCAACTTCCATTTCAACTTCAACTTTGAATTTGACTTCAACTTCAACTTCAACTTCAACTTCAACTTCAAATTCAACTTCAACTTCAAATTCAACTTCAACTTCAACTTCAACTTCAACTTCAACTTTAACTTCAAATTCAAACTCAACTTCAACTTTAACTTCAACTTTAACTTCAACTTCAACTTTAACTTCAACTCCAATTTCAACTTCAACTTCAACTTCAATTTCAACTTCAACTTCATCGTCAACTTCAACTTCAACTTCAATTTTAACTTCAACTTCAACTTCAACTTCAATTTCAACTTCAACTTTAACTTCAAACTCAACTTCAACTTTAACTTCAACTTCAACTTCAACTTCAACTTCAACTTCAATTTTCTCTTCAACTTCAACTTCAACTTCAACTTCAGCTTCAATTTTGTCTTCAACTTAAACTTCAACTTTAAATTCTCTTTCAACTTCAAATGCAACTTCAGTTTCAACTTCCACTTGAACTTCAATTTCAACTTCAAATTCAATTTCAACTTTAACTTCGACTTCGACTTCGACTTCGACTTTAACTTCAACTTCAACTTCATCTTCAACTTCAACTTCAATTTCAACTTCAAATTCAATTTCAACTTTAACTTCAATTTCAACTTCAACTTCAACTTCAACTTCAACTTCAACTTCAACTTCAATTTTCTCTTCAACTTCAACTTCAACTTCAATTTCAACTTCAACTTCAACTTTAACTTCAACTTCAAACTCAACTTCAACTTTAACTTCAACTTCAACTTCAACTTCAATTTTGAGTTCAACTTTAGCTTCGACTTTGACTTCAACTTCAACTTCAACTTCAATTCCAACTTCAAACTCAACTTCAACTTTAAATTCAACTGCAATTTCAACTTCAACTTTGAATTCGACTTCATCTTCAATTTCAACTTCAACTTTAACTTCAATTTCAACTTCAACTTCAACTTCAACTTCAACTTCAACTTCAATTTCAACTTCAAATTCAATTTCAACTTCAACTTCAACTTCAACTTCAACTCCAATTTTAAATTCTACTTCAAATTCAACTTCAATTTTGTGTTCAACTTCAACTTCAACTTCAATTTCAACTTCAACTTCAACTTTAACTTCAACTTCAAACTCAACTTCAACTTTAACTTCAACTTCAACTTCAACTTCAATTTTGAGTTCAACTTTAGCTTCGACTTTGACTTTGACTTCGACTTCATCTTCAATTTCAACTTCAACTTTGAATTCGACTTCATCTTCAATTTCAACTTCAACTTCAACTTCAATTTCAACTTCAACTTCAACTTCAACTTCAATTCCAACTTCAAATTCAACTTCAACTTTAACTTCTGCAACTTCAACTTAAACTTCAATTTCAACTTCAACTTCAACTTCAACTTCATCTTCAACTTCAACTTCAACTTCAATTTCAACTTCAACTTCAACTTCACCATCAACTTCAACTTCAACTTCAACTTCAACTTCAACTTCAACTTCAACTTTAACTTTAACTTTAACTTTAACTTCAACTGCAACTTTAACTTCAACTGCAACTTCAACTTCAACTGCAACTTCAACTTCAACTTCATTTTCAACTTCAACTTCAATTTCAACTTCAACTTCAACTTCGTTTTTAACTTCAAATTCAATTTCAACTTCAACTTTAACTTCAACTTCAATTTCAACTTCAACTTTGAATTCGAATTCATCTTCAATTTCAACTTCAACTTCAACTTCAACTTCAACTTCACCATCAACTTCAACTTCAACTTCAACTTCAACTTCAACTTCAACTTCAACTTCAACTTCAACTTCAACTTCAACTTTAACTTTAACTTTAACTTTAACTTCAACTGCAACTTTAACTTCAACTGCAACTTCAACTTCAACTGCAACTTCAACTTCAACTTCATTTTCAACTTCAACTTCAATTTCAACTTCAACTTCAACTTCGTTTTCAACTTCAAATTCAATTTCAACTTCAACTTTAACTTCAACTTCAATTTCAACTTCAACTTTGAATTCGAATTCATCTTCAATTTCAACTTCAACTTTAACTTCAACTTCAACTTCAATTTCAACTTCAACTTCAACTTCAACTTCAATTCCAACTTCAAATTCAACTTCAACTTTAACTTCTGCAACTTCAACTTCAACTTCAATTTCAACTTCAACTTCAACTTCAACTTCATCTTCAACTTCAACTTCAACTTCAATTTCAACTTCAACTTCAACTTCACCATCAACTTCAACTTCAACTTCAACTTCAACTTCAACTTCAACTTCAGCTTCAATTTTGTCTTCAACTTAAACTTCAACTTTAAATTCTCTTTCAACTTTAAATGCAACTTCAGTTTCAACTTCCACTTGAACTTCAACTTGAACTTCAACTTGAACTTGAACTTCAATTTCAACTTCAAATTCAATTTCAACTTTAACTTCGACTTCGACTTTAACTTCAACTTCAACGTCATCTTCAACTTCAACTTCAATTTCAACTTCAACTTTAACTTCAATTTCAACTTCAACTTCAACTTCAACTTCAACCTAAACTTCAACTTCAACTTCAATTTCAACTTCAAATTCAATTTCAATTTTAACTTCAATTTCAACTTCAACTTCAACTTCAACTTCAATTTCAACTTCAACTTCAACTTCGTTTTTAACTTCAAATTCAATTTCAACTTCAACTTTAACTTCAACTTCAATTTCAACTTCAACTTTGAATTCGAATTCATCTTCAATTTCAACTTCAACTTCAACTTCAACTTCAACTTCACCATCAACTTCAACTTCAACTTCAACTTCAACTTCAACTTCAACTTCAACTTCAACTTCAACTTCAACTTTAACTTTAACTTTAACTTTAACTTCAACTGCAACTTTAACTTCAACTGCAACTTCAACTTCAACTGCAACTTCAACTTCAACTTCATTTTCAACTTCAACTTCAATTTCAACTTCAACTTCAACTTCGTTTTCAACTTCAAATTCAATTTCAACTTCAACTTTAACTTCAACTTCAATTTCAACTTCAACTTTGAATTCGAATTCATCTTCAATTTCAACTTCAACTTTAACTTCAACTTCAACTTCAATTTCAACTTCAACTTCAACTTCAACTTCAATTCCAACTTCAAATTCAACTTCAACTTTAACTTCTGCAACTTCAACTTCAACTTCAATTTCAACTTCAACTTCAACTTCAACTTCATCTTCAACTTCAACTTCAACTTCAATTTCAACTTCAACTTCAACTTCACCATCAACTTCAACTTCAACTTCAACTTCAACTTCAACTTCAACTTCAGCTTCAATTTTGTCTTCAACTTAAACTTCAACTTTAAATTCTCTTTCAACTTTAAATGCAACTTCAGTTTCAACTTCCACTTGAACTTCAACTTGAACTTCAACTTGAACTTGAACTTCAATTTCAACTTCAAATTCAATTTCAACTTTAACTTCGACTTCGACTTTAACTTCAACTTCAACGTCATCTTCAACTTCAACTTCAATTTCAACTTCAACTTTAACTTCAATTTCAACTTCAACTTCAACTTCAACTTCAACCTAAACTTCAACTTCAACTTCAATTTCAACTTCAAATTCAATTTCAATTTTAACTTCAATTTCAACTTCATTTTGTCTTCAACTTAAACCTCAACTTTAAATTCTCATTCAACTTGAACTTCAACTTTAACTTCAACTTCATTTTCAACTTCAACTTCAATTTCAACTTCAACTTCAACTTCAATTTTGTGTTCAACTTCAACTTCAATTTTGTGTTCATCTTCAACTTCGACTTTGACTTTGACTCTGACTTAAATTTCAACTTCAACTTCAACTTCAATTTCAACTTCAACTTCAACTTCAATTTCAATTTCATTTTCAACTTCAACTTCAACTTCAACTTCAACTTCAACTTCAACTTCAACTTCAACTTCAACTTCAACTTTAACTTTAACTTTAACTTCAACTGCAACTTTAACTTCAACTGCAACTTCAACTTCAACTGCAACTTCAACTTCAACTGCAACTTCAACTTCAACTTCATTTTCAACTTCAACTTCAACTTCGTTTTCAACTTCAACTTCAATTTCAACTTCAACTTTAACTTCAACTTCAATTTCAACTTCAACTTTGAATTCGAATTCATGTTCAATTTCAACTTCAACTTCAACTTCAATTTCAACTTCAACTTCAACTTTAACTTTAACTTTAACTTTAACTTCAACTGCAACTTTAACTTCAACTGCAACTTCAACTTCAACTGCAACTTCAACTTCAACTGCAACTTCAACTTCAACTTCATTTTCAACTTCAACTTCAACTTCGTTTTCAACTTCAACTTCAATTTCAACTTCAAATTCAATTTCAACTTTAATTTCAATTTCAACTTCAACTTCAACTTCAACTTCAATTTTAAATTCAACTTCAACTTCAATTTTGTGTTCAATTTCAACTTCAACTCCAACTTCAACTTCAACTCTGAATTCGACTTCAACTTCAAATTCAACTTCAAATTCAAATTCAATTTTTTCTTCAACTTCAACTTTAGCCTCAACTTCCATTTCAACTTCAACTTTGAATTTGACTTCAACTTCAACTTCAACTTCAACTTCAAATTCAACTTCAACTTCAAATTCAACTTCAACTTCAACTTCAACTTCAACTTCAACTTTAACTTCAACTCAAATTCAACTTCAACTTCAACTTCAATTTCAACTTCAACTTCATCGTCAACTTCAACTTCAACTTCAATTTTAACTTCAACTTCAACTTCAACTTCAATTTCAACTTCAACTTTAACTTCAAACTCAACTTCAACTTTAACTTCAACTTCAACTTCAACTTCAACTTCAACTTCAATTTTCTCTTCAACTTCAACTTCAACTTCAACTTCAGCTTCAATTTTGTCTTCAACTTAAACTTCAACTTTAAATTCTCTTTCAAATTCAAATGCAACTTCAGTTTCAACTTCCACCTGAACTTCAATTTCAACTTCAAATTCAATTTCAACTTTAACTTCGACTTCGACTTCGACTTTCACTTCAACTTCAACTTCATCTTCAACTTCAACTTCAATTTCAACTTCAAATTCAATTTCAACTTTAACTTCAATTTCAACTTCAACTTCAACTTCAACTTCAACTTCAACTTCAACTTCAACTTCAACTTCAATTTCAACTTCAAATTCAATTTCAACTTCAACTTCAACTTCAACTTCAACTCCAATTTTAAATTCAACTTCAACTTCAACTTCAATTTTGTGTTCAACTTCAACTTCAACTTCAATTTCAACTTCAACTTCAACTTTAACTTCAACTTCAAACTCAACTTCAACTTTAACTTCAACTTCAACTTCAACTTCAATTTTGAGTTCAACTTTAGCTTAGACTTTGACTTCGACTTCGACTTCATCTTCAATTTCAACTTCAACTTTGAATTCGACTTCATCTTCAATTTCAACTTCAACTTCAACTTCAATTTCAACTTCAACTTCAACTTCAACTTCAATTCCAACTTCAAACTCAACTTCAACTTTAAATTCAACTGCAATTTCAACTTCAACTTCAACTTCAACTTCAATTCCAACTTCAAATTCAACTTCAACTTTAACTTCTGCAACTTCAACTTCAACTTCAATTTCAACTTCAACTTCAACTTCAACTTCATCTTCAACTTCAACTTCAACTTCAATTTAGACTTCAACTTCAACTTCACCATCAACTTCAAATTCAACTTCAACTTCAAATTCAACTTCAACTTCAAATTCAACTTCAACTTCAAATTCAACTTCAACTTCAAATTCAACTTCAACTTCAAATTCAACTTCACCTTCAACTTCAACTTCAACTTCAATTTTCTCTTCAACTTCAACTTCAACTTCAACTTCAGCTTCAATTTTGTCTTCAACTTAAACTTCAACTTTAAATTCTCTTTCAACTTCAATTGCAACTTCAGTTTCAACTTCCACTTGAACTTCAACTTCAACTTCAACTTGAACTTGGACTTCAATTTCAACTTCAAATTCAATTTCAACTTTAACTTCGACTTCGACTTTAACTTCAACTTCAACTTCATCTTCAACTTCAACTTCAAATTCAACTTCAACTTCAAATTCAACTTCACCTTCAACTTCAACTTCAACTTCAATTTTCTCTTCAACTTCAACTTCAACTTCAACTTCAGCTTCAATTTTGTCTTCAACTTAAACTTCAACTTTAAATTCTTATTCAACTTCAAATGCAACTTCAGTTTCAACTTCCACTTGAACTTCAACTTCAACTTCAACTTCAACTTGAACTTCAATTTCAACTTCAAATTCAATTTCAACTTTAACTTCGACTTCGACTTTAACTTCAACTTCAACTTCATCTTCAACTTCAACTTCAATTTCAACTTCAAATTTAACTTCAATTTCAACTTCAACTTCAACTTCAACTTCAACTTCAACTTCAACTTCACCATCAACTTCAAATTCAACTTCAACTTCAAATTCAACTTCAACTTCAAATTCAACTTCACCTTCAACTTCAACTTTAACTTCATTTTTCTCTTCAACTTCAACTTCAACTTCAACTTCAGCTTCAATTTTGTCTTCAACTTAAACTTCAACTTTAAATTCTTATTCAACTTCAAATGCAACTTCAGTTTCAACTTCCACTTGAACTTCAACTTCAACTTCAACTTGAACTTGAACTTCAATTTCAACTTCAAATTCAATTTCAACTTTAACTTCGACTTCGACTTTAACTTCAACTTCAACTTCATCTTCAACTTCAACTTCAATTTCAACTTCAAATTTAACTTCAATTTCAACTTCAACTTCAACTTCAACTTCAACTTCAACTTCAACATCAACTTCAATTTCAACTTCAAATTCAATTTCAACTTTAACTTCAATTTCAACTTCAACTTAAACTCCAACTTCAACTTCAACTCTGAATTCGACTTCAACTTCAACTTCAACTTCAATTCCAACTTCAAACTCAACTTCAACTTTAACTTCTGCAACTTCAACTTCAACTTCAACTTCAACTTCACCTTCAACTTCAACTTCAACTTCAACTTCAACTTCAACTTCAACTTCAACTTCAACTTCAACTTCAACTTCAACTTCAAATTCAACTTCAACTTTAACTTCAAATTCAAACTCAACTTCAACTTTAACTTCAACTTCAACTTTAACTTCAACTCAAATTTCAACTTCAACTGCAACTTCAATTTCAACTTCAACTTCATCGTCAACTTCAACTTCAACTTCAACTCCAATTTCAACTTCAACTTTAACTTCAACTTCAAACTCAACTTCAACTTTAACTTCAACTGCAACTTCAACTTCAACTTCAACTTCAACTTCAACTTCAATTTCAACTTCAACTTCAACTTCAACTTCACCTTCACCTTCACCTTCACCTTCAACTTCAACTTCAACTTCAACTTCAACTTCAACTTCAACTTCAACTTCAACTTTAACTTTAACTTTAACTTCAATTTCAACTTCAACTTCACCTTCACCTTCACCTTCACCTTCAACTTCAACTTCAACTTCAACTTCAACTTCAACTTCAACTTCAACTTCAACTTCAACTTCAATTTCAACTTCAATTTCAACTTCACCTTCACCTTCACCTTCACCTTCAACTTCAACTTCAACTTCAACTTCAACTTCAACTTCAATTTCAACTTCAACTTCAACTTCAACTTCAATTTCAACTTCAACTTCAACTTCAACTACAACTTCAACTTCAACTCTGAATTCGACTTCAACTTCAAATTCAACTTCAAATTCAACTTCAAATTCAACTTCAAATTTAACTTCAACTTTAACTTCAACTTCGATTCTGACTTCAACTTCGACTCCATCTCAACTTCAACTTCAACTTCAACTTCAACTTCAAATTCAACTTCAACTTTAACTTCAAATTCAATTTCAACTTCAACTTCATCGTCAACTTCAACTTTAACTTCAACTCCAATTTCAACTTCAACTTCAACTTCAAACTTCAACTTTAACTTCAACTTCAAACTCAACTTCAACTTTAACTTCAACTGCAACTTCAACTTCAACTTCAACTTCAACTTCAACTTCAATTTCAACTTCAACTTCAACTTCAACTTCACCTTCACCTTCACCTTCACCTTCAACTTCAACTTCAACTTCAACTTCAACTTCAACTTCAACTTCAACTTCAATTTCAACTTCAACTTCAACTTCACCTTCACCTTCACCTTCACCTTCAACTTCAACTTCAACTTCAACTTCAACTTCAATTTTAACTTCAACTTCAACTTCAACTTCAACTTCAACTTCAACTTCAACTTCACCTTCACCATCACCTTCAACTTCAACTCCAATTTCAACTTCATCTTTAACTTCAACTTCAACATCATCTTCAACTTCAACTTCATCTTCAACATCATCTTCATCTTCAACTTCATCTTCAACATCATCTTCATCTTCAAATTGAACTTGAACTTGGACTTCGACTTAGACTTCGACTTCGACTTCGACTTCGACTTCGACTTCGACTTCGACTTCGACTTCGACTTCGACTTCAAATTCAAACTCAACTTCAACTTTAACTTTAACTTCAACTTTAACTTCAACTTCAACTTTAACTTCAACTCCTATTTCAACTTCAACTTCAACTTCAATTTCAACTTCAACTTCATCGTCAACTTCAACTTCAACTTCAATTTTAACTTCAACTTCAACTTCAACTTCAATTTCAACTTCAACTTTAACTTCAAACTCAACTTCAACTTTAACTTCAACTTCAACTTCAACTTCAATTTTCTCTTCAACTTCAACTTCAACTTCAACTTCAGCTTCAATTTTGTCTTCAACTTAAACTTCAACTTTAAATTCTCTTTCAACTTCAAATGCAACTTCAGTTTCAACTTCCACTTGAACTTCAATTTCAACTTCAAATTCAATTTCAACTTTAACTTCGACTTCGACTTCGACTTTAACTTCAACTTCAACTTCATCTTCAACTTCAACTTCAATTTCAACTTCAAATTCAATTTCAACTTTAACTTCAATTTCAACTTCAACTTCAACTTCAACTTCAACTTCAACTTCAACTTCAACTTCAACTTCAACTTCAACTTCAACTTCAATTTCAACTTCAACTTCAATTTCAACTTCAACTTCAACTTCAACTTCAACTCCAATTTTAAATTCAACTTCAATTTCAACTTCAATTTTGTGTTCAACTTCAATTTCAACTTCAAATTCAATTTCAACTTTAACTTCGACTTCGAATTCGACTTTAACTTCAACTTCAACTTCAACTTCAACTTCAATTCCAACTTCAAATTCAACTTCAACTTTAACTTCTGCAACTTCAACTTCAACTTCAATTTCAACTTCAACTTCAACTTCATCTTCAACTTCAACTTCAACTTCAACTTCAACTTCACCATCAACTTCAAATTCAACTTCAACTTCAAATTCAACTTCAACTTCAAATTCAACTTCACCTTCAACTTCAACTTTAACTTCATTTTTCTCTTCAACTTCAACTTCAACTTCAACTTCAGCTTCAATTTTGTCTTCAACATAAACTTCAACTTTAAATTCTCTTTCAACTTTAAATGCAACTTCAGTTTCAACTTCCACTTGAACTTCAACTTTAACTTCAACTTGAACTTGAACTTCAATTTCAACTTCAAATTCAATTTCAACTTTAACTTCGACTTCGAATTTAACTTCAACTTCAACTTCATCTTCAATTTCAACTTCAATTTCAACTTCAAATTTAACTTCAATTTCAACTTCAACTTCAACTTCAACTTCAACTTCAACTTCAACATCAACTTCAATTTCAACTTCAAATTCAATTTCAACTTTAACTTCAATTTCAACTTCAACTTAAACTCCAACTTCAACTTCAACTCTGAATTCGACTTCAACTTCAAATTCAACTTCAAATTCAACTTCAAATTTAACTTCAACTTTAACTTCAACTTCGATTCTGACTTCAACTTCGACTCCATCTCAACTTCAACTTCAACTTCAATTCCAACTTCAAACTCAACTTCAACTTTAACTTCTGCAACTTCAACTTCAACTTCAACTTCAACTTCACCTTCAACTTCAACTTCAACTTCAACTTCAACTTCAACTTCAACTTCAACTTCAACTTCAACTTCAACTTCAACTTCAACTTCAACTTCAAATTCAACTTCAACTTTAACTTCAAATTCAAACTCAACTTCAACTTTAACTTCAACTTCAACTTTAACTTCATCGTCAACTTCAACTTCAATTTCAACTTCAACTTCAACTTCAACTCCAATTTCAACTTCAACTTTAACTTCAACTTCAAACTCAACTTCAACTTTAACTTCAACTGCAACTTCAACTTCAACTTCAACTTCAACTTCAACTTCAATTTCAACTTCAACTTCAACTTCAACTTCACCTTCACCTTCACCTTCACCTTCACCTTCAACTTCAACTTCAACTTCAACTTCAACTTCAACTTCAACTTCAACTTCAACTTCAACTTTAACTTTAACTTTAACTTTAACTTTAACTTCAACTTCAACTTCACCTTCACCTTCACCTTCACCTTCACCTTCAACTTCAACTTCAACTTCAACTTCAACTTCAACTTCAACTTCAACTTCAACTTCAATTTCAACTTCAATTTCAACTTCACCTTCACCTTCACCTTCACCTTCAACTTCAACTTCAACTTCAACTTCAACTTCAACTTCAATTTCAACTTCAACTTCAACTTCAAATTCAATTTCAACTTCAACTTCAACTTCAACTCCAACTTCAACTTCAACTCTGAATTCGACTTCAACTTCAAATTCAACTTCAAATTCAACTTCAAATTCAACTTCAAATTTAACTTCAACTTTAACTTCAACTTCGATTCTGACTTCAACTTCGACTCCATCTCAACTTCAACTTCAACTTCAACTTCAACTTCAAATTCAACTTCAACTTTAACTTCAAATTCAAACTCAACTTCAACTTTAACTTCAACTTCAACTTTAACTTCAACTCCAATTTCAACTTCAACTTCAACTTCAACTTCAACTTTAATTTCAACTTCAAACTCAACTTCAACTTTAACTTCAACTGCAACTTCAACTTCAACTTCAACTTCAACTTCAACTTCAACTTCAATTTCAACTTCAACTTCAACTTTAACTTCACCTTCACCTTCACCTTCAACTTCAACTTCAACTTCAACTTCAACTTCAACTTCAACTTCAACTTCAATTTCAACTTCAACTTCAACTTCACCTTCACCTTCACCTTCACCTTCAACTTCAACTTCAACTTCAACTTCAACTTCAACTTCAATTTTAACTTCAACTTCAACTTCAATTTCAACTTCAACTTCAACTTCAACTTCAACTTCAACTTCAACTTCACCTTCACCTTCACCTTCAACTTCAACTCCAATTTCAACTTCAACTTCAACTTCACCTTCACCTTCACCTTCACCTTCACCTTCACCTTCAACTTCAACTTCAACTTCAACTTCAACTTCAACTTCAATTTTAACTTCAACTTCAACTTCAATTTCAACTTCAACTTCAACTTCATCTTCATCTTCAACTTCATCTTCAACATCATCTTCATCTTCAAATTGAACTTGAACTTGAACTTGGACTTCGACTTCGACTTCGACTTCGACTTCCACTCCGACTTCGACTTCTTCGACTTCTTCGACTTCAACTTCTTCGACTTCAACTTCTTCGACTTCGACTTCGACTTTTTCGACTCCGACTTCGACTTCTTCGACTTCTTTGACTTCAACTTCTTCGACTTCGACTTCTTCGACTTCGACTTCTTCGACTTCGACTTTTCAACTTCGACTTCTTCGACTTCGACTTCTTCGACTTCGACTTCTTCGACTTTGACTTCTTCGACTTCGACTTCTTCGACTTCGACTTCTTCGACTTCGACTTCTTCGACTTCTTCGACTTCTTCGACTTCTTCGACTTCTTCGACTTCTTCAACTTTGACTTCTTCGACTTTGACTTCTTCAACTTCGACTTCTTCGGCTTCGACTTCTTTGACGTCATCTTCGACTTCGATGTCATCTTCGACTTCGACGTCATCTTCGACTTCGACATCATCTTCGACTTCGACGTTATCTTCGACTTCGACGTCATCTTCGACTTCGACTTCGACGTCATCTTCGACGTCATCTTCGACTTCAACTTCGACGTCATCTTCGACTTCGACATCATCTCGTACTTCGTCTTCGACGTCATCTTCGACTTCGACTTCGACGTCATTTTCGACTTCTAATTTGACTTCGACTTCGACTTCGACTTCGACTTTGACTTCAAACTCAACTTCGACTTCAAACTCAACTTCGACTTGAACTTCAAACTCAACTTCAACTTCAACTACAAACTCAACTTCAACTTCAATTCCAACTTCTGCAACTTCAACTTCAACTTCAATTTCAACTTCAACTTCAACTTCAACTTCAATTTCAACTTCAACTTCAACTTCAATTTCAATTTCAACTTCAACTTCAACTTCATCTTCAACATCATCTTCATCTTCAACTTCATCTTCAACATCATCTTCATCTTCAAATTGAACTTGAACTTAAACTTGGACTTCGACTTCGACTTGGACTTCGACTTCGACTTCGACTTCGACTTTTACTTCAAACTCAACTTCGACTTCAAACTCAACTTCAACTTCAACTACAAACTCAACTTCAACTTCAATTCCAACTTCTGCAACTTCAACTTCAACTTCAATTTCAACTTCAAATTCAACTTCAAATTCAAACTCAACTTCAACTTTAACTTCAACTTCAACTTTAACTTCAACTCCAATTTCAACTTCAACTTCAACTTCAATTTCAACTTCAACTTCATCGTCAACTTCAACTTCAACTTCAACTTCAACTTCAACTTCCATTTCAACTCCAATTTCAACTTCAACTTTAACTTCAACTGCAACTTCAACTTAAACTTCAACTTCAACTTTATCTTCAATTTCAACTTCAACTTCAACTTCAATTTCAACTTCAACTTTAACTTCAACTTCAACTTCAATTCCAACTTCAAATTCAACTTCAACTTTAACTTCAACTGCAACTTCAACTTAAACTTCAACTTCAACTTCATCTTCAATTTCAACTTCAACTTTAACTTCAATTTCAACTTCAACTTCAACTTCAACTTCAATTTTAAATTCAACTTCAACTTCAATTTTGTGTTCAACTTAAACTTCAATTTTGTGTTCATCTTCAACTTCGACTTTGACTTTGACTTTGGCTCTGACTTGAATTTCAACTTCAACTTCAACTCCAACTTCAACTTCAACTCTGAATTCGACTTCAACTTCAAATTCAACTTCAAATTCAACTTCAAATTCAACTTCAAATTTAACTTCAACTTTAACTTCAACTTCGATTCTGACTTCAACTTCGACTCCATCTCAACTTCAACTTCAACTTCAACTTCAACTTCAAATTCAACTTCAACTTTAACTTCAAATTCAAACTCAACTTCAACTTTAACTTCAACTTCAACTTTAACTTCAACTCCAATTTCAACTTCAACTTCAACTTCAACTTCAACTTTAACTTCAACTTCAAACTCAACTTCAACTTTAACTTCAACTGCAACTTCAACTTCAACTTCAACTTCAACTTCAACTTCAATTTCAACTTCAACTTCAACTTTAACTTCACCTTCACCTTCACCTTCACCTTCAACTTCAACTTCAACTTCAACTTCAACTTCAACTTCAACTTCAACTTCAATTTTAACTTCAACTTCAACTTCACCTTCACGTTCAATTTCACCTTCAACTTCAACTTCAACTTCAACTTCAACTTCAATTTTAACTTCAACTTCAACTTCAATTTCAACTTCAACTTCAACTTCAACTTCAACTTCAACTTCAACTTCACCTTCACCTTCACCTTCAACTTCAACTCCAATTTCAACTTCATCTTTAACTTCAACTTCAACATCATCTTCAACTTCAACTTCATCTTCAACATCATCTTCATCTTCAACTTCATCTTCAACATCATCTTCATCTTCAAATTGAACTTGAACTTGAACTTGGACTTCGACTTCGACTTCCACTCCGACTTCGACTTCTTCGACTTCTTCGACTTCAACTTCTTCGACTTCAACTTCTTCGACTTCGACTTCGACTTTTTCGACTCCGACTTCGACTTCTTCGACTTCTTTGACTTCAACTTCTTCGACTTCGACTTCTTCGACTTCGACTTTTCGACTTCGACTTCTTCGACTTCAACTTCTTCGACTTCGACTTCTTCGACTTCGACTTCTTCGACTTCGACTTCTTCGACTTCGACTTCTTCGACTTCGACTTCTTCGACTTCGACTTCTTCGACTTCGACTTCTTCGACTTCGACTTCTTCGACTTCGACTTCTTCGACTTCTTCGACTTCTTCGACTTCTTCGACTTCTTCGACTTCTTCGACTTTGACTTCTTCGACTTTGACTTCTTCAACTTCGACTTCTTCGGCTTCGACTTCTTTGACGTCATCTTCGACTTCGATGTCATCTTCGACTTCGACGTTATCTTCGACTTCGACGTCATCTTCGACTTCGACTTCGACTTCATCTTCGACGTCATCTTCGACTTCGACTTCGACGTCATCTTCGACTTCGACATCATCTCGTACTTCGTCTTCGACGTCATCTTCGACTTCGACTTCGACGTCATTTTCGACTTCTAATTTGACTTCGACTTCGACTTTGACTTCGACTTTGACTTCGACTTTGACTTCAAACTCAACTTCGACTTCAAATTCAACTTCGACTTGAACTTCAAACTCAACTTCAACTTCAACTACAAACTCAACTTCAACTTCAATTCCAACTTCTGCAACTTCAACTTCAACTTCAATTTCAACTTCAACTTCAACTTCAACTTCAATTTCAACTTCAACTTCAACTTCAATTTCAAATTCAACTTCAACTTCAACTTCATCTTCAACATCATCTTCATCTTCAACTTCATCTTCAACATCATCTTCATCTTCAAATTGAACTTGAACTTAAACTTGGACTTCGACTTCGACTTGGACTTCGACTTCGACTTCGAATTCGACTTTGACTTCAAACTCAACTTCGACTTCAAACTCAACTTCGACTTGAACTTCAAACTCAACTTCAACTTCAACTACAAACTCAACTTCAACTTCAATTGCAACTTCTGCAACTTCAACTTCAACTTCAATTTCAACTTCAAATTCAACTTCAAATTCAAACTCAACTTCAACTTTAACTTCAACTTCAACTTTAACTTCAACTCCAATTTCAACTTCAACTTCAACTTCAATTTCAACTTCAACTTCATCGTCAACTTCAACTTCAACTTCAACTTCAACTTCAACTTCCATTTCAACTCCAATTTCAACTTCAACTTTAACTTCAACTGCAACTTCAACTTCAACTTCATCTTCAATTTCAACTTCAACTTCAACTTCAATTTCAACTTGAACTTCAACTTTCAATTCAATTGCATCTTCAATTTCAACTTCAACTTCAAATTCAACTTCAAATTCAACTTCAAATTCAACTTCAAATTCAACTTCAAATTCAACTTCAAATTCAACTTCAAATTCAACTTCAAATTCAACTTCAAATTCAACTTCAAATTTAACTTCAAATTCAACTTCAAATTCAACTTCAAATTCAACTTCAAATTCAACTTCAAATTCAAATTCAATTTTTTCTTCAACTTCAACTTTAGCCTCAACTTCCATTTCAACTTCAACTTTGAATTTGACTTCAACTTCAACTTCAACTTCAACTTCAAATTCAACTTCAACTTCAAATTCAACTTCAACTTCAACTTCAACTTCAACTTTAACTTCAAATTCAAACTCAACTTCAACTTTAACTTCAACTTTAACTTCAACTTCAACTTTAACTTCAACTCCAATTTCAACTTCAACTTCAACTTTAATTTCAACTTCAACTTCATCTTCAACTTCAACTTCAACTTCAATTTTAACTTCAACTTCAACTTCAACTTCAATTTCAACTTCAACTTTAACTTCAAACTCAACTTCAACTTTAACTTCAACTTCAACTTCAACTTCAATTTTCTCTTCAACTTCAACTTTAAATTCTCTTTCAACTTCAAATGCAACTTCAGTTTCAACTTCCACTTGAACTTCAATTTCAACTTCAAATTCAATTTCAACTTTAACTTCGACTTCGACTTCGACTTTAACTTCAACTTCAACTTCATCTTCAACTTCAACTTCAATTTCAACTTCAAATTCAATTTCAACTTTAACTTCAATTTCAACTTCAACTTAAACTTCAACTTCAACTTCAACTTCAACTTCAACTTCAACTTCAACTTCAACTTCAATTTCAACTTCAAATTCAATTTCAACTTCAACTTCAACTTCAACTTCAACTCCAATTTTAAATTCAACTTCAACTTCAACTTCAATTTTGTGTTCAACTTCAACTTCAACTTCAATTTCAACTTCAACTTCAACTTTAACTTCAACTTCAAACTCAACTTCAACTTTAACTTCAACTTCAACTTAAACTTCAATTTTGAGTTCAACTTTAGCTTCGACTTTGACTTTGACTTCGACTTCATCTTCAATTTCAACTTCAACTTTGAATTCGACTTCATCTTCAATTTCAACTTCAACTTCATCTTCAATTTCAACTTCAACTTCATCTTCAATTTCAACTTCAACTTCAACTTCAACTTCAATTCCAACTTCAAACTCAACTTCAACTTTAAATTCAACTGCAATTTCAACTTCAACTTTAACTTCAACTTCAATTTCAACTTCAACTTTGAATTCGAATTCATCTTCAATTTCAACTTAAACTTCAACTTCAATTTCAACTTCAACTTCAACTTCAACTTCATCTTCAACTTCAACTTCAACTTCAATTTCAACTTCAACTTCAACTTCACCATCAACTTCAAATTTAACTTCAACTTCAAATTCAACTTCAACTTCAAATTCAACTTCAACTTCAAATTCAACTTCACCTTCAACTTCAACTTCAACTTCAATTTTCTCTTCAACTTCAACTTCAACTTCAACTTCAGCTTCAATTTTGTCTTCAACTTAAACTTCAACTTTAAATTCTCTTTCAACTTCAATTGCAACTTCAGTTTCAACTTCCACTTGAACTTCAACTTGAACTTCAACTTGAACTTGAACTTCAATTTCAACTTCAAATTCAATTTCAACTTTAACTTCGACTTCGACTTTAACTTCAACTTCAACTTCATCTTCAACTTCAACTTCAATTTCTACTTCAACTTTATCTTCAACTTCAACTCCAACTTCAACTTCAACTTCAACTTCAACTTCAATTTCAATTTCAAATTCAATTTCAACTTTAACTTCAATTTCAACTTCAACTTCAACTTCAACTTCAATTTTAAATTCAACTTCAACTTCAACTTCAATTTTGTGTTCAACTTCAACTTCAATTTTGTGTTCATCTTCAACTTCGACTTTGACTTTGACTCTGACTTAAATTTCAACTTCAACTTCAACTTCGTTTTCAACTTCAACTTCAATTTCAACTTCAACTTTAACTTCAACTTCAATTTCAACTTCAACTTTGAATTCGAATTCATCTTCAATTTCAACTTCAACTTCAACTTCAATTTCAACTTCAACTTCAACTTCAACTTCAATTCCAACTTCAAATTCAACTTCAACTTTAACTTCTGCAACTTCAACTTCAACTTCAATTTCAACTTCAACTTCAACTTCAACTACAACTTCAACTTCAACTTCAACTTCAACTTCAACTTCAACTTCAACTTCAATTTCAACTTCAAATTCAATTTCAACTTTAACTTCAATTTCAACTTCAACTTCAACTTCAATTTTAAATTCAACTTCAACTTCAACTTCAATTTTGTGTTCAACTTCAACTTCAATTTTGTGTTCATCTTCAACTTCGAATTTGACTTTGACTCTGACTTAAATTTCAACTTCAACTTCAACTTCGTTTTCAACTTCAACTTCAATTTCAACTTCAACTTTAACTTCAACTTCAATTTCAACTTCAACTTTGAATTCGAATTCATCTTCAATTTCAACTTCAACTTCAACTTCAATTTCAACTTCAACTTCAACTTCAACTTCAATTCCAACTTCAAATTCAACTTCAACTTTAACTTCTGCAACTTCAACTTCAACTTCAATTTCAACTTCAACTTCAACTTCAACTTCAACTTCATCTTCAACTTCAACTTCAACTTCAATTTCAACTTCAACTTCAACTTTACCATCAACTTCAAATTCAACTTCAACTTCAAATTCAACTTCAACTTCAAATTCAACTTCAACTTCAAATTCAACTTCAACTTCAAATTCAACTTCACCTTCAACTTCAA
Source organism: Brachycybe producta (assembly GCA_036925085.1). Taxonomy (NCBI): domain Eukaryota; kingdom Metazoa; phylum Arthropoda; class Diplopoda; order Playtdesmida; family Andrognathidae; genus Brachycybe; species Brachycybe producta. The sequence goes on from JAUPFP010000077.1 coordinate 538,750, forward strand.
CTTTAACTTCATTTTTCTCTTCAACTTCAACTTCAAATTCAACTTCAGCTTCAATTTTGTCTTCAACTTAAACTTCAACTTTAAATTCTCTTTCAACTTCAAATGCAACTTCAGTTTCAACTTCCACTTGAACATCAACTTCAACTTCAACTTGAACTTGAATTTCAATTTCAACTTCAAATTCAATTTCAACTTTAATTTCGACTTCGACTTTAACTTCAATTTCAACTTCAACTTCAACTTCAACTTCAACTTCAACTTCAACATCAACTTCAATTTCAACTTCAAATTCAATTTCAACTTCAACTTCAAATTCAACTTCAAATTTAACTTCAACTTTAACTTCAACTTCGATTCTGACTTCAACTTCGACTCCATCTCAACTTCAACTTCAACTTCAATTCCAACTTCAAACTCAACTTCAACTTTAACTTCTGCAACTTCAACTTCAACTTCAACTTCAACTTCAACTTCAACTTCAACTTCGACTTTAACTTCAACTTCAACTTCATCTTCAACTTCAACTTCAATTTCTACTTCAACTTTATCTTCAACTTCAACTTCAACTTCAACTTCAACTACAACTTCAACTTCAACTTCAACTTCAACTTCAACTTCAACTTCAACTTCAATTTCAACTTCAAATTCAATTTCAACTTTAACTTCAATTTCAACTTCAACTTTAACTTCAACTTCAATTTCAACTTCAACTTTGAATTCGAATTCATCTTCAATTTCAACTTCAACTTCAACTTCAATTTCAACTTCAACTTCAACTTCAACTTCAATTCCAACTTCAAATTCAACTTCAACTTTAACTTCTGCAACTTCAACTTCAACTTCAATTTCAACTTCAACTTCAACTTCAACTTCATCTTCAACTTCAACTTCAACTTCAATTTCAACTTCAACTTCAACTTTACCATCAACTTCAAATTCAACTTCAACTTCAAATTCAACTTCAACTTCAAATTCAACTTCAACTTCAAATTCAACTTCAACTTCAAATTCAACTTCACCTTCAACTTCAACTTTAACTTCATTTTTCTCTTCAACTTCAACTTCAAATTCAACTTCAGCTTCAATTTTGTCTTCAACTTAAACTTCAACTTTAAATTCTCTTTCAACTTCAAATGCAACTTCAGTTTCAACTTCCACTTGAACATCAACTTCAACTTCAACTTGAACTTGAACTTCAATTTCAACTTCAAATTCAATTTCAACTTTAATTTCGACTTCGACTTTAACTTCAATTTCAACTTCAACTTCAACTTCAACTTCAACTTCAACTTCAACATCAACTTCAATTTCAACTTCAAATTCAATTTCAACTTTAACTTCAAATTCAACTTCAACTTCAACTCCAACTTCAACTTCAACTCTGAATTCGACTTCAACTTCAAATTCAACTTCAAATTCAACTTCAAATTTAACTTCAACTTTAACTTCAACTTCGATTCTGACTTCAACTTCGACTCCATCTCAACTTCAACTTCAACTTCAATTCCAACTTCAAACTCAACTTCAACTTTAACTTCTGCAACTTCAACTTCAACTTCAACTTCAACTTCAACTTCAACTTCAACTTCAACTTCAACTTCGACTTTAACTTCAACTTCAACTTCATCTTCAACTTCAACTTCAATTTCTACTTCAACTTTATCTTCAACTTCAACTTCAACTTCAACTTCAACTTCAACTTCAACTACAACTTCAACTACAACTTCAACTTCAACTTCAACTTCAACTTCAATTTCAACTTCAAATTCAATTTCAACTTTAACTTCAACTTCAACTTCAACTTCAACTTCAACTTCAACTTCAACTACAACTTCAACTTCAACTTCAACTTCAACTTCAACTTCAACTTCAACTTCAATTTCAACTTCAAATTCAATTTCAACTTTAACTTCAATTTCAACTTCAACTTCAACTTCAACTTCAATTTTAAATTCAACTTCAACTTCAACTTCAATTTTGTGTTCAACTTCAACTTCAATTTTGTGTTCATCTTCAACTTCGACTTTGACTTTGACTTTGACTCTGACTTAAATTTCAACTTCAACTCCAACTTCGTTTTCAACTTCAACTTCAATTTCAACTTCAACTTTAACTTCAACTTCAATTTCAACTTCAACTTTGAATTCGAATTCATCTTCAATTTCAACTTCAACTTCAACTTCAATTTCAACTTCAACTTCAACTTCAACTTCAATTCCAACTTCAAATTCAACTTCAACTTTAACTTCTGCAACTTCAACTTCAACTTCAATTTCAACTTCAACTTCAACTTCAACTTCATCTTCAACTTCAACTTCAACTTCAATTTCAACTTCAACTTCAACTTTACCATCAACTTCAAATTCAACTTCAACTTCAAATTCTACTTCAACTTTATCTTCAACTTTATCTTTAACTTCAACTTCAACTTCAACTTTAACTTCAACTCCAATTTCAACTTCAACTTCAACTTCAATTTCAACTTCAACTTCATCGTCAACTTCAACTTCAATTTCAACTTCAACTTCAACTTCAACTCCAATTTCAACTTCAACTTTAACTTCAACTTCAAACTCAACTTCAACTTTAACTTCAACTGCAACTTCAACTTCAACTTCAACTTCAACTTCAATTTCAACTTCAACTTCAACTTCAACTTCATCTTCACCTTCACCTTCACCTTCAACTTCAACTTCAACTTCAACTTCAACTTCAACTTCAACTTCAACTTCAACTTCAATTTCAACTTCAACTTCAACTTCACCTTCACCTTCACCTTCACCTTCAACTTCAACTTCAACTTCAACTTCAACTTCAACTTCAATTTCAACTTCAACTTCAACTTCAATTTCAACTTCAACTTCTACTTCGACTTCGACTTCGACTTCGACTTCGACTTCTTCGGCTTCGACTTCTTCGGCTTCGACTTCCACTCCGACTTCGACTTCTTCGACTTCTTCGACTACAACTTCTTCGACTTTGACTTCGACTTTTTCGACTCCGACTTCGACTTCTTCGACTTCTTCGACTTCAACTTCTTCGACTTCGACTTTTTCGACTTCGACTTCTTCGACTTCTTCGACTTCGACTTCTTCGACTTCTTCGACTTCGACTTCTTCGACTTCGACTTATTCGACTTCGACTTCTTCGACTTCGACTTCTTCGACTTTGACTTCTTCGACTTCTTCGACTTCTTCGACTTGGACTTCTTCGACTTCGACTTCTTCGACTTCGACTTCTTCGGCTTCGACTTCTTCGAAGTCATCTTGGACTTCGATGTCATCTTCGACTACGACGTCATCTTCGACTTCGACGTCATCTTCGACTTCGACGTCATCTTCGACTTCGACGTCATCTTCGACTTCGATGTCATCTTCGACTTCGACGTCATCTTCGACTTCGACTTCGACGTCATCTTCGACTTCGACATCATCTCGTACTTCGACTTCGACGTCATCTTCGACTTAGACTTCGACGTCATTTTCGACTTCGACTTCGACTTCGACTTCGACTTCGACTTCGACTTCGACTTCGACTTCGACTTCGACTTCGACTTCGACTTCGACTTTGACTTCAAACTCAACTTCGACTTCAAACTCAACTTCGACTTGAACTTCAAACTCAACTTCAACTTCAACTACAAACTCAACTTCAACTTCAATTCCAACTTCTGCAAATTCAACTTCAACTTCAATTTCAACTTCAAATTCAAACTCAACTTCAACTTTAACTTCAACTTCAACTTTAACTTCAACTCAAATTTCAACTTCAACTTCAACTTCAATTTCAACTTCAACTTCATCGTCAACTTCAACTTCAATTTCAACTTCAACTTCAACTTCAACTTCAACTTCAACTCCAATTTCAACTTCAACTTTAACTTCAACTTCAAACTCAACTTCAACTTTAACTTCAACTGCAACTTCAACTTCAACTTCAACTTCAACTTCAACTTCAACTTCAATTTCATCTTCAACTTCAACTTCAACTTCAACTTCATCTTCAACATCATCTTCAACTTCAACTTCATCTTCAACATCATCTTCATCTTCAAATTGAACTTGAACTTGAACTTGGACTTCGACTTCGACTTCGACTTCTTCGACTTCGACTTCGACTTCTTTGACTCCGACTTCGACTTCTTCGACTTCTTCGACTTCGACTTATTCGACTTCGACTTCGACTTTTTCGACTCCGACTTCGACTTTTTCGACTTCAACTTCTTCGACTTCGACTTCTTCGACTTCGACTTCTTCGACTTCGACTTCTTCGACTTCGACTTCTTCGACTTCGACTTTTTCGACTTCGACTTCGACTTCTTCGACTTCGACTTCTTCGACTTCGACTTTTTCGACTTCGACTTCTTCGACTTCTTCGACTTCTTCGACTTCTTCGACTTCTTCGACTTCTTCGACTTCTTCGACTTCTTCGACTTCTTCGACTTCTTCGACTTCTTCGACTTCTTCGACTTCTTCGACTTCTTCGACTTCGACTTCTTCGACTTCGACTTCTTCGACTTTGACTTCTTCGACTTCGACATCTTCGACTTCGACTTCTTCGACTTCGACTTCTTCAACTTCGACTTCGACTTCTTCGACTTCGACTTCTTCGGCTTCGACTTCTTCGACTTCATCTTCGACTTCGATGTCATCTTCGACTTCGACGTCATCTTCGACTTCGACGTAATCTTCGACTTCGACGTCATCTTCGACTTCGACGTCATCTTCGACTTCGACTTCGACGTCATCTTCGTCGTCATCTTCGACTTCAACTTCGACGTCATCTTCGACTTCGACGTCATTTTCGACTTCGACTTCGACTTCGACTTCGACTTCGACTTCGACTTCGACTTCGACTTTGACTTCAAACTCAACTTCGACTTCAAACTCAACTTCGACTTGAACTTCAAACTCAACTTCAACTTCAACTACAAACTCAACTTCAACTTCAATTCCAACTTCAACTTTAACTTCAACTTCAATTTCAACTTCAACTTTGAATTCGAATTCATCTTCAATTTCAACTTCAACTTCAACTTCAATTTCAACTTCAACTTCAACTTCAACTTCAATTCCAACTTCAAATTCAACTTCAACTTTAACTTCTGCAACTTCAACTTCAACTTCAATTTCAACTTCAACTTCAACTTCAACTTCATCTTCAACTTCAACTTCAACTTCAATTTCAACTTCAACTTCAACTTTACCATCAACTTCAAATTCAACTTCAACTTCAAATTCTACTTCAACTTTATCTTCAACTTTATCTTTAACTTCAACTTCAACTTCAACTTTAACTTCAACTCCAATTTCAACTTCAACTTCAACTTCAATTTCAACTTCAACTTCATCGTCAACTTCAACTTCAATTTCAACTTCAACTTCAACTTCAACTCCAATTTCAACTTCAACTTTAACTTCAACTTCAAACTCAACTTCAACTTTAACTTCAACTGCAACTTCAACTTCAACTTCAACTTCAACTTCAACTTCAACTTCAATTTCAACTTCAACTTCAACTTCAACTTCATCTTCACCTTCACCTTCACCTTCAACTTCAACTTCAACTTCAACTTCAACTTCAACTTCAACTTCAACTTCAACTTCAACTTCAATTTCAACTTCAACTTCAACTTCACCTTCACCTTCACCTTCACCTTCAACTTCAACTTCAACTTCAACTTCAACTTCAACTTCAATTTCAACTTCAACTTCAACTTCAATTTCAACTTCAACTTCGACTTCGACTTCGACTTCGACTTCGACTTCGACTTCGACTTCTTCGGCTTCGACTTCTTCGGCTTCGACTTCCACTCCGACTTCGACTTCTTCGACTTCTTCGACTACAACTTCTTCGACTTTGACTTCGACTTTTTCGACTCCGACTTCGACTTCTTCGACTTCTTCGACTTCAACTTCTTCGACTTCGACTTTTTCGACTTCGACTTCTTCGACTTCTTCGACTTCTTCGACTTCGACTTCTTCGACTTTGACTTCTTCGACTTCTTCGACTTGGACTTCTTCGACTTCGACTTCTTCGGCTTCGACTTCTTCGAAGTCATCTTGGACTTCGATGTCATCTTCGACTACGACGTCATCTTCGACTTCGACGTCATCTTCGACTTCGACGTCATCTTCGACTTCGACGTCATCTTCGACTTCGACATCATCTCGTACTTCGACTTCGACGTCATCTTCGACTTCGACTTCGACGTCATTTTCGACTTCGACTTCGACTTCGACTTCGACTTTGACTTCAAACTCAACTTCGACTCCAAACTCAACTTCGACTTGAACTTCAAACTCAACTTCAACTTCAACTACAAACTCAACTTCAACTTCAATTCCAACTTCTGCAAATTCAACTTCAACTTCAATTTCAACTTCAAATTCAAACTCAACTTCAACTTTAACTTCAACTTCAACTTTAACTTCAACTCAAATTTCAACTTCAACTTCAACTTCAATTTCAACTTCAACTTCATCGTCAACTTCAACTTCAACTTCAACTTCAACTTCAACTCCAATTTCAACTTCAACTTTAACTTCAACTTCAAACTCAACTTCAACTTTAACTTCAACTGCAACTTCAACTTCAACTTCAACTTCAACTTCAACTTCAATTTCATCTTCAACTTCAACTTCAACTTCAACTTCATCTTCAACATCATCTTCAACTTCAACTTCATCTTCAACATCATCTTCAACTTCAACTTCATCTTCAACATCATCTTTATCTTCTACTTCATCTTCAACATCATCTTCATCTTCAAATTGAACTTGAACTTGAACTTGGACTTCGACTTCGACTTCGACTTCGACTTCGACTTCGACTTTGACTTCGACTTCGACTTCGGCTTCTTCGGCTTCGACTTCTTCGGCTTCGACTTCGACTTCGACTTCGACTTCGACTTCTTCGACTTCGACTTCGACTTCTTTGACTCCGACTTCGACTTCTTCGACTTCTTCGACTTCGACTTATTCGACTTCGACTTCGACTTTTTCGACTCCGACTTCGACTTTTTCGACTTCAACTTCTTCGACTTCTTCGACTTCGACATCTTCGACTTCGACTTCTTCGACTTCGACTTCTTCGACTTCGACTTCTTCGACTTCGACTTCTTCGACTTCGACTTTTTCGACTTCGACTTCGACTTCTTCGACTTCGACTTCTTCGACTTCGACTTTTTCGACTTCGACTTCTTCGACTTCTTCGACTTCTTCGACTTCTTCGACTTCTTCGACTTCTTCGACTTCTTCGACTTCTTCGACTTTGACTTCTTCGACTTTGACTTCTTCGACTTCGACATCTTCGACTTCGACTTCTTCGACTTCGACTTCTTCAACTTCGACTTCGACTTCTTCGACTTCGACTTCTTCGGCTTCGACTTCTTCGACTTCATCTTCGACTTCGATGTCATCTTCGACTTCGACGTCATCTTCGACTTCGACGTAATCTTCGACTTCGACGTCATCTTCGACTTCGACGTCATCTTCGACTTCGACTTCGACGTCATCTTCGACGTCATCTTCGACTTCGACTTCGACGTCATCTTCGACTTCGACGTCATTTTCGACTTCGACTTCGACTTCGACTTCGACTTCGACTTCGACTTCGACTTTGACTTCAAACTCAACTTCGACTTCAAACTCAACTTCGACTTGAACTTCAAACTCAACTTCAACTTCAACTACAAACTCAACTTCAACTTCAATTCCAACTTCTGCAACTTCAACTTCAACTTCAATTTCAACTTCAACTTCAACTTCAACTTCAACTTCAATTTCAACTTCGACTTCAACTTCAATTTCAATTTCAACTTCAACTTCAACTTCAACTTCAACTTCAACTTCAACTTCAAATTCAATTTCACCTTCAACTTCAACTTCAACTTCAATTTTCACTTCAACTTCAACTTCAACTTCAACTTCAACTTCAACTTCGACTTTAACTTCAACTTCAACTTCATCTTCAACTTCAACTTCAATTTCTACTTCAACTTTATCTTCAACTTCAACTTCAACTTCAACTTCAACTACAACTTCAACTTCAACTTCAACTTCAACTTCAACTTCAACTTCAACTTCAATTTCAACTTCAAATTCAATTTCAACTTTAACTTCAATTTCAACTTCAACTTTAACTTCAACTTCAATTTCAACTTCAACTTTGAATTCGAATTCATCTTCAATTTCAACTTCAACTTCAACTTCAATTTCAACTTCAACTTCAACTTCAACTTCAATTCCAACTTCAAATTCAACTTCAACTTTAACTTCTGCAACTTCAACTTCAACTTCAATTTCAACTTCAACTTCAACTTCAACTTCATCTTCAACTTCAACTTCAACTTCAATTTCAACTTCAACTTCAACTTTACCATCAACTTCAAATTCAACTTCAACTTCAAATTCAAATTCAACTTCAACTTCAAATTCAACTTCAACTTCAAATTCAACTTCACCTTCAACTTCAACTTTAACTTCATTTTTCTCTTCAACTTCAACTTCAAATTCAACTTCAGCTTCAATTTTGTCTTCAACTTAAACTTCAACTTTAAATTCTCTTTCAACTTCAAATGCAACTTCAGTTTCAACTTCCACTTGAACATCAACTTCAACTTCAACTTGAACTTGAACTTCAATTTCAACTTCAAATTCAATTTCAACTTTAATTTCGACTTCGACTTTAACTTCAATTTCAACTTCAACTTCAACTTCAACTTCAACTTCAACTTCAACATCAACTTCAATTTCAACTTCAAATTCAATTTCAACTTTAACTTCAAATTCAACTTCAACTTCAACTCCAACTTCAACTTCAACTCTGAATTCGACTTCAACTTCAAATTCAACTTCAAATTCAACTTCAAATTTAACTTCAACTTTAACTTCAACTTCGATTCTGACTTCAACTTCGACTCCATCTCAACTTCAACTTCAACTTCAATTCCAACTTCAAACTCAACTTCAACTTTAACTTCTGCAACTTCAACTTCAACTTCAACTTCAACTTCAACTTCAACTTCAACTTCAACTTCAACTTCGACTTTAACTTCAACTTCAACTTCATCTTCAACTTCAACTTCAATTTCTACTTCAACTTTATCTTCAACTTCAACTTCAACTTCAACTTCAACTTCAACTACAACTTCAACTTCAACTTCAACTTCAACTTCAACTTCAACTTCAATTTCAACTTCAAATTCAATTTCAACTTTAACTTCAACTTCAACTTCAACTTCAACTTCAACTTCAACTTCAACTACAACTTCAACTTCAACTTCAACTTCAACTTCAACTTCAACTTCAACTTCAACTTCAATTTCAACTTCAAATTCAATTTCAACTTTAACTTCAATTTCAACTTCAACTTCAACTTCAACTTCAATTTTAAATTCAACTTCAACTTCAACTTCAATTTTGTGTTCAACTTCAACTTCAATTTTGTGTTCATCTTCAACTTCGACTTTGACTTTGACTTTGACTCTGACTTAAATTTCAACTTCAACTCCAACTTCGTTTTCAACTTCAACTTCAATTTCAACTTCAACTTTAACTTCAACTTCAATTTCAACTTCAACTTTGAATTCGAATTCATCTTCAATTTCAACTTCAACTTCAACTTCAATTTCAACTTCAACTTCAACTTCAACTTCAATTCCAACTTCAAATTCAACTTCAACTTTAACTTCTGCAACTTCAACTTCAACTTCAATTTCAACTTCAACTTCAACTTCAACTTCATCTTCAACTTCAACTTCAACTTCAATTTCAACTTCAACTTCAACTTTACCATCAACTTCAAATTCAACTTCAACTTCAAATTCTACTTCAACTTTATCTTCAACTTTATCTTTAACTTCAACTTCAACTTCAACTTTAACTTCAACTCCAATTTCAACTTCAACTTCAACTTCAATTTCAACTTCAACTTCATCGTCAACTTCAACTTCAATTTCAACTTCAACTTCAACTTCAACTCCAATTTCAACTTCAACTTTAACTTCAACTTCAAACTCAACTTCAACTTTAACTTCAACTGCAACTTCAACTTCAACTTCAACTTCAACTTCAACTTCAACTTCAATTTCAACTTCAACTTCAACTTCAACTTCATCTTCACCTTCACCTTCACCTTCAACTTCAACTTCAACTTCAACTTCAACTTCAACTTCAACTTCAACTTCAACTTCAATTTCAACTTCAACTTCAACTTCACCTTCACCTTCACCTTCACCTTCAACTTCAACTTCAACTTCAACTTCAACTTCAACTTCAATTTCAACTTCAACTTCAACTTCAATTTCAACTTCAACTTCGACTTCGACTTCGACTTCGACTTCGACTTCGACTTCTTCGGCTTCGACTTCTTCGGCTTCGACTTCTTCGGCTTCGACTTCCACTCCGACTTCGACTTCTTCGACTTCTTCGACTACAACTTCTTCGACTTTGACTTCGACTTTTTCGACTCCGACTTCGACTTCTTCGACTTCTTCGACTTCAACTTCTTCGACTTCGACTTTTTCGACTTCGACTTCTTCGACTTCTTCGACTTCTCCGACTTCGACTTCTTCGACTTCTTCGACTTCGACTTCTTCGACTTCGACTTATTCGACTTCGACTTCTTCGACTTCGACTTCTTCGACTTTGACTTCTTCGACTTCTTCGACTTGGACTTCTTCGACTTCGACTTCTTCGACTTCGACTTCTTCGGCTTCGACTTCTTCGAAGTCATCTTGGACTTCGATGTCATCTTCGACTACGACGTCATCTTCGACTTCGACGTCATCTTCGACTTCGACGTCATCTTCGACTTCGACGTCATCTTCGACTTCGATGTCATCTTCGACTTCGACGTCATCTTCGACTTCGACTTCGACGTCATCTTCGACTTCGACATCATCTCGTACTTCGACTTCGACGTCATCTTCGACTTCGACTTCGACGTCATTTTCGACTTTGACTTCGACTTCGACTTCGACTTCGACTTCGACTTCGACTTCGACTTTGACTTCAAACTCAACTTCGACTTCAAACTCAACTTCGACTTGAACTTCAAACTCAACTTCAACTTCAACTACAAACTCAACTTCAACTTCAATTCCAACTTCTGCAAATTCAACTTCAACTTCAATTTCAACTTCAAATTCAAACTCAACTTCAACTTTAACTTCAACTTCAACTTTAACTTCAACTCAAATTTCAACTTCAACTTCAACTTCAATTTCAACTTCAACTTCATCGTCAACTTCAACTTCAATTTCAGCTTCAACTTCAACTTCAACTTCAACTTCAACTCCAATTTCAACTTCAACTTTAACTTCAACTTCAAACTCAACTTCAACTTTAACTTCAACTGCAACTTCAACTTCAACTTCAACTTCAACTTCAACTTCAATTTCATCTTCAACTTCAACTTCAACTTCAACTTCATCTTCAACATCATCTTCAACTTCAACTTCATCTTCAACATCATCTTCAACTTCAACTTCATCTTCAACATCATCTTCATCTTCTACTTCATCTTCAACATCATCTTCATCTTCAAATTGAACTTGAACTTGAACTTGGACTTCGACTTCGACTTCGACTTCGACTTCGACTTCGACTTCGACTTTGACTTCGACTTCGACTTCGGCTTCTTCGGCTTCGACTTCTTCGGCTTCGACTTCGACTTCGACTTCGACTTCTTCGACTTCGACTTCGACTTCTTTGACTCCGACTTCGACTTCTTCGACTTCTTCGACTTCGACTTATTCGACTTCGACTTCGACTTTTTCGACTCCGACTTCGACTTTTTCGACTTCAACTTCTTCGACTTCGACTTCTTCGACTTCGACTTCTTCGACTTCGACTTCTTCGACTTCGACTTCTTCGACTTCGACTTTTTCGACTTCGACTTCGACTTCTTCGACTTCGACTTCTTCGACTTCGACTTTTTCGACTTCGACTTCTTCGACTTCTTCGACTTCTTCGACTTCTTCGACTTCTTCGACTTCTTCGACTTCTTCGACTTCTTCGACTTCTTCGACTTCTTCGACTTCTTCGACTTCGACTTCTTCGACTTTGACTTCTTCGACTTCGACATCTTCGACTTCGACTTCTTCGACTTCGACTTCTTCAACTTCGACTTCGACTTCTTCGACTTCGACTTCTTCGGCTTCGACTTCTTCGACTTCATCTTCGACTTCGATGTCATCTTCGACTTCGACGTCATCTTCGACTTCGACGTAATCTTCGACTTCGACGTCATCTTCGACTTCGACGTCATCTTCGACTTCGACTTCGACGTCATCTTCGACTTCGACTTCGACGTCATCTTCGACTTCGACGTCATTTTCGACTTCGACTTCGACTTCGACTTCGACTTCGACTTCGACTTTGACTTCAAACTCAACTTCGACTTCAAACTCAACTTCGACTTGAACTTCAAACTCAACTTCAACTTCAACTACAAACTCAACTTCAACTTCAATTCCAACTTCTGCAACTTCAACTTCAACTTCAATTTCAACTTCAACTTCAACTTCAACTTCAACTTCAATTTCAACTTCGACTTCAACTTCAATTTCAATTTCAACTTCAACTTCAACTTCAACTTCAACTTCAACTTCAACTTCAACTTCAACTTCAACTTCAAATTCAACTTCACCTTCAACTTCAACTTCAACTTCAATTTTCACTTCAACTTCAACTTCAACTTCAACTTCAGCTTCAATTTTGTCTTCAACTTAAACTTCAACTTTAAATTCTTTTTCAACTTCAAATGCAACTTCAGTTTCAACTTCCACTTGAACTTGAACTTCAACTTCAACTTCAACTTGAACTTCAATTTCAACTTCAAATTCAATTTCAACTTTAACTTCGACTTCGACTTTAAATTCAACTTCAACTTCATCTTCAACTTCAACTTCAATTTCAACTTCAACTTTAACTTGAATTTCAACTTTAACTTCAACTTCAACTTCAACTTCAACATCAACTTCAATTTCAACTTCAAATTCAATTTCAACTTTAACTTCAATTTCAACTTCAACTTCAACTTCAACTTCAATTTAAAATTCAACTTCAACTTCAACTTCAATTTTGTGTTCAACTTCAACTTCAATTTTGTGTTCATCTTCAACTTCGACTTTGACTTTGACTTTGACTCTGACTTAAATTTCAACTTCAACTTCAACTCCAACTTCAACTTCAACTCTGAATTCGACTTCAACTTCAAATTCAACTTCAAATTCAACTTCAAATTCAACTTCAAATTCAACTTCAACTTTAACTTCAACTTCGATTCTGACTTCAACTTCGACTTCATCTCAACTTCAACTTCAACTTCAATTTCAACTTGAACTTCAACTTTGAATTCGACTTCATCTTCAATTTCAACTTCAACTTCAACTTCAAATTCAACTTCAAATTCAACTTCAAATTCAACTTCAAATTCAACTTCAAATTCAACTTCAAATTCAACTTCAAATTCAACTTCAAATTCAACTTCAAATTCAACTTCAAATTCAACTTCAAATTCAACTTCAAATTCAACTTCAAATTCAACTTCAAATTCAAATTCAATTTTTTCTTCAACTTCAACTTTAGCCTCAACTTCCATTTCAACTTCAACTTTGAATTTGACTTCAACTTCAGTTTCAACTTCAACTTCATCTTCAACTTCAACTTCAACTTCAACTTCAATTTCAACTTCATCTTCAACTTCACCTTTAACTTCAACTTCAACTTCAACTTCAACTTCAACTTCAACTTCAACTTCAACTTCAAATTCAACTACAAATTCAACTTCAAATTCAAATTCAATTTTTTCTTCAACTTCAACTTTAGCCTCAACTTCCATTTCAACTTCAACTTTGAATTTGACTTCAACTTCAACTTCAATTTCAACTTCAACTTCATCGTCAACTTCAACTTCAACTTCAATTTTAATTTCAACTTCAACTTCAACTTCAATTTCAACTTCAATTTTGTCTTCAACTTAAACTTCAACTTTAAATTCTCTTTCAACTTCAAATGCAACTTCAGTTTCAACTTCCACTTGAACTTGAACTTCAACTTCAACTTCAGCTTCAATTTTGTCTTCAACTTAAATGTCAACTTTAAATTCTCCTTCAACTTCAAATTCAACTTCAGTTTCAACTTCCACTTGAACTTTAACTTCAACTTCAATTTCAACTTCAAATTCAATTTCAACTTTAACTTCAATTTCGACTTGAACTTGAACTTGAACTTCAACTTCAACTTCAACTTCAACTCCATTTTCAACTTCAACTTCAACTCCAATTTCAACTTCAACTTCAACTTGAACTTCAACTTCAACTTCAACTCCAATTTCAACTTCAACTTCAACTCCAATTTCAACTTCAACTTCAACTTCAACTTCAACTTCGACTTCAATTTCGACTTTAACTTCAACTTCAACTTCGACTTCGATTTCGACTTTAACTTCAACTTCAACTTCATCTTCAACTTCAACTTCAATTTCAACGTCAAATTCAATTTCAACTTTAACTTCAATTTCAACTTCAACTTCAACTTCAACTTCAACTTCAATTTCAACTTCAAATTCAATTTCAACTTTAACTTCAATTTCAACTTCAACTTCAACTTCAACTCCAACTTTAACTTCAACTCTAAATTAGACTTCAACTTCAAATTCAACTTCAAATTCAACTTCAAATTCAACTTCAATTTCAACTTCAACTTTAACTTCAACTTCAATTCTGACTTCAACTTCGACTTCATCTCAACTTCAACTTCAACTTTGAATTCGACTTCATCTTCAATTTTAACTTTAACTTCAACTTCAATTTCAACTTCAAATTCAACTTCATCTTCAACTTCAACTTCAATTCCAACTTCAACTTTAACTTCTGCAACTTCAACTTCAACTTTGAATTCGACTTCATCTTCAATTTCAACTTGAAATTCAACTTCAACTTCAACTTCAATTCCAACTTCAAACTCAACTTCAACTTTAAGTTCTGCAACTTCAACTTCAACTTTGAATTCGACTTCATCTTCAATTTCAACTTCAAATTCAATTTCAATTTAAACTTCAACTTTAACTTCAACTTCAATTTCAACTTCAACTTTGAATTCGACTTCATCTTCAATTTCAACTTCAACTTCAACTTCAACTTCAATTTCAACTTCAACTTCAACTTCAACTTCAATTCCAACTTCAAACTCAACTTCAACTTTAACTTCTGCAACTTCAACTTCAACTTTGAATTCGACTTCATCTTCAATTTCAACTTCAAATTCAATTTCAATTTCAACATCAACTTTAACTTCAACTTCAATTTCAACTTCAACTTTGAATTCGACTTCATCTTCAATTTCAACTTCAAATTCAATTTCAATTTAAACTTCAACTTTAACTTCAACTTCAATTTCAACTTCAACTTTGAATTCGACTTCATCTTCAATTTCAACTTCAACTTCAACTTCAACTTCAACTTCAATTTCAAATTCAACTTCAACTTCAACTTCAATTCCAACTTCAAACTCAACTTCAACTTTAACTTCTGCAACTTCAACTTCAACTTCAGCTTCAATTTTGTCTTCAACTTAAACTTCAACTTTAAATTCTCCTTCAACTTCAAATTCAACTTCAGTTTCAACTTTAACTTCAACTTCAATTTCAACTTCAACTTCAACTTCAACTTCAATTCCAACTTCAATTCCAACTTCAACTTCATCTTCAACTTCAACTTCAACTTCAATTTCAACTTCAACTTCAACTTCACCATCAACTTCAAATTCAACTTCAACTTCAAATTCAATTTCAATTTCAACTTCAACTTTAACTTCAACTTCAATTTCAACTTCAACTTTGAATTCGACTTCATCTTCAATTTCAACTTCAACTTCAACTTCAACTTCAACTTCAATTTCAACTTCAACTTGAACTTCAACTTCAATTCTAACTTCAAACTCAACTTCAACTGCAATTTCAACTTCAAATTCAATTTCAACTTTAACTTCAATTTCAACTTGAACTTGAACTTCAACTTGAACTTCAACTTCAACTTCAACTCCAATTTCAACTTCAACTTCAACTCCAATTTCAACTTCAACTTCAACTTCGACTTCGATTTCGACTTTAACTTCAACTTCAACTTCATCTTCAACTTCAACTTCAACTTCAACTTCAAATTCAACGTCACCTTCAACTGCAACTTCAACTTCAACTTTAATTTTCTCTTCAACTTCAACTTCAACTTCAGCTTCAATTTTGTCTTCAACTTAAACTTCAACTTTAAATTCTCCTTCAACTTCAAATTCAACTTCAGTTTCAACTTTAACTTCAACTTCAATTTCAACTTCAACTTCAACTTCAACTTCAATTCCAACTTCAAACTCAACTTCAACTTTAACTTCTGCAACTTCAACTTCAACTTCAACTTCAATTTCAACTTCAACTTCAACTTCAACTTCAACTTCATCTTCAACTTCAACTTCAACTTCAAGTTCAACTTCAACTTCAACTTCACCATCAACTTCAAATTCAACTTCAACTTCAAATTCAACTTCAACTTCAAATTCAACTTCATCTTCAACTTCAACTTCAACTTCAACTTCAATTTTCTCTTCAACTTCAACTTCAACTTCAACTTCAGCTTCAACTGTGTCTTCAACTTAAACTTAAACTTTAAATTCTCTTTCAACTTCAAATGCAACTTCAGTTTCAACTTCCACTTCAACTTCACCATCAACTTCAAATTCAACTTCAACTTCAAATTCAACTTCAACTTCAAATTCAACTTCATCTTCATCTTCAACTTCAACTTCAACTTCAACTTCAATTTTTTCTTCAACTTCAACTTCAACTTCAGCTTCAATTTTGTCTTCAACTTAAATGTCAACTTAAAATTCTCCTTCAACTTCAAATTCAACTTCAGTTTCAACTTCCACTTGAACTTCAACTTCAACTTCAATTTCAACTTCAACTGCAATTTCAACGTCAAATTCAATTTCAACTTTAACTTCAATTTCAACTTGAACTTGAACTTCAACTTCAACTTCAACTTCAACTTCAACTTCAACTTCAACTCCAATTTCAACTTCAACTTCAACTTCAACTTCAATTCCAACTTCAAACTCAACTTCAACTTTAACTTCTGCAACTTCAACTTCAACTTCAACTTCAATTTCAACTTCAACTTCAACTTCAACTTCATCTTCAACTTCAACTTTAACTTCAATTTCAACTTCAACTTCAACTTCACCATCAACTTCAAATTCAACTTCAACTTCAAATTCAACTTCAACTTCAAATTCAACTTCATCTTCAACTTCAACTTCTACTTCAACTTCAATTTTCTCTTCAACTTCAACTTCAACTTCAACTTCAGCTTCAACTGTGTCTTCAACTTAAACTTCAACTTTAAATTCTCTTTCAACTTCAAATGCAACTTCAGTTTCAACTTCCACTTGAACTTCAACTTCAACTTCAACTTCAAATTCAACTTCAAATTCAAATTCAACTTCATCTTCAACTTCAACTTTAACTTCAACTTCAATTTTTTCTTCAACTTCAACTTCAACTTCAGCTTCAATTTTGTCTTCAACTTAAATGTCAACTTTAAATTCTCCTTCAACTTCAAATTCAACTTCAGTTTCAACTTCCACTTGAACTTCAACTTCAACTTCAATTTCAACTTCAACTGCAATTTCAACTTCAAATTCAATTTCAACTTTAACTTCAATTTCAGTTTGAACTTGAACTTGAACTTGAACTTCAACTTCAACTTCAACTTCAACTCCAATTTCAACTTCAACTTCAACTCCAATTTCAACTTCAACTTCAACTTGAACTTCAACTTCAACTTCAACTTCGACTTCGATTTCGACTTTAACTTCAACTTCAACTTCATCTTCAACTTCAACTTCTACTTCAACTTCAAATTCAACGTCACCTTCAACTGCAACTTCAACTTCAACTTCAATTTTCTCTTCAACTTCAACTTCAACTTCAGCTTCAATTTTGTCTTCAACTAAAACTTCAACTTTAAATTCTCCTTCAACTTCAAATTCAACTTCAGTTTCAACTTTAACTTCAACTTCAATTTCAACTTCAACTTCAACTTCAACTTCAATTCCAACTTCAAACTCAACTTCAACTTTAACTTCTGCACCTTCAACTTCAACTTCAACTTCAATTTCAACTTCAACTTCAACTTCAACTTCATCTTCATCTTCAACTTCAACTTCAACTTCAATTTCAACTTCAACTTCAACTTCACCATCAACTTCAAATTAAACTTCAACTTCAAATTCAACTTCAACTTCAAATTCAACTTCATCTTCAACTTCAACTTCAACTTCAACTTCAATTTTCTCTTCAACTTCAACCTGAACTTCAACTTCAGCTTCAACTGTGTCTTCAACTTAAACTTCAACTTTAAATTCTCTTTCAACTTCAAATGCAACTTCAGTTTCAACTTCCACTTGAACTTCAACTTCAACTTCAACTTCAACTTGAACTTCAATTTCAACTTCAAATTCAATTTCAACTTTAACTTCAACTTCGATTCTGACTTCAACTTCGACTCCATCTCAACTTCAAATTCAACTTCAACTTCAAATTCAACTTCATCTTCAACTTCAACTTCAACTTCAACTTCAATTTTCTCTTCAACTTCAACTTCAACTTCAACTTCAGCTTCAACTGTGTCTTCAACTTAAACTTCAACTTTAAATTCTCTTTCAACTTCAAATGCAACTTCAGTTTCAACTTCCACTTGAACTTCCACTTCAACTTCAACTTCAAATTCAACTTCAACTTCAAATTCAACTTCATCTTCAACTTCAACTTCAACTTCAACTTCAACTTCAATTTTTTCTTCAACTTCAACTTCAACTTCAGCTTCAATTTTGTCTTCAACTTAAATGTCAACTTAAAATTCTCCTTCAACTTCAAATTCAACTTCAGTTTCAACTTCCACTTGAACTTCAACTTCAACTTCAAGTTCAACTTCAACTGCAATTTCAACTTCAAATTCAATTTCAACTTTAACTTCAATTTCAACTTGAACTTGAACTTGAACTTGAACTTGAACTTGAACTTCAACTTCAACTTCAACTTCAACTCCAATTTCAACTTCAACTTCAACTTCAACTTCAATTCTAACTTCAAACTCAACTTCAACTTTAACTTCTGCAACTTCAACTTCAACTTCAACTTCAATTTCAACTTCAACTTCAACTTCAACTTCATCTTCAACTTCAACTTCAACTTCAATTTCAACTTCAACTTCAACTTCACCATCAACTTCAAATTCAACTTCAACTTCAAATTCAACTTCAAATTCAACTTCAACTTCAAATTCAACTTCATCTTCAACTTCAACTTCAACTTCAATTTTCTCTTCAACTTCAACTTCAACTTCAACTTCAGCTTCAACTGTGTCTTCAACTTAAACTTCAACTTTAAATTCTCTTTCAACTTCAAATGCAACTTCAGTTTCAACTTCCACTTGAACTTCAACTTCAACTTCAACTTCAAATTCAACTTCAAATTCAAATTCAACTTCATCTTCAACTTCAACTTCAACTTCAACTTCAATTTTCTCTTCAACTTCAACTTCAACTTCAGCTTCAATTTTGTCTTCAACTTAAACTTCAACTTTAAATTCTCCTTCAACTTCAAATTCAACTTCAGTTTCAACTTTAACTTCAACTTCAATTTCAACTTCAACTTCAACTTCAACTTCAATTCCAACTTCAAACTCAACTTCAACTTTAACTTCTGCACCTTCAACTTCAACTTCAACTTCAATTTCAACTTCAACTTCAACTTCAACTTCATCTTCAACTTCAACTTCAACTTCAATTTCAACTTCAACTTCAACTTCACCATCAACTTCAAATTAAACTTCAACTTCAAATTTAACTTCAACTTCAAATTCAACTTCATCTTCAACTTCAACTTCAACTTCAACTTCAATTTTCTCTTCAACTTCAACTTCAACTTCAACTTCAACTTCAACTTCAGCTTCAACTGTGTCTTCAACTTAAACTTCAACTTTAAATTCTCTTTCAACTTCAAATGCAACTTCAGTTTCAACTTCCACTTGAACTTCAACTTCAACTTCAACTTCAACTTGAACTTCAATTTCAACTTCAAATTCAATTTCAACTTTAACTTCAACTTCGATTCTGACTTCAACTTCGACTCCATCTCAACTTCAACTTAAACTTAAACTTAAACTTCAATTTCAACTTCAATTTCAACTTCAACTTTAACTTCAACTTCGATTCTGACTTCAACTTCGACTCCATCTCAACTTCAACTTTGAATTCGACTTCATCTTCAATTTGAACTTCAACTTCAACTTCAATTTCAACTTCAACTTCAACTTCATTTTCAATTTCAACTTCAACTTGAACTTCAATTTCAACTTCAACTTGAACTTCACCTTCAACTTCATCTTCAACTTCAACTTGAACTTCAACTTGAACTTCAACTTGAACTTCAACTTGAACTTCAACTTGAACTTCAACTTGAACTTCAACTTGAACTTCAAATTCAACTTCATCTTCAACTTCAACTTCAACTTTGAATTCAACTTCATCTTCAATTTCAACTTCAACTTCAACTTCAATTTCAACTTCAACTTCAACTTCAATTCCAACTTCAAACTCAACTTCAGCTTTAACTTCAACTACAACTTGAACTTGAACTTCAACTTCATTTTCAACTTCAACTTCAATTTCAATTTCAACTTCAACTTTAACTTCAACTTCAATTTCAACTCCAACTTTAAATTCGACTTCATCTTCAAATTCAACTTCAACTTCAACTTCATCTTCAATTTCAACTTGAAATTCAACTTCAACTTCAACTTCAACTTCAATTCCAACTTCAAACTCAACTTCAACTTTAAGTTCTGCAACTTCAACTTCAACTTTGAATTCGACTTCATCTTCAATTTCAACTTCAACTTTAACTTCAACTTCAATTTCAACTTCAACTTTGAATTCGACTTCATCTTCAATTTCAACTTCAACTTCAACTTCAATTTCAACTTCAACTTCAACTTCTGCTTCAATTTTGTCTTCAACTTAAACGTCAACTTTAAATTCTCCTTCAACTTCAAATTCAACTTCAGTTTCAACTTCCACTTGAACTTTAACTTCAACTTCAATTTCAACTTCAACTGCAATTTCAACTTCAAATTCAATTTCAACTTTAACTTCAATTTCAACTTGAACTTGAACTTGAACTTGAACTTCAGCTTCAACTTCAACTTCAATTTTCTCTTCAACTTCAACCTCAACTTCAACTTCAGCTTCAACTGTGTCTTCAACTTAAACTTCAACTTTAAATTCTCTTTCAACTTCAAATGCAACTTCAGTTTCAACTTCCACTTGAACTTCAACTTCAACTTCAACTTCAACTTGAACTTCAATTTCAACTTCAAATTCAATTTCAACTTTAACTTCAACTTCGATTCTGACTTCAACTTCGACTCCATCTCAACTTCAAATTCAACTTCAACTTCAAATTCAACTTCATCTTCAACTTCAACTTCAACTTCAACTTCAACTTCAATTTTCTCTTCAACTTCAACTTCAACTTCAACTTCAGCTTCAACTGTGTCTTCAACTTAAACTTAAACTTTAAATTCTCTTTCAACTTCAAATGCAACTTCAGTTTCAACTTCCACTTGAACTTGAACTTCAACTTCAACTTCAAATTCAACTTCAAATTCAAATTCAACTTCATCTTCAACTTCAACTTCAACTTCAATTTTTTCTTCAACTTCAACTTCAACTTCAGCTTCAATTTTGTCTTCAACTTAAATGTCAACTTTAAATTCTCCTTCAACTTCAAATTCAACTTCAGTTTCAACTTCCACTTGAACTTGAACTTGAACTTCAATTTCAACTTCAACTGCAATTTCAACTTCAAATTCAATTTCAACTTTAACTTCAATTTCAACTTGAACTTGAACTTCAACTTCAACTTCAACTTCAACTTCAACTTCAACTCCAATTTCTACTTCAACTTCAACTCCAATTTCAACTTCAACTTCAACTTCGACTTCGATTTCGACTTTAACTTCAACTTCAACTTCATCTTCAACTTCAACTTCTACTTCAACTTCAAATTCAACGTCACCTTCAACTGCAACTTCAACTTCAAATTCAATTTTCTCTTCAACTTCAACTTCAATTTCAGCTTCAATTTTGTCTTCAACTTAAACTTCAACTTTAAATTTTCCTTCAACTTCAAATTCAACTTCAGTTTCAACTTTAACTTCAACTTCAATTTCAACTTCAACTTCAACTTCAACTTCAATTCCAACTTCAAACTCAACTTCAACTTTAACTTCTGCACCTTCAACTTCAACTTCAACTTCAATTTCAACTTCAACTTCAACTTCAACTTCATCTTCAACTTCAACTTCAACTTCAATTTCAACTTCAACTTCAACTTCACCATCAACTTCAAATTAAACTTCAACTTCAAATTTAACTTCAACTTCAAATTCAACTTCATCTTCAACTTCAACTTCAACTTCAACTTCAATTTTCTCTTCAACTTCAACTTCAACTTCAACTTCAACTTCAGCTTCAACTGTGTCTTCAACTTAAACTTCAACTTTAAATTCTCTTTCAACTTCAAATGCAACTTCAGTTTCAACTTCCACTTGAACTTCAACTTCAACTTCAACTTCAACTTGAACTTCATTTTCAATTTCAACTTCAACTTGAACTTCAATTTCAACTTCAACTTGAACTTCACCTTCAACTTCATCTTCAACTTCAACTTGAACTTCAACTTGAACTTCAACTTGAACTTCAACTTGAACTTCAACTTGAACTTCAAATTCAACTTCATCTTCAACTTCAACTTCAACTTTGAATTCAACTTCATCTTCAATTTCAACTTCAACTTCAACTTCAATTTCAACTTCAACTTCAACTTCAATTCCAACTTCAAACTCAACTTCAGCTTTAACTTCAACTACAACTTGAACTTGAACTTCAACTTCATTTTCAACTTCAACTTCAACTTCAACTTCATCTTCATCTTCAACTTCAACTTCAACTTCAATTTCAACTTCAACTTCAACTTCACCATCAACTTCAAATTAAACTTCAACTTCAAATTCAACTTCAACTTCAAATTCAACTTCATCTTCAACTTCAACTTCAACTTCAACTTCAATTTTCTCTTCAACTTCAACCTCAACTTCAACTTCAGCTTCAACTGTGTCTTCAACTTAAACTTCAACTTTAAATTCTCTTTCAACTTCAAATGCAACTTCAGTTTCAACTTCCACTTGAACTTCAACTTCAACTTCAACTTCAACTTGAACTTCAATTTCAACTTCAAATTCAACTTCAACTTCAAATTCAACTTCATCTTCATCTTCAACTTCAACTTCAACTTCAACTTCAATTTTTTCTTCAACTTCAACTTCAACTTCAGCTTCAATTTTGTCTTCAACTTAAATGTCAACTTAAAATTCTCCTTCAACTTCAAATTCAACTTCAGTTTCAACTTCCACTTGAACTTCAACTTCAACTTCAATTTCAACTTCAACTGCAATTTCAACGTCAAATTCAATTTCAACTTCAACTTCAATTTCAACTTCAACTTCAACTTCATTTTCAATTTCAACTTCAACTTGAACTTCAATTTCAACTTCAACTTGAACTTCACCTTCAACTTCATCTTCAACTTCAACTTGAACTTCAACTTGAACTTCAACTTGAACTTCAACTTGAACTTCAACTTGAACTTCAACTTGAACTTCAACTTGAACTTCAAATTCAACTTCATCTTCAACTTCAACTTCAACTTTGAATTCAACTTCATCTTCAATTTCAACTTCAACTTCAACTTCAATTTCAACTTCAACTTCAACTTCAATTCCAACTTCAAACTCAACTTCAGCTTTAACTTCAACTACAACTTGAACTTGAACTTCAACTTCATTTTCAACTTCAACTTCAATTTCAATTTCAACTTCAACTTTAACTTCAACTTCAATTTCAACTCCAACTTTAAATTCGACTTCATCTTCAAATTCAACTTCAACTTCAACTTCATCTTCAATTTCAACTTGAAATTCAACTTCAACTTCAACTTCAACTTCAATTCCAACTTCAAACTCAACTTCAACTTTAAGTTCTGCAACTTCAACTTCAACTTTGAATTCGACTTCATCTTCAATTTCAACTTCAACTTTAACTTCAACTTCAATTTCAACTTCAACTTTGAATTCGACTTCATCTTCAATTTCAACTTCAACTTCAACTTCAATTTCAACTTCAACTTCAACTTCTGCTTCAATTTTGTCTTCAACTTAAACGTCAACTTTAAATTCTCCTTCAACTTCAAATTCAACTTCAGTTTCAACTTCCACTTGAACTTTAACTTCAACTTCAATTTCAACTTCAACTGCAATTTCAACTTCAAATTCAATTTCAACTTTAACTTCAATTTCAACTTGAACTTGAACTTGAACTTGAACTTCAACTTCAACTTCAACTTCAACTCCAATTTCTACTTCAACTTCAACTCCAATTTCAACTTCAACTTCAACTTCGACTTCGATTTCGACTTTAACTTCAACTTCAACTTCATCTTCAACTTCAACTTCTACTTCAACTTCAAATTCAACGTCACCTTCAACTGCAACTTCAACTTCAAATTCAATTTTCTCTTCAACTTCAACTTCAATTTCAGCTTCAATTTTGTCTTCAACTTAAACTTCAACTTTAAATTCTCCTTCAACTTCAAATTCAACTTCAGTTTCAACTTTAACTTCAACTTCAATTTCAACTTCAACTTCAACTTCAACTTCAATTCCAACTTCAAACTCAACTTCAACTTTAACTTCTGCACCTTCAACTTCAACTTCAACTTCAATTTCAACTTCAACTTCAACTTCAACTTCATCTTCAACTTCAACTTCAACTTCAATTTCAACTTCAACTTCAACTTCACCATCAACTTCAAATTAAACTTCAACTTCAAATTTAACTTCAACTTCAAATTCAACTTCATCTTCAACTTCAACTTCAACTTCAACTTCAATTTTCTCTTCAACTTCAACTTCAACTTCAACTTCAACTTCAGCTTCAACTGTGTCTTCAACTTAAACTTCAACTTTAAATTCTCTTTCAACTTCAAATGCAACTTCAGTTTCAACTTCCACTTGAACTTCAACTTCAACTTCAACTTCAACTTGAACTTCATTTTCAATTTCAACTTCAACTTGAACTTCAATTTCAACTTCAACTTGAACTTCACCTTCAACTTCATCTTCAACTTCAACTTGAACTTCAACTTGAACTTCAACTTGAACTTCAACTTGAACTTCAACTTGAACTTCAAATTCAACTTCATCTTCAACTTCAACTTCAACTTTGAATTCAACTTCATCTTCAATTTCAACTTCAACTTCAACTTCAATTTCAACTTCAACTTCAACTTCAATTCCAACTTCAAACTCAACTTCAGCTTTAACTTCAACTACAACTTGAACTTGAACTTCAACTTCATTTTCAACTTCAACTTCAACTTCAACTTCATCTTCATCTTCAACTTCAACTTCAACTTCAATTTCAACTTCAACTTCAACTTCACCATCAACTTCAAATTAAACTTCAACTTCAAATTCAACTTCAACTTCAAATTCAACTTCATCTTCAACTTCAACTTCAACTTCAACTTCAATTTTCTCTTCAACTTCAACCTCAACTTCAACTTCAGCTTCAACTGTGTCTTCAACTTAAACTTCAACTTTAAATTCTCTTTCAACTTCAAATGCAACTTCAGTTTCAACTTCCACTTGAACTTCAACTTCAACTTCAACTTCAACTTGAACTTCAATTTCAACTTCAAATTCAACTTCAACTTCAAATTCAACTTCATCTTCATCTTCAACTTCAACTTCAACTTCAACTTCAATTTTTTCTTCAACTTCAACTTCAACTTCAGCTTCAATTTTGTCTTCAACTTAAATGTCAACTTAAAATTCTCCTTCAACTTCAAATTCAACTTCAGTTTCAACTTCCACTTGAACTTCAACTTCAACTTCAATTTCAACTTCAACTGCAATTTCAACGTCAAATTCAATTTCAACTTCAACTTCAATTTCAACTTCAACTTCAACTTCATTTTCAATTTCAACTTCAACTTGAACTTCAATTTCAACTTCAACTTGAACTTCACCTTCAACTTCATCTTCAACTTCAACTTGAACTTCAACTTGAACTTCAACTTGAACTTCAACTTGAACTTCAACTTGAACTTCAACTTGAACTTCAACTTGAACTTCAAATTCAACTTCATCTTCAACTTCAACTTCAACTTTGAATTCAACTTCATCTTCAATTTCAACTTCAACTTCAACTTCAATTTCAACTTCAACTTCAACTTCAATTCCAACTTCAAACTCAACTTCAGCTTTAACTTCAACTACAACTTGAACTTGAACTTCAACTTCATTTTCAACTTCAACTTCAATTTCAATTTCAACTTCAACTTTAACTTCAACTTCAATTTCAACTCCAACTTTAAATTCGACTTCATCTTCAAATTCAACTTCAACTTCAACTTCATCTTCAATTTCAACTTGAAATTCAACTTCAACTTCAACTTCAACTTCAATTCCAACTTCAAACTCAACTTCAACTTTAAGTTCTGCAACTTCAACTTCAACTTTGAATTCGACTTCATCTTCAATTTCAACTTCAACTTTAACTTCAACTTCAATTTCAACTTCAACTTTGAATTCGACTTCATCTTCAATTTCAACTTCAACTTCAACTTCAATTTCAACTTCAACTTCAACTTCTGCTTCAATTTTGTCTTCAACTTAAACGTCAACTTTAAATTCTCCTTCAACTTCAAATTCAACTTCAGTTTCAACTTCCACTTGAACTTTAACTTCAACTTCAATTTCAACTTCAACTGCAATTTCAACTTCAAATTCAATTTCAACTTTAACTTCAATTTCAACTTGAACTTGAACTTGAACTTGAACTTCAGCTTCAACTTCAACTTCAATTTTCTCTTCAACTTCAACCTCAACTTCAACTTCAGCTTCAACTGTGTCTTCAACTTAAACTTCAACTTTAAATTCTCTTTCAACTTCAAATGCAACTTCAGTTTCAACTTCCACTTGAACTTCAACTTCAACTTCAACTTCAACTTCAACTTGAACTTCAATTTCAACTTCAAATTCAATTTCAACTTTAACTTCAACTTCGATTCTGACTTCAACTTCGACTCCATCTCAACTTCAAATTCAACTTCAACTTCAAATTCAACTTCATCTTCAACTTCAACTTCAACTTCAACTTCAACTTCAATTTTCTCTTCAACTTCAACTTCAACTTCAACTTCAGCTTCAACTGTGTCTTCAACTTAAACTTAAACTTTAAATTCTCTTTCAACTTCAAATGCAACTTCAGTTTCAACTTCCACTTGAACTTGAACTTCAACTTCAACTTCAAATTCAACTTCAAATTCAAATTCAACTTCATCTTCAACTTCAACTTCAACTTCAACTTCAATTTTTTCTTCAACTTCAACTTCAACTTCAGCTTCAATTTTGTCTTCAACTTAAATGTCAACTTTAAATTCTCCTTCAACTTCAAATTCAACTTCAGTTTCAACTTCCACTTGAACTTGAACTTCAACTTCAATTTCAACTTCAACTGCAATTTCAACTTCAAATTCAATTTCAACTTTAACTTCAATTTCAACTTGAACTTGAACTTGAACTTGAACTTCAACTTCAACTTCAACTTCAACTCCAATTTCTACTTCAACTTCAACTCCAATTTCAACTTCAACTTCAACTTCGACTTCGATTTCGACTTTAACTTCAACTTCAACTTCATCTTCAACTTCAACTTCTACTTCAACTTCAAATTCAACGTCACCTTCAACTGCAACTTCAACTTCAAATTCAATTTTCTCTTCAACTTCAACTTCAATTTCAGCTTCAATTTTGTCTTCAACTTAAACTTCAACTTTAAATTCTCCTTCAACTTCAAATTCAACTTCAGTTTCAACTTTAACTTCAACTTCAATTTCAACTTCAACTTCAACTTCAACTTCAATTCCAACTTCAAACTCAACTTCAACTTTAACTTCTGCACCTTCAACTTCAACTTCAACTTCAATTTCAACTTCAACTTCAACTTCAACTTCATCTTCAACTTCAACTTCAACTTCAATTTCAACTTCAACTTCAACTTCACCATCAACTTCAAATTAAACTTCAACTTCAAATTTAACTTCAACTTCAAATTCAACTTCATCTTCAACTTCAACTTCAACTTCAACTTCAATTTTCTCTTCAACTTCAACTTCAACTTCAACTTCAACTTCAGCTTCAACTGTGTCTTCAACTTAAACTTCAACTTTAAATTCTCTTTCAACTTCAAATGCAACTTCAGTTTCAACTTCCACTTGAACTTCAACTTCAACTTCAACTTCAACTTGAACTTCATTTTCAATTTCAACTTCAACTTGAACTTCAATTTCAACTTCAACTTGAACTTCACCTTCAACTTCATCTTCAACTTCAACTTGAACTTCAACTTGAACTTCAACTTGAACTTTAACTTGAACTTCAACTTGAACTTCAAATTCAACTTCATCTTCAACTTCAACTTCAACTTTGAATTCAACTTCATCTTCAATTTCAACTTCAACTTCAACTTCAATTTCAACTTCAACTTCAACTTCAATTCCAACTTCAAACTCAACTTCAGCTTTAACTTCAACTACAACTTGAACTTGAACTTCAACTTCATTTTCAACTTCAACTTCAACTTCAACTTCATCTTCATCTTCAACTTCAACTTCAACTTCAATTTCAACTTCAACTTCAACTTCACCATCAACTTCAAATTAAACTTCAACTTCAAATTCAACTTCAACTTCAAATTCAACTTCATCTTCAACTTCAACTTCAACTTCAACTTCAATTTTCTCTTCAACTTCAACCTCAACTTCAACTTCAGCTTCAACTGTGTCTTCAACTTAAACTTCAACTTTAAATTCTCTTTCAACTTCAAATGCAACTTCAGTTTCAACTTCCACTTGAACTTCAACTTCAACTTCAACTTCAACTTGAACTTCAATTTCAACTTCAAATTCAACTTCAACTTCAAATTCAACTTCATCTTCATCTTCAACTTCAACTTCAACTTCAACTTCAATTTTTTCTTCAACTTCAACTTCAACTTCAGCTTCAATTTTGTCTTCAACTTAAATGTCAACTTAAAATTCTCCTTCAACTTCAAATTCAACTTCAGTTTCAACTTCCACTTGAACTTCAACTTCAACTTCAATTTCAACTTCAACTGCAATTTCAACGTCAAATTCAATTTCAACTTTAACTTCAATTTCAACTTGAACTTGAACTTCAACTTCAACTTCAACTTCAACTTCAACTTCAACTTCAACTCCAATTTCAACTTCAACTTCAACTTCAACTTCAACTTCAATTCCAACTTCAAACTCAACTTCAACTTTAACTTCTGCAACTTCATCTTCAACTTCAACTTCAATTTCAACTTCAACTTCAACTTCAACTTCATCTTCAACTTCAACTTTAACTTCAATTTCAACTTCAACTTCAACTTCACCATCAACTTCAAATTCAACTTCAACTTCAAATTCAACTTCAACTTCAAATTCAACTTCATCTTCAACTTCAACTTCTACTTCAACTTCAATTTTCTCTTCAACTTCAACTTCAACTTCAACTTCAGCTTCAACTGTGTCTTCAACTTAAACTTCAACTTTAAATTCTCTTTCAACTTCAAATGCAACTTCAGTTTCAACTTCCACTTGAACTTCAACTTCAACTTCAACTTCAAATTCAACTTCAAATTCAAATTCAACTTCATCTTCAACTTCAACTTTAACTTCAACTTCAATTTTTTCTTCAACTTCAACTTCAACTTCAGCTTCAATTTTGTCTTCAACTTAAATGTCAACTTAAAATTCTCCTTCAACTTCAAATTCAACTTCAGTTTCAACTTCCACTTGAACTTCAACTTCAACTTCAATTTCAACTTCAACTGCAATTTCAACTTCAAATTCAATTTCAACTTTAACTTCAATTTCAACTTGAACTTGAACTTGAACTTCAACTTCAACTTCAACTTCAACTTCAACTCCAATTTCAACTTCAACTTCAACTTCAACTTCAATTCCAACTTCAAACTCAACTTCAACTTTAACTTCTGCAACTTCAACTTCAACTTCAACTTCAATTTCAACTTCAACTTCAACTTCAACTTCATCTTCAACTTCAACTTCAACTTCAATTTCAACTTCAACTTCAACTTCACCATCAACTTCAACATCAACTTCAAATTCAACTTCAACTTCAAATTCAACTTCAACTTCAAATTCAACTTCATCTTCAACTTCAACTTCAACTTCAACTTCAATTTTCTCTTCAACTTCAACTTCAACTTCAACTTCAGCTTCAACTGTGTCTTCAACTTAAACTTCAACTTTAAATTCTCTTTCAACTTCAAATGCAACTTCAGTTTCAACTTCCACTTGAACTTCAACTTCAACTTCAACTTCAAATTCAACTTCAAATTCAAATTCAACTTCATCTTCAACTTCAACTTCAACTTCAACTTCAATTTTCTCTTCAACTTCAACTTCAACTTCAGCTTCAATTTTGTCTTCAACTTAAACTTCAACTTTAAATTCTCCTTCAACTTCAAATTCAACTTCAGTTTCAACTTTAACTTCAACTTCAATTTCAACTTCAACTTCAACTTCAACTTCAATTCCAACTTCAAACTCAACTTCAACTTTAACTTCTGCACCTTCAACTTCAACTTCAACTTCAATTTCAACTTCAACTTCAACTTCAACTTCATCTTCAACTTCAACTTCAACTTCAATTTCAACTTCAACTTCAACTTCACCATCAACTTCAAATTAAACTTCAACTTCAAATTTAACTTCAACTTCAAATTCAACTTCATCTTCAACTTCAACTTCAACTTCAACTTCAATTTTCTCTTCAACTTCAACTTCAACTTCAACTTCAACTTCAACTTCAGCTTCAACTGTGTCTTCAACTTAAACTTAAACTTTAAATTCTCTTTCAACTTCAAATGCAACTTCAGTTTCAACTTCCACTTGAACTTCAACTTCAACTTCAACTTCAACTTGAACTTCAATTTCAACTTCAAATTCAATTTCAACTTTAACTTCAACTTCGATTCTGACTTCAACTTCGACTCCATCTCAACTTCAACTTAAACTTAAACTTAAACTTCAATTTCAACTTCAATTTCAACTTCAACTTCAACTTCACCATCAACTTCAAATTAAACTTCAACTTCAAATTTAACTTCAACTTCAAATTCAACTTCATCTTCAACTTCAACTTCAACTTCAACTTCAATTTTCTCTTCAACTTCAACTTCAACTTCAACTTCAACTTCAGCTTCAACTGTGTCTTCAACTTAAACTTCAACTTTAAATTCTCTTTCAACTTCAAATGCAACTTCAGTTTCAACTTCCACTTGAACTTCAACTTCAACTTCAACTTCAACTTCAACTTCATTTTCAATTTCAACTTCAACTTGAACTTCAATTTCAACTTCAACTTGAACTTCACCTTCAACTTCATCTTCAACTTCAACTTGAACTTCAACTTGAACTTCAACTTGAACTTCAACTTGAACTTCAACTTGAACTTCAACTTGAACTTCAAATTCAACTTCATCTTCAACTTCAACTTCAACTTTGAATTCAACTTCATCTTCAATTTCAACTTCAACTTCAACTTCAATTTCAACTTCAACTTCAACTTCAATTCCAACTTCAAACTCAACTTCAGCTTTAACTTCAACTACAACTTGAACTTGAACTTCAACTTCATTTTCAACTTCAACTTCAACTTCAACTTCATCTTCATCTTCAACTTCAACTTCAACTTCAATTTCAACTTCAACTTCAACTTCACCATCAACTTCAAATTAAACTTCAACTTCAAATTCAACTTCAACTTCAAATTCAACTTCATCTTCAACTTCAACTTCAACTTCAACTTCAATTTTCTCTTCAACTTCAACCTCAACTTCAACTTCAGCTTCAACTGTGTCTTCAACTTAAACTTCAACTTTAAATTCTCTTTCAACTTCAAATGCAACTTCAGTTTCAACTTCCACTTGAACTTCAACTTCAACTTCAACTTCAACTTGAACTTCAATTTCAACTTCAAATTCAACTTCAACTTCAAATTCAACTTCATCTTCATCTTCAACTTCAACTTCAACTTCAACTTCAATTTTTTCTTCAACTTCAACTTCAACTTCAGCTTCAATTTTGTCTTCAACTTAAATGTCAACTTAAAATTCTCCTTCAACTTCAAATTCAACTTCAGTTTCAACTTCCACTTGAACTTCAACTTCAACTTCAATTTCAACTTCAACTGCAATTTCAACGTCAAATTCAATTTCAACTTTAACTTCAATTTCAACTTGAACTTGAACTTCAACTTCAACTTCAACTTCAACTTCAACTTCAACTTCAACTCCAATTTCAACTTCAACTTCAACTTCAACTTCAACTTCAATTCCAACTTCAAACTCAACTTCAACTTTAACTTCTGCAACTTCAACTTCAACTTCAACTTCAATTTCAACTTCAACTTCAACTTCAACTTCATCTTCAACTTCAACTTTAACTTCAATTTCAACTTCAACTTCAACTTCACCATCAACTTCAAATTCAACTTCAACTTCAAATTCAACTTCAACTTCAAATTCAACTTCATCTTCAACTTCAACTTCTACTTCAACTTCAATTTTCTCTTCAACTTCAACTTCAACTTCAACTTCAGCTTCAACTGTGTCTTCAACTTAAACTTCAACTTTAAATTCTCTTTCAACTTCAAATGCAACTTCAGTTTCAACTTCCACTTGAACTTCAACTTCAACTTCAACTTCAAATTCAACTTCAAATTCAAATTCAACTTCATCTTCAACTTCAACTTTAACTTCAACTTCAATTTTTTCTTCAACTTCAACTTCAACTTCAGCTTCAATTTTGTCTTCAACTTAAATGTCAACTTAAAATTCTCCTTCAACTTCAAATTCAACTTCAGTTTCAACTTCCACTTGAACTTCAACTTCAACTTCAATTTCAACTTCAACTGCAATTTCAACTTCAAATTCAATTTCAACTTTAACTTCAATTTCAACTTGAACTTGAACTTGAACTTGAACTTGAACTTCAACTTCAACTTCAACTCCAATTTCAACTTCAACTTCAACTTCAACTTCAATTCCAACTTCAAACTCAACTTCAACTTTAACTTCTGCAACTTCAACTTCAACTTCAACTTCAATTTCAACTTCAACTTCAACTTCAACTTCATCTTCAACTTCAACTTCAACTTCAATTTCAACTTCAACTTCAACTTCACCATCAACTTCACCATCAACTTCAAATTCAACTTCAACTTCAAATTCAACTTCAACTTCAAATTCAACTTCATCTTCAACTTCAACTTCAACTTCAACTTCAATTTTCTCTTCAACTTCAACTTCAACTTCAACTTCAGCTTCAACTGTGTCTTCAACTTAAACTTCAACTTTAAATTCTCTTTCAACTTCAAATGCAACTTCAGTTTCAACTTCCACTTGAACTTCAACTTCAACTTCAACTTCAAATTCAACTTCAAATTCAAATTCAACTTCATCTTCAACTTCAACTTCAACTTCAACTTCAATTTTCTCTTCAACTTCAACTTCAACTTCAGCTTCAATTTTGTCTTCAACTTAAACTTCAACTTTAAATTCTCCTTCAACTTCAAATTCAACTTCAGTTTCAACTTTAACTTCAACTTCAATTTCAACTTCAACTTCAACTTCAACTTCAATTCCAACTTCAAACTCAACTTCAACTTTAACTTATGCACCTTCAACTTCAACTTCAACTTCAATTTCAACTTCAACTTCAACTTCAACTTCATCTTCAACTTCAACTTCAACTTCAATTTCAACTTCAACTTCAACTTCACCATCAACTTCAAATTAAACTTCAATTTCAAATTTAACTTCAACTTCAAATTCAACTTCATCTTCAACTTCAACTTCAACTTCAACTTCAATTTTCTCTTCAACTTCAACTTCAACTTCAACTTCAACTTCAACTTCAGCTTCAACTGTGTCTTCAACTTAAACTTAAACTTTAAATTCTCTTTCAACTTCAAATGCAACTTCAGTTTCAACTTCCACTTGAACTTCAACTTCAACTTCAACTTCAACTTGAACTTCAATTTCAACTTCAAATTCAATTTCAACTTTAACTTCAACTTCGATTCTGACTTCAACTTCGACTCCATCTCAACTTCAACTTAAACTTAAACTTAAACTTCAATTTCAACTTCAATTTCAACTTCAACTTTAACTTCAACTTCGATTCTGACTTCAACTTCGACTCCATCTCAACTTCAACTTTGAATTCGACTTCATCTTCAATTTGAACTTCAACTTCAACTTCAATTTCAACTTCAACTTCAACTTCATTTTCAATTTCAACTTCAACTTGAACTTCAATTTCAACTTCAACTTGAACTTCACCTTCAACTTCATCTTCAACTTCAACTTGAACTTCAACTTGAACTTCAACTTGAACTTCAACTTGAACTTCAACTTGAACTTCAACTTGAACTTCAACTTGAACTTCAAATTCAACTTCATCTTCAACTTCAACTTCAACTTTGAATTCAACTTCATCTTCAATTTCAACTTCAACTTCAACTTCAATTTCAACTTCAACTTCAACTTCAATTCCAACTTCAAACTCAACTTCAGCTTTAACTTCAACTACAACTTGAACTTGAACTTAAACTTCATTTTCAACTTCAACTTCAATTTCAATTTCAACTTCAACTTTAACTTCAACTTCAATTTCAACCCCAACTTTAAATTCGACTTCATCTTCAAATTCAACTTCAACTTCAACTTCATCTTCAATTTCAACTTGAAATTCAACTTCAACTTCAACTTCAACTTCAATTCCAACTTCAAACTCAACTTCAACTTTAAGTTCTGCAACTTCAACTTCAACTTTGAATTCGACTTCATCTTCAATTTCAACTTCAACTTTAACTTCAACTTCAATTTCAACTTCAACTTTGAATTCGACTTCATCTTCAATTTCAACTTCAACTTCAACTTCAATTTCAACTTCAACTTCAACTTCTGCTTCAATTTTGTCTTCAACTTAAACGGCAACTTTAAATTCTCCTTCAACTTCAAATTCAACTTCAGTTTCAACTTCCACTTGAACTTTAACTTCAACTTCAATTTCAACTTCAACTGCAATTTCAACTTCAAATTCAATTTCAACTTTAACTTCAATTTCAACTTGAACTTGAACTTGAACTTGAACTTCAATTTCAACTTCAACTTTAACTTCAACTTCAATTTTAACTTCAACTTTGAATTCGACTTCATCTTCAATTTCAACTTCAACTTCAACCTCAACTTCAACTTCAGCTTCAACTGTGTCTTCAACTTAAACTTCAACTTTAAATTCTCTTTCAACTTCAAATGCAACTTCAGTTTCAACTTCCACTTGAACTTCAACTTCAACTTCAACTTCAACTTGAACTTCAATTTCAACTTCAAATTCAATTTCAACTTTAACTTCAACTTCGATTCTGACTTCAACTTCGACTCCATCTCAACTTCAAATTCAACTTCAACTTCAAATTCAACTTCATCTTCAACTTCAACTTCAACTTCAACTTCAACTTCAATTTTCTCTTCAACTTCAACTTCAACTTCAACTTCAGCTTCAACTGTGTCTTCAACTTAAACTTCAACTTTAAATTCTCTTTCAACTTCAAATGCAACTTCAGTTTCAACTTCCACTTGAACTTCAACTTCAACTTCAAATTCAAATTCAACTTCAACTTCAAATTCAACTTCATCTTCAACTTCAACTTCAACTTCAATTTTTTCTTCAACTTCAACTTCAACTTCAGCTTCAATTTTGTCTTCAACTTAAATGTCAACTTAAAATTCTCCTTCAACTTCAAATTCAACTTCAGTTTCAACTTCCACTTGAACTTGAACTTCAACTTCAATTTCAACTTCAACTGCAATTTCAACTTCAAATTCAATTTCAACTTTAACTTCAATTTCAACTTGAACTTGAACTTGAACTTGAACTTGAACTTGAACTTCAACTTCAACTCCAATTTCAACTTCAACTTCAACTTCAACTTCAATTCCAACTTCAAACTCAACTTCAACTTTAACTTCTGCAACTTCAACTTCAACTTCAACTTCAATTTCAACTTCAACTTCAACTTCAACTTCATCTTCAACTTCAACTTCAACTTCAATTTCAACTTCAACTTCACCATCAACTTCAAATTCAACTTCAACTTCAAATTCAACTTCAACTTCAAATTCAACTTCATCTTCAACTTCAACTTCAACTTCAACTTCAATTTTCTCTTCAACTTCAACTTCAACTTCAACTTCAGCTTCAACTGAGTCTTCAACTTAAACTTAAACTTTAAATTCTCTTTCAACTTCAAATGCAACTTCAGTTTCAACTTCCACTTGAACTTGAACTTCAACTTCAACTTCAAATTCAACTTCAAATTCAAATTCAACTTCATCTTCAACTTCAACTTCAACTTCAACTTCAATTTTTTCTTCAACTTCAACTTCAACTTCAGCTTCAATTTTGTCTTCAACTTAAATGTCAACTTTAAATTCTCCTTCAACTTCAAATTCAACTTCAGTTTCAACTTCCACTTGAACTTGAACTTCAACTTCAATTTCAACTTCAACTGCAATTTCAACTTCAAATTCAATTTCAACTTTAACTTCAATTTCAACTTGAACTTGAACTTGAACTTGAACTTCAACTTCAACTTCAACTTCAACTCCAATTTCAACTTCAACTTCAACTCCAATTTCAACTTCAACTTCAACTTCAAATTCAACGACACCTTCAACTGCAACTTCAACTTCAAATTCAATTTTCTCTTCAACTTCAACTTCAACTTCAGCTTCAATTTTGTCTTCAACTTAAACTTCAACTTTAAATTCTCCTTCAACTTCAAATTCAACTTCAGTTTCAACTTTAACTTCAACTTCAATTTCAACTTCAACTTCAACTTCAATTCCAACTTCAAACTCAACTTCAACTTTAACTTCTGCACCTTCAACTTCAACTTCAACTTCAATTTCAACTTCAACTTCAACTTCAACTTCATCTTCAACTTCAACTTCAACTTCAATTTCAACTTCAACTTCAACTTCACCATCAACTTCAAATTCAACTTCAACTTCAAATTCAACTTCAACTTCAAATTCAACTTCATCTTCAACTTCAACTTCAACTTCAACTTCAATTTTCTCTTCAACTTCAACCTCAACTTCAACTTCAGCTTCAACTGTGTCTTCAACTTAAACTTCAACTTTAAATTCTCTTTCAACTTCAAATGCAACTTCAGTTTCATCTTCCACTTGAACTTCAACTTCAACTTCAACTTGAACTTCAATTTCAACTTCAAATTCAATTTCAATTTTAACTTCAACTTCGATTCTGACTTCAACTTCGACTCTATCTCAACTTCAAATTCAACTTCAACTTCAAATTCAACTTCATCTTCAACTTCAACTTCAACTTCAACTTCAATTTTCTCTTCAACTTCAACTTCAACTTCAACTTCAGCTTCAACTGTGTCTTCAACTTAAACTTCAACTTTAAATTCTCTTTCAACTTCAAATGCAACTTCAGTTTCAACTTCCACTTGAACTTGAACTTCAACTTCAACTTCAAATTCAACTTCAACTTCAAATTCAACTTCATCTTCAACTTCAACTTCAACTTCAACTTCAATTTTTTCTTCAACTTCAACTTCAACTTCAGCTTCAATTTTGTCTTCAACTTAAATGTCAACTTAAAATTCTCCTTCAACTTCAAATTCAACTTCAGTTTCAACTTCCACTTGAACTTGAACTTCAACTTCAATTTCAACTTCAACTGCAATTTCAACTTCAAATTCAATTTCAACTTTAACTTCAATTTCAACTTGAACTTGAACTTGAACTTGAACTTCAACTTCAACTTCAACTCCAATTTCAACTTCAACTTCAACTTCAACTTCAATTCCAACTTCAAACTCAACTTCAACTTTAACTTCTGCAACTTCAACTTCAACTTCAACTTCAATTTCAACTTCAACTTCAACTTCAACTTCATCTTCAACTTCAACTTCAACTTCAATTTCAACTTCAACTTCAACTTCACCATCAACGTCACCATCAACTTCAAATTCAACTTCAACTTCAAATTCAACTTCAACTTCAAATTCAACTTCATCTTCAACTTCAACTTCAACTTCAACTTCAATTTTCTCTTCAACTTCAACTTCAACTTCAACTTCAGCTTCAACTGTGTCTTCAACTTAAACTTCAACTTTAAATTCTCTTTCAACTTCAAATGCAACTTCAGTTTCAACTTCCACTTGAACTTCAACTTCAACTTCAACTTCAAATTCAACTTCAAATTCAACTTCAACTTCAAATTCAACTTCATCTTCAACTTCAACTTCAACTTCAACTTCAATTTTTTCTTCAACTTCAACTTCAACTTCAGCTTCAATTTTGTCTTCAACTTAAATGTCAACTTAAAATTCTCCTTCAACTTCAAATTCAACTTCAGTTTCAACTTCCACTTGAACTTCAACTTCAACTTCAATTTCAACTTCAACTGCAATTTCAACTTCAAATTCAATTTCAACTTTAACTTCAATTTCAACTTGAACTTGAACTTGAACTTGAACTTCAACTTTAACTTCAACTTCAACTTCAATTCCAACTTCAAACTCAACTTCAACTTTAACTTCTGCAACTTCAACTTCAACTTCAACTTCAACTTCAACTTCAACTTCATCTTCAACTTCAACTTCAACTTCAATTTCAACTTCAACTTCAACTTCACCATCAACTTCAAATTAAACTTCAACTTCAAATTCAACTTCAACTTCAAATTCAACTTCATCTTCAACTTCAACTTCAACTTCAACTTCAATTTTCTCTTCAACTTCAACTTCAACTTCAACTTCAGCTTCAACTGTGTCTTCAACTTAAACTTCAACTTTAAATTCTCTTTCAACTTCAAATGCAACTTCAGTTTCAACTTCTACTTGAACTTGAACTTCAACTTCAACTTCAACTTGAACTTCAATTTCAACTTCAAATTCAATTTCAACTTTAACTTCAACTTCGATTCTGACTTCAACTTCGACTCCATCTCAACTTCAACTTCAACTTAAACTTAAACTTCGATTCTGACTTCAACTTTCGACTCCATCTCAACTTCAACTTTGAATTCGACTTCATCATCAATTTTAACTTCAACTTCAACTTCAATTTCAACTTCAACTTCAACTTCATCTTCAATTTCAACTTCAACTTGAACTTCAATTTCAACTTCAACTTGAACTTCACCTTCAACTTCATCTTCAACTTCAACTTGAACTTCAACTTGAACTTCAACTTGAACTTCAACTTGAACTTCAAATTCAACTTCATCTTCAACTTCAACTTCAACTTTGAATTCAACTTCATCTTCAGTTTCAACTTCAACTTCAACTTCAATTTCAACTTCAACTTCAACTTCAATTCCAACTTCAAACTCAACTTCAGCTTTAACTTCAACTACAACTTGAACTTGAACTTCAACTTCATTTTCAACTTCAACTTCAATTTCAATTTCAACTTCAACTTTAACTTCAACTTCAATTTCAACTCCAACTTTAAATTCGACTTCATCATCAAATTCAACTTCAACTTCAACTTCAACTTCAATTTCAACTTCAACTTCAACTTCAATTCCAACTTCAAACTCAACTTCAATTTTAACTTCCTCAACTACAACTTTGAATTCGACTTCATCTTCAATTTCAACTTGAAATTCAACTTCAACTTCAACTTCAATTCCAACTTCAAACTCAACTTCAACTTTAAGTTCTGCAACTTCAACTTCAACTTTGAATTCGACTTCATCTTCAATTTCAACTTCAACTTTAACTTCAACTTCAATTTCAACTTCAACTTTGAATTCGACTTCATCTTCAATTTCAACTTCAACTTCAACTTCAACTTTAACTTCAATTTCAACTTCAACTTCAACTTCAATTCCAACTTCAAACTCAACTTCAACTTTAACTTCTGCAACTTCAACTTCAACTTTGAATTCGACTTCATCTTCAATTTCAACTTCAACTTCAACTTCAACTTCAACTTCTGCTTCAATTTTGTCTTCAACTTAAACGTCAACTTTAAATTCTCCTTCAACTTCAAATTCAACTTCAGTTTCAACTTCCACTTGAACTTTAACTTCAACTTCAATTTCAACTTCAACTGCAATTTCAACTTCAAATTCAATTTCAACTTTAACTTCAATTTCAACTTGAACTTGAACTTGAACTTGAACTTCAACTTCAACTTCAACTCCAATTTCAACTTCAACTTCAACTCCAATTTCAACTTCAACTTCAACTTCAACTTCAACTTCGACTTCGATTTCGACTTCAACTTCAACTTCGACTTCGATTTCGACTTTAACTTCAACTTCAACTTCATCTTCAACTTCAACTTCAATTTCAAAGTCAAATTCAATTTCAACTTTAACTTCAATTTCAACTTCAACTTCAACTTCAACTTCAACTTCAATTTCAACTTCAACTTCAACTTCAATTTCAACTTCAAATTCAATTTCAACTTTAACTTCAATTTCAACTTCAACTTCAACTTCAACTCCAACTTTAACTTCAACTCTAAATTCGACTTCAACTTCAAATTCAACTTCAAATTCAACTTCAATTTCAACTTCAACTTTAACTTCAACTTCGATTCTGACTTCAACTTCGACTCCATCTCAACTTTAACTTCAACTTCAACTTTGAATTCGACTTCATCTTCAATTTTAACTTCAACTTCAACTTCAATTTCAACTTCAACTTCAACTTTATCTTAAACTTCATTTTCAACTTCAACTTGAACTTCAACTTCAACTTCAAATTCAACTTCAACTTCAACTTCAACTTCAACTTCACCTTCAACTTCATCTTCAACCTGAACTTCAATTTCAACTTCTACTTCAACTTCAATTTCAACTTCAACTTTAACTTCAACTTCAACTTCACCTTCAACTTCATCTTCAACCTGAACTTCAATTTCAACTTCAACTTTAACTTCAACTTCAATTTCAACTTCAACTTCAACTTCAACTCCAACTTTAACTTAAACTCTAAATTCGACTTCAACTTCAAATTCAACTTCAATTTCAACTTCAACTTTAACTTCAACTTCGATTCTGACTTCAACTTCGACTCCATCTCAACTTCAACTTCAACTTCAATTTCAACTTTGAATTCGACTTCATCTTCAATTTTAACTTCAAATTCAATTTCAATTTCAACTTCAACTTTAACTTCAACTTCAATTTCAACTTCAACTTTGAATTAGACTTCATCTTCAATTTCAACTTCAAATTCAATTTCAATTTAAACTTCAACTTTAACTTCAACTTCACTTTCAACTTCAACTTTGAATTCGACTTCATCTTCAATTTCAACTTCAACTTCAACTTCATCTTCAATTTCAACTTCAACTTGAACTTCAATTTCAACTTCAACTTGAACTTCACCTTCAACTTCATCTTCAACTTCATCTTGAACTTCAACTTGAACTTCAACTTGAACTTGAACTTGAACTTCAAATTCAACTTCATCTTCAACTTCAACTTCAACTTCAACTTCAATTCCAACTTCAAACTCAACTTCAATTTTAACTTCCTCAACTACAACTTTGAATTCGACTTCATCTTCAATTTCAACTTGAAATTCAACTTCAACTTCAACTTCAACTTCAATTCCAACTTCAAACTCAACTTCAACTTTAAGTTCTGCAACTTCAACTTCAACTTTAAATTCGACTTCATCTTCAATTTCAACTTCAACTTTAACTTCAACTTCAATTTCAACTTCAACTTTGAATTCGACTTCATCTTCAATTTCAACTTCAACTTCCACTTGAACTTTAACTTCAACTTCAATTTCAACTTCAACTGCAATTTCAACTTCAAATTCAATTTCAACTTTAACTTCAATTTCAACTTGAACTTGAACTTGAACTTGAACTTCAACTTCAACTTCAACTCCAATTTCAACTTCAACTTCAACTCCAATTTCAACTTCAACTTCAACTTCAACTTCAACTTCGACTTCGATTTCGACTTTAACTTCAACTTCAACTTCGACTTCGATTTCGACTTTAACTTCAACTTCAACTTCATCTTCAACTTCAACTTCAATTTCAAAGTCAAATTCAATTTCAACTTTAACTTCAATTTCAACTTCAACTTCAACTTCAACTTCAACTTCAACTTCAATTTCAACTTCAACTTCAACTTCAATTTCAACTTCAAATTCAATTTCAACTTTAACTTCAATTTCAACTTCAACTTCAACTTCAACTCCAACTTTAACTTCAACTCTAAATTCGACTTCAACTTCAAATTCAACTTCAAATTCAACTTCAATTTCAACTTCAACTTTAACTTCAACTTCGATTCTGACTTCAACTTCGACTCCATCTCAACTTTAACTTCAACTTCAACTTTGAATTCGACTTCATCTTCAATTTTATCTTCAACTTCAACTTCAATTTCAACTTCAACTTCAACTTTATCTTAAACTTCATTTTCAACTTCAACTTGAACTTCAACTTGAACTTCAACTTCAACTTCAAATTCAACTTCAATTTCAACTTCAACTTCAACTTCACCTTCAACTTCATCTTCAACCTGAACTTCAATTTCAACTTCTACTTCAACTTCAATTTCAACTTCAACTTTAACTTCAACTTCAACTTCACCTTCAACTTCATCTTCAACCTGAACTTCAATTTCAACTTCTACTTCAACTTCAATTTCAACTTCAACTTTAACTTCAACTTTGACTTTGACTTTAACTTCAACTTCAACTTCATCTTCAACTTCAACTGCAATTTCAACTTCAACTTCAACTCCAATTTCAACTTCAACTTAAACTTCAACTTGAACTGCAATTTCAACTTCAAATTAAATTTCAACTTTAACTTCAATTTCAACTTTAACTTGAACTTGAACTTGAAC
The DNA here is from genome assembly GCA_036925085.1 of Brachycybe producta. NCBI lineage: Eukaryota > Metazoa > Arthropoda > Diplopoda > Playtdesmida > Andrognathidae > Brachycybe > Brachycybe producta. The sequence goes on from JAUPFP010000077.1 coordinate 581,968, forward strand.
TTGAACTTCAACTTCAACTCCAATTTCAACTTCAACTTCAACTCCAATTTCAACTTCAACTTCAACTTCAACTTCAACTTCGACTTCGATTTCGACTTTAACTTCAACTTCAACTTCATCTTCAACTTCAACTTCAATTTCAACTTCAAATACAATTTTAACTTTAACTTCAATTTCAACTTCAACTTCAACTTCAACTTCAACTTCAATTTCAACTTCAAATTCAGTTTCAACTTTAACTTCAATTTCAACTTCAACTTCAACTTCAACTCCAACTTTAACTTAAACTCTAAATTCGACTTCAACTTCAAATTCAACTTCAATTTCAACTTCAACTTTAACTTCAACTTCGATTCTGACTTCAACTTCGACTCCATCTCAACTTCAACTTCAACTTCAATTTCAACTTTGAATTCGACTTCATCTTCAATTTTAACTTCAAATTCAATTTCAATTTCAACTTCAACTTTAACTTCAACTTCAATTTCAACTTCAACTTTGAATTAGACTTCATCTTCAATTTCAACTTCAAATTCAATTTCAATTTAAACTTCAACTTTAACTTCAACTTCACTTTCAACTTCAACTTTGAATTCGACTTCATCTTCAATTTCAACTTCAAATTCAATTTCAATTTAAACTTCAACTTCAACTTGAACTTCACCTTCAACTTCATCTTCAACTTCATCTTGAACTTCAACTTGAACTTCAACTTGAACTTGAACTTGAACTTCAAATTCAACTTCATCTTCAACTTCAACTTCAACTTTGAATTCAACTTCATCTTCAATTTCAACTTCAACTTCAACTTCAATTTCAACTTCAACTTCAACTTAAACTTCAACTTCAATTTCAACTTCAATTCCAACTTCCTCAACTACAACTTTGAATTCGACTTCATCTTCAATTTCAACTTGAAATTCAACTTCAACTTCAACTTCAACTTCAATTCCAACTTCAAACTCAACTTCAACTTTAAGTTCTGCAACTTCAACTTCAACTTTGAATTCGACTTCATCTTCAATTTCAACTTCAACTTTAACTTCAACTTCAATTTCAACTTCAACTTTGAATTCGACTTCATCTTCAATTTCAACTTCAACTTCAACTTCAACTTCAACTTCAATTTCAACTTCAACTTCAACTTCAATTCCAACTTCAAACTCAACTTCAACTTTAACTTCTGCAACTTCAACTTCAACTTTGAATTCGACTTCATCTTCAATTTCAACTTCAACTTCAACTTCAATTTCAACTTCAACTTCAACTTCTGCTTCAATTTTGTCTTCAACTTAAACGTCAACTTTAAATTCTCCTTCAAATTCAAATTCAACTTCAGTTTTAACTTCCACTTGAACTTTAACTTCAACTTCAATTTCAACTTCAACTGCAATTTCAACTTCAAATTCAATTTCAACTTTAACTTCAATTTCAACTTGAACTTGAACTTGAACTTTAACTTCAACTTCAACTTCAACTCCAATTTCAACTTCAACTTCAACTCCAATTTCAACTTCAACTTCAACTTGAACTTCAACTTCAACTTCAACTTCAACTCCAATTTCAACTTCAACTTCGACTTCGATTTCGACTTTAACTTCAACTTCAACTTCGACTTCGATTTCGACTTTAACTTCAACTTCAACTTCATCTTCAACTTCAACTTCAATTTCAAAGTCAAATTCAATTTCAACTTCAACTTCAACTTCAACTTCAACTTCAATTTCAACTTCAACTTCAACTTCAATTTCAACTTCAAATTCAATTTCAACTTTAACTTCAATTTCAACTTCAACTTCAACTTCAACTCCAACTTTAACTTCAACTCTAAATTCGACTTCAACTTCAAATTCAACTTCAAATTCAACTTCAATTTCAACTTCAACTTTAACTTCAACTTCGATTCTGACTTCAACTTCGACTCCATCTCAACTTTAACTTCAACTTCAACTTTGAATTCGACTTCATCTTCAATTTTAACTTCAACTTCAACTTCAATTTCAACTTCAACTTCAACTTTATCTTAAACTTCATTTTCAACTTCAACTTGAACTTCAACTTGAACTTCAACTTCAACTTCAAATTCAACTTCAATTTCAACTTCAACTTCAACTTCACCTTCAACTTCATCTTCAACCTGAACTTCAATTTCAACTTCTACTTCAACTTCAATTTCAACTTCAACTTTAACTTCAACTTCAACTTCACCTTCAACTTCATCTTCAACCTGAACTTCAATTTCAACTTCTACTTCAACTTCAATTTCAACTTCAACTTTAACTTCAACTTTGACTTTGACTTTAACTTCAACTTCAACTTCATCTTCAACTTCAACTGCAATTTCAACTTCAACTTCAACTCCAATTTCAACTTCAACTTCAACTTCAACTTGAACTGCAATTTCAACTTCAAATTCAATTTCAACTTTAACTTCAATTTCAACTTTAACTTGAACTTGAACTTGAACTTGAACTTCAACTTCAACTCCAATTTCAACTTCAACTTCAACTCCAATTTCAACTTCAACTTCAACTTCAACTTCGACTTCGATTTCGACTTTAACTTCAACTTCAACTTCATCTTCAACTTCAACTTCAATTTCAACTTCAAATACAATTTTAACTTTAACTTCAATTTCAACTTCAACTTCAACTTCAACTTCAACTTCAATTTCAACTTCAAATTCAATTTCAACTTTAACTTCAATTTCAACTTCAACTTCAACTTCAACTCCAACTTTAACTTCAACTCTAAATTCGACTTCAACTTCAAATTCAACTTCAAATTCAACTTCAATTTCAACTTCAACTTCATCTTCAACTTCAACTTCAATTTCAACGTCAAATTCAATTTCAACTTTAACTTCAATTTCAACTTCAACTTCAACTTCAACTTCAACTTCAATTTCAACTTCAAATTCAATTTCAACTTTAACTTCAAATTCAACTTCATCTTCAACTTCAACTTCAACTTTGAATTCAACTTCATCTTCAATTTCAACTTCAACTTCAACTTCAATTTCAACTTCAACTTCAACTTAAACTTCAACTTCAATTTCAACTTCAATTCCAACTTCCTCAACTACAACTTTGAATTCGACTTCATCTTCAATTTCAACTTGAAATTCAACTTCAACTTCAACTTCAACTTCAATTCCAACTTAAAACTCAACTTCAACTTTAAGTTCTGCAACTTCAACTTCAACTTTGAATTCGACTTCATCTTCAATTTCAACTTCAACTTTAACTTCAACTTCAATTTCAACTTCAACTTTGAATTCGACTTCATCTTCAATTTCAACTTCAACTTCAACTTCAACTTCAACTTCAATTTCAACTTCAACTTCAACTTCAATTCCAACTTCAAACTCAACTTCAACTTTAACTTCTGCAACTTCAACTTCAACTTTGAATTCGACTTCATCTTCAATTTCAACTTCAACTTCAACTTCAATTTCAACTTCAACTTCAACTTCTGCTTCAATTTTGTCTTCAACTTAAACGTCAACTTTAAATTCTCCTTCAAATTCAAATTCAACTTCAGTTTTAACTTCCACTTGAACTTTAACTTCAACTTCAATTTCAACTTCAACTGCAATTTCAACTTCAAATTCAATTTCAACTTTAACTTCAATTTCAACTTGAACTTGAACTTGAACTTTAACTTCAACTTCAACTTCAACTCCAATTTCAACTTCAACTTCAACTCCAATTTCAACTTCAACTTCAACTTGAACTTCAACTTCAACTTCAACTTCAACTCCAATTTCAACTTCAACTTCAACTCCAATTTCAACTTCAACTTCAACTTCAACTTCAACTTCGACTTCGATTTCGAATTTAACTTCAACTTCAACTTCGACTTCGATTTCGACTTTAACTTCAACTTCAACTTCATCTTCAACTTCAACTTCAATTTCAACGTCAAATTCAATTTCAACTTTAACTTCAATTTCAACTTCAACTTCAACTTCAACTTCAACTTCAATTTCAACTTCAAATTCAATTTCAACTTTAACTTCAATTTCAACTTCAACTTCAACTTCAACTCCAACTTTAACTTCAACTCTAAATTCGACTTCAACTTCAAATTCAACTTCAAATTCAACTTCAATTTCAACTTCAACTTTAACTTCAACTTCGATTCTGACTTCGACTTCGACTCCATCTCAACTTCAACTTCAACTTCATCTTCAACTTCAACTGCAATTTCAACTTCAACTTCAACTCCAATTTCAACTTCAACTTCAACTTCAACTTCAACTGCAATTTCAACTTCAAATTCAATTTCAACTTTAACTTCAATTTCAACTTGAACTTGAACTTGAACTTCAACTTCAACTTCAACTCCAATTTCAACTTCAACTTCAACTCCAAGTTCAACTTCAACTTCAACTTCAACTTCAACTTTGACTTCGATTTCGACTTTAACTTCAACTTCAACTTCAACTTCATCTTCAACTTCAACTTCAATTTCAACTTCAAATTCAATTTTAACTTTAACTTCAATTTCAACTTCAACTTCAACTTCAACTTCAACTTCAATTTCAACTTCAATTTCAACTTCAAATTCAATTTCAACTTTAACTTCAATTTCAACTTAAACTTCAACTTCAACTCCAACTTTAACTTAAACTCTAAATTCGACTTCAACTTCAAATTCAACTTCAATTTCAACTTCAACTTTAACTTCAACTTCGATTCTGACTTCAACTTCTACTCCATCTCAACTTCAACTTCAACTTCAATTTCAACTTCAACTTTAACTTCAACTTCGACTCCATCTCAACTTCAACTTCAACTTCAACTTTGAATTAGACTTCATCTTCAATTTTAACTTCAACTTCAACTTCAATTTCAACTTCAACTTCAACTTCATCTTCAACTTCATCTTCAACTTCAACTTGAACTTTAACTTCAACTTCAAATTCAACTTCAACTTCAACTTCAACTTCAACTTCACCTTCAACTTCATCTTCAACATGAAATTCAATTTCAACTTCTACTTCAACTTCAATTTCAACTTCAACTTTAACTTCAACTTCAATTTCAACTTCAACTTTGAATTCGAATTCATCTTCAATTTCAACTTCAACTCCAACTTCAATTTCAACTTCAACTTCAACTTCAACTTCAATTCCAACTTCAAATTCAACTTCAACTTTAACTTCTGCAACTTCAACTTCAACTTCAATTTCAACTTCAACTTCAACTTTAACTTCATCTTCATCTTCAACTTCAACTTCAACTTCAATTTCAACTTCAACTTCAACTTCACCATCAACTTCAAATTCAACTTCAACTTCAAATTCAACTTCAACTTCAAATTCAACTTCAACTTCAAATTCAACTTCACCTTCAACTTCAACTTTAACTTCATTTTTCTCTTCAACTTCTACTTCAACTTCAACTTCAGCTTCAAATTTGTCTTCAACTTAAACTTCAACTTTAAATTCTCTTTCAACTTCAAATGCAACTTCAGTTTCAACTTCCTCTTGAACTTCAACTTCAACTTCAACTTGAACTTGAACTTCAATTTCAACTTCAAATTCAATTTCAACTTTAACTTCGACTTCGACTTTAACTTCAACTTCAACTTCATATTCAACTTCAACTTCAATTTCAACTTCAACTTTAACTTCAATTTCAACTTCAACTTCAACTCTGTATTCGACTTCAACTTCAACTTCAACTTCAACATCAACTTCAATTTCAACTTCAAATTCAATTTCTACATCAACTTCAATTTCAACTTCAACTTTAACTTCAACTTCAACTTCACCTTCAACTTCATCTTCAACCTGAACTTCAATTTCAACTTCTACTTCAACTTGAATTTCAACTTCAACTTTAACTTCAACTTTGACTTTGACTTTAACTTCAACTTCAACTTCATCTTCAACTTCAACTGCAATTTCAACTTCAACTTCAACACCAATTTCAACTTCAACTTCAACTTCAACTTCAACTTCGACTTCAATTTCGACTTTAACTTCAACTTCAACTTCATCTTCAACTTCAACTTCAACTGCAATTTCAACTTCAAATTCAATTTCAACTTTAACTTCAATTTCAACTTGAACTTGAACTTGAACTTGAACTTCAACTTCAACTTCAACTCCAATTTCAACTTCAACTTCAACTCCAATTTCAACTTCAACTTCAACTTCAACTTCGACTTCGATTTCGACTTTAACTTCAACTTTAACTTCATCTTCAACTTCAACTTTAACTTCAATTTCAACTTCAACTTCAACTTCAACTTCAACTTCAATTTCAACTTCAAATTCAATTTCAACTTTAACTTCAATTTCAACTTCAACTTCAACTTCAACTTCAATTTCAACTTCAACTTTAACTTCAACTTCGATTCTGACTTCAACTTCGACTCCATCTCCACTTCAACTTCAACTTCAATTTCAACTTCAACTTTAACTTCAACTTCGATTCTGACTTCAACTTCGACTCCATCTCAACTTCAACTTCAACTTCAACTTTGAATTCGACTTCATCTTCAATTTTAACTTCAACTTCAACTTCAATTTCAACTTCAACTTCAACTTCATCTTCAACTTCATCTTCAACTTCAACTTGAACTTCAACTTCAACTTCAAATTCAACTTCAACTTCAAATTCAACTTCAACTTCAACTTCAACTTCAACTTCACCTTCAACTTCATCTTCAACCTGAAATTCAATTTTAACTTCTACTTCAACTTCAATTTCAACTTCGACTTTAACTTCAACTTCAATTTCAACTTCAACTTTTTATTCGAATTCATCTTCAATTTCAACTTCAACTTCAACTTCAATTTCAACTTCAACTTCAACTTCAACTTCAATTCCAACTTCAAATTCAACTTCAACTTTAACTTCTGCAACTTCAACTTCAATTTCAACTTCAACTTCAACTTCAACTTCATCTTCAACTTCAACTTCAACTTCAATTTCAACTTCAACTTCAACTTCAACTTCACCATCAACTTCAAATTCAACTTCAACTTCAAATTCAACTTCAACTTCAAATTCAACTTCAACTTCAAATTCAACTTCAACTTCAAATTCAACTTCACCTTCAACTTCAACTTTAACTTCACTTTTCTCTTCAACTTCAACTTCAACTTCAACTTCAGCTTCAATTTTGTCTTCAACTTAAACTTCAACTTTAAATTCTCTTTCAACTTCAAATGCAACTTCAGTTTCAACTTCCACTTGAACTTCAACTTCTACTTCAACTTGAACTTGAACTTCAATTTCAACTTCAAATTCAATTTCAACTTTAACTTCGACTTCGACTTTAACTTCAACTTCAACTTCATCTTCAACTTCAACTTCAATTTCAACTTCAACTTTAACTTCAATTTCAACTTCAACTTCAACTTCAACTTCAACTTCAACTTCAACTTCAACATCAACTTCAATTTCAACTTCAAATTCAATTTCAACTTTAACTTCATTTTCAACTTCAACTTCAACTTGAACTTGAACTTCAATTTCAACTTTAAATTCAATTTCAACTTTAACTTCGACTTCGACTTTAACTTCCACTTCAACTTCATCTTCAACTTCAACTTCAAATTCAACTTCAAATCAACTTCAAATTTAACTTCAACTTTAACTTCAACTTCGATTCTGACTTCAACTTTGACTCCATCTCAACTTCAACTTCAACTTCAATTCCAACTTCAAACTCAACTTCAACTTTAACTTCTGCAATTTCAACTTCAACTTCAAATTCACCTTCAACTTCAACTTCAACTTCAACTTCAACTTCAACTTCAACTTCAACTTCAACTTCAAATTCAACTTCAACTTTAACTTCAAATTCGAACTCAACTTCAACTTTAACTTCAACATCAACTTTAACTTCAACTCCAATTTCAACTTCAACTTCAACTTCAATTTCAACTTCAACTTCATCGTCAACTTCAACTTCAATTTCAACTTCAACTTCAACTTCAACTCCAATTTCAACTTCAACTTTAACTTCAACTTCAAACTCAACTTCAACTTTAACTTCAACTGCAACTTCAATGTCAACTTCAACTTCAACTTCAATTTCAACTTCAACTTCAATTTCAACTTCAACTTCAACTTCAACTTCACCTTCACCTTCACCTTCACCTTCAACTTCAACTTCAAATTCAACTTCAACTGCAACTTCAACTTTAACTTCAACTTCAACTTCAATTTCAACTTCAACTTCAACTTCACCTTCACCTTCACTTTCACCTTCAACTTCAACTTCAACTTCAACTTCAACTTCAATTTCAACTTCAACTTCAACTTCAATTTCAACTTCAACTTCAACTTCAACTTCAACTTCAACTTCAACTTCAACTTCAACTTCAAATTCAACTACAACTTTAACTTCAAATTCAAACTCAACTTCAACTTTAACGTCAACATCAACTTTAAATTCAACTCCAATTTCAACTTCAACTTCAACTTCAATTTCAACTTCAACTTCATCGTCAACTTCAACTTCAATTTCAACTTCAACTTCAACTTCAACTCCAATTTCAACTTCAACTTTAACTTAAACTTCAAACTCAACTTCAACTTTAACTTCAACTGCAACTTCAATGTCAACTTCAACTTCAACTTCAACTTCAACTTCAATTTCAACTTCAACTTCAACTTCAACTTCACCTTCACCTTCACCTTCACCTTCAACTTCAACTTCAAATTCAACTTCAACTGCAACTTCAACTTCAACTTCAACTTCAACTTCAATTTCAACTTCAACTTCAACTTCACCGTCACCTTCACTTTCACCTTCAACTTCAACTTCAACTTCAACTTCAATTTCAACTTCAACTTCAACTTCAATTTCAACTTCAACTTCAACTTCAACTTCAACTTCAACTTCAACTTCACCTTCACCTTCACCTTCAACTTCAACTTCAACTTTAACTCCAATTTCAACTTCAACTTTAACTTCAACTTCAACTTCAACTTCATCTTCAACATCATCTTCAACTTCAACTTCATCTTCAACATCATCTTCATCTTTAACTTCATCTTCAACATCATCTTCATCTTCAAATTGAACTTGAACTTGAACTTGGACTTCGACTTCGACTTCGACTTCGACTTCTTCGGCTTCGACTTCTTCGGCTTCGACTTCCACTCCGACTTCGACTTCTTTGACTTCTTCGACTTCAACTTCTTCGACTTCGACTTCGACTTTTTCGACTCCGACTTCGACTTCTTCGACTTCTTCGACTTCTTCGACTTCGACTTCTTCGACTTCGACTTCTTCGACTTCGACTTCTTCAACTTTGACTTCTTCGACTTCTTCGACTTCGACTTCTTCGACTTCGACTTCTTCGACTTCGACTTCTTCGACTTCGACTTCTTCGACTTCGACTTCTTCGACTTCGACTTCTTCGACTTCGACTTCTTCGGCTTCGACTTCTTCGACGTCATCTTCGACTTCGATGTCATCTTCGACTTCGACGTCATCTTCGACTTCGACGTCATCTTCGACTTCGACATCATCTTCGACTTCGACGTCATCTTCGACTTCGACGTCATCTTCGACTTCGACTTCGACGTCATCTTCGACGTCATCTTCGACGTCATCTTCGACGTCATCTTCGACTTCGACTTCGACGTCATCTTCGACTTCGACATCATCTCGTACTTCGACTTCGACGTCATCTTCGACTTCGACTTTGACGTCATTTTCGACTTCGACTTCGACTTCGACTTCGACTTCGACTTCGACTTCGACTTCGACTTCGACTTCGACTTCGACTTCGACTTCGACTTCGACTTCGACTTCGACTTTGACTTCAAACTCAACTTCGACTTCAAACTCAACTTCGACTTGAACTTCAAACTCAACTTCAACTTCAACTACAAACTCAACTTCAACTTCAATTCCAACTTCTGCAACTTCAACTTCAACTTCAATTTCAACTTCAACTTCAACTTCAACTTCAATTTCAACTTCAACTTCAACTTCAATTTCAATTGTGGCAACCTGGTCTGCTCAATTTTTAAATTTGATTGAGCAGACGAATTTCCCTATGGTGGTCTGCCTGACAGCTACAGTAGGCTGTTAGGTCGGACGCCATTTTGGTGCCAGCAGACCTCTCACCATGAAGTCTATGGGTGAGAGGTCAGATGTGACCTCTGTCCCCTCCAGGTGGAGTTGCCTGGAGGTTTCCTGTGGCCTAGTCAACCACAGGATCTGGGCAGTTGGTTGTAGGCTTCACCTGAGACTAGACCTGTGGGTGGAGGTCAGGTAGACCTCCACTGGCCAGTGCCTTTTCATCTCTTGTTTATTTTGCCTGTTGGCCTTTTTGTATATATTTATGGGGGCTTAGCTGGATAAGGTATCCAGCCAAGTTGTGTAAATATCACTGCCATCGTTTTTCATCATTCATCGTAAGTGTTCATTAAATACACTTTTATCGTCACTTACTGTGTCTGTGTCTATTTCTTTGGGGAAGTACCGCGGAGGGTGGGTTGTCCGGTTCGGGGAACAACACCACCGTCTTTCCGAATTGTTTCGGCCGGTCTTCGTGTCGGCTCGCGGTAGAACCGGAGTTCTACCGCGATATTCTCGGCATGGTGGCGTGGTTTTTCGTCGTGTCCGTCGTGGGTGGCTCCTGGAGCCGACACAACCCGGGGAGCACCGTGTGGGAGACGGCTACGGGTACGGTCCCGTCCCCGTGAGGAGCCGGTTGTGCGGTAAGTTTAACGCCGTTTTTGGGGTTTTGCTTACTGGGGTATTGTGACGGTCCGGCGGGACGTTACAATTGGTGGAGGTGCTGGGTAACGATCCCAGTACCTCACGGACTTTTGTCCGTGATACCGTGGTTTTGCACGGTCCCATCCGTTCGTAACGGTATTTTACGGACTTTTGTCCGTGAGTTTACCGTTTTCGACGGTGGAAACCCGAGATCTGGTGGCTTTGTCCAGATTTTACCGTTCGTTTACGGTGAAAAATGGAGTCAGCCCAAAAAGTACCGACGGGAGGTCGGGAACTTGGTGCAGATGCGGGTTTAGAGTTACGCGGCCGCGTAGTCGACCGTCCCCTTGTGGGGGCGGAAGGCGGGGATCCTCTGGAAACAGAGGGACCCAGCGGTAGCATAGGCGGGGATTTCCCGGAATACTGGGTCACGTTGCAGAAACGCCGGTTGGTTGGACGTGGCGATCAGCCCCGTAGGGACATGGTGGAAATCCCGGACGAGACTGCACGTGAGGGCCGGGCCTTTTTGGCCGGGCTATCCGAGCAGCAACTCGTGGAAATTGCTTACGGGATAGATGTCCTTCGGTTGGAAGGACGACTGTCCCGGTCGTCGGTTGAGCCGAGGGTGGCACCTCGGTTCTCACTGTCGCCTGTGCGTGAAGGCGCACGGCGAGAGGAACCACCGGTACTTCCCAGGTTGGAACCTCCGCGGGTAGCACCAAGGCCGTCTCCTCGGGGACTTGGCCGGGGGGCTCCTGCTGTACCCGGACAGCAGCCGAGGGTTCAGATGATGATCCCCTCGGAAGCTGAGTCGGAGTCTGACGTTTCGGGGAACCGGAGCAGGCAACCTCGCAGGGTTAGCGCCGCTGCTTGGACGCCCGCTCCAGCAGTTCCAGCGGAGGTTCAGGCGTTCGGGTTCTTTAACCCGGTCCACTCTTTTGCTCGTTACGACGGCAGAGAGGACTTGACGCCTTTTCTCCGCAAGTTCGAAGCGAAAGCCCGAGCTCAGCGCTGGACGGACGAGTCCCGATGCAGTTTCTTTATGTTTCTGCTGGACGGTCCGGCGGAGGAGTATTACGCCACGTTGGTGGAAACTCTTCCAGACCTGACCTGGACTGAGCTGAAGGATGCTATGCGTAGCCGCTTCAGCACAAGTAACCAGGCTCGCCTCTGTTTTGGTGAATTCGAGTCCATGAAACAGGGGGCTACCGAGTCTGTACAGGCATTCTACTGGCGGTTCTTGGAACTGTCTGACCGAGTGTCTCCGGGCGAAGACGAGAGCTGTCGGCTCATTCGCTTCAAACGGAAACTCCAGACGGCCATCACTGATCAGTTGATCGGTTGTAAGGCCGGTACGGTGGAGGCATATGCCCGAAAGGCACGGCTGGTAGAAGCCGATTTGCTTCTGGTAGGTAAATTACCTACCCGTACAAGAGGGGTTCCCCAGGACCGGGCTAACGCTCCGTCCTCCGGAACCACGGCTAGCTCTGGGAGCTCTGCCAAGGCTTCATCTTCGAGCCAAACGGGTGCGAAGGCTGCTGCACCGTCCAAGTCGGACAAAGCAGGAGCCAAGACCGGAGGCAAGAAGAAGAAGCAGGCGGGCTCTGGCGGAGGTCAGCCGGTGGCAACGCCTCGAGGTACGGACCGTACAGGAGATTCACTCCGGTGACTAGGTCCTTGTTTCGGGTGTAACCAGATGGGTCACCTGAGGAAGGATTGCCCGAAGGCTGCGGCCAAAGGACAAGTTGCTAGAGTGGTGCCTGACGAAAGTCAGAGCCTCCAGCCAACCGCTGGCGTTGCGCCAGTTTGGCTGAAGGGTCGGAAGTACCTGGCCACCGTTCATGATGGCCAGTTCTACTATCGACTCGTGGAGGACGAGGAGAGATCCTCGTTAAACCGCCGCCGGTCGCCACCGAACTGAGTGGTGTGCGACTGGTAAAGCTTCAAAGCTCAGGTGCCTGTCACGGCCTGAGCTCTGAACGAGGGACGTACCTCCGGGCGGTCTCCAAATATGTGGATGTCCTGCGGAAGGCAGGGGTGCCTCTGGCGAGGTCTGCGGACCCGGAAATTACTCAGTGGGTATTTCCATCGCCATGCTCCACATTGGAGGCCGTGTGCAGCCAGCTGGATCGCTGGTTTGCCCCCTCACCCTATATGCCTAGTGGTGAGGTGCTGGATCGTGCGCTCATCGAGCAGGCGGGAGGAGTTGGTGTGCCCATACCTCCCGTGGTGCCTGGGGAGTCTCTGGTTTGTGAGACTGAGCCCCAGTCTTCTGCACGTCTGGGATTACCGTCCGGTGTGGACGGTAAGGTGGACGGGAGGCAGAAGATCGATGGTGGGAGCCCGCGGGTTCCCATCCCTGAGCTTCAGAGCCGGGCCTACGATGTAGGTTCACCGAGGGTGTGGGTGTCGATAGGCGATCGTCTGTTGGAGATGATCGTAGACACCGGGGCCGACGTGTCGGTCCTAAGCATTACGGCGGCACGAGTGATGGAGTTGCCTATAGAGGAACTGGTGGTTCCTTCATTCCTTCTTGGAATGGGTGGGCACTCCATCGAGGTAGTAGGGGACACAAATGTGGAATTGACCATCCACAAGAAAACCATCAAGGTGCCTCTCCTTTTGGTGAAAGGAGAGGGCGAAGCGTTGTTGGGCGTTGATCACGCCTCACGTTTCGGCTTGATGGTGGATATCGTGCACCGGAAGGTTTACTTCCGGGAGGATGTCTGGACTGCACATCCAGACGCCCTCCAAGCTGCATTCACCGATCGAGCGCTTGCAGAACCTAGGGAGGTGGAAGCAATTCTATCGCCGATACCAGAGGCTTTGCCTCAGGGACGGCAACTCCCAGTGGATCCGCCGGCACTCGAGCAGGTTGACGGGTGGGTGACAATTGTTTCACCAGAGCTGCCCGAGACCAGAACCTCTATCGGGCGCGGAGAAGTTTGTTCTCTGCGACTGAGGGAGAATGTCTGGCTACCAGCCCACGTACGACGTGTCGTATCCGTGACGCTGGTAGAGCATGCCGGCCCTGGCCAGCTGCTTCTCGTGGAGCCGCACCGGAAAGCCTTAGGTGGACGTGGTGTGTTGGCAGTAGCAGGTATCGCTGCAGCTAACCGGCTTGGCACGTACGATATATGGCTTGAAAACGTGGGGAATGCACCCATTGCCCTGGAAACAGGAGAGGGTGTAGCCACGGCTCAAGCTGTGGAGGCTGCCATTGTGGTAGGGCTGGAAGAGCCGTCTAAGTTGAGAGGGGGAGACCCCACTCAGAGGACGGTTCGACCAGGGAAGTCCTCATCTAAGTTGAGAGGGGCGTCCGGAAACGGACGCCAAGTGCTCAACGTGGCGACGGCTCCCACTCTCGAAGAGTGTCTTAAGATTGGTCCCAATCTGAAGCCTGAAGAGGCGAGACGGCTTCGAGAGTTCCTGCTGGCACGCCGGGATCATTTCGCGTTCGACTTCACAGAGTTGGGTGAAACCTCTCTGGTCGAACATACGATTGACACCGGTGGGCAACCTCCGGTGCGTGAAGGATTGCGTCGAACCGCTCCAGCGGCCAGAGCAGTCGAGAAAGAAGAGGTGGCGAAGATGTTGGATGCAGGGGTTATCCAACCTTCGCGTAGTCCTTACGCGAGCCCTATCTTGCTTGTCCGCAAGAAGGATGGTGGCTTTCGTTTTTGTGTGGACTACCGGAAACTGAATGCCCAGACAAAGCTGGATCAGTATCCGTTGCCTCGCATCGATGATGCGCTCGACTCATTGGCCTGTGCGAAGTTCTTCGCTACCTTGGACCTGGCTAGTGGTTACTGGCAGGTTCGGATGGCTGAGCCAGACATTGAGAAGACAGCATTCATTTGCTCTCAAGGTCTGTTTGAGTTCCGGAAAATGCCTTTCGGACTCTGTAATGCTCCAGCCACCATGCAGAGAGCGCTAGACCTCTTATTGGCAGGACATAAGTGGGAGACTTGTCTGGTGTACCTGGACGATATTATCGTCTTTGGGAACACTTTCGAGCAGTTTCTCGAGAGATTCTCCACTGTCCTTGGACTGTTACGAGGGGCGGAGCTGAAACTCCAGCCGAAGAAATGTTTCTTTGGCTTTAACAAAGTACGTTATCTCGGTCACGTAGTGAGTGCCGAGGGAGTTGCTCCGGACCCGGATCTCGTGCGGGCAGTCCAGGAGTTTGATGTCCCGACGACGGTGACAGGCGTCCGCAGTTTTCTCGGACTGGCCGGTTACTATCGAAGGTGCATCAAGGACTTCGCCAAGGTGGCAAGGCCTTTGCACGATCTGACGAAGAAGCATGCGTCATTCGAGTGGTCGGATCAGTGCAAACTAGCGTTTGCTCGGTTAAAGGCATTTTTAACCTAAGCGCCGGTACTCACCATGTACGATCCACGTGGTGTGGTAATTATCCATACCGACGCTAGTGGGTACGGCTTGGGAGTCGTAGTCTACCAGAAGTTACCGGAGGACAGTGTCCCCCGTGTTCTGGCCTATGCAAGCCGACTCATGAAAGGAGCGGAAACACGGTATTCGGTCACCGAGCAGGAGTGCTTGGCGGTCATGTTTGCCGTGGGTAAATTCCGTCCTTACCTCTTTAACCGGGAGTTTGTGATCGTAACTGATCACCACGCTCTTTGCTATCTGCAGACAGCCAAGAACCTGCAAGGCAGGTTGGGGCGTTGGCAGATGCAGCTTCAAGAGTACCGGTTTAAGGTTCAGTATAGGAAAGGAACACTGCACGTGGATGCCGACGCCTTGAGTCGGTATCCTGTTCGTGATGTGGCGGACCTTTCCTTACCTGAATACGTCGAAGCCGACGTAGGTGAGGTTATTTACCACATAGGTTCCGAGGTGGATTGGGTCAAGGAGCAAGAGGCCGATGGGTGGTGCTCCAAAGTGAAGAGTGAAATCTTCCGTGACCCCAACTCGAACCTCCGGTTCAAGTTTGTGGTGGCAGATGACTTGTTGTTTGCTATCAGGTCCATCCAGGATCGGTTGAGAACTGTGTTGGTAGTTCCGAAGTCATGCAGGGCTTTCTGCCTAAGGCAGCTACATGACATTCCCGAAGCTGGTCACTTCGGGATGTTTAAGACCTACCAGAGACTGCACTCACGCTTCTACTGGATCGGTATGAAGCGGGACACTGCCGAATATGTTAAGTCATGTTTGGTGTGTCAGAGAGCACGACAGTTCGCTCGAAGTCAGGGATTTCTCCAACCGATTGTGCCGGAGTACCCAGTTGATACCTGGGGAATGGACTTCGTTGGACCGTTTCCTGCCTCCGTGGGTGGAGTCACCTATGTACTAATCATGGTTGACTATTTCACCCGGTACGGTGTGGCAAGGGCGGTACGAAGGGCCACGGCCGCCTGTGTGGTGAAATTCCTGAAGGACGAGATCTTTCGGTGTATGGCACACCGAAAGCTCTTGTCTCGGATCGTGGGTCCCAGTTCTCCAGCAAAGTCCTGCTGAAGTTCCGGGAGCGCTATAATATAGCGCATCACTTCACGACGGCGTACCATCCGCAAGCTAATGGGCTTACGGAGCGTACGAATAAGACCGTAATGGAAACCATCAAGCGGTACCTTGATCCCCTCAAGGAACAGCGTGATTGGTGGGATAAATTATGGCCCGCCGTGTGGGCTTATAACACAGCTGTCCAGGAGAGTACGCAAGTCTCTCCGTATCAGTTGTTGTTTGGCCGTGACCCGCGGATGGAGATTGATAACCTCCTTCCGAACGGTCCAGTCCGCGACTTGCCTGACCAGCAAGCCGTGGAAGAGCAGGCTCGTCAACGTTTGGCGGCTGCTCAGAAAAGGCAAAAGGAACGGTATGACGCTGGCCGTGTGCAGCCTCCTCTTTACCAGCCGGGAGATCCGGTGTGGATAAGAGATCAGGCTGGGAAACTCGGCCAGGCGAAGAAATGGAACTTGGCATATAAAGCTGAGAGGGGTACGGTGGTCGCACGGTATTCTGACCTAGTCTACGAGATAGAGTTCGTAGACGGGTATGGTCGGAAGGTGCGCGACCGGTTTCATGTAGATAACCTGAAGCCGTATATACCCACCTGTACCGTGAGGGAGGAAGATGGACTTGGTGTCTCTGAAACCTCCTCCGGTACAGACAGCGACGCCACGGAGGCTTCGGTGCGGAGTGGAGTGACTCCGGCGCCAAAGCCACCGTCCGTTTCTTCGCAGGAATCTACCGACTCCGAGGGAGATGACCCCCCTCCTCCTCGGTATAATCTCCGTCCGCGGAGACCGAGGGTGTTTGAGGTGAGTGGGTACGACCCTCGGATAGGGAGTATCCGGTTGTGGGGTACCCTGTGGGTGCCCCTACTGTGGTGGGGTAGAGCCGGCAGTCCGCTACTGTGGGCGGACGGCTGGGAGAGGAGGCGGCCGGACATTGCGGTGTTTGGGGCCAGCTACGGTTTCGGTAGAAACCCAGGGCGGCCCATCCCCAGGTGTCTGGTCCAAGGTCCGACCAAATCGGTCCGTGGGCGGAGAAATCCGTCCGTAAAAACCTCCGTGCAATCTCCCATTACCGTCAATATAAGAGAATTGACGGTAAATGTCTCTACCCACCAATTCCAGTCTTGGTGTAGGAGAATTCACCGTGTGTCTGCCCCTAAAAAGGCAGACGACGGTGAGATCTCCATGGTGACCATGCATGAGGCGGCTGATGACGTTATCGCCGCTACTGCACGGCCATTAGCCGCTAAGACGGTGAATTTGGCGGCTAGGCGCCATTTTGTTTGCAAACTTAAACAAAAAACGCCGGCCACACGTGGGTTAAACAAAACCACAATTCACCGTCAAAGAGGCCACCAAGAACTGGAGAAAGAGGGCATCTGTGAAAAAGTAAGTCCCTCTAAGGGTATTTCCTTCTCCTGCCTGTTGGCAGTTCTCTTTTACTTGTTAACGGTGTGTTTTACGGTCAATGACCGTATACACACGTGGTGGGAGTGGTTTCGCCGCCATGACTGTTGTCATGGTGGCCAAGCCACTATGGAAAGCACTTTTCCGGCGGGTTCAGCCCGTCCGAGCGCCGTTTCGCTTGGGAAGGCCCAAGTTCGACGGTGTTTGGGCGGTAGAAGCTCGCCAGGGAGTGGTTTTCGCCGTTCGAAGGCGGTGAAACACGGTTTTGACCGTGAATTGCCGACTTTGGACGGTGAAAACGGCATTTTGCACGGTAGAAGTCCGTGCAATGCCCTTTCCAACCGTCGGAACTCGGTGAAGGGGTGTTTTCACCGTCCGAAGGTGGTTAATCAAGGTTTTTACCGTGGTTCACCGACTTTGGACGGTGGAAACCGCGATTCGCACGGTGAAATCCCGTGGAATACTCCTTCTACCGGTTCTGAAAGGGGGAAAAGTGGTTTTCACCGTAAGAAGGCGGTAAAACACGGTTTTGACCGTGAATTACCGACTTGGGACGGTGAAAACATGAATTCTCACGGTAAAAGTCCGTGGAGTTCACTTTTCCATGGTAAAACCTGGTTTTTAATGGTTCTCTCCCTATTTACTAGGCCCATCACGGAGAAGGAGAAGGAGGAAGTCGACGGGAGTGGCCAACGGTCCCCCTCCCTCAGCCCGCTGCATCCTGGGGATGCAAGGCTGTTGGAGTCGGGATCGGAGGGCTCCCCATCATCTGGCGGACCGGAAACGGCTGACGCCACCGTGGAATCTGTTGATTCCCCGGCGGCAGAGGCCGTGGAAGGTCCGGCATCTGCCCAGTCGACTCCGACCGGTGTTGGAGCCTTCTGGGGCAGGTACCTGCAGTCTCCCACCAGGGATACGGCTGCTACCACCGTTCAGTCGGTGGCGGCGGTAGTTTCCCCGGTTGGTGAGTCTGCAGAAGCGGGTATTGATGGTGGGAAAGCGGCTACGGGTGTGGTAACCGCTAGTACCCCGGAACCCGGGTCTCCGGCTGTTCGAGACCTCCTAGATTGGTCTAGGGTGGTCGAGGACAGTGAGGACGTCTCTTTGGGAGCGTCCTTAGTCATGGACACAGAGATGGAGGTCGAAACCACCGTTGATTCGGTGGTGGACGCCTCAAGGCAGTGGCGGAGCCACACCGCCTCTTCAGAGGGCTCTTCGGAGTCTGACGGGAGTAGTTCGGCCTCCGAGGGTAAACCGTCTGGGACGGGATCCCCCGGAGTACTTCCCGCCGATCCAATGTCTTTGGAGGCCGTGGCTGTGTCCTTGGCCGAAGAAGAAGACCGCTTGGATCGGTTGGACGAAGCGAGACGGGACATGGTCCAGGAAGGTGGCTTCCTGGTCGGGGACCGTCGGTGCTTCGTCGGGGAGTTTCCGACCGTGCAGGTGAGGAAGGACGGCGCAAAGAAGCGCAAGAAAAAGTCCGGAGCCGCACGGATCACTGCCAGAGCCAAGGCTCTCGCAGAGAGAGAGGCGATGCTCAAAGCCAAGGAGGAGGCGTTGAAGAAGTTCACGCCTGCTGTGGGGCTTCGAGCGGAAACTCTCGCCCACCCTGAAGGTTGTTCAGGGGCTGCTTGGCCAGAGAAGCCGGCTGCTGGATCGGGTCCGCCCGAGGCAGTAGCTGGCCCCTCCGGCTGGCGGTCGGACAACCCGAAGAGGGACCGGCGAGCGGAGAAGAAGGCTACCCAGCCTCCAGTACCTGCTCCCGGTAACATGGGAAAATCTGTGAGTGGTGGTGGTGGTAAGGGACAAAAGAGGTCCCGCCCTCACACCCCACCAGTGGCTGAACGCTCTCGAGGTAAGAAGGCCAGGTCCTCCGGTCGAGGAAAGGCCTCCGAACCTCGGAAGCCCGAGAGCTTAGAGGATAAGCTCAAACGGCTTCAAGCTCAAGCAGCGAGCCTGCACCGACAGATCGCTCGTGCGGTCGGTGCAGGAGAGCGGCAGGAGTTTGAGCGCCGGGCTGCGGAGTTCCCTCCCCTGCAGGGAATGCCCGCCCGGAGTCCGCTCAAAACAGGGGAACCTCCTGTCGGTCGTGGCGTCCCGCCAATTGCGAGTGCCATGACCATCGCTGGCCAGAAGCGAATCGCCGAGAGGGAGGCGATGCAGGCTTCCAGTGCACCAGCCCATGGTGCGGAAGCCAAAGCGACTGGTGGCAAGAGTCAGCCGACTCTTGCACCGAAGGAGAAGTCTCTCCTTCGGGATGGTCGAGGAAGATTTGTTTCCGGACAATCGTCCTCGACTGTCACCTCGGCTAAGGGCACTTCTACGAAGAAGAGTACGGCTCCGGCCGGAAAACCTTCGAAGAAGGAGTCCGAGAAGGCGAAGGGGGCTGACCACCTGCCTAAGCCTGATCGGCCCAGTAAGTCGTCGGGGTCAGTTAAGTCTGACCCGACGCATGGTCAACCTTCCTCTCACGGGAAGAAAAAGAAAAAGAAGAAGGACCATAAGAGGTCCAAACGTGAGAGGAAGGGAAGTCCGACAACCTCCAGCAGTAGGCGCCAGGGAGCCGAAACTGGAGGCGTCGTGGCGGAAAAGGAGGAGTCCCGGCGTGCTCAGGCAAGCACGCCGGCCGGGAGTCAACCGGTCCATACCCGTCCCGTTGAGGCGGCGCGGATGGATGGTAGGTCGATGCGCGACGTTTTGGTCGGCACGCCTCCATCCTCCCCGAAGGTGGATGCAGTCTCGAGCCTGCGGGTTCGAGCGGTGGGAACCCTGCACCGTGTGACTGCCCTCACCTAAGGGCGAAGGAACCTCGGTTGCAGGAGCTAGTGTTCCCGCTAAACGTGGCCCCGTGACCCCCAGTGGGGGTACATCCTTCTCTCCGGTCCATGGCGGCGGGGTATTCGATACCCTAGGACCTGAAACGTCAACCTCCCCTAGGCCTGAGGCTGAGGGACGGCGTATTGGCGCATTGCCCCCGTATTCAGATGCAGAGGTGTATCTGAATAACCGGCTTGGTTTCTGGCAGGACCAACCGGGAATGGAGGGTTGCCAATACCACGGCTACTACCGTCTGGATGAGCCACTTCCAGAGCCGTGGGTAGCCAAGCTACCGCCGTACAACATGCGTCATGTGGTGGCGTTTGGTTGTGGAGGTTTTCCGGTTGTTATGGTCGTAAATCCGGTCCAGCAAACGTTTGCTATTTTGGATGTGGTGGGGCTAGATGCCGGGATAGTTCGTCTAGCCCGGCGTGCAGCCCCATTCATCCAACGTTTGCTGGGATGCGACTTAGGAGGTATGGCTGGTCAGTTTATTACTGAGCCTCTACCAGGGTGCGAGACCGAGCCCGCGGTTGCCCTGGTAGACCTCCTAACAAGTCGGACGCTTCACATGCGTCCGCAACTCCAGGATATTCCTTTCGAGGAATTCCGAGCCCTGGAGGAAAGCCGTCTTAGGGGGACGGTCTTCGATACTGGTTTTGGGTGGCGTAACACCCAGATGTGCTTGTGGTGGGCACGTCGGTGGGCTGCGGAGTGGATGGGCTCCACTTTCGCGACACCGCCAGAGAAGCCATCCGGTACCTAAGAAGGTCAGGTTCGGGGAGCAATCCTGGCTGGCTCGACTGACCTGTTCCCGAGACGGAACAGGGAAGTTGAGAGGACTGTGGCAACCTGGTCTGCTCAATTTTTAAATTTGATTGAGCAGACGAATTTCCCTATGGTGGTCTGCCTGACAGCTACAGTAGGCTGTTAGGTCGGACGCCATTTTGGTGCCAGCAGACCTCTCACCATGAAGTCTATGGGTGAGAGGTCAGATGTGACCTCTGTCCCCTCCAGGTGGAGTTGCCTGGAGGTTTCCTGTGGCCTAGTCAACCACAGGATCTGGGCAGTTGGTTGTAGGCTTCACCTGAGACTAGACCTGTGGGTGGAGGTCAGGTAGACCTCCACTGGCCAGTGCCTTTTCATCTCTTGTTTATTTTGCCTGTTGGCCTTTTTGTATATATTTATGGGGGCTTAGCTGGATAAGGTATCCAGCCAAGTTGTGTAAATATCACTGCCATCGTTTTTCATCATTCATCGTAAGTGTTCATTAAATACACTTTTATCGTCACTTACTGTGTCTGTGTCTATTTCTTTGGGGAAGTACCGCGGAGGGTGGGTTGTCCGGTTCGGGGAACAACACCACCGTCTTTCCGACTTGTTTCGGCCGGTCTTCGTGTCGGCTCGCGGTAGAACCGGAGTTCTACCGCGATATTCTCGGCGTGGCGGCGTGGTTTTTCGTCGTGTCCGTCGTGGGTGGCTCCTGGAGCCGACACAACCCGGGGAGCACCGTGTGGGAGACGGCTACGGGTACGGTCCCGTCTCCGTGAGGAGCCGGTTGTGCGGTAAGTTTAACGCCGTTTTTGGGGTTTTGCTTACTGGGGTATTGTGACGGTCCGGCAGGACGTTACACAATTTCAACTTCAACTTCATCTTCAACATCATCTTCATCTTCAACTTCATCTTCAACATCATCTTCATCTTCAAATTGAACTTGAACTTGAACTTGGACTTGGACTTCGACTTCGACTTTGACTTCAAACTCAACTTCGACTACAAACTCAACTTCAACTTCAATTCCAACTTCTGCAACTTCAACTTCAACTTCAATTTCAACTTCAAATTCAAACTCAACTTCAACTTTAACTTCAACTTCAACTTTAACTTCAACTCCAATTTCAACTTCAACTTCAACTTCAATTTCAACTTCAACTTTAACTTCAAACTCAACTTCAACTTTAACTTCAACTTCAACTTCAACTTCAGTTTTCTCTTCAACTTCAATTTCAACTACAACTTCAGCTTCAATTTTGTCTTAAACTTAAACTTCAACTTTAAATTCTCTTTCAACTTCAAATGCAACTTCAGTTTCAACTTCCACTTGAACTTCAACTTCAACTTCAACTTCAACTTCAACTTCAATTTCAACTTCAAATTCAATTTCAACTTTAACCTCGACTTCGACTTTAACTTCAACTTCAACTTCATCTTCAACTTCAACTTTAATTTCAACTTCAAATTCAATTTCAACTTTAACTTCAATTTCAACTTCAACTTCAACTTCAACTTCTACTTCAACTTCAACTTCAACTTCAATTTTGTGTTCAACTTCAACTTCAACTTCAATTTCAACTTCAACTTCAACTTTAACTTCAACTTCATACTCAACTTCAACTTCATACTCAACTTCAACTTTAACTTCAACTTCAACTTCAACTTCAACTTCAACTTCAACTTCAACTTCAACTTCAACTTCAACTTCAACTTCAACTTCAATTTTGAGTTCAACTTTAGCTTCAACTTTGACTTTGACTTCGACTTCATCTTCAATTTCAACTTCAACTTTGAATTCGACTTCATCTTCAATTTCAACTTCAACTTAAACTTCAATTTCAACTTCAACTTCAACTTCAACTTTAAATTCAACTGCAATTTCAACTTCAACTTCAACTTCAATTTCACTTTCAACTTCAACTTCAACTTCAATTCCAACTTCAAACTCAACTTCAACTTTAACTTCTGCAACTTCAACTTCAACTTCAACTTCAACTTCAAATTCAACTTCAACTTTAACTTCAACTTCAACTTCAATTTCAACTTCAACTTCATCGTCAACTTCAACTTCAATTTCAACTTCAACTTCAACTTCAACTTCAACTTCAATTTCACTTTCAACTTCAACTTCAACTTCAATTCCAACTTCAAACCCAACTTCAACTTTAACTTCTGCAACTTCAACTTCAACTTCAACTTCAACTTCAAATTGAACTTCAACTTTAACTTCAACTTCAACTCCAATTTCAACTTCAACTTTAACTTCAACTTCAAACTCAACTTCAACTTTAACTTCAACTGCAACTTCAACTTCAACTTCAACTTCAACTTCATCTTCAACATCATCTTCAACTTCAACTTCATCTTCAACATCATCTTCAACTTCAACTTCATCTTCAACATCATCTTCATCTTCAACTTCATCTTCAACATCATCAGTAGTATAGGGAAATACATTACTGCATCACTTTTCTCCATAAACTACCATTAGAGGTACATTTTGAGCTCCACATTCCAATCTCCCATAGACTTTCATTGAGTCATTTCTGCACCACAAGACCAACCAGTTTATAAGCTATAGAAACATAGCTTCACTATTATTTTTTAATGTTTTATCATAACAGAGAGAAAAACTTTGACCTAGTTTTTTTGCTTCCCAGAGAAAGAAGTTTAAAACTTCTTTCTACCACCTTTCCACCTACTGTGTTGATAAAGAAACTTGTTTTCACGACTTTGTTGTTTTGTATATAGAAGGTAAGAAACTTTAATTCATACTATGAATATATATATATATATATATGAAGGCCAACCACTTTTATACTTTTTAATGTTAGTTGTGCTTAGCTTTTACGAATAAGGTGTTCAACATGCAGGAATCTACTAAAATTGCCATTGATGTGTATCATATAGCCAAACAATCACACGAAACCGTGAATTCCAACTTTTCACGAACAATTTACAAACTCGCCGAACAAGCTCGAAATAAGGATATTCAAGCTTTCGAATCCATAGCAACAACTTTAAAAACTGTGTCACATCTGAACCAAGAATTAACCTTCTTGTTGGACGAAATTTATCGAGGATCACCATCATTCGGTAAAATTATAGTGACTTACGCACTCGTCCTCCAACTGGCAAGATCCGGATTCGAGGAAGCAACGGCAGTGCATATTGGTGAATACGTGTTCAAGTCATCAGCATCGTGGCTTCGAGATAATGGATCATGGGCTGCGATGCAGGATGTCTACGCAACACCTAACGACACTCCGAGTAACGTTATTCATGTGGTTCCGCAATTACTGATGATTAGCACTTTGTTATATTTATTAATACGAATGCAATAAAATGTTACATGCTGAAATTTTTTGCAGTATTGTTTCATTTCTTTATAATAACTCATGACACTTCTGCATTCCACAGACCTCTGCCTGCTTAGGGATAGCAAACTTGGTATCCCAAGGCAGGCAGAGGTCTGTTGCAGAAGTGTTCAATATATAAAAGAACTTCAGGTTTTATTTTAGATGATATTCATTGAATTGGCAATAAGTCTGTTAAGGGCTGGTAAACATCAATTACATTTGAAATGGGGTTTCTACACACTGGGCATAAAAAACTTTCCATTTCTAATAACGTTGTTGTACATGCCTTACAGGCAGCTTGATGCTTACAAGGGTCAAATACAACCCGTGCACCCTTCACTAAACAAATAGTACAATATTTGATAGTCGCCGTTTCTTCATCATCGTAGGATAGTAGTTTCTCCAGAAGTTCTTCTTTTCGGCTTACAGGTGGATTTCCCATCAGTTCGAGGAGAATTTCACTATCGGTCGTGTCATCTGCAGTTGCAATTTCATTATTTTTTTTAAATTTTTTTACGACCAATCTAATTACTTACTGGAGTCATCGAGATAGACAATTGGATGCCTATTAACTGCAGCACTTCTAGTAGAGGCATTCGATACAGTTTCAGGCTCCGTTTCAGAATCAGATGCAATGTCTACAAATGAAATACATGAATTATAAGAAGACATAGTTGCATCATGCCCAACCAAGGTTTGACAATAGGCTCGGGAATTATCATGTTCCAAAAGATTACCATTAGGTATGAGAAATAGTGTTAACGGGGCCAGACATGGTACATCCTCAGGAGTATTTCAGTAGGACAGATTAGACAGATGAGTCATCATGTCTATACATGTTTTCATAAGTTCATGATTTAGACACACCCTTTGGATCACATCGAGGCATGTTTGAACAAGCCTAAACATGTCTGAACATGTTTATTCTTGTTTTGTCAATGTCGATATTTATTTACACCCCTTGGAAACTAGAATGGAATAAGCTAAGGGGTATAAGTACTTGGAGAAACGTATCCGCTATGGCAAGATATACTCATTAGCCGAAGCCTCGGATTTCACGGCATTAGGTATGTTTTTTCTTTTCTCGGTTTGATTCAGCCTTATGAATGAAAAATTAATTTCCAGAATGCCTATTTTCGGCAATATATCCACCGTTATTGATTGTGATGGATTTCAAATTGGAAGTGATTTTTACATTAAGGAATTGGGATACTATACTATCGGTGATTCACACCCGAATAATATGTTTATTCGACTTCCTCAAAATAGACTGTTTACTGAAAAGGATGTCAGAACAATGCAATTCGTGACGGCACATATTCATGGTCTTTCTTACAGAAATGATACCGATGATGTTGCATTTTCAACATTACTGAAAGTTTTACGTAGCTTGTATACGCATGCCTCTGAGAAAAATTCAAATGCCTTATTTGCTTATAAAGGGGGCACTGTGGAAAAAAATGTATTAATGAAATTAAATATTCCTAGCATAAACCTCGAGAAACTAGGCCTTTGTATGAAATATGAGAATTTACTGACAATCTTTGGCCCTCAAGAAGTTGACTTTACATGTAGTCGTCATAAAAAACGGAGAAATGGAATAGCACATTGTGCAAAAAATGAGGCTTATATTTTTGGATTATGGGTACAAAAACAGAAATAAGCTAATATGTACAATTTATTTTACTCAGAATGTTGTATACGCCAACGGATTTTCCTGGTATTCGCGCACAAGCTCGTGATGCGATAAAAACCATGATAAAATTACCAGGTTGGAATAAAGCGTGTGCTGACTGTGTTCATCAAGACGAACTCCTAAAAGCGGGTGATGGAAGTCAAGTTCCGTCTCATTTTTGTACGATGTATCCCGAGGAATACGAAAGGAAAAAAATAAATGATTTATTCGAGAGTGTGAATGTCTTATTTGTGTTAAACCGCTGGATCGAATATGCCAAACCGATTAGAAGCGTCATCATTCAAGGAATTTTGTATCTGATCGACCATTGGTTAGAATATGAGTGGCGATGTGAAATTTTCAAAGCTTGTACTAATACTGAATAAATATCACGTTATGTACTCATTCTCATTACATTCTTGAAGCTAAAATGGTAGAGCAAGATGAAATATCGCGCTTAACGATAGAGGAAACGGTGATGCCGCAAAAAAGGAAACCGAGTATAAAATACATCGTTATGGGCTGCATAGGGGCTCTTATGCTTATCCTCGAAACAACGAACATCGCTATTTCTACTAAAACGGAAGCACCTGCCAATATACAACTACCGCAACATTCCGTATCGATCATGGAAAAAGAGGGTTCCTTCATTCCATTGAAGGCACCGTTTAGGATGATTATTGCCGGTCCCAGCAATTGCGGGAAAACAACCTTCGTTAAGAAAATTTTGGATCATGCCAGGGGAATGATTAAACCCCCACCGGAAAGAGTAACGTGGTACTATTCTCAATATCAAGACTGGTATTCACTTTATGGGACTCGAGCGACATTTCTAAAAGGAATGCCTGACATGAAGACTCTAAGATGCGATAGAAACCAGCTTATTGTACTCGACGATCTGTTCCAAGATGTGGATAGGGGTGTTTCTCAGCTCTTTACGTGTGATTCGCATCATAGAAATATAAGTGTTATATTTATTACTCAAAATATTTTTGACAAGAACCCGTATCAGCGCACCATTTCTTTGAATGCCTCTTATCTGGTTCTTTTTAAAAACCCTCGTGACAAATCTCAAATTGCTCATTTGTCTCATCAGATGTATCCTGGTAACACCAAGTTTATGATCGATGCCTTTAACCAGAGTACTCGTGATCCGTACAGTTACTTGATGATTGATCTCACGCAGAATGCGGATGACAATTCTAGGCTCAGAACGAATATATTTCCGGGAGAGTATACCGCTGTATTTTTACCTAAACAACGATGAAAGTAAGTCAAAAAATTCCTTCACGTCTCGATCGTAACATTCACAGATTACACGTAGCTGTGGAAAGTAATCCGCGACTTCAAAAAGAACTTCTAAAGAACTCCAACTTGGATTTTATTCAGTGTTTGTGTGATTGCGCGCATAATATTGGGAACTCTAACATTGTACTGAGTGAACGTGAAAAAAGAAAGTTACGACCCTATAGGCATGTACTGAATAAATTAGTGACTACGAAAGCATCTCCAAAGTCGAAGAAAAACTTTCTCGTCAAACAAAAAGGGGGTTGGCTTCCGCTGTTAATTTCTCCCGTATTGTCGATGTTAACGGGTTTAATAACATCATGGCCGAGAAAATGATCCTCATCCCCGCTGAATCTTGGGAAGCTGAATATCGAGAAAGACAAGAAAATAAAACGCCCGTTCAACGTACTCTAAGAGACATTGAAAAGGCCATTCAACGTATTTTAGAAGAAGAAAACTTGGATAACTTCAATAAGGTTTTACTTCTAGGACAATTACAACACCGGTATAAATCCATTTATGAGAACAGACCCAAAGAGGTAACGAAAGTGACATTAGAGGACCCTGGTTTTTCGAGTCCCATTGAAGAAAAACAATCATCAGGTATCAGCGATATAGTTAACCAACTGCCGAAGACACAACAGAAGAAGGCCGGTCGTCTTCTCAATTTGATAAAAGATGGTAGAGGGCCATTGAGTTGGAATTCATCGCATCAGCTTCTGATAAATGGTCAAGTCGTGCCGAATACCAATATTATGGACCTTACTAGAGATCTCGTTATCAGTAAAACTAGATACGACCCCCCAGGATGGGAGCCATTTATCACGGAGCTGAAAAAAATGAACGTACCTCGATCTCTCATAGCTAACGACAAGCGATGGGATTATCATCCAGAAACCAAAGAATCTAACCGTCCCGTATGGGAAGAATCATGAAAAACAAAGAACTCAAAAAAATTTATTACGATCCATCCTCCAGCGGGTCTTTCGGAGGTGTGGACCGCCTTCATGCGGCAACTGGAAAGAAATTTACTCGGGGTGAAATTGAAGCCTGGTTACGAACGCAAGATGTCTACACTTTACATAAACCAGTGAGAAGAACATTTACGAGAAATAGAACATTGGTCAGTAAAATAGACGATGTATGGCAGATGGATCTCGTGGATATGCAGTCTTACAAAAAAGAGAATAAGGGTTACAACTATCTTTTAACTTGTATCGATGTTTTTTCAAAACATGCTTGGGTTCAACCATTAAAACAAAAAACTGGAAAGGAAATGATCGCTGCTTCAAAAATTATTCTGCGAGATGGAAGGAAGCCGAGAAAAATTCAATCGGATAGGGGTAAAGAATTCCTGAATAAGAACTTTCAGACCTTTCTCAAAGAAAATGGTATTGGATTTTATACCACTTTTAACGAAGTCAAAGCTGCCGTTGTCGAACGTTTTAATAGAACTTTGAAATCACGCATGTGGAGGTATTTTACAGCGAAAGGGAATTATCAGTACATTGATAAGTTGAGTCATCTGGTGAAAGGATACAATGCATCGTATCATAGAAGCATTGGCATGGCTCCGGAGAAAGTCTCATCTACCAATGAAAAAGATGTATTTAAACGATTGTTTCCATCAGCCAATAGTAGATTGCCCAAGTTCAAAGTAGGTGACCGTGTTCGTATTTCCAAGACGAAGCTAACTTTCGAAAAAGGTTACTTACCCAATTGGTCGGACGAAGTTTTCACCATCTCTGCGCGTATCGACCGAATACCTTCGGTATACCGTCTCGTGGATATTGATGGAGAACTATTAGAAGGTACGTTTTACGAGGAAGAACTTCAAAAAATTGACAAGAAAGACAGCGATTTTTGGAGGGTAGAAAAAGTTGTAGCTGAAAAAGGAAAAGGACGGCACCGGCAACTTTTGGTGAAGTGGAAAGGATACGCTGATAAACACAACAGTTGGATTAAAGCGGGAGATTTGAAACAACTACAAAAATGACCGAGTCTCAAGACTTTTACGTGACACTGCCGAGTAATAGCAGTATGAAATATTATCCGGACACCACTTTAACGAATTACACCGTGAAACTCCCAAAACCCATCGAAATTACTGGAGATTACGAAGTTGCCTTGGCTGAGATTCATTTTTCACGTACCTGGTTAAAGATTGCGGATGAAAAGGAAGGTGAAATTATTATCAGAGATCTGGAGCGGAGCCTAAGCATCAATATTAGCGTTCCTAGCGGGGCGTATCATTCTCCCGGATTTCTCGTGAATGCCATCAACTCTCATATCGATGAATATTTCGGGCCCCTTCATTTGAGGCATCCTTCGATTCAATCGAGCAAAAATGAATTGATTAAAAAAATAGACAAATCTACAGCTAATATAGACAAAGAGGAAGAAAATATGGTAATAGAAGAAGCCAGGGTGCAAACAACTGCGGACAATGTGAATGTCATGTTCAAAACGTGCGAGGAATCACGCACCAACTATCAGAATCTCATTAAGGATAAGAATACCAGCCAAATGGAATATCAAAACAAAATAAACGAGCTCGAAAATCAATTACAACATCAAAAAGGCCTCATACCTGGGCCCGATGGAAAACGGGATGAAGCCATTCAGCGTCTCGTTAATGTCTTACAACAAAAAATACAAGACGAACAAAAAAAGAAGACTGACGATAAAGATACCAAAGATAAACTCATCAATCCGGTTTGTTTACAAAAAGAAGCGAATGAATTTAATTACAATATTTTAAAGTCCTCGTATGATGAAAAAAAAGAAAATTTAGCCAAGTCAAAACAAGATCTACAAAATATGAAAGATTATCATCAGCAATTGTTAGAAAGCAAAACACGAATGGACAATATCGCTAATCCGAGATTAAATAGTGAAAAGAATCCTTGGTTCAAATATCGGAATACAACGTCACGTGTAGAAGTTACCGTTCAGCCCAATTCAAGCATTCAATTCTCTGAAAAAATACAAAGAATGCTCGGGTTTCAAGAGGACTATCTTAGCAATACGTCGGAACTTCCCATTATTAAGGTGGCCGACTTTCTTTCGGATATTCAGCGTGATATTCATTCCTTATTCGTGTATATCGACTGCATCGAGTACCAGCCGGTGGGGGATATACTTTCACCTTTATTGAGGCCCGTTCATCTTCAGGATTCTGATGGAATGAGAGTTACCAAAATCTACAATCAACTACAGTACAAAAGAGTATCACGTGATAGTATACATAGTATCGAAGTGCGTATAAGCGATGTCTTTGGACGTAAAATTTTATTTACCAGTGGAGACGTAGTGATAGCCACAGTTCATTTTCGTCCGTGTTCCATTTTTCACAAATGAGGGTGCCTTACTATTGTGGATCAGCGTCTGATCCGTGTTATAATTATCATAAACAAATTGGATCCTCTTTACCCGTCTTCGTGGGATCTCAATATCAGCGGGGACACGGATTTTTCTCTTCGTTATATCGTTTCGTGATCCCTTTTTTGAAAAAAGGAGCCCTCTCAGCAAGTAAGCAGTTGTTAAAGTCTGGAACTAACGTCGTATCCGATATTGAAGCGGGGGAATCTTTCAAAAGTGCCTTAAAAAGGCGTGGAACGGAAGCCGGGCATGAATTTTTGAAGACAATGACAGGTGGAGCTAAGCGCCGGAAAACGACTAAAACATCTGGAAATAGAAGAACCGTGGCCAGTACGAAGCGTACAGTGAAAAGGAAAGCATCGAAGAAGAAAGTCGCTAAGAAAAGGAAAACCGCAGCAAAGAAAGCTTCGGGTAAAAAAAGAAAAACTAGCAATTTCGTGAATCTCCTATAAACATGAGCGGCTTTCTCGTACATCATGACTCGGGGCCCGGGATGAGCTGTGAATTGGATATTTTTACCGTGCCCGCGACACAAACGAGTAATCGGGATGACTGCATTAAGGAATACCATCCCGTGAACAGTATCGAAGACCAAAATACGATAGAGTTCAATATCATGGGAAATGCCGATGAATACATAGATCCTTCTGATATTTACCTGAATGTGAAGGCAAGAATCTTAAAAGCGGACGGAAAACCATTGGACGCTACTTGCGAAGTCACACCTATAAATGGGTTTTTTCACTCACTTTTTAGTGAAATTACGGTTACTCTCGGGCATACGATTATTAGTTCCACTGATCACGATTATGGATATAAAGCTTATTTAACGACCCTTCTAGGCAGCGAAAACACCGGGAATAAACCTTATTTATCTCTGGAGATGTTCTACAAAGACACCATCGCTGCCTTTAAAGATCGTAAACCATCCACCGCCGATCCGGCAGATGGATTAGCGCAACGCTTCGAAAGATCAAAAGCGAGTGCTATTATGGATATGTGCGGACGTCTTCACGGAGATATTTTTCATCAGGGGCGGCTCTTACCTAATATGCTCGATCTCTCCATTAAATTAATTCGTCAAAAAGATGCCTTTTGTTTACTGAAACCAGATAGTGACAAAAATGATTACAAAGTGGATATTAGATCTGCTACCCTCTATGTACGAAAAGTGATACCAAATCCATCTATCGTTAAAACGCATATTGAGCAGTCGTTGAAGTCTAATTTTATTTATCCCATCAACCGAATCAAATGCACTTCTTTCAGTGAACCTAGCGGCGGCCACGATATTAACATCAACATTTGTAATGGCATATTACCGAGTTTCGTTATGATTGGACTCGTTGATAGTGATGCACGAGCTGGAAATTTAAAAAAGAATCCTTTTCATTTTCATTACAAGGACCTTAGTTTTCTCGAGCTACAGGTAGATGGTACCCAGTTTCCGGGGATACAGTTCAGTCCAAATTTCAGTACGAAAGAATACGGTCATCTTTATCAGCAGCTATTTTCTGCGTGCCGCAAGTATTATGGCACAGACGGTGTAGATGTGACGTTCGAGGAATTTAAAAACGGCTATTCTCTTTATGCCTTCGATCTCACCAATGATCAAAGTGCTCTATCAGGATCCCATTTCAACTTGAGTAAAAACGGATCTTTACGTCTCAATATGAAATTTAAAAATCCATTGAACACAACGGTGAATGTCATCGTTTATTCCATCTACCAGTCCATTATCGAAGTGGATCATCATCGCAATGTTATCATAGATTATTAAAATGGATTCTAGTCAACTGGAATATTTATTATTTCATCATCCAGCCACGCATTTTGTGTTTGCCGGTGTATTCGCACGGGACCAACTTCCTTTTAGAGTGAATCATAAACTTTATATCGTTAATCTGGACGCGCGGTCGGAGCCTGGATCTCACTGGATCACTATTTATTTCAATAATGGAATGGCTGAATATTTTGACAGTTACGGAATGAAGCCAATGACGGACGAGATAAATCAGTTCATTACGAGAAACAGTCTCTCCTGGACTTACAATGCACGTAGACTCCAACATTCGAGAACGGCCGTATGTGGCCAATATTGTATTTTTTATTCTATTTTAAGATGTTCTAATGTATCTATGAAAAGTATCGTTTCTGCGTTTCATCGACACAATTATTTGCGAAATGATAAAATTGTTCACGCATTTATTAATTATAATCTAAAAAAATATTTACCACTGTATGCTTTTTAATTACATTTTTATTTACCCTTTACCTTTTCAATACATGTATTATTATATTATTTATATAAAGTAAATATATTAAAATGGGTATATGTAACATTATGGGATGTATACAATCGTGAATAAACATTTATAGGACTACATCGAGTAAATACTTAT
This sequence comes from Brachycybe producta, assembly GCA_036925085.1. NCBI lineage: Eukaryota > Metazoa > Arthropoda > Diplopoda > Playtdesmida > Andrognathidae > Brachycybe > Brachycybe producta. The sequence goes on from JAUPFP010000077.1 coordinate 615,254, forward strand.
TTTCCCATAGAGCCAAACCCAAGCTCACCACGGGTGCTTGGAGGGAGTTCAACATCGCACTCTGCAAATTCCACATCGGGGTATATTTTTTCAAAAATGATTTGCGCAATTCTATCCCCTTTTTTAATAGAAAAATCATAGGTTCCGAAATTTATTAACAGAACATTAATAGCTCCCCTGTAGCTGGAATCAATGACACCGGCCAAAACATCGATTCCAAAATGAAGCGCGGGGCCCGATCTTGGTGCGATTCTTCCATAGGAATTATATGGTATAGCCATGGATAAGTCTGTCGCACAGAGCATTCTATCTCCAGGTTTAATAGTGCAGTTCACCGCAGAATACAGATCATATCCGGCATCACCCATATTCATTTTCTTCGGGATGACACATGCATCGCTTAATCTCTTAACCATTATGGTAGGTTCTATAATGAACAACAAATGATTTTATCTAAATTTTGTTTAAATTGAAAAATAGCCATAAGCAAGGGTAGTAATTCCGTCATTCTCAATATAACGTTTATCATCGAATGCGGTAAGACTGATTTTGTTCACTTCTAGAGTGTAAATATCATGCATTTTAGACATGATTTGCCGTTGAATCACCCTATTCGGAATAGACTGATGCAAAGATTCAATGTACATATCATGATTGAAGTGAGATTTAACGATCTGTTTCTTAATACCTTTAGCTTTACATTTATACTTATGGCTATTTAACAGTACAGAATACATTTTAGATTTTAGGGCCACAAATTCCGAAATAGGTTCACCATTCATTTCATCTTTAAATTTTCCCATAACTTTTTTGTTTTTAAGTGTGTGCAGAAAGTGACTTTTTGGATAGTCACTCGTATCCAAATGGTATTGATAACGCTGCATGTCATGGTACAGATCTTTCGTTTGAATATGCATGATGAAACTATCTGTATCGGTATACAACAATTTCAATCTATTTTCGGGATAATTTGATTTCAGAACATAATAATAAAATTCATACATGAACAACTTCGATATTTCTAGCACAGTAAAACCCGTATACAATGGTTTGTTAAAATAAATAGACCATTTTTTCATTTTAAAAACAGTGAGGTTTTTATCGATAATGTGAAATGAGTCTAAATTTGCGCGACTGAGTAATTTTAGACAGCGTTCTTTTTCATTAACGAGTTCGGCATTAATTTTTTTTCTTTGATTTTCCATCGTTTTCCCGAAAACGGCATTGTTCATTAATTTGAAAAAGTCTTTTTCGAAATCATCTTTTGCTAGTTTACGCATGGCAATGTTAAATTCTATATAGGGCTTTAACCACTTACCTTGGGTAAAAGAAAGAACACGATGAATTTTGATTAATTTCATCCCCAGGTTTAAGTAGCATTGTAAATTTCTAACATGAATAACATAATGTTTTTTATGATAAAGATTTGGTGCGAGTTTTTTTGTCTTGTAGTTTTTGGGTTCTTTTCCTTTTACTTTTTTTAGAAGGTCTTTAGCATAAGGAGATAGCATATCGAGGCGAATATCGAGCCTTTCTGGACAAAGAGGGTAGTCACTATGATCAAAATGTAACTCGGTGGGATAATCGAGATCCACTTCTAATATGTATCCCTCTTTGTCATCTGGATTTATGGAATGGATGTCGAAAGTTTTGATCTCATTTTCATCTAACCAACAAAAATCTTTCATGGGCATGGGCTCGCACATTGCCGTAGCATACAAGGAATTGTAGTCCCAATAGGCTAAATAAGATTTAGGCTTTGATGGATAGTAATCATTTAGATAGGGATTGTTCGCTTTTGCGTATCTGTGGCTGGCGACAGAAACACCTCCTCGAATACCTTTTTCGATAAATAAGTGCATATCATAATCCGTAAGTAGCTCCAACTCAACTTCAGTGTATTTCAAAGCGGCGGACCATGCGTACATGGGCAAAGTGAAATAATGCGCGGGATCTAGTCCAAAACTTTTAAAAGAAATAGTTCGGAAATTTTCGAAAACATCCGCCAAAATGAGACAATCGCTTCTTAAGTAAATATCGTGATAATCGCCTAAAGTTTCACATCCAAATGTCTCCCATACCTTTTTCACGTGCTCGTAATCTTTATCAGAGATCACTTCTTCATTCAGTGTATTGTTGAAACAAGCTTTATCCGGAATGCCTACTGCATCAAATTTTGAGTGACTGTCCAAGTATTCATAAGGAAAATGCCCTTTTTGTGTCATGAGATCAATTTTTGAAGGGTCCTCGAAAAACCACGAAATGCAATTAAATTTATCTTTAGAAAGATTTTGGGCGAGGGTTGCGAGTGGAGCGGACAAGAATTGAAAACTATCTAAGAACACGAGATCATCGACGATGAAACTCGTATAGCGCTCAATATTTAATGGAATAATGTTAATGGGCTTTTCCATTTTAATCCTACCTAGGGCTTTAACGATAAAGTGCTCGTCGTACGAACGTAAACAATGAGCGAAACACGGCAAGTAAGAGCGATCACGTAAAGTGGCATTGCAACTGAAGCACGCGGCACCCCTGTAATTGTTTCCCGGAAGATGGTGGTCGTGATCTCTTACTTTTCCCGTAATAAACTCATTGAACTCCGTATGACACGCGTAACAGTGGGTGGCTTTCTGAAAATTTTCCTCATCTTCGTTCGTCATGATCATAGGCTCTATTGGGGCTGATTTCAACAATGCACTGGCTTTGTCTCTTAAAGTCATGACAAGCTCGTAAGCAGGATCTTGGGACCTTTTACATTCGTGAGCTACAACCTTACCGTGATAATCAACGATAACGTAAGAATACGAGCAAGCTTCGTGTTTTTGGGTGGTTTTGGTATAGGAGGTACTCGGATTTTGAGTTGGACCACTGACTTTTTGGATGAGGCTTTCGAAATCAAAATAAGCTACGTAAGGGCACCGGAAGGCTTTATGAAACTCGTTAAATTTTAAAACACAATCCTCTTTGCTGGGTAACCGAATTTTGGCCGTTTTATGCTCTTCGCACATGGGACGATGCCTTTCTAAAGCACTTTCAACTGTAAACCCTTGGCAGCATCGATAACAAAAAAATTTCCTTTTAAATCCATCATGTCCCATTAATCGCGCAATATTTCGAATGAGAAAATAATGTTTGTCATGGAGAAGAAGATTAATTTCTCTATTTGAGTTGGAACTACTCAACTGAAGAGGAACAATGTACTTATCGTATCCGAAAACATTAATTTTGAGATTATTTGCAATTTCAAATTTTGAAATTTGGTTTAAAGCTACTGGGTAGTCAAGCATGGATGTATCGAGCGAGCCTTCTAATTTTTTATAGTGACTCAATCTATTTGGATTGTTGTCCCTCGTGACCGGATGTAAATGAGCTAATATACACCATAAAAAACATTTGGCATCTTTAGATGTGATATTTAAAATAGATTTCTTATTTTTTAATGAAACGGGAAGTTTCCCCGAACATCCCCCTTTATATGGTCTGTATTTACCAATTTTGATTTCCACATCTTCGATGGAATCGATCACCCAGCCCGAACCTCTATTAATGAAAGCTTCTATTGCGCCTAAGATTTGCATTTCACACTCTCGCAAGTACTGTTTTATTTCTGAATGATGCATAATAAGTTTCATATTACTACAAAAATAAGAATCATTGGTTTCGTATGTCATTATTGCCTCATTGTTTTCGTAAATGATTTTTGGCTTGATAAAATGAATGCGTAAACATAATTGAAATTTAAATCTCATTTTATTAGACCATCCCTCCAACAAATTCGTAACATCATTATAGACGTGTTGAAAATAGCCCCTTGGATCCTGAATATTTTCCCCATTAATGTGTTTTAATGTAACTAATAAGCCCCCAAATCCCGTTTTATGTACAACAAAAGAATCAGGTAAAAATATTTCGTGAGTATTATTTAAATGAGCTAGCCATTCTGTTTTAGTATTAAATTGTGAATTGCAGAGATTGCATTTTTCTTTGATAGGTCCGATAACATGGGCATTGAGAAAATGCTCCATGGAGTTATCTGGCTCCCCACATATGAAACAGCTCATTTTTCAAAATCAAATCCCAATTTACCCAAAACAGTAGGAACTTGATTAAGTTTGGTGATTAATTTGGGGTAAATATGAACTGGAATACAAGCCCCTTTAGTAAATTTATTTTCTATGCTATATTTACGAATGTCGATGAACCAATTCTCATTACTTTCGAGAATACGTAGTTTCCAATTGTCCTCAACGGGGATAGTTTCGTGAACTTTGAAGTCTGGTAAAGTGCTGTTTTCCTCGGATTTACTAAGATGACGTCCAAACCATTCCTTGATTGTGTCTTCCGCTACAGCTGAAGATGGCTCAGCCTCATTGATTGCCTTTGCTTGAGGCTTTGCAACTTCAGATTTTGGTGCGGCTTTCCTTTTTGTCTTTCGACCAGTTACTGCGGTTACTACCGTCAAGTCTATCAATATTTTTCAGAATTTTTCTAAGAAACAATATTGACTTTGTAAGCTAAGATACTGTGTATAGGACTTCAAATACTAATAATGAAAATGTACCAATATAAAAAATAGCTTCTAGTGATTTGTAAAATGGGCATTTACGTTTCTTAGGCTATTTGATAGTTTAAAAAGAAATACTCACCAATGATGTCTTGATTGTCCTGCATTATGATGTAAATGACTTTACAAAAATTGGTTATAGATGGGGAGTTTTTGATGTAATAAATGTCTTGCACAAAGTGAAAAACTATTTATAAGATTAACCACAGTAAAAAACTTTAAAGTTGTAGTATTTTGCTGTAATGATGTTAGAAATGAATGATCAGACCAACTGTTGTCTGAGAAGATTCAGAATAGAAGTTGATGTGTGAATTTTATGAGAACTTTTTGCTCTTTTTATACTGAAATAGTGTCCTCGATTAAAAATAGTAGCCAATGAAACTACTCAGATATTACAATAAAACACCAATAATATTAAGTTAAGATTACAAAAGACATAAATAAAAATGAAACCAGGTTATGAAAGACAAAAAAAAAAGCTAAGAAAGAAACCAATAAAAAGCAGCATGGTTATAAAAGAGGGCAATAGAAAAGGAGCATGACTATGAAAGAAGCCAATAGAAAAGGAGCATGACTATGAAAGAAGCCAATAGAAAAGGAGCATGACTATGAAAGAGGCCAATAGAAATAGAACAAAACTATGGAAGACATCACTACAAGAAATAGAAATAGGTTCAGGGTACTAAGCAATACTATAGTGATATAATCTATGAAAAATATGAAAGCTAAAAATAAATACATGTTTTATGTGATAAATATAAAAGAAATTATTTTGTGATTTTGAAATGTGTTGTCATCATTTTTAATTTTAAGTTAAATAAAAATGTTGGTCTTCCTGCTATGACCCAGAAATGACCACATCATAGACTAAGAGAGATTGTAATGTGGTGTGGAAAATGTGTATTCTGTAAAAAAAATGTAGTTAAAATTAAATATATATGTATATATTCAGAGTATGAAATAAAATTTCTTACTTTCTATATACAAAATGTTTAATTTATTCTATATACAGTCGTGAAAACAAGTTTTTTATCATCTCAGCAGGTGGTATGAGAAAGTTTTAAACTTCTTTCTCTGGGAAGCAAAAAAAACTGGGTCAAAGTTTTTTCTCTCTGATGAAGCATTAAAATAGCTTTAAAACAAGTGGTGTAGAAATAACTCAATGATAGTCTATGGGAGATTGTATTGGGGTGTGGAAATTGTGCATTCTAGAAGAAGAAATGTAGTTAAAATCTGAATGTGTATGTATATATTCAGAGTATAAAATAAAATTTCTTACCTTCTATATACAAAACAACAAAGTCGTGAAAACAAGTTTTTTTTTATTATCTCAGCAGGTGGTTAAAGAAAGTTTTAAACTTCTTTCTCTGAGAAGCAAAAAACTAGGTCAAAGTTTTTCTCTCTGTTATGATAAAACATTAAAAAAATAATAGTGAAGCTATGTTTCTATAGCTTATAAACTGGTTGGCCTTGTGGTGCAGAAATGACTCAATGATAGTCTATGGGAGATTGTATTGGGGTGTGGAAATTGTGTATTCTATAAGAAGAAATGTTGTTAAAATCTGAATGTATATGTATATATTCAGAGTATAAAATAAAATTTCTTACCTTCTATATACAAAACAACAAAGTCGTGAAAACAAGTTTTTTTTTATTATCTCAGCAGGTGGTTAAAGAAAGTTTTAAACTTCTTTCTCTGAGAAGCAAAAAACTAGGTCAAAGTTTTTCTCTCTGTTATGATAAAACATTAAAAAAATAATAGTGAAGCTATGTTTCTATAGCTTATAAACTGGTTGGCCTTGTGGTGCAGAAATGACTCAATGATAGTCTATGGGAGATTGTATTGGGGTGTGGAAATTGTGTATTCTATAAGAAGAAATGTTGTTAAAATCTGAATGTATATGTATATATTCAGAGTATAAAATAAAATTTCTTACCTTCTATATACAAAACAACAAAGTCGTGAAAACAAGTTTTTTTTATTATCTCAGCAGGTGGTTAAAGAAAGTTTTAAACTTCTTTCTCTGAGAAGCAAAAAAACTAGGTCAAAGTTTTTCTCTCTGTTATGATAAAACATTAAAAAATAATAGTGAAGCTATGTTTCTATAGCTTATAAACTGATTGGCCTTGTGGTGCAGAAATGACTCAATGATAGTCTATGGGAGATTGTATTGGGGTGTGGAAATTGTGTATTCTATAAGAAGAAATGTAGTTAAAATCTGAATGTATATGTATATATTCAGTGTATAAAATAAAATTTCTTATCTTCTATATACAAAACAACAAAGTCGTGAAAACAAGTTTTTTTATTATCTCAGCAGGTGGTTAAAGAAAGTTTTAAACTTTTTTCTCTGAGAAGCAAAAAAACTAGGTCAAAGTTTTTCTCTCTGTTATGATAAAACATTAAAAAATAATAGTGAAGCTATGTTTCTATAGCTTATAAACTGGTTGGCCTTGTGGTGCAGAAATGACTCAATGAAAGTCTATGGGAGATTGGAATGTGGAGCTCAAAATGTACCTCTAATGGTAGTCTATGGAGAAAAGTGATGCAGTAATGTATTTCCCTATACTACTATCATCTTCATCTTCAAATTGAACTTGAACTTGAACTTCGAATTGGACTTCGACTTCTTCGACTTCGACTTCTTCGACTTCAACTTTTTCGACTTCGACTTCGACTTCTTCGACTTCGACTTCGACTTCGACTTCGACTTCGACTTCGAGTTCTTCGACTTCGACTTCGACTTCTTCGACTTCGACTTCGATTTCTTCGACTTCTTTGACTTCTTCGACTTCTTCGACTTCTTCGACTTCTTCGACTTCGACTTCTTCGACTTCTTCGACTTTGACTTCTTCGACTTCGACTTCTTCGACTTCGACTTCTTCGACTTCGACTTCTTCGACTTCGACTTCTTCGACTTCGACTTCTTCGACTTCGACTTCTTCGACTTCGACTTCTTCGACTTCGACTTCTTCGACTTCGACTTCTTCGACTTCGACTTCTTTGACTTCTTCGACTTCTTCGACTTCTTCGACTTCTTCGACTTCTTCGACTTCGACTTCTTCGACTTCTTCGACTTTGACTTCTTCGACTTCGACTTCTTCGACTTCGACTTCTTCGACTTCGACTTCTTCGACTTCTACTTCTTCGACTTCGACTTCTTCGACTTTGACTTCTTCGACTTCGACTTCTTCGACTTCGACTTCTTCGACTTCGACTTCTTCGACTTCGACTTCTTCGACTTCGACTTCTTCGACTTCGACTTCTTCGACTTCGACTTCTTCGACTTCGACTTCTTCGACTTCGACTTCTTCGACTTCGACTTCTTCGACTTCGACTTCTTCGACTTCTACTTCTTCGGCTTCGACTTCTTCGACGTCATCTTCGACTTCGATGTCATCTTCGACTTCGATGTCATCTTCGACTTCGACGTCATCTTCGACTTCGACGTCATCTTATACTTCGACTTCTTCGACTTTGACTTCGACTTCGACTTCGACTTCGACTTCGAGTTCTTCGACTTCGATTTCGACTTCTTCGACTTCGACTTCGATTTCTTCGACTTCTTCGACTTCTTCGACTTCTTCGACTTCTTCGAATTCTTCGACTTCTTCGACTTCGACTTCTTCGACTTCAACTTTTTCGACTTCGACTTCGACTTCTTCGACTTCGACTTCGACTTCGACTTCGAGTTCTTCGACTTCGACTTCGACTTCTTCGACTTCGACTTCGATTTCTTCGACTTCTTTGACTTCTTCGACTTCTTCGACTTCTTCGACTTCTTCGACTTCTTCGACTTCTTCGACTTCTTCGACTTCGACTTCTTCGACTTCTTCGACTTTGACTTCTTCGACTTCGACTTCTTCGACTTCGACTTCTTCGACTTCGACTTCTTCGACTTCTACTTCTTCGACTTCGACTTCTTCGACTTCGACTTCTTCGACTTCGACTTCTTCGACTTCGACTTCTTCGACTTCGACTTCTTCGACTTCGACTTCTTCGACTTCGACTTCTTCGACTTCGACTTCTTCGACTTCGACTTCTTCGACTTCGACTTCTTCGACTTCGACTTCTTCGACTTCGACGTCATCTTCGACTTCGACGTCATCTTATACTTCGACGTCATCTTCAACTTCGACTTCGACTTCGACTTCGACGTCATCTTTGACTTCGACATCATCTCGGACTTCGACTTCGACGTCATCTTCGACTTCGACTTCAACGTCAATTTTGACTTCGACTTCGACTTCGACGTCATCTTCGACTTCGACGTCATCTTCGACTTCGACGTCATCTTCAACTTCGACTTCGACTTCGCCTTCGACGTCATCTTTGACTTCGACTTCGACGTCATTTTTGACTTCGACTTCGACTTCAACTTCGACTTCGACTTTGACTTCGACTTCGACTTCGACTTCGACTTCGACTTCGACTTCGAGTTCTTCGACTTCGATTTCGACTTCTTCGACTTCGACTTCGATTTCTTCGACTTCTTCGACTTCTTCGACTTCTTCGACTTCTTCGAATTCTTCGACTTCTTCGACTTCGACTTCTTCGACTTCAACTTTTTCGACTTCGACTTCGACTTCTTCGACTTCGACTTCGACTTCGACTTCGACTTCGACTTCGAGTTCTTCGACTTCGACTTCGACTTCTTCGACTTCGACTTCGATTTCTTCGACTTCTTTGACTTCTTCGACTTCTTCGACTTCTTCGACTTCTTCGACTTCTTCGACTTCGACTTCTTCGACTTCTTCGACTTTGACTTCTTCGACTTCGACTTCTTCGACTTCGACTTCTTCGACTTCGACTTCTTCGACTTTGACTTCTTCGACTTCGACTTCTTCGACTTCGACTTCTTCGACTTCGACTTCTTCGACTTCGACTTCTTCGACTTCGACTTCTTCGACTTCTACTTCTTCGGCTTCGACTTCTTCGACGTCATCTTCGACTTCGATGTCATCTTCGACTTCGATGTCATCTTCGACTTCGATGTCATCTTCGACTTCGACGTCATCTTCGACTTCGACGTCATCTTATACTTCGACGTCATCTTCAACTTCGACTTCGACTTCGACTTCGACGTCATCTTTGACTTCGACATCATCTCGGACTTCGACTTCGACGTCATCTTCGACTTCGACTTCAACGTCAATTTTGACTTCGACTTCGACTTCGACGTCATCTTCGACTTCGACGTCATCTTCGACTTCGACGTCATCTTCAACTTCGACTTCGACTTCGACTTCGACGTCATCTTTGACTTCGACTTCGACGTCATTTTTGACTTCGACTTCGACTTCAACTTCGACTTCGACTTCGACTTCGACTTCGACTTCGACTTCGACTTCGACTTTGACTTCGACTTCGACTTCAAACTCAACTTCGACTTCAAATTCAAACTCAACTTCAACTTTAACTTCAACTTCAACTTTAACTTCAACTCCAATTTCAAATTCAACTTCAACTTCAATTTCAACTTCAACTTCATAGTCAACTTCAACTTCAATTTCAACTTCAACTTCAACTACAACTTCAACTTCAACTTCAACTCCAATTTCAACTTCAACTTTAACTTCAACTTCAAACTCAACTTCACCTTCACCTTCACCTTCACATTCACCTTCAACTTCAACTTCAACTTCAACTTCATCTTCAACATCATCTTCAACTTCAACTTCATCTTCAACATCATCTTCAACTTCAACTTCATCTTCAACATCATCTTCATCGTCAACTTCATCTTCAACATCATCTTCATCTTCAAATTGAACTTGAACTTGAACTTGGAATTGGACTTCGACTTCGACTTCGACTTCGACTTCGACTTCGACTTCTTCGGCTTCGACTTCTTCGGCTTCGACTTCGACTTCGACTTCGACTTCTTCGACTTCGACTTCGACTTCTTCGACTTCTTCGACTTCTTCGACTTCGACTTTTTCGACTTCGACTTCGACTTCTTCGACTTCGACTTCTTCGACTTCGACTTCGACTTCTTCGACTTCGACTTCTTCGACTTCGACTTCTTCGACTTCGACTTCTTCGACTTTTTCGACTTCTTCGACTTCTTCGACTTCGACTTTTTCGACTTCGACTTCGACTTCTTCGACTTCGACTTCTTCGACTTCGACTTCGACTTCGACTTCGACTTCTTCGGCTTCGACTTCTTCGGCTTCGACTTCGACTTCGACTTCGACTTCTTCGACTTCGACTTCGACTTCTTCGACTTCTTCGACTTCGACTTTTTCGACTTCGACTTCGACTTCTTCGACTTCGACTTCTTCGACTTCGACTTCTTCGACTTCGACTTCTTCGACTTCGACTTCTTCGACTTCGACTTCTTCGACTTCGACTTCTTCGACTTTTTCGACTTCTTCGACTTCTTCGACTTCGACTTTTTCGACTTCGACTTCGACTTCTTCGACTTCGACTTCTTCGACTTCGACTTCTTCGACTTCGACTTCTTCGACTTCGACTTCTTCGACTTCGACTTCTTCGACTTCGACTTCTTCGACTTTTTCGACTTCTTCGACTTCTTCGACTTCTTCGACTTTTTCGACTTCTTCGACTTCGACTTCGACTTCTTCGACTTCGACTTCTTCGACTTCGACTTCGACTTCGACTTCGACTTCGACTTCGAGTTCTTCGACTTCGACTTCGACTTCTTCGACTTCGACTTCGATTTCTTCGACTTCTTTGACTTCTTCGACTTCTTCGACTTCTTCGACTTCTTCGACTTCTTCGACTTCTTCGACTTCTTCGACTTCTTCGACTTCGACTTCTTCGACTTCTTCGACTTTGACTTCTTCGACTTCGACTTCTTCGACTTCGACTTCTTCGACTTCGACTTCTTCGACTTCGACTTCTTCGACTTCGACTTCTTCGAATTCTACTTCTTCGGCTTCGACTTCTTCGACGTCATCTTCGACTTCGATGTCATCTTCGACTTCGATGTCATCTTCGACTTCGACGTCATCTTCGACTTCGACGTCATCTTATACTTCGACGTCATCTTCAACTTCGACTTCGACTTCGACTTCGACGTCATCTTTGACTTCGACATCATCTCGGACTTCGACTTCGACGTCATCTTCGACTTCGACTTCAACGTCAATTTTGACTTCGACTTCAACTTCACCATAAACTTCAAATTCAACTTCAACTTCAACTTAAAATTCAACTTCACCTTCAACTTCAACTTCAACTTCAACTTCAATTTTCTCTTCAACTTCAACTTCAACTTCAGCTTAAATTTTGTCTTCAACTTAAATGTCAACTTTAAATTCTCCTTCAATTTCAAATTCAACTTCAGTTTCAACTTCCACTTGAACTTCAACTTCAACTTCAATTTCAACTTCAACTGCAATTTCAACTTCAAATTCAATTTCAACTTTAACTTCAATTTCAACTTGAACATGAACTTCAACTTGAACTTCAACTTCAACTTCAACTTCAACTTCAACTTCAACTTAAACTTCAACTTCAATTTCAACTTCAATTTCAACTTGAACTTTACCTTCAACTTCATCTTCAACTTCAACTTGAACTTCAACTTGAACTTCAACTTGAACTTCAAATTCAATTCCAACTTCAAACTCAACTTCAGCTTTAACTTCAACTACAACTTGAACTTGAACTTCAACTTCATTTTCAACTTCAACTTCAATTTCAATTTCAACTTCAACTTTAACTTCAACTTCAATTTCAACTTCAACTTTAAATTCGACTTCATCTTCAATTTCAACTTCAACTTCAATTTCAACTTCAACTTCAACTTCAATTCCAACTTCAATTTCAACTTAAACTTGAACTTCACCTTCAACTTCATCTTCAACTTCAACTTGAACTTCAACTTGAACTTCAACTTGAACTTCAAATTCAATTCCAACTTCAAACTCAACTTCAGCTTTAACTTCAACTACAACTTGAACTTGAACTTCAACTTCATTTTCAACTTCAACTTCAATTTCAATTTCAACTTCAACTTTAACTTCAACTTCAATTTCAACTTCAACTTTAAATTCAACTTCATCTTCAATTTCAACTTCATCTTCAACATCATCTTCAACTTCAACTTCATCTTCAACATCATCTTCATCGTCAACTTCATCTTCAACATCATCTTCATCTTCAAATTGAACTTGAACTTGAACTTGGAATTGGACTTCGACTTCGACTTCGACTTCGACTTCTTCGGCTTCGACTTCTTCGGCTTCGACTTCTTCGGCTTCGACTTCTACTTCGACTTCGACTTCGACTTCTTCGACTTCGACTTCGACTTCTTCGACTTCTTCGACTTCGACTTTTTCGACTTCGACTTCGACTTCTTCGACTTCGACTTCTTCGACTTCGACTTCTTCGACTTCGACTTCTTCGACTTCGACTTCTTCGACTTCGACTTCGACTTCTTCGACTTCGACTTCTTCGACTTCGACTTCTTCGACTTTTTCGACTTCTTCGACTTCTTCGACTTCTTCGACTTCTTCGACTTCTTCGACTTCTTCGACTTCTTCGACTTCGACTTCGACTTCGACTTCTTCGACTTCGACTTCTTCGACTTCGACTTCTTCGACTTCGACTTCTTCGACTTCGACTTCGACTTCGACTTCGACTTCCACTTCGACTTCGAGTTCTTCGACTTCGACTTCGACTTCTTCGACTTCGACTTCGATTTCTTCGACTTCTTTGACTTCTTCGACTTCTTCGACTTCTTCGACTTCTTCGACTTCTTCGACTTCTTCGACTTCGACTTCTTCGACTTCTTCGACTTTGACTTCTTCGACTTCGACTTCTTCGACTTCGACTTCTTCGTCTTCGACTTCTTCGACTTCGACTTCTTCGACTTCGACTTCTTCGACTTCGACTTCTTCGACTTCGACTTCTTCGGCTTCGACTTCTTCGACGTCATCTTCGACTTCGATGTCATCTTCGACTTCGATGTCATCTTCGACTTCGACGTCATCTTCGACTTCGACGTCATCTTATACTTCGACGTCATCTTCAACTTCGACTTCGACTTCGACTTCGACGTCATCTTTGACTTCGACATCATCTCGGACTTCGACTTCGACGTCATCTTCGACTTCGACTTCAACGTCAATTTTGACTTCGACTTCGACTTCGACGTCATCTTCGACTTCGATGTCATCTTCGACTTCGACGTCATCTTCAACTTCGACTTCGACTTCGACTTCGACGTCATCTTTGACTTCGACTTCGACGTCATTTTTGACTTCGACTTCGACTTCAACTTCGACTTCGACTTCGACTTCGACTTCGACTTCGACTTCGACTTCGACTTTGACTTCGACTTCGACTTCAAACTCAACTTTGACTTCAAATTCAAACTCAACTTCAACTTTAACTTCAACTTCAACTTTAACTTCAACTCCAATTTCAAATTCAACTTCAACTTCAATTTCAACTTCAACTTCGTAGTCAACTTCAACTTCAATTTCAACTTCAACTTCAACTACAACTTCAACTTCAACTTCAACTCCAATTTCAACTTCAACTTTAACTTCAACTTCAAACTCAACTTCAACTTTAACTTCAACTGCAACTTCAACTTGAACTTCAACTTCAACTTCAACTTCAATTTCAACTTCATCTTCAACTTCAACTTCACCTTCACCTTCACCTTCACCTTCACCTTCAACTTCAACTTCAACTTCAACTTCATCTTCAACATCATCTTCAACTTCAACTTCATCTTCAACATCATCTTCAACTTCAACTTCATCTTCAACATCATCTTCATCGTCAACTTCATCTTCAACATCATCTTCATCTTCAAATTGAACTTGAACTTGAACTTGGAATTGGACTTCGACTTCGACTTCGACTTCGACTTCGACTTCGACTTCGACTTCGACTTCGACTTCTTCGGCTTCGACTTCTTCGGCTTCGACTTCGACTTCGACTTCGACTTCGACTTCTTCGACTTCGACTTCGACTTCTTCGACTTCTTCGACTTCTTCGACTTCGACTTTTTCGACTTCGACTTCGACTTCTTCGACTTCGACTTCTTCGACTTCGACTTCTTCGACTTCGACTTCGACTTCTTCGACTTCGACTTCTTCGACTTCGACTTCTTCGACTTCGACTTCTTCGACTTCTTCGACTTCGACTTCTTCGACTTCGACTTCTTCGACTTCTTCGACTTCTTCGACTTCGACTTCGACTTCTTCGACTTCGACTTCTTCGACTTCGACTTCTTCGACTTCTTCGACTTCGACTTCTTCGACTTCGACTTCTTCGACTTCGACTTCGACTTCTTCGACTTCGACTTCTTCGACTTCGACTTCTTCGACTTCGACTTCTTCGACTTCGACTTCTTCGACTTCGACTTCTTCGAATTCGACTTCTTCGGCTTCGACTTCTTCGACGTCATCTTCGACTTCGACGTCATCTTCGACTTCGACTTCGACGTCATCTTCGACGTCATCTTCGACTTCGACTTCGACGTCATCTTTGACTTCGACATCATCTCGGACTTCGACTTCGACGTCATCTTCGACTTCGACTTCGACGTCATTTTCGACTTCGACTTTGACTTCGACTTCGACTTCGACTTCGACTTCGACTTCGACTTCAAACTCAACTTCGACTTCAAACTCAACTTCGACTTGAACTTCAAACTCAACTTCAACTTCAACTACAAACTCAACTTCAACTTCAATTCCAACTTCTGCAACTTCAACTTCACCTTCAACTTCAACTTCAACTTGAACTTCAATTTTCTCTTCAACTTCAACTTCAACTTCAACTTCAGCTTCAACTGTGTCTTCAACTTAAACTTCAACTTTAAATTCCCTTTCAACTTCAACTTCAACTTCAATTTCAACTTCAACTTCAACTTCACCATCAACTTCAAATTCAACTTTAACTTCAAATTCAACTTCAACTTCAAATTCAACTTCACCTTCAACTTCAACTTCAACTTCAACTTCAATTTTCTCTTCAACTTCATCTTCAACTTCAACTTGAACTTCAACTTGAACTTCAACTTGAACTTCAAATTCAACTTCATCTTCAAGTTCAACTTCAACTTTGAATTCAACTTCATCTTCAATTTCAACTTCAACTTCAACTTCAATTTCAACTTCAAACTCAACTTCAGCTTTAACTTCAACTACCACTTGAACTTGAACTTCAACTTCATTTTCAACTTCAACTTCAATTTCAATTTCAACTTCAACTTTAACTTCAACTTTAACTTCAACTTTAACTTCAACTTTAACTTCAACTTTAACTTCAACTTTAACTTCAACTTTAACTTCAACTTTAACTTCAACTTTAACTTCAACTTTAACTTCAACTTTAACTTCAACTTTAACTTCAACTTTAACTTCAACTTCAACTTTGAATTCGACTTCATCTTCAATTTCAACTTCAACTTCAACTTCAACTTCAATTTCAACTTCAACTTCAACTTCAACTTCAATTCCAGTTTCAAACTCAACTTCAATTCCAACTTCAAACTCAACTTCAACTTTAACTTCCTCAACTACAACTTTGAATTCGACTTCATCTTCAAATTCAACTTGAAATTCAACTTTAACTTCAACTTCAACTTCATTTTCAACTTCAACTTTAACTTCAAATTCAAATTCAACGTCACCTTCAACTGCAACTTCAACTTCAACTTCAATTTTCTCTTCAACTTCAACTTCAACTTCAGCTTCAATTTCGTCTTCAACTTAAACTTCAACTTTAAATTCTTTTTCAACTTCAAATTCAACTTCAGTTTCAACTTTAACTTCAACTTCAATTTCAACTTCAACTTCAGCTTCAACTGTGTCTTCAACTTAAACTTCAACTTTAAATTCTTTTTCAACTTCAAATGCAACTTCAGTTTCAACTTCCACTTGAACTTCAACTTCAACTTCAACTTCAACTTGAACTTCAATTTCAACTTCAAATTCAATTTCAACTTTAACTTCGACTTCGACTTCAACTTCAATTTCAACTTCAAATTCAATTTCAACTTTAACTTCAACTTCAACTTCAATTTCAACTTCAACTTCAACTTCAACTTCGACTTCGACTTCAACTTCAATTTCAACTTCAAATTCAATTTCAACTTTAACTTCAACTTCAACTTCAATTTCAACTTCAACTTCAACTTCAATTTCAACTTCAAATTCAATTTCAACTTTAACTTCAACTTCAACTTCAATTTCAACTTCAACTTCAACTTCAATTTCAACTTCAAATTCAATTTCAACTTTAACTTCAACTTCAACTTCAACTTCAACTTCAACTTCAACTTCAACTTCAACTTCAACTTCAACTTCAACTTCAACTTCAACTTCAACTTCAATGTCAACTTTAAATTCTCCTTCAACTTCAAATTCAACTTCAGTTTCAACTTCCACTTGAACTTCAACTTCAACTTCAATTCCAACTTTGAATTGGAATTCATCTTCAATTTCAACTTCAACTTCAACTTCAATTTCAACTTCAACTTCAACTTCAACTTCAATTCCAAATTCAAACTCAGCTTCAACTTTAACTTCTGCAACTTCAACTTCAACTTCAATTTCAACTTCAACTTCAACTTCATCTTCAACTTCAACTTCAACTTCAATTTCAACTTCAACTTCAACTTCACCATAAACTTCAAATTCAACTTCAACTTCAACTTAAAATTCAACTTCACCTTCAACTTCAACTTCAACTTCAACTTCAATTTTCTCTTCAACTTCAACTTCAACTTCAGCTAAAATTTTGTCTTCAACTTAAATGTCAACTTTAAATTCTCCTTCAACTTCAAATTCAACTTCAGTTTCAACTTCCACTTGAACTTCAACTTCAACTTCAATTTCAAATTCAACTGCAATTTCAACTTCAAATTCAATTTCAACTTTAACTTCAATTTCAACTTGAACATGAACTTCAACTTGAACTTCAACTTCAACTTCAACTTCAACTTCAACTTCAACTTCAACTTCAATTTCAACTTCAAATTCAATTTCAACTTTAACTTCAACTTCAACTTCAATTTCAACTTCAACTTCAACTTCAATTTCAACTTCAAATTCAATTTCAACTTTAACTTCAACTTCAACTTCAAGTTCAACTTCAACTTCAACTTCAACTTCAACTTCAACTTCAACTTCAACTTCAACTTCAACTTCAATTTCAACTTCAAATTCAATTTCAACTTTAACTTCAACTTCAACTTCAATTTCAACTTCAACTTCAACTTCAATTTCAACTTCAAATTCAATTTCAACTTTAACTTCAACTTCAACTTCAACTTCAACTTCAACTTCAACTTCAACTTCAACTTCAACTTCAACTTCAACTTCAACTTCAACTTCAATGTCAACTTTAAATTCTCCTTCAACTTCAAATTCAACTTCAGTTTCAACTTCCACTTGAACTTCAACTTCAACTTCAATTTCAACTTCAACTGCAATTTCAACTTCAAATTCAATTCCAACTTTGAATTGGAATTCATCTTCAATTTCAACTTCAACTTCAACTTCAATTTCAACTTCAACTTCAACTTCAACTTCAATTCCAAATTCAAACTCAGCTTCAACTTTAACTTCTGCAACTTCAACTTCAACTTCAATTTCAACTTCAACTTCAACTTCATCTTCAACTTCAACTTCAACTTCAATTTCAACTTCAACTTCAACTTCACCATAAACTTCAAATTCAACTTCAACTTCAACTTCAACTTCAACTTAAAATTCAACTTCACCTTCAACTTCAACTTCAACTTCAACTTCAATTTTCTCTTCAACTTCAACTTCAACTTCAGCTTAAATTTTGTCTTCAACTTAAATGTCAACTTTAAATTCTCCTTCAACTTCAAATTCAACTTCAGTTTCAACTTCCACTTGAACTTGAACTTCAACTTCAATTTCAACTTCAACTGCAATTTCAACTTCAAATTCAATTTCAACTTTAACTTCAATTTCAACTTGAACATGAACTTCAACTTGAACTTCAACTTCAACTTCAACTTCAACTTCAACTTCAACTTCAACTTCAACTTCAATTTCAACTTCAAATTCAATTTCAACTTTAACTTCAACTTCAACTTCAATTTCAACTTCAACTTCAACTTCAATTTCAACTTCAAATTCAATTTCAACTTTAACTTCAACTTCAACTTCAAGTTCAACTTCAACTTCAACTTCAACTTCAACTTCAACTTCAACTTCAACTTCAACTTCAACTTCAACTTCAACTTCAACTTCAACTTCAATTTCAACTTCAAATTCAATTTCAACTTTAACTTCAACTTCAACTTCAACTTCAACTTCAACTTAAACTTCAACTTCAATTTCAACTTCAATTTCAACTTGAACTTTACCTTCAACTTCATCTTCAACTTCAACTTGAACTTCAACTTGAACTTCAACTTGAACTTCAAATTCAATTCCAACTTCAAACTCAACTTCAGCTTTAACTTCAACTACAACTTGAACTTGAACTTCAACTTCATTTTCAACTCCAACTTCAATTTCAATTTCAACTTCAACTTTAACTTCAACTTCAATTTCAACTTCAACTTTAAATTCGACTTCATCTTCAATTTCAACTTCAACTTCAATTTCAACTTCAACTTCAACTTCAATTCCAACTTCAATTTCAACTTAAACTTGAACTTCACCTTCAACTTCATCTTCAACTTCAACTTGAACTTCAACTTGAACTTCAACTTGAACTTCAAATTCAATTCCAACTTCAAACTCAACTTCAGCTTTAACTTCAACTACAACTTGAACTTCAACTTCAACTTCATTTTCAACTTCAACTTCAATTTCAATTTCAACTTCAACTTTAACTTCAACTTCAATTTCAACTTCAACTTTAAATTCAACTTCATCTTCAATTTCAACTTCAACTTCAACTTCAACTTCAATTTCAACTTCAACTTCAACTTCAATTCCAACTTCAAACTCAACTTCAATTTTAACTTCCTTAACTACAACTTTGAATTCGACTTCATCTTCAATTTCTACTTGAAATTCAACTTCAACTTCAACTTCAACTTCAATTCCAACTTCAAACTCAACTTCAACTTTAAGTTCTGCAACTTCAACTTCAACTTTGAATTCGACTTCATCTTCAATTTCAACTTCAACTTCAACTTCAATTTCAACTTCAACTTCAATTTCAACTTCAACTTCAATTCCAACTTCAAACTCAACTTCAATTTTAACTTCCTCAACTACAACTTTGAATTCGACTTCATCTTCAATTTCAACTTGAAATTCAACTTCAACTTCAACTTCAACTTCAATTCCAACTTCAAACTCAACTTCAACTTTAAGTTCTGCAACTTCAACTTCAACTTTGAATTCGATTTCATCTTCAATTTTAACTTCAAATTCAATTTCAATTTCAACTTCAACTTCAACTTTAACTTCAACTTCAACTTCAACTTCAATTCCAATTCCAAACTCAACTTCAACTTTAACTTCTGCAACTTCAACTTCAACTTTGAATTCGACTTCATCTTCAATTTCAACTTCAACTTTAACTTCAACTTCAAATTCAATTCCAACTTTGAATTCGAATTCATCTTCAATTTCAACTTCAACTTCAACTTCAATTTCAACTTCAACTTCAACTTCAATTCCAACTTCAAACTCAACTTCAACTTTAACTTCTGCAACTTCAACTTCAACTTGAATTTCAACTTCAACTTCAACTTCATCTTCAAATTCAACTTCAACTTGAATTTGAAGTTTATGGTGAAGTTGAAGTTGAAGTTGAAATTGAACTTCAACTTCAACTTCAACTTCAATTTCAACTTCAACTTCAACTTCACCATAAACTTCAAATTCAACTTCAACTTCAACTTCAACTTCGACTTCGATTTCGACTTTAACTTCAACTTCAACTTCATCTTCAACTTCAACTTTAACTTCAACTTCAAATTCAACATCACCTTCAACTGCAACTTCAACTTCAACTTCAATTTTCTCTTCAACTTCAACTTCAACTTCAGCTTCAATTTTGTCTTCAACTTAAACTTCAACTTTAAATTCTCCTTCAACTTCAAATTCAACTTCAGTTTCAACTTTAACTTCAACTTCAATTTCAACTTCAACTTCAACTTCAACTTCAATTCCAACTTCAACTTCATCTTCAACTTCAACTTCAACTTCAATTTCAACTTCAACTTCAACTTCACCATCAACTTCAAATTCAACTTCAACTTCAAATTCAACTTCAACTTCAAATTCAACTTCATCTTCAACTTCAACTTCAATTTTCTCTTCAACTTCAATTTCAACTTCAACTTCAGCTTCAACTGTGTCTTCAACTTAAACTTCAACTTTAAATTGTTTTTCAACTTCAAATGCAACTTCAGTTTCAACTTCCACTTGAACTTCAACTTCAACTTCAACTTGAACTTCAATTTCAACTTCAAATTCAATTTCAACTTTAACTTCGACTTCGACTTCAACTTCAATTTCAACTTCAAATTCAATTTCAACTTTAACTTCAACTTCAACTTCAATTTCAACTTCAACTTCAACTTCAACTTCAACTTCAACTTCGACTTCGACTTCAACTTCAATTTCAACTTCAAATTCAATTTCAACTTCAAATTCAATTTCAACTTCAACTTCAACTTCACCATAAACTTCAAATTCAACTTCAACTTCAACTTCAACTTCAACTTCGACTTCGATTTCGACTTTAACTTCAACTTCAACTTCATCTTCAACTTCAACTTCAACTTTAACTTCAACTTCAACTTTAACTTCAACTTCAAACTCAACTTCAACTTTAACTTCAACTTCAACTTCAACTTCAATTTCAACTTAAACTTCAACTTCATCTTCAATTTCAACTTTAACTTGAACTTCACCTTCAACTTCATCTTCAACTTCAACTTGAACTTCAACTTGAACTTCAACTTGAACTTCAAATTCAACTTCATCTTCAACTTCAACTTCAACTTTGAATTCAACTTCATCTTCAATTTCAACTTCAACTTGAACTTCACCTTCAACTTCATCTTCAACTTCAACTTGAACTTCAACTTGAACTTGAACTTCAACTTCAACTTCAACTTCAATTCCAATTCCAAAATCAACTTCAACTTTAACTTCTGCAACTTCAACTTTAACTTTGAATTCGACTTCTCTTCAATTTCAACTTCAACTTTAACTTCAACTTCAAATTCAATTCCAACTTTGAATTCGAATTCATCTTCAATTTCAACTTCAACTTCAACTTCAATTTCAACTTCAACTTCAACTTCAACTTCAATTCCAAATTCAAACTCAGCTTCAACTTTAACTTCTGCAACTTCAACTTCAACTTCAATTTCAACTTCAACTTCAACTTCATCTTCAACTTCAACTTCAACTTCAATTTCAACTTCAACTTCAACTTCACCATAAACTTCAAATTCAACTTCAACTTCAACTTAAAATTCAACTTCACCTTCAACTTCAACTTCAACTTCAACTTCAATTTTCTCTTCAACTTCAACTTCAACTTCAGCTTAAATTTTGTCTTCAACTTAAATGTCAACTTTAAATTCTCCTTCAACTTCAAATTCAACTTCAGTTTCAACTTCAACTTCAACTTCAACTTCAACTTCAACTTCAACTTCAATTTCAACTTCAAATTCAATTTCAACTTTAACTTCAATTTCAACTTGAACTTGAACTTCAACTTGAACTTCAACTTCAACTTCAACTTCAACTTCAACTCCAATTTCAACTTCAACTTCAACTCCAATTTCAACTTCAACTTCAACTTCAACTTCAACTTCAACTTCAACTTCAACTTCAACTTCGACTTCGATTTCAACTTCAAACTCAACTTCAACTTTAACTTCAACTTCAACTTTAACTTCAACTTCAAACTCAACTTCAACTTTAACTTCAACTTCAACTTCAATTTCAACTTAAACTTCAACTTCATCTTCAATTTCAACTTCAACTTGAACTTCACCTTCAACTTCATCTTCAACTTCAACTTGAACTTCAACTTGAACTTCAACTTGAACTTCAACTTGAACTTCAAATTCAATTCCAACTTCAAACTCAACTTCAGCTTTAACTTCAACTACAACTTGAACTTGAACTTCAACTTCATTTTCAACTTCAACTTCAATTTCAATTTCAACTTCAACTTTAACTTCAACTTCAATTTCAACTTCAACTTTAAATTCGACTTCATCTTCAATTTCAACTTCAACTTCAACTTCAATTTCAACTTCAACTTCAACTTCAATTCCAACTTCAAACTCAACTTCAATTTTAACTTCCTTAACTACAACTTTGAATTCGACTTCATCTTCAATTTCAACTTGAAATTCAACTTCAACTTCAACTTCAACTTTAATTCCAACTTCAAACTCAACTTCAACTTTAAGTTCTGCAACTTCAACTTCAACTTTGAATTCGACTTCATCTTCAATTTCAACTTCAATTTCAACTTCAACTTCAATTCCAACTTCAAACTCAACTTCAATTTTAACTTCCTCAACTACAACTTTGAATTCGACTTCATCTTCAATTTCAACTTGAAATTCAACTTCAACTTCAACTTCAACTTCAATTCCAACTTCAAACTCAACTTCAACTTTAAGTTCTGCAACTTCAACTTCAACTTTGAATTCGACTTCATCTTCAAACTCAACTTCAACTTTAAGTTCTGCAACTTCAACTTCAACTTTGAATTCGACTTCATCTTCAATTTCAACTTCAAATTCAATTTCAATTTCAACTTCAACTTCAACTTCAACTTCAACTTCAACTTCAACTTCAACTTCAACTTCAACTTCAACTTCAACTTCAACTTCAACTTCAATGTCAACTTTAAATTCTCCTTCAACTTCAAATTCAACTTCAGTTTCAACTTCCACTTGAACTTCAACTTCAACTTCAATTTCAACTTCAACTGCAATTTCAACTTCAAATTCAATTCCAACTTTGAATTGGAATTCATCTTCAATTTCAACTTCAACTTCAACTTCAATTTCAACTTCAACTTCAACTTCAACTTCAATTCCAAATTCAAACTCAGCTTCAACTTTAACTTCTGCAACTTCAACTTCAACTTCAATTTCAACTTCAACTTCAACTTCATCTTCAACTTCAACTTCAACTTCAATTTCAACTTCAACTTCAACTTCACCATAAACTTCAAATTCAACTTCAACTTCAACTTAAAATTCAACTTCACCTTCAACTTCAACTTCAACTTCAACTTCAATTTTCTCTTCAACTTCAACTTCAACTTCAGCTTAAATTTTGTCTTCAACTTAAATGTCAACTTTAAATTCTCCTTCAACTTCAAATTCAACTTCAGTTTCAACTTCCACTTGAACTTGAACTTCAACTTCAATTTCAACTTCAACTGCAATTTCAACTTCAAATTCAATTTCAACTTTAACTTCAATTTCAACTTGAACATGAACTTCAACTTGAACTTCAACTTCAACTTCAACTTCAACTTCAACTTCAACTTCAACTTCAACTTCAATTTCAACTTCAAATTCAATTTCAACTTTAACTTCAACTTCAACTTCAATTTCAACTTCAACTTCAACTTCAATTTCAACTTCAAATTCAATTTCAACTTTAACATCAACTTCAACTTCAAGTTCAACTTCAACTTCAACTTCAACTTCAACTTCAACTTCAACTTCAACTTCAACTTCAACTTCAACTTCAACTTCAACTTCAACTTCAACTTCAATTTCAACTTCAAATTCAATTTCAACTTTAACTTCAACTTCAACTTCAACTTCAACTTCAACTTCAACTTCAACTTCAATTTCAACTTCAATTTCAACTTGAACTTTACCTTCAACTTCATCTTCAACTTCAACTTGAACTTCAACTTGAACTTCAACTTGAACTTCAAATTCAATTCCAACTTCAAACTCAACTTCAGCTTTAACTTCAACTACAACTTGAACTTGAACTTCAACTTCATTTTCAACTCCAACTTCAATTTCAATTTCAACTTCAACTTTAACTTCAACTTCAATTTCAACTTCAACTTTAAATTCGACTTCATCTTCAATTTCAACTTCAACTTCAATTTCAACTTCAACTTCAACTTCAATTCCAACTTCAATTTCAACTTAAACTTGAACTTCACCTTCAACTTCATCTTCAACTTCAACTTGAACTTCAACTTGAACTTCAACTTGAACTTCAAATTCAATTCCAACTTCAAACTCAACTTCAGCTTTAACTTCAACTACAACTTGAACTTCAACTTCAACTTCATTTTCAACTTCAACTTCAATTTCAATTTCAACTTCAACTTTAACTTCAACTTCAATTTCAACTTCAACTTTAAATTCAACTTCATCTTCAATTTCAACTTCAACTTCAACTTCAACTTCAATTTCAACTTCAACTTCAACTTCAATTCCAACTTCAAACTCAACTTCAATTTTAACTTCCTTAACTACAACTTTGAATTCGACTTCATCTTCAATTTCTACTTGAAATTCAACTTCAACTTCAACTTCAACTTCAATTCCAACTTCAAACTCAACTTCAACTTTAAGTTCTGCAACTTCAACTTCAACTTTGAATTCGACTTCATCTTCAATTTCAACTTCAACTTCAACTTCAATTTCAACTTCAACTTCAATTTCAACTTCAACTTCAATTCCAACTTCAAACTCAACTTCAATTTTAACTTCCTCAACTACAACTTTGAATTCGACTTCATCTTCAATTTCAACTTGAAATTCAACTTCAACTTCAACTTCAACTTCAATTCCAACTTCAAACTCAACTTCAACTTTAAGTTCTGCAACTTCAACTTCAACTTTGAATTCGATTTCATCTTCAATTTTAACTTCAAATTCAATTTCAATTTCAACTTCAACTTCAACTTTAACTTCAACTTCAACTTCAACTTCAATTCCAATTCCAAACTCAACTTCAACTTTAACTTCTGCAACTTCAACTTCAACTTTGAATTCGACTTCATCTTCAATTTCAACTTCAACTTTAACTTCAACTTCAAATTCAATTCCAACTTTGAATTCGAATTCATCTTCAATTTCAACTTCAACTTCAACTTCAATTTCAACTTCAACTTCAACTTCAATTCCAACTTCAAACTCAACTTCAACTTTAACTTCTGCAACTTCAACTTCAACTTGAATTTCAACTTCAACTTCAACTTCATCTTCAAATTCAACTTCAACTTGAATTTGAAGTTTATGGTGAAGTTGAAGTTGAAGTTGAAATTGAACTTCAACTTCAACTTCAACTTCAATTTCAACTTCAACTTCAACTTCACCATAAACTTCAAATTCAACTTCAACTTCAACTTCAACTTCAACTTCGACTTCGATTTCGACTTTAACTTCAACTTCAACTTCATCTTCAACTTCAACTTTAACTTCAACTTCAAATTCAACATCACCTTCAACTGCAACTTCAACTTCAACTTCAATTTTCTCTTCAACTTCAACTTCAACTTCAGCTTCAATTTTGTCTTCAACTTAAACTTCAACTTTAAATTCTCCTTCAACTTCAAATTCAACTTCAGTTTCAACTTTAACTTCAACTTCAATTTCAACTTCAACTTCAACTTCAACTTCAATTCCAACTTCAACTTCATCTTCAACTTCAACTTCAACTTCAATTTCAACTTCAACTTCAACTTCACCATCAACTTCAAATTCAACTTCAACTTCAAATTCAACTTCAACTTCAAATTCAACTTCATCTTCAACTTCAACTTCAACTTCAACTTCAATTTTCTCTTCAACTTCAATTTCAACTTCAACTTCAGCTTCAACTGTGTCTTCAACTTAAACTTCAACTTTAAATTATTTTTCAACTTCAAATGCAACTTCAGTTTCAACTTCCACTTGAACTTCAACTTCAACTTCAACTTGAACTTCAATTTCAACTTCAAATTCAATTTCAACTTTAACTTCGACTTCGACTTCAACTTCAATTTCAACTTCAAATTCAATTTCAACTTTAACTTCAACTTCAACTTCAATTTCAACTTCAACTTCAACTTCAACTTCAACTTCAACTTCGACTTCGACTTCAACTTCAATTTCAACTTCAAATTCAATTTCAACTTCAAATTCAATTTCAACTTCAACTTCAACTTCACCATAAACTTCAAATTCAACTTCAACTTCAACTTCAACTTCAACTTCGACTTCGATTTCGACTTTAACTTCAACTTCAACTTCATCTTCAACTTCAACTTCAACTTTAACTTCAACTTCAACTTTAACTTCAACTTCAAACTCAACTTCAACTTTAACTTCAACTTCAACTTCAACTTCAATTTCAACTTAAACTTAAACTTCATCTTCAATTTCAACTTTAACTTGAACTTCACCTTCAACTTCATCTTCAACTTCAACTTGAACTTCAACTTGAACTTCAACTTGAACTTCAAATTCAACTTCATCTTCAACTTCAACTTCAACTTTGAATTCAACTTCATCTTCAATTTCAACTTCAACTTGAACTTCACCTTCAACTTCATCTTCAACTTCAACTTGAACTTCAACTTGAACTTGAACTTCAACTTCAACTTCAACTTCAATTCCAATTCCAAAATCAACTTCAACTTTAACTTCTGCAACTTCAACTTTAACTTTGAATTCGACTTCTCTTCAATTTCAACTTCTACTTTAACTTCAACTTCAAATTCAATTCCAACTTTGAATTCGAATTCATCTTCAATTTCAACTTCAACTTCAACTTCAATTTCAACTTCAACTTCAACTTCAACTTCAATTCCAAATTCAAACTCAGCTTCAACTTTAACTTCTGCAACTTCAACTTCAACTTCAATTTCAACTTCAACTTCAACTTCATCTTCAACTTCAACTTCAACTTCAATTTCAACTTCAACTTCAACTTCACCATAAACTTCAAATTCAACTTCAACTTCAACTTAAAATTCAACTTCACCTTCAACTTCAACTTCAACTTCAACTTCAATTTTCTCTTCAACTTCAACTTCAACTTCAGCTTAAATTTTGTCTTCAACTTAAATGTCAACTTTAAATTCTCCTTCAACTTCAAATTCAACTTCAGTTTCAACTTCAACTTCAACTTCAACTTCAACTTCAACTTCAACTTCAACTTCAATTTCAACTTCAAATTCAATTTCAACTTTAACTTCAATTTCAACTTGAACTTGAACTTCAACTTGAACTTCAACTTCAACTTCAACTTCAACTTCAACTCCAATTTCAACTTCAACTTCAACTCCAATTTCAACTTCAACTTCAACTTCAACTTCAACTTCAACTTCAACTTCAACTTCAACTTCGACTTCGATTTCAACTTCAAACTCAACTTCAACTTTAACTTCAACTTCAACTTTAACTTCAACTTCAAACTCAACTTCAACTTTAACTTCAACTTCAACTTCAATTTCAACTTAAACTTCAACTTCATCTTCAATTTCAACTTCAACTTGAACTTCACCTTCAACTTCATCTTCAACTTCAACTTGAACTTCAACTTGAACTTCAACTTGAACTTCAACTTGAACTTCAAATTCAATTCCAACTTCAAACTCAACTTCAGCTTTAACTTCAACTACAACTTGAACTTGAACTTCAACTTCATTTTCAACTTCAACTTCAATTTCAATTTCAACTTCAACTTTAACTTCAACTTCAATTTCAACTTCAACTTTAAATTCGACTTCATCTTCAATTTCAACTTCAACTTCAACTTCAATTTCAACTTCAACTTCAACTTCAATTCCAACTTCAAACTCAACTTCAATTTTAACTTCCTTAACTACAACTTTGAATTCGACTTCATCTTCAATTTCAACTTGAAATTCAACTTCAACTTCAACTTCAACTTTAATTCCAACTTCAAACTCAACTTCAACTTTAAGTTCTGCAACTTCAACTTCAACTTTGAATTCGACTTCATCTTCAATTTCAACTTCAATTTCAACTTCAACTTCAATTCCAACTTCAAACTCAACTTCAATTTTAACTTCCTCAACTACAACTTTGAATTCGACTTCATCTTCAATTTCAACTTGAAATTCAACTTCAACTTCAACTTCAACTTCAATTCCAACTTCAAACTCAACTTCAACTTTAAGTTCTGCAACTTCAACTTCAACTTTGAATTCGACTTCATCTTCAAACTCAACTTCAACTTTAAGTTCTGCAACTTCAACTTCAACTTTGAATTCGACTTCATCTTCAATTTCAACTTCAAATTCAATTTCAATTTCAACTTCAACTTCAACTTTAACTTCAACTTCAACTTCAATTTTGAATTCGACTTCATCTTCAATTTCAACTTCAACTTCAACTTCAACTTCAACTTCAATTTCAACTTCAACTTCAAATTCAACTTCAATTCCAATTCCAAACT
Organism: Brachycybe producta; assembly: GCA_036925085.1. Classification (NCBI taxonomy): domain Eukaryota; kingdom Metazoa; phylum Arthropoda; class Diplopoda; order Playtdesmida; family Andrognathidae; genus Brachycybe; species Brachycybe producta. The sequence continues at coordinate 644,181 of JAUPFP010000077.1, forward strand.
CAACTTCAACTTTAACTTCTGCAACTTCAACTTCAACTTTGAATTCGACTTCATCTTCAATTTCAACTTCAACTTCAGCTTCAACTGTGTCTTCAACTTAAACTTCAACTTTAAATTCTTTTTCAACTTCAAATTCAATTTCAACTTTAACTTCAACTTCAACTTCAACTTCAACTTCGACTTCAACTTCAATTTCAACTTCAGTTTCAACTTCAACTTCAACTTCAACTTCAACTTCAACTTCAACTTCAATTTCAACTTCAAATTCAATTTCAACTTTAACTTCAACTTCAACTTCAACTTCAACTTCAACTTAAACTTCAACTTCAATTTCAACTTCAATTTCAACTTCAAATTCAATTTCAACTTTAACTTCAACTTCAACTTCATCTTCAACTTCAATTTCAACTTCAACTTCAACTTCAACTTCATCTTCAACTTCAAACTCAACTTCAACTTTAACTTAAACTTCAACTTTAACTTCAACTTCAAACTCAACTTCAACTTTAACTTCAACTTCAACTTTAACTTCAACTTCAATTTCAACTTCAACTTTAAATTCGACTTCATCTTCAATTTCAACTTCAACTTCAACTTCAACTTCAATTTCAACTTCAACTTCAACTTCAATTCCAACTTCAAACTCAACTTCAATTTTAACTTCCTCAACTACAACTTTGAATTCGACTTCATCTTCAATTTCAACTTGAAATTCAACTTCAACTTCAACTTCAACTTCAATTCCAACTTCAAACTCAACTTCAACTTTAAGTTCTGCAACTTCAACTTCAACTTTGAATTCGACTTCATCTTCAATTTCAACTTCAAATTCAATTTCAATTTCAACTTCAACTTCAACTTTAACTTCAACTTCAACTTCAACTTCAATTCCAACTCCAAACTCAACTTCAACTTTAACTTCTGCAACTTCAACTTCAACTTTGAATTCGACTTCATCTTCAATTTCAACTTCAACTTTAACTTCAACTTCAAATTCAATTCCAACTTTGAATTCGAATTCATCTTCAATTTCAACTTCAACTTCAACTTCAATTTCAACTTCAACTTCAACTTCAATTCCAACTTCAAACTCAACTTCAACTTTAACTTCTGCAACTTCAACTTCAACTTGAATTTCAACTTCAACTTCAACTTCATCTTCAAATTCAACTTCAACTTGAATTTGAAGTTTATGGTGAAGTTGAAGTTGAAGTTGAAATTGAACTTCAACTTCAACTTCAACTTCAATTTCAACTTCAACTTCAACTTCACCATAAACTTCAAATTCAACTTCAACTTCAACTTCAACTTCAACTTCGACTTCGATTTCGACTTTAACTTCAACTTCAACTTCATCTTCAACTTCAACTTTAACTTCAACTTCAAATTCTCCTTCAACTTCAAATTCAACTTCAGTTTCAACTTTAACTTCAACTTCAATTTCAACTTCAACTTCAACTTCAACTTCAATTCCAACTTCAACTTCATCTTCAACTTCAACTTCAACTTCAATTTCAACTTCAACTTCAACTTCACCATCAACTTCAAATTCAACTTCAACTTCAAATTCAACTTCAACTTCAAATTCAACTTCATCTTCAACTTCAACTTCAACTTCAACTTCAATTTTCTCTTCAACTTCAATTTCAACTTCAACTTCAGCTTCAACTGTCTTCAACTTAAACTTCAACTTTAAATTCTTTTTCAACTTCAAATGCAACTTCAGTTTCAACTTCCACTTGAACTTGAACTTGAACTTCAACTTCAACTTGAACTTCAATTTCAACTTCAAATTCAATTTCAATTTTAACTTCGACTTCGACTTCAACTTCAATTTCAACTTCAAATTCAATTTCAACTTTAACTTCAACTTCAACTTCAATTTCAACTTCAACTTCAACTTCAACTTCAACTTCAACTTCGACTTCGACTTCAACTTCAATTTCAACTTCAAATTCAATTTCAACTTCAAATTCAATTTCAACTTTAACTTCAACTTCAACTTCAACTTCAACTTCAACTTCAACTTCAACTTCAACTTCAACTTCAACTTCAACTTCAATTTCAACTTCAAATTCAATTTCAACTTTAACTTCAACTTTAACTTCAACTTCAACTTTAACTTCAACTTCAAACTCAACTTCAACTTTAACTTCAACTTCAACTTCAACTTCAATTTCAACTTAAACTTCAACTTCATCTTCAATTTCAACTTTAACTTGAACTTCACCATATACTTCATCTTCAACTTCAACTTGAACTTCAACTTGAACTTCAACTTGAACTTCAAATTCAACTTCATCTTCAACTTCAACTTCAACTTTGAATTCAACTTCATCTTCAATTTCAACTTCAACTTGAACTTCACCTTCAACTTCATCTTCAACTTCAACTTCAACTTCAACTTCAACTTGAACTTCAACTTCAACTTCAACTTCAATTCCAATTCCAAAATCAACTTCAACTTTAACTTCTGCAACTTCAACTTTAACTTTGAATTCGACTTCTCTTCAATTTCAACTTCAACTTTAACTTCAACTTCAAATTCAATTCCAACTTTGAATTCGAATTCATCTTCAATTTCAACTTCAACTTCAACTTCAATTTCAACTTCAACTTCAACTTCAACTTCAATTCCAAATTCAAACTCAGCTTCAACTTTAACTTCTGCAACTTCAACTTCAACTTCAATTTCAACTTCAACTTCAACTTCATCTTCAACTTCAACTTCAACTTCAATTTCAACTTCAACTTCAACTTCACCATAAACTTCAAATTCAACTTCAACTTCAACTTAAAATTCAACTTCACCTTCAACTTCAACTTCAACTTCAACTTCAATTTTCTCTTCAACTTCAACTTCAACTTCAGCTTAAATTTTGTCTTCAACTTAAATGTCAACTTTAAATTCTCCTTCAACTTCAAATTCAACTTCAGTTTCAACTTCCACTTGAACTTCAACTTCAACTTCAATTTCAAATTCAACTGCAATTTCAACTTCAAATTCAATTTCAACTTTAACTTCAATTTCAACTTGAACTTGAACTTCAACTTGAACTTGAACTTCAACTTGAACTTCAACTTCAACTCCAATTTCAACTTCAACTTCAACTCCAATTTCAACTTCAACTTCAACTTCAACTTCAACTTCGACTTGAACTTCAACTTGAACTTCAACTTGAACTTCAAATTCAACTTCATCTTCAACTTCAACTTCAAATTTGAATTCAACTTCATCTTCAATTTCAACTTCAACTTGAACTTCACCTTCAACTTCATCTTCAACTTCAACTTGAACTTCAACTTGAACTTGAACTTGAACTTGAACTTCAACTTCAATTCCAATTCCAAAATCAACTTCAACTTTAACTTCTGCAACTTCAACTTTAACTTTGAATTCGACTTCTCTTCAATTTCAACTTCAACTTCAACTTCAACTTCGACTTGAACTTCAACTTGAACTTCAACTTGAACTTCAAATTCAACTTCATCTTCAAATTCAATTCCAACTTTGAATTCGAATTCATCTTCAATTTCAACTTCAACTTCAACTTCAATTTCAACTTCAACTTCAACTTCAACTTCAATTCCAAATTCAAACTCAGCTTCAACTTTAACTTCTGCAACTTCAACTTCAACTTCAATTTCAACTTCAACTTCATCTTCAACTTCAACTTCAACTTCAATTTCAACTGCAACTTCAACTTCACCATAAACTTCAAATTCAACTTCAACTTCAACTTAAAATTCAACTTCACCTTCAACTTCAACTTCAACTTCAACTTCAACTTCAATTTTCTCTTCAACTTCAACTTCAACTTCAGCTTAAATTTTGTCTTCAACTTAAATGTCAACTTTAAATTCTCCTTCAACTTCAAATTCAACTTCAGTTTCAACTTCCACTTGAACTTCAACTTCAACTTCAATTTCAACTTCAACTGCAATTTCAACTTCAAATTCAATTTCAACTTTAACTTCAATTTCAACTTGAACTTGAACTTCAACTTGAACTTCAACTTCAACTTCAACTTCAACTTCATCTTCAACTTCAACTTTAACTTCAACTTCAAATTCAACGTCACCTTCAACTGCAACTTCAACTTCAACTTCAATTTTCTCTTCAACTTCAACTTCAACTTCAGCTTCAATTTTGTCTTCAACTTAAACTTCAACTTTAAATTCTCCTTCAACTTCAAATTCAACTTCAGTTTCAACTTTAACTTCAACTTCAATTTCAACTTCAACTTCAACTTCAATTTCAACTTCAACTTCAACTTCAATTCCAACTTCAACTTCAACTTCAACTTCAATTTCAACTTCAACTTCAACTTCACCATCAACTTCAAATTCAACTTCAACTTCAAATTCAACTTCAACTTCAAATTCAACTGTGTCTTCAACTTAAACTTCAACTTTAAATTCTTTTTCAACTGCAAATGCAACTTCAGTTTCAACTTCCACTTGAACTTCAACTTCAACTTCAACTTGAACTTCAATTTCAACTTCAAATTCAATTTCAACTTTAACTTCGACGTCGACTTCAACTTCAATTTCAACTTCAAATTCAATTTCAACTTTAACTTCAACTTCAACTTCAATTTCAACTTCAACTTCAACTTCAACTTCGACTTCAACTTCAATTTCAACTTCAAATTCAATTTCAACTTTAACTTCAACTTCAACTTCAACTTCAATTTCAACTTCAACTTCAACTTCAATTTCAACTTCAAATTCAATTTCAACTTTAACTTCAACTTCAACTTCAATTTCAACTTCAACTTCAACTTCAATTTCAACTTCAACTTCAATTTCAACTTCAACTTCATCTTCAATTTCAACTTCAAATTCAATTTCAACTTTAACTTCAACTTCAACTTCAACTTCAACTTCGACTTCAACTTCAATTTCAACTTCAGTTTCAACTTCCACTTGAACTTGAACTTCAACTTCAACTTGAACTTCAATTTCAACTTCAAATTCAATTTCAACTTTAACTTCAACTTCAACTTCAATTTCAACTTCAACTTCAACTTCAATTTCAACTTCAACTTCAACTTCAATTTCAACTTCAAATTCAATTTCAACTTTAACTTCAACTTCAACTTCATCTTCAACTTCAATTTCAACTTCAACTTCATCTTCAATTTCAACTTCAACTTGAACTTCACCTTCAACTTCATCTTCAACTTCAACTTGAACTTCAACTTGAACTTGAACTTCAACTTCAACTTCAACTTCAATTCCAATTCCAAAATCAACTTCAACTTTAACTTCTGCAACTTCAACTTTAACTTTGAATTCGACTTCTCTTCAATTTCAACTTCAACTTTAACTTCAACTTCAAATTCAATTCCAACTTTGAATTCGAATTCATCTTCAATTTCAACTTCAACTTCAACTTCAATTTCAACTTCAACTTCAACTTCAACTTCAATTCCAAATTCAAACTCAGCTTCAACTTTAACTTCTGCAACTTCAACTTCAACTTCAATTTCAACTTCAACTTCAACTTCATCTTCAACTTCAACTTCAACTTCAATTTCAACTTCAACTTCAACTTCACCATAAACTTCAAATTCAACTTCAACTTAAAATTCAACTTCACCTTCAACTTCAACTTCAACTTCAACTTCAATTTCTCTTCAACTTCAACTTCAACTTCAGCTTAAATTTTGTCTTCAACTTAAATGTCAACTTTAAATTCTCCTTCAACTTCAAATTCAACTTCAGTTTCAACTTCCACTTGAACTTCAACTTCAACTTCAATTTCAAATTCAACTGCAATTTCAACTTCAAATTCAATTTCAACTTTAACTTCAATTTCAACTTGAACTTGAACTTCAACTTGAACTTGAACTTCAACTTCAACTTCAACTTCAACTTGAACTTCAACTTCAACTCCAATTTCAACTTCAACTTCAACTATAATTTCAACTTCAACTTCAACTTCAACTTCAACTTCGACTTGATCTTCAACTTGAACTTCAACTTGAACTTCTAATTCAACTTCATCTTCAACTTCAACTTCAACTTTGAATTCAACTCAACTTCATCTTCAACTTCAACTTCAAATTCAACTTCAAATTCAACTTCAACTTCAACTTTAACTTCATCTTTAACTTCAACTTCAACTTCAACTTCAACTTTAACTTCATCTTCAACTTCAATGTCAACTTCAACTTCAACTTCAACTTAAAATTCAACTTCAACTTCAACTTCAACTTTAACTTAATTTTCAACTTCAACTTCAACTTCAACTTAAAATTCAACTTCAACTTCATCTTCAATTTCAACTTCAAATCCAACTTCAACTTCAACTTCAACTTCAAATTCAACTTCAACTTCAACTTCAACTTCAACTTCAATTACAATTTCATATTCAAGTTCAACTTCAATTTCATATTCAAGTTCAACTTCAATTTCATATTCAAGTTCAACTTCAACTTCAACTTCAAATTCAACTTCAACTTCAACTTCAACTTCAACTTCAACTTCAAATTCAACTTCAACATCAACTTCAACTTCATCTTCAAATTCAACTTCAACTTCAACTTCAACTTCAACTTCAACTTCAACTTTAACTTCATCTTCAACTTCAACTTCAACTTCAACTTAAAATTCAACTTCAACTTCAACTTCAATGTCAACTTGATCTTCAACTTGAACTTCAAGTTCAAGTTCAACTTCAACTTTGAATTCAACTTCAACTTCAACTTTAAATTCAACTTCAACTTCAATTTCAACTTCAACTTCAACTTCAACTTCAACTTCATTGTCAACTTCAACTTCAACTTCAACTTAAAATTCAACTTCAACTTCAACTTCAACTTTAACTTAATTTTCAACTTCAACTTCAACTTCAACTTAAAATTCAACTTCAACTTCAATGTCAACTTCAACTTCAACTTCACCTTCAACTTTAACTTCATCTTCAACTTCAACTTCAACTTCAACTTAAAATTCAACTTCAACTTCAATGTCAACTTCAACTTCAACTTCAACTTCAACTTTAACTTCATCTTCAACTTCAACTTCAACTTCAACTTTAACTTCATCTTCAACTTCAACTTCAACTTCAACTTAAAATTCAACTTCAACTTCAACTTTAAATTCAACTTCAACTTCAACTTCATCTTCAACTTTAACTTCAACTTAAAATTCAATTTCAACTTCAACTTCATTGTCAACTTCAACTTCAACTTCAACTTAAAATTCAACTTCAACTTCAACTTCAATGTCAACTTCAACTTCAACTTCAACTTCAACTTTAACTTCATCTTCAACTTCAACTTCAACTTAAAATTCAACTTCAACTTCAACTTCAATGTCAACTTGATCTTCAACTTGAACTTCAAGTTCAAGTTCAACTTCAACTTTGAATTCAACTTCAACTTCAACTTTAAATTCAACTTTAAATTCAACTTCAACTTCAACTTCAACTTCAACTTTAAATTCAACTTCAACTTCAATTTCAACTTCAACTTCAACTTCAAATTCAACTTCAACATCAACTTCAACTTCAACTTCAACTTCAAATTCAACTTCAAATTAACCTTCAACTTCATCTTCAACTTCAACTTCAACTTTAACTTCATCTTCAACTTCAACTTCAACTTCAACTTAAAATTCAACTTCAACTACAACTTCAATGTCAACTTCAACTTAAATGTCAACTTCAACTTCAACTTCAACTTCAACTTTAACTTCATCTTCAACTTCAACTTCAACTTAAAATTCAACTTCAACTTCAACTTCAATGTCAACTTCAACTTCAACTTCAACTTAAAATTCAACTTCAACTTCAACTTCAACTTTAACTTCATTTTCAACTTCAACTTCAACTTCAACTTAAAATTCAACTTCAACTTCAACTTCAATGTTAACTTCAACTTCAACTTCAACTTAAAATTCAACTTCAACTTCAACTTCAACTTCAACTTTAACTTCATTTTCAACTTCAACTTCAACTTCAACTTCAACTTCAATTTCAACTTCAACTTCAAATCCAACTTCAAATTCAACTTCAACTTCAAATTCAACTTCAACTTCAACTTCAATTACAATTTCATATTCAAGTTCAACTTCAATTTCATATTCAAGTTCAACTTCAATTTCATATTCAAGTTCAACTTCAACTTCAACTTCAAATTCAACTTCAACTTCAACTTCAACTTCAACTTCAACTTCAAATTCAACTTCAACATCAACTTCAACTTCATCTTCAAATTCAACTTCAACTTCAACTTCAACTTCAACTTTAACTTCAACTTCAACTTTAACTTCATTTTCAACTTCAACTTCAACTTCAACTTAAAATTCAACTTCAACTTCAATGTCAACTTCAACTTCAACTTCAACTTCAACTTTAACTTCATCTTCAACTTCAACTTCAACTTCAACTTAAAATTCAACTTCAACTTCAACTTTAAATTGAACTTCAACTTCAACTTTAACTTCAATTTCAACTTCAACTTCAACTTCAACTTTAACTTCATCTTCAACTTCAAATTCAACTTCAACTTCAATTTCAACTTCAACTTCATCTTCAATTTCAACTTCAACTTCAACTTCAACTTCAACTTTAACTTCAACTTCGACTTTAACTTCATTTTCAACTTCAACTTCAACTTCAACTTCAACTTCAACTTAAAATTCAACTTCAACTTCAACTTCAACTTAAACTTAAACTTCATCTTCAACTTCAACTTCAACTTCAACTTAAAATTCAACTTCAACTTCAACTTTAAATTGAACTTCAACTTCAACTTCAACTTCAACTTTAACTTCAATTTCAACTTCAACTTCAACGTCAACTTTAACTTCATCTTCAACTTCAAATTCAACTTCAAATTCAACTTCAAATTCGACTTCAACTTCAATTTCAACTTCAACTTCAACTTCAAATTCAACTTCAACTTCATATTGAACTTCAACTTCAACTTCAACTTCAAATTCAACTTCAACATCAACTTCAACTTCAACTTCAAATTCAACTTCAAATTAAACTTCAACTTCATCTTCAACTTCAACTTCAACTTTAACTTCATCTTCAACTTCAACTTCAACTTCAACTTCAAATTCAACTTCAACATCAACTTCAACTTCAACTTCAAATTCAACTTCAAATTAACCTTCAACTTCATCTTCAACTTCAACTTCAACTTTAACTTCATCTTCAACTTCAACTTCAACTTAAAATTCAACTTCAACTACAACTTCAATGTCAACTTCAACTTAAATGTCAACTTCAACTTCAACTTCAACTTCAACTTTAACTTCATCTTCAACTTCAACTTCAACTTAAAATTCAACTTCAACTTCAACTTCAATGTCAACTTCAACTTCAACTTCAACTTAAAATTCAACTTCAACTTCAACTTCAACTTTAACTTCATTTTCAACTTCAACTTCAACTTCAACTTAAAATTCAACTTCAACTTCAACTTCAATGTCAACTTCAACTTCAACTTCAACTTAAAATTCAACTTCAACTTCAACTTCAACTTCAACTTTAACTTCATTTTCAACTTCAACTTCAACTTAAACTTCAACTTAAACTTCAACTTCAATTTCAACTTCAACTTCAAATCCAACTTCAACTTCAACTTCAACTTCAAATTCAACTTCAACTTCAACTTCAACTTCAACTTCAATTACAATTTCATATTCAAGTTCAACTTCAATTTCATATTCAAGTTCAACTTCAATTTCATTTTCAAGTTCAACTTCAACTTCAGCTTCAAATTCAACTTCAACTTCAACTTCAACTTCAACTTCAACTTCAAATTCAACTTCAACATCAACTTCAACTTCATCTTCAAATTCAACTTCAACTTCAACTTCAACTTCAACTTTAACTTCAACTTCAACTTTAACTTCATTTTCAACTTCAACTTCAACTTCAACTTAAAATTCAACTTCAACTTCAATGTCAACTTCAACTTCAACTTCAACTTCAACTTTAACTTCATCTTCAACTTCAACTTCAACTTCAACTTAAAATTCAACTTCAACTTCAACTTTAAATTGAACTTCAACTTCAACTTTAACTTCAATTTCAACTTCAACTTCAACTTCAACTTTAACTTCATCTTCAACTTCAAATTCAACTTCAACTTCAACTTCAACTTCAACTTTAACTTCATCTTCAACTTCAATTTCAACTTCAACTTCATCTTCAATTTCAACTTCAACTTCAACTTCAACTTCAACTTTAACTTCAACTTCGACTTTAACTTCATTTTCAACTTCAACTTCAACTTCAACTTCAACTTCAACTTCAACTTAAAATTCAACTTCAACTTCAACTTCAACTTCAACTTTAACTTCATCTTCAACTTCAACTTCAACTTCAACTTAAAATTCAACTTCAACTTCAACTTTAAATTGAACTTCAACTTCAACTTCAACTTCAACTTTAACTTCAATTTCAACTTCAACTTCAACGTCAACTTTAACTTCATCTTCAACTTCAAATTCAACTTCAAATTCGACTTCAACTTCAATTTCAACTTCAACTTCAACTTCAAATTCAACTTCAACTTCATATTGAACTTCAACTTCAACTTCAACTTCAAATTCAACTTCAACATCAACTTCAACTTCAACTTCAAATTCAACTTCAAATTAAACTTCAACTTCATCTTCAACTTCAACTTCAACTTTAACTTCATCTTCAACTTCAACTTCAACTTAAATTTCAACTTCAACTACAACTTCAATGTCAACTTCAACTTCATCTTCAACTTCAACTTAAAATTCAACTTAAAATTCAACTTCAAATTCAACTTCAAATTCAACTTCAACTTCAACTTCAACTTCAACTTCAATGTCAACTACAACTTCAACTTCAACTTTAACTTCATCTTTAACTTCAACTTCAACTTCAACTTCAACTTCAACTTCAACTTAAAATTCAACTTCAACTTCAACTTCAACTTCAACTTAAACTTCATCTTCAACTTCAACTTCAACTTCAACTTAAAATTCAACTTCAACTTCAACTTTAAATTGAACTTCAACTTCAACTTCAACTTCAACTTTAACTTCAATTTCAACTTCAACTTCAACGTCAACTTTAACTTCATCTTCAACTTCAAATTCAACTTCAAATTCGACTTCAACTTCAATTTCAACTTCAACTTCAACTTCAAATTCAACTTCAACTTCATATTGAACTTCAACTTCAACTTCAACTTCAAATTCAACTTCAACATCAACTTCAACTTCAACTTCAAATTCAACTTCAAATTAAACTTCAACTTCATCTTCAACTTCAACTTCAACTTTAACTTCATCTTCAACTTCAACTTCAACTTCAACTTCAAATTCAACTTCAACATCAACTTCAACTTCAACTTCAACTTCAAATTCAACTTCAAATTAACCTTCAACTTCATCTTCAACTTCAACTTCAACTTTAACTTCATCTTCAACTTCAACTTCAACTTAAAATTCAACTTCAACTACAACTTCAATGTCAACTTCAACTTAAATGTCAACTTCAACTTCAACTTCAACTTCAACTTTAACTTCATCTTCAACTTCAACTTCAACTTAAAATTCAACTTCAACTTCAACTTCAATGTCAACTTCAACTTCAACTTCAACTTAAAATTCAACTTCAACTTCAACTTCAACTTTAACTTCATTTTCAACTTCAACTTCAACTTCAACTTAAAATTCAACTTCAACTTCAACTTCAATGTCAACTTCAACTTCAACTTCAACTTAAAATTCAACTTCAACTTCAACTTCAACTTCAACTTTAACTTCATTTTCAACTTCAACTTCAACTTAAACTTCAACTTCAACTTCAACTTCAATTTCAACTTCAACTTCAAATCCAACTTCAACTTCAACTTCAACTTCAAATTCAACTTCAACTTCAACTTCAACTTCAACTTCAATTACAATTTCATATTCAAGTTCAACTTCAATTTCATATTCAAGTTCAACTTCAATTTCATATTCAAGTTCAACTTCAACTTCAACTTCAAATTCAACTTCAACTTCAACTTCAACTTCAACTTCAACTTCAAATTCAACTTCGACATCAACTTCAACTTCATCTTCAAATTCAACTTCAACTTCAACTTCAACTTCAACTTTAACTTCAACTTCAACTTTAACTTCATTTTCAACTTCAACTTCAACTTCAACTTCAATGTCAACTTCAACTTCAACTTCAACTTCAACTTTAACTTCATCTTCAACTTCAACTTCAACTTCAACTTAAAATTCAACTTCAACTTCAACTTTAAATTGAACTTCAACTTCAACTTTAACTTCAATTTCAACTTCAACTTCAACTTCAACTTTAACTTCATCTTCAACTTCAAATTCAACTTCTACTTCAATTTCAACTTCAACTTCATCTTCAATTTCAACTTCAACTTCAACTTCAACTTCAACTTTAACTTCAACTTCGACTTTAACTTCATTTTCAACTTCAACTTCAACTTCAACTTCAACTTCAACTTCAACTTAAAATTCAACTTCAACTTCAACTTCAACTTCAACTTTAACTTCATCTTCAACTTCAACTTCAACTTCAACTTCAACTTCAACTTAAAATTCAACTTCAACTTCAACTTCAACGTCAACTTTAACTTCATCTTCAACTTCAAATTCAACTTCAAATTCGACTTCAACTTCAATTTCAACTTCAACTTCAACTTCAAATTCAACTTCAACTTCAACTTCAACTTCAACTTCAACTTTAACTTCATCTTCAACTTCAACTTCAACTTCAACTTAAAATTCAACTTCAACTTCAACTTTAAATTGAACTTCAACTTCAACTTCAACTTTAACTTCAATTTCAACTTCAACTTCAACGTCAATTTTATCTTCATCTTCAACTTCAAATTCAACTTCAAATTCGACTTCAACTTCAATTTCAACTTCAACTTCAACTTCAAATTCAACTTCAACTTCATATTGAACTTCAACTTCAACTTCAACTTCAAATTCAACTTCAACATCAACTTCAACTTCAACTTCAAATTCAACTTCAAATTAAACTTCAACTTCATCTTCAACTTCAACTTCAACTTTAACTTCATCTTCAACTTCAACTTCAACTTAAATTTCAACTTCAACTACAACTTCAATGTCAACTTCAACTTCATCTTCAACTTCAACTTAAAATTCAACTTCAAATTCAACTTCAAATTCAACTTCAAATTCATCTTCAACTTCAACTTCAACTTCAACTTCAATGTCAACTACAACTTCAACTTCAACTTTAACTTCATCTTTAACTTCAACTTCAACTTCAACTTCAACTTCAACTTTAACTTCATCTTCAACTTCAATGTCAACTTCAACTTCAACTTCAACTTAAAATTCAACTTCAACTTCAACTTCAACTTTAACTTAATTTTCAACTTCAACTTCAACTTCAACTTAAAATTCAACTTCAACTTCAATGTCAACTTCAACTTCAACTTCACCTTCAACTTTAACTTCATCTTCAACTTCAACTTCAACTTCAACTTAAAATTCAACTTCAACTTCAATGTCAACTTCAACTTCAACTTCAACTTCAACTTTAACTTCATCTTCAACTTCAACTTCAACTTCAACTTAAAATTCAACTTCAACTTCAACTTTAAATTCAACTTCAACTTCAACTTCATCTTCAACTTTAACTTCAACTTAAAATTCAATTTCAACTTCAACTTCATTGTCAACTTCAACTTCAACTTCAACTTAAAATTCAACTTCAACTTCAACTTCAATGTCAACTTCAACTTCAACTTCAACTTCAACTTTAACTTCATCTTCAACTTCAACTTCAACTTCAACTTAAAATTCAACTTCAACTTCAACTTCAATGTCAACTTGATCTTCAACTTGAACTTCAAGTTCAAGTTCAACTTCAACTTTGAATTCAACTTCAACTTCAACTTTAAATTCAACTTTAAATTCAACTTCAACTTCAACTTCAACTTCAACTTTAAATTCAACTTCAACTTCAATTTCAACTTCAACTTCAACTTCAAATTCAACTTCAACTTCATATTGAACTTCAACTTCAACTTCAACTTCAAATTCAACTTCAACATCAACTTCAACTTCAACTTCAACTTCAAATTCAACTTCAAATTAACCTTCAAATTCATCTTCAACTTCAACTTCAACTTTAACTTCATCTTCAACTTCAACTTCAACTTCAACTTAAAATTCAACTTCAACTACAACTTCAATGTCAACTTCAACTTAAATGTCAACTTCAACTTCAACTTCAACTTCAACTTTAACTTCATCTTCAACTTCAACTTCAACTTAAAATTCAACTTCAACTTCAACTTCAATATCAACTTCAACTTCAACTTCAACTTAAAATTCAACTTCAACTTCAACTTCAACTTTAACTTCATTTTCAACTTCAACTTCAACTTCAACTTAAAATTCAACTTCAACTTCAACTTCAATGTCAACTTCAACTTCAACTTCAACTTAAAATTCAACTTCAACTTCAACTTCAACTTCAACCTTAACTTCATTTTCAACTTCAACTTCAACTTAAACTTCAACTTCAACTTCAACTTCAATTTCAACTTCAACTTCAAATCCAACTTCAACTTCAACTTCAACTTCAAATTCAACTTCAACTTCAACTTCAACTTCAACTTCAATTACAATTTCATATTCAAGTTCAACTTCAATTTCATATTCAAGTTCAACTTCAATTTCATATTCAAGTTCAACTTCAACTTCAACTTCAAATTCAACTTCAACTTCAACTTCAACTTCAACATCAACTTCAACTTCATCTTCAAATTCAACTTCAACTTCAACTTAAACTTCAACTTTAACTTCAACTTCAACTTTAACTTCATTTTCAACTTCAACATCAACTTCAACTTAAAATTCAACTTCAACTTCAACTTTAAATTGAACTTCAACTTCAACTTTAACTTCAATTTCAACTTCAACTTCAACTTCAACTTTAAATTCATCTTCAACTTCAAATTCAACTTCAACTTCAATTTCAACTTCAACTTCATCTTCAAATTCAACTTCAACTTCAACTTCAACTTCAACTTTAACTTCAACTTCGACTTTAACTTCATTTTCAACTTCAACTTCAACTTCAACTTCAACTTCAACTTCAACTTAAAATTCAACTTCAACTTCAACTTCAACTTCAACTTTAACTTCATCTTCAACTTCAACTTCAACTTCAACTTAAAATTCAACTTCAACTTCAACTTTAAATTGAACTTCAACTTCAACTTCAACTTCAACTTTAACTTCAATTTCAACTTCAACTTCAACGTCAACTTTAACTTCATCTTCAACTTCAAATTCAACTTCAACTTCAATTTCAACTTCAACTTCAACTTCAAATTCAACTTCAACTTCATATTGAACTTCAACTTCAACTTCAACTTCAAATTCAACTTCAACATCAACTTCAAATTCAACTTCAAATTCAACTTCAAATTAAACTTCAACTTCATCTTCAACTTCAACTTCAACTTTAACTTCATCTTCAACTTCAACTTCAACTTCAACTTAAAATTCAACTTCAACTACAACTTCAATGTCAACTTCAACTTCATCTTCAACTTCAACTTAAAATTCAACTTCAAATCCAACTTCAAATTCAACTTCAAATTCAACTTCAAATTCAACTTCGACTTCAACTTCAACTTCAACTTCAATGTCAACTACAACTTCAACTTCAACTTTAACTTCATCTTTAACTTCAACTTCAACTTCAACTTCAACTTTAACTTCATCTTCAACTTCAATGTCAACTTCAACTTCAACTTCAACTTAAAATTCAACTTCAACTTCAACTTCAACTTCAACTTTAACTTAATTTTCAACTTCAACTTCAACTTCAACTTAAAATTCAACTTCAACTTCAATGTCAACTTCAACTTCAACTTCACCTTCAACTTTAACTTCATCTTCAACTTCAACTTCAACTTCAACTTAAAATTCAACTTCAACTTCAATGTCAACTTCAACTTCAACTTCAACTTCAACTTTAACTTCATCTTCAACTTCAACTTCAACTTCAACTTAAAATTCAACTTCAACTTCAACTTTAAATTCAACTTCAACTTCAAATTCAACTTCAACTTCAACTTCACCTTCAACTTTAACTTCATCTTCAACTTCAACTTCAACTTCAACTTGAAATTCAACTTCAACTTCAATGTCAACTTCAACTTCAACTTCAACTTAAAATTCAACTTCAACTTCAACTTCAACTTTAACTTAATTTTCAACTTCAACTTCAACTTCAACTTAAAATTCAACTTCAACTTCAATGTCAACTTCAACTTCAACTTCACCTTCAACTTTAACTTCATCTTCAACTTCAACTTCAACTTCAACTTAAAATTCAACTTCAACTTCAATGTCAACTTCAACTTCAACTTCAACTTCAACTTTAACTTCATCTTCAACTTCAACTTCAACTTCAACTTCAACTTCAAATTCAACTTCAACTTCAATTTCAACTTCAACTTCAACTTCAAATTCAACTTCAACTTCATATTGAACTTCAACTTCAACTTCAAATTCAACTTCAACATCAACTTCAAATTCAACTTCAAATTCAACTTCAAATTAAACTTCAACTTCATCTTCAACTTCAACTTCAACTTTAACTTTATCTTCAACTTCAACTTCAACTTAAAATTCAACTTCAACTACAACTTCAATGTCAACTTCAACTTCATCTTCAACTTCAACTTAAAATTCAACTTCAAATTCAACTTCAAATTCAACTTCAAATTCAACTTTAACTTCAACTTAAAATTCAATTTCAACTTCAACTTCATTGTCAACTTCAACTTCAACTTCAACTTAAAATTCAACTTCAACTTCAACTTCAATGTCAACTTCAACTTCAACTTCAACTTTAACTTCATCTTCAACTTCAACTTCAACTTCAACTTAAAATTCAACTTCAACTTCAACTTCAATGTCAACTTGATCTTCAACTTGAACTTCAAGTTCAAGTTCAACTTCAACTTTGAATTCAACTTCAACTTCAACTTTAAATTCAACTTTAAATTCAACTTCAACTTCAATTTCAACTTCAACTTTAAATTCAACTTCAACTTCAATTTCAACTTCAACTTCAACTTCAAATTCAACTTCAACTTCATATTGAACTTCAACTTCAACTTCAACTTCAAATTCAACTTCAACATCAACTTCAACTTCAACTTCAAATTCAACTTCAAATTAAACTTCAACTTCATCTTCAACTTCAACTTCAACTTTAACTTCATCTTCAACTTTAACTTCAACTTCAACTTAAAATTCAACTTCAACTACAACTTCAATGTCAACTTCAACTTCATCTTCAACTTCAACTTAAAATTCAACTTAAAATTCAACTTCAAATTCAACTTCAAATTCAACTTCAACTTCAACTTCAACTTTAACTTAATCTTCAACTTCAACTTCAACTTCAACTTAAAATTCAATTTCAGCTTCAACTTCATTGTCAACTTCAACTTCAACTTAAAATTCAACTTCAACTTCAACTTCAATGTCAACTTCAACTTCAACTTCAACTTCAACTTTAACTTCATCTTCAACTTCAACTTCAACTTCAACTTAAAATTCAACTTCAACTTCAACTTCAATGTCAACTTGATCTTCAACTTGAACTTCAAGTTCAAGTTCAACTTCAACTTTGAATTCAACTTCAACTTCAACTTTAAATTCAACTTCAACTTCAATTTCAACTTCAACTTCAACTTCATTGTCAACTTCAACTTCAACTTCAACTTAAAATTCAACTTCAACTTCAACTTCAATGTCAACTTCAACTTCAACTTCAACTTCAACTTTAACTTCATCTTCAACTTCAACTTCAACTTCAACTTAAAATTCAATTTCAACTTCAACTTCATTGTCAACTTCAACTTCAACTTCAACATAAAATTCAACTTCAACTTCAACTTCAATGTCAACTTCAACTTCAACTTCAACTTCAACTTTAACTTCAACTTCATCTTCAACTTCAACTTCAACTTCAACTTAAAATTCAACTTCAACTTAAAATTCAACTTCAACTTCAACTTCAATGTCAACTTGATCTTCAACTTGAACTTCAAGTTCAAGTTCAACTTCAACTTCAACTTCAACTTCAACTTCAACTTTAAATTCAACTTCAACTTCAATTTCAACTTCAACTTCAACTTCAAATTCAACTTCAACTTCATATTGAACTTCAACTTCATCTTCAACTTCAACTTCAACTTTATCTTCATCTTCAACTTCAACTTCAACTTCAACTTAAAATTCAACTTCAACTACAACTTCAATGTCAACTTCAACTTCATCTTCAACTTCGACTTAAAATTCAACTTAAAATTCAACTTCAAATTCAACTTCAAATTCAACTTCAAATGCAACTTCAAATTCAACTTCAACTTCATCTTCAACTTCAACTTCAACTTTAACTTCATCTTCAACTTCAACTTCAACTTCAACTTAAAATTCAACTTTAACTTCAACTTCAAATTCAACTTTAATTTCAACTTAAACTTTAACTTCAACTTTAACTTCAACTTCAACTTTAACTTCAAATTCAACTTCAACTTCAACTTCAAATTCAACTTCAGCTTCAACTTCAACTTCAACTTCAACTTCAAACTCAACTTCAACTTCATCTTCAATTTCAACTTCAACTTCAACTTCAACTTCAAATTCAACTTTAACATCAACTTCAACTTCAACTTCAAATTCAACTTCAAATTCAACTTCAAATTCAACTTCAAATTCAACTTCAAATTCAACTTCAAATTCAACTTCAAATTCAACTTCAAATTCAACTTCAACTTCATCTTCAACTTCAACTTCAAATTTAACTTCATCTTCAACTTCAACTTCAACTTCAACTTAAAATTCAACTTCAACTTCAACTTCAACTTCAACTTAAAATTCAACTTCAACTTCAATGTCAACTTCAACTTCAACTTCAACTTCAACTTTAACTTCATCTTCAACTTCAACTTCAACTTCAACTTAAATTTCAATTTCAACTTCAACTTCATTGTCAACTTCAACTTCAACTTCAACTTAAAATTCAACTTCTACTTCAACTTCAATGTCAACTTCAACTTCAACTTCAACTTCAACTTTAACTTCATCTTCAACTTCAACTTCAACTTCAACTTAAAATTCAACTTCAACTTCAACTTCAATGTCAACTTGATCTTCAACTTGAACTTCAAGTTCAAGTTCAACTTCAACTTCAACTTCAACTTCAACTTCAACTTTAAATTCAACTTCAACTTCAATTTCAACTTCAACTTCAACTTCAAATTCAACTTCAACTTCATATTGAACTTCAACTTCAACTTCAACTTCAAATTAAACTTCAAATTAAACTTCAACTTCATCTTCAACTTCAACTTCAACTTTAACTTCATCTTCAACTTCAACTTCAACTTCAACTTAAAATTCAACTTCAACTACAACTTCAATGTCAACTTCAACTTCATCTTCATCTTCAACTTCAAATTCAACTTAAAATTCAACTTCAAATTCAACTTCAAATTCAACTTCAAATTCAACTTCAAATGCAACTTCAAATTCAACTTCAACTTCATCTTCAACTTCAACTTCAACTTTAACTTCATCTTCAACTTCAACTTCAACTTCAACTTAAAATTCAACTTTAACTTCAACTTCAACTTCAACTTTAATTTCAACTTAAACTTTAACTTCAACTTTAACTTCAACTTCAACTTTAACTTCAAATTCAACTTCAACTTCAACTTCAAATTCAACTTCAGCTTCAACTTCAACTTCAACTTCAAACTCAACTTCAACTTCATCTTCATTTTCAACTTCAACTTCAACTTCAACTTCAAATTCAACTTTAACATCAACTTCAACTTCAACTTCAAATTCAACTTCAAATTCAACTTCAAATTCAACTTCAAATTCAACTTCAAATTCAACTTCAAATTCAACTTCAAATTCAACTTCAACTTCATCTTCAACTTCAACTTCAACTTTAACTTCATCTTCAACTTCAACTTCAACTTAAAATTCAACTTCAACTTCAACTTCAACTTTAATTTCAACTTAAACTTTAACTTCAACTTTAACTTCAACTTTAACTTCAACTTCAACTTTAACTTAAAATTCAACATCAACTTCAAATTCAACTTAAACTTCAATTTCAACTTTAACTTCAATTTCAACTTTGACTTCAAGTTCAACTTCGACTTCAACTTCAAAATCAACTTCAACTTCAAATTTAACTTCAACTTCAACTTCGACTTCAACTTCAACTTCAACTTCAACTTCAATTTCAAATTCAACTTCAACTTCAACTTCAACTTCAACTTCAAATTCAACTTCAACATCAACTTCAACTTCATCTTCAAATTTAACTTCAACTTCAACTTCAACTTCAACTTTAACTTCAACTTCAACTTTAACTTCATTTTCAACTTCAACTTCAACTTCAACTTAAAATTCAACTTCAACTTCAATGTCAACTTCAACTTCAACTTCAACTTCAACTTTAACTTCATCTTCAACTTCAACTTCAACTTCAACTTAAAATTCAACTTCAACTTCAACTTTAAATTGAACTTCAACTTCAACTTTAACTTCAATTTCAACTTCAACTTCAACTTCAACTTCAATTTCAACTTCAACTTCATCTTCAAATTCAACTTCAACTTCAACTTCAACTTCAACTTTAACTTCAACTTCGACTTTAACTTCATTTTCAACTTCAACTTCAACTTCAACTTCAACTTCAACTTCAACTTAAAATTCAACTTCAACTTCAACTTCAACTTTAACTTTAACTTCATCTTCAACTTCAACTTCAACTTCAACTTAAAATTCAACTTCAACTTCAACTTTAAATTGAACTTCAACTTCAACTTCAACTTCAACTTTAACTTCAATTTCAACTTCAACTTCAACGTCAACTTTAACTTCATCTTCAACTTCAAATTCAACTTCAACTTCAATTTCAACTTCAACTTCAACTTCAAATTCAACTTCAACTTCATATTGAACTTCAACTTCAACTTCAACTTCAAATTCAACTTCAACATCAACTTCAAATTCAACTTCAAATTCAACTTCAAATTAAACTTCAACTTCATCTTCAACTTCAACTTCAACTTTAACTTCATCTTCAACTTCAACTTCAACTTCAACTTAAAATTCAACTTCAACTACAACTTCAATGTCAACTTCAACTTCATCTTCAACTTCAACTTAAAATTCAACTTCAAATCCAACTTCAAATTCAACTTCAAATTCAACTTCAAATTCAACTTCGACTTCAACTTCAACTTCAACTTCAATGTCAACTACAACTTCAACTTCAACTTTAACTTCATCTTTAACTTCAACTTCAACTTCAACTTCAACTTTAACTTCATCTTCAACTTCAATGTCAACTTCAACTTCAACTTCAACTTAAAATTCAACTTCAACTTCAACTTCAACTTCAACTTTAACTTAATTTTCAACTTCAACTTCAACTTCAACTTAAAATTCAACTTCAACTTCAATGTCAACTTCAACTTCAACTTCACCTTCAACTTTAACTTCATCTTCAACTTCAACTTCAACTTCAACTTAAAATTCAACTTCAACTTCAATGTCAACTTCAACTTCAACTTCAACTTCAACTTTAACTTCATCTTCAACTTCAACTTCAACTTCAACTTAAAATTCAACTTCAACTTCAACTTTAAATTCAACTTCAACTTCAAATTCAACTTCAACTTCAACTTCACCTTCAACTTTAACTTCATCTTCAACTTCAACTTCAACTTCAACTTAAAATTCAACTTCAACTTCAATGTCAACTTCAACTTCAACTTCAACTTAAAATTCAACTTCAACTTCAACTTCAACTTTAACTTAATTTTCAACTTCAACTTCAACTTCAACTTAAAATTCAACTTCAACTTCAATGTCAACTTCAACTTCAACTTCACCTTCAACTTTAACTTCATCTTCAACTTCAACTTCAACTTCAACTTAAAATTCAACTTCAACTTCAATGTCAACTTCAACTTCAACTTCAACTTCAACTTTAACTTCATCTTCAACTTCAACTTCAACTTCAACTTCAACTTCAAATTCAACTTCAACTTCAATTTCAACTTCAACTTCAACTTCAAATTCAACTTCAACTTCATATTGAACTTCAACTTCAACTTCAAATTCAACTTCAACATCAACTTCAAATTCAACTTCAAATTCAACTTCAAATTAAACTTCAACTTCATCTTCAACTTCAACTTCAACTTTAACTTTATCTTCAACTTCAACTTCAACTTAAAATTCAACTTCAACTACAACTTCAATGTCAACTTCAACTTCATCTTCAACTTCAACTTAAAATTCAACTTCAAATTCAACTTCAAATTCAACTTCAAATTCAACTTTAACTTCAACTTAAAATTCAATTTCAACTTCAACTTCATTGTCAACTTCAACTTCAACTTCAACTTAAAATTCAACTTCAACTTCAACTTCAATGTCAACTTCAACTTCAACTTCAACTTTAACTTCATCTTCAACTTCAACTTCAACTTCAACTTAAAATTCAACTTCAACTTCAACTTCAATGTCAACTTGATCTTCAACTTGAACTTCAAGTTCAAGTTCAACTTCAACTTTGAATTCAACTTCAACTTCAACTTTAAATTCAACTTTAAATTCAACTTCAACTTCAATTTCAACTTCAACTTTAAATTCAACTTCAACTTCAATTTCAACTTCAACTTCAACTTCAAATTCAACTTCAACTTCATATTGAACTTCAACTTCAACTTCAACTTCAAATTCAACTTCAACATCAACTTCAACTTCAACTTCAAATTCAACTTCAAATTAAACTTCAACTTCATCTTCAACTTCAACTTCAACTTTAACTTCATCTTCAACTTTAACTTTAACTTCAACTTCAACTTAAAATTCAACTTCAACTACAACTTCAATGTCAACTTCAACTTCATCTTCAACTTCAACTTAAAATTCAACTTAAAATTCAACTTCAAATTCAACTTCAAATTCAACTTCAACTTCAACTTCAACTTTAACTTAATCTTCAACTTCAACTTCAACTTCAACTTAAAATTCAATTTCAGCTTCAACTTCATTGTCAACTTCAACTTCAACTTAAAATTCAACTTCAACTTCAACTTCAATGTCAACTTCAACTTCAACTTCAACTTCAACTTTAACTTCATCTTCAACTTCAACTTCAACTTCAACTTAAAATTCAACTTCAACTTCAACTTCAATGTCAACTTGATCTTCAACTTGAACTTCAAGTTCAAGTTCAACTTCAACTTTGAATTCAACTTCAACTTCAACTTTAAATTCAACTTCAACTTCAATTTCAACTTCAACTTCAACTTCATTGTCAACTTCAACTTCAACTTCAACTTAAAATTCAACTTCAACTTCAACTTCAATGTCAACTTCAACTTCAACTTCAACTTTAACTTCATCTTCAACTTCAACTTCAACTTCAACTTAAAATTCAATTTCAACTTCAACTTCATTGTCAACTTCAACTTCAACTTCAACATAAAATTCAACTTCAACTTCAACTTCAATGTCAACTTCAACTTCAACTTCAACTTCAACTTTAACTTCAACTTCATCTTCAACTTCAACTTCAACTTCAACTTAAAATTCAACTTCAACTTAAAATTCAACTTCAACTTCAACTTCAATGTCAACTTGATCTTCAACTTGAACTTCAAGTTCAAGTTCAACTTCAACTTCAACTTCAACTTCAACTTCAACTTTAAATTCAACTTCAACTTCAATTTCAACTTCAACTTCAACTTCAAATTCAACTTCAACTTCATATTGAACTTCAACTTCATCTTCAACTTCAACTTCAACTTTATCTTCATCTTCAACTTCAACTTCAACTTCAACTTAAAATTCAACTTCAACTACAACTTCAATGTCAACTTCAACTTCATCTTCAACTTCGACTTAAAATTCAACTTAAAATTCAACTTCAAATTCAACTTCAAATTCAACTTCAAATGCAACTTCAAATTCAACTTCAACTTCATCTTCAACTTCAACTTCAACTTTAACTTCATCTTCAACTTCAACTTCAACTTCAACTTAAAATTCAACTTTAACTTCAACTTCAAATTCAACTTTAATTTCAACTTAAACTTTAACTTCAACTTTAACTTCAACTTCAACTTTAACTTCAAATTCAACTTCAACTTCAACTTCAAATTCAACTTCAGCTTCAACTTCAACTTCAACTTCAACTTCAAACTCAACTTCAACTTCATCTTCAATTTCAACTTCAACTTCAACTTCAACTTCAAATTCAACTTTAACATCAACTTCAACTTCAACTTCAAATTCAACTTCAAATTCAACTTCAAATTCAACTTCAAATTCAACTTCAAATTCAACTTCAAATTCAACTTCAAATTCAACTTCAACTTCATCTTCAACTTCAACTTCAAATTTAACTTCATCTTCAACTTCAACTTCAACTTCAACTTAAAATTCAACTTCAACTTCAACTTCAACTTCAACTTAAAATTCAACTTCAACTTCAATGTCAACTTCAACTTCAACTTCAACTTCAACTTTAACTTCATCTTCAACTTCAACTTCAACTTCAACTTAAAATTCAATTTCAACTTCAACTTCATTGTCAACTTCAACTTCAACTTCAACTTAAAATTCAACTTCTACTTCAACTTCAATGTCAACTTCAACTTCAACTTCAACTTCAACTTTAACTTCATCTTCAACTTCAACTTCAACTTCAACTTAAAATTCAACTTCAACTTCAACTTCAATGTCAACTTGATCTTCAACTTGAACTTCAAGTTCAAGTTCAACTTCAACTTCAACTTCAACTTCAACTTCAACTTTAAATTCAACTTCAACTTCAATTTCAACTTCAACTTCAACTTCAAATTCAACTTCAACTTCATATTGAACTTCAACTTCAACTTCAACTTCAAATTAAACTTCAAATTAAACTTCAACTTCATCTTCAACTTCAACTTCAACTTTAACTTCATCTTCAACTTCAACTTCAACTTCAACTTAAAATTCAACTTCAACTACAACTTCAATGTCAACTTCAACTTCATCTTCATCTTCAACTTCAAATTCAACTTAAAATTCAACTTCAAATTCAACTTCAAATTCAACTTCAAATTCAACTTCAAATGCAACTTCAAATTCAACTTCAACTTCATCTTCAACTTCAACTTCAACTTTAACTTCATCTTCAACTTCAACTTCAACTTCAACTTAAAATTCAACTTTAACTTCAACTTCAACTTCAACTTTAATTTCAACTTAAACTTTAACTTCAACTTTAACTTCAACTTCAACTTTAACTTCAAATTCAACTTCAACTTCAACTTCAAATTCAACTTCAGCTTCAACTTCAACTTCAACTTCAAACTCAACTTCAACTTCATCTTCATTTTCAACTTCAACTTCAACTTCAACTTCAAATTCAACTTTAACATCAACTTCAACTTCAACTTCAAATTCAACTTCAAATTCAACTTCAAATTCAACTTCAAATTCAACTTCAAATTCAACTTCAAATTCAACTTCAAATTCAACTTCAACTTCATCTTCAACTTCAACTTCAACTTTAACTTCATCTTCAACTTCAACTTCAACTTAAAATTCAACTTCAACTTCAACTTCAACTTTAATTTCAACTTAAACTTTAACTTCAACTTTAACTTCAACTTTAACTTCAACTTCAACTTTAACTTAAAATTCAACATCAACTTCAAATTCAACTTAAACTTCAATTTCAACTTTAACTTCAATTTCAACTTTGACTTCAAGTTCAACTTCGACTTCAACTTCAAAATCAACTTCAACTTCAAATTTAACTTCAACTTCAACTTCGACTTCAACTTCAACTTCAACTTCAACTTCAATTTCAAATTCAACTTCAACTTCAACTTCAACTTCAACTTCAAATTCAACTTCAACATCAACTTCAACTTCATCTTCAAATTTAACTTCAACTTCAACTTCAACTTCAACTTTAACTTCAACTTCAACTTTAACTTCATTTTCAACTTCAACTTCAACTTCAACTTAAAATTCAACTTCAACTTCAATGTCAACTTCAACTTCAACTTCAACTTCAACTTTAACTTCATCTTCAACTTCAACTTCAACTTCAACTTAAAATTCAACTTCAACTTCAACTTTAAATTGAACTTCAACTTCAACTTTAACTTCAATTTCAACTTCAACTTCAACTTCAACTTCAATTTCAACTTCAACTTCATCTTCAAATTCAACTTCAACTTCAACTTCAACTTCAACTTTAACTTCAACTTCGACTTTAACTTCATTTTCAACTTCAACTTCAACTTCAACTTCAACTTCAACTTCAACTTAAAATTCAACTTCAACTTCAACTTCAACTTTAACTTTAACTTCATCTTCAACTTCAACTTCAACTTCAACTTAAAATTCAACTTCAACTTCAACTTTAAATTGAACTTCAACTTCAACTTCAACTTCAACTTTAACTTCAATTTCAACTTCAACTTCAACGTCAACTTTAACTTCATCTTCAACTTCAAATTCAACTTCAACTTCAATTTCAACTTCAACTTCAACTTCAAATTCAACTTCAACTTCATATTGAACTTCAACTTCAACTTCAACTTCAAATTCAACTTCAACATCAACTTCAACTTCAACTTCAAATTCAACTTCAAATTAAACTTCAACTTCATCTTCAACTTCAACTTCAACTTTAACTTCATCTTCAACTTCAACTTCAACTTCAACTTAAAATTCAACTTCAACTACAACTTCAATGTCAACTTCAACTTCATCTTCAACTTCAACTTAAAATTCAACTTCAAATTCAACTTCAAATTCAACTTCAAATTCAACTTCAAATTCAACTTCAACTTCAACTTCAACTTCAACTTCAATGTCAACTACAACTTCAACTTCAACTTTAACTTCATCTTTAACTTCAACTTCAACTTCAACTTCAACTTTAACTTAATTTTCAACTTCAACTTCAACTTCAACTTAAAATTCAACTTCAACTTCAATGTCAACTTCAACTTCAACTTCACCTTCAACTTTAACTTCATCTTCAACTTCAACTTCAACTTAAAATTTAACTTCAACTTCAATGTCAACTTCAACTTCAACTTCAACTTCAACTTTAACTTCATCTTCAACTTCAACTTCAACTTCAACTTAAAATTCAACTTCAACTTCAACTTTAAATTCAACTTCAACTTCAAGTTCATCTTCAACTTTAACTTCAACTTAAAATTCAATTTCAACTTCAACTTCATTGTCAACTTCAACTTCAACTTCAACTTAAAATTCAACTTCAACTTCAACTTCAATGTCAACTTCAACTTCAACTTCAACTTCAACTTTAACTTCATCTTCAACTTCAACTTCAACTTCAACTTAAAATTCAACTTCAACTTCAACTTCAATGTCAACTTGATCTTCAACTTGAACTTCAAGTTCAAGTTCAACTTCAACTTTGAATTCAACTTCAACTTCAACTTTAAATTCAACTTTAAATTCAACTTCAACTTCAACTTCAACTTCAACTTTAAATTCAACTTCAACTTCAAATTCAACTTCAACTTCAACTTCAAATTCAACTTCAACTTCATATTGAACTTCAACTTCAACTTCAACTTCAAATTCAACTTTAACATCAACTTCAACTTCAACTTCAAATTCAACTTCAAATTCAACTTCAAATTCAACTTCAAATTCAACTTCAAATTCAACTTCAAATTCAACTTCAAATTCAACTTCAACTTCATCTTCAACTTCAACTTCAACTTTAACTTCATCTTCAACTTCAACTTCAACTTCAACTTAAAATTCAACTTCAACTTCAACTTCAACTTCAACTTAAAATTCAACTTCAACTTCAACTTCAATGTCAACTTCAACTTCAACTTCAACTTCAACTTTAACTTCATCTTCAACTTCAACTTCAACTTAAAATTCAATTTCAACTTCAACTTCATTGTCAACTTCAACTTCAACTTAAAATTCAACTTCAACTTCAACTTCAATGTCAACTTCAACTTCAACTTCAACTTCAACTTTAACTTCATCTTCAACTTCAACTTCAACTTAAAATTCAACTTCAACTTCAACTTCAATGTCAACTTGATCTTCAACTTGAACTTCAAGTTCAAGTTCAAAATCAACTTCAACTTCAACTTCAACTTCAACTTTAAATTCAACTTCAACTTCAATTCCAACTTCAACTTCAACTTCAAATTCAACTTCAACTTCAAATTAAACTTCAACTTCATCTTCAACTTCAACTTCAACTTTAACTTCATCTTCAACTTCAACTTCAACTTCAACTTAAAATTCAACTTCAACTACAACTTCAATGTCAACTTCAACTTCATCTTCAACTTCAACTTCAAATTCAACTTAAAATTCAACTTCAAATTCAACTTCAAATTCAACTTCAAATGCAACTTTAAATTCAACTTCAACTTCCTCTTCAACTTCAACTTTAATTTCAACTTAAACTTTAACTTCAACTTTAACTTCAACTTCAACTTTAACTTCAAATTCAACTTCAACTTCAACTTCAACTTCAAATTCAACTTCAGCTTCAACTTCAACTTCAACTTCAACTTCAAACTCAACTTCAACTTCATCTTCAATTTCAACTTCAACTTCAACTTCAACTTCAAATTCAACTTTAACATCAACTTCAACTTCAACTTCAAATTCAACTTCAACTTCATATTGAACTTCAACTTCAACTTCAACTTCAAATTCAACTTCAAATTAAACTTCAACTTCATCTTCAACTTCAACTTCAACTTTAACTTCATCTTCAACTTCAACTTCAACTTCAACTTAAAATTCAACTTCAACTACAACTTCAATGTCAACTTCAACTTCATCTTCAACTTCAACTTCAAATTCAACTTAAAATTCAACTTCAAATTCAACTTCAAATTCAACTTCAAATGCAACTTCAAATTCAACTTCAACTTCCTCTTCAACTTCAACTTTAATTTCAACTTAAACTTTAACTTCAACTTTAACTTCAACTTCAACTTTAACTTCAAATTCAACTTCAACTTCAACTTCAACTTCAAATTCAACTTCAGCTTCAACTTCAACTTCAACTTCAACTTCAAACTCAACTTCAACTTCATCTTCAACTTCAACTTCAAATTCAACTTAAAATTCAACTTCAAATTCAACTTCAAATTCAACTTCAAATGCAACTTCAAATTCAACTTCAACTTCCTCTTCAACTTCAACTTTAATTTCAACTTAAACTTTAACTTCAACTTTAACTTCAACTTCAACTTTAACTTCAAATTCAACTTCAACTTCAACTTCAACTTCAAATTCAACTTCAGCTTCAACTTCAACTTCAACTTCAACTTCAAACTCAACTTCAACTTCATCTTCATCTTCAACTTCAACTTCAACTTCAACTTAAAATTCAACTTCAACTTCAACTTCAACTTCAACTTTAATTTCAACTTAAACTTTAACTTCAACTTTAACTTCAACTTTAACTTCAACTTCAACTTTAACTTCAAATTTAACTTCAACTTCAAATTCGACTTCAACTTCAACTTCAACTTCAAATTCAATTTCAAATTCAACTTCAACTTCAACTTCAACTTCAACTTCAAATTCAACTTCAACATCAACTTCAACTTCATCTTCAAATTCAACTTCAACTTCAACTTCAACTTCAACTTTAACTTCAACTTCAACTTTAACTTCATTTTCAACTTCATCTTCAACTTCAACTTAAAATTCAACTTCAACTTCAATGTCAACTTCAACTTCAACTTCAACTTCAACTTTAACTTCAACTTCGACTTTAACTTCATTTTCAACTTCAACTTCAACTTCAACTTCAACTTAAAATTCAACTTCAACTTCAACTTCAACTTCAACTTCAACTTCAACTTCAACTTAAAATTCAACTTCAACTTCAACTTCAACTTCAACTTCAACTTCAACTTTAACTTCATCTTCAACTTCAACTTCAACTTCAACTTAAAATTCAACTTCAACTTTAAATTGAACTTGAACTTCAACTTCAACTTCAACTTTAACTTCAATTTCAACTTCAACTTCAACGTCAACTTTAACTTCATCTTCAACTTCAAATTCAACTTCAACTTCAATTTCAACTTCAACTTCAACTTCAAATTCAACTTCAACTTCATATTGAACTTCAACTTCAACTTCAACTTCAAATTCAACTTCAACATCAACTTCAACTTCAACTTCAAATTCAACTTCAAATTAAACTTCAACTTCATCTTCAACTTCAACTTCAACTTTAACTTCATCTTCAACTTCAACTTCAACTTCAACTTAAAATTCAACTTCAACTACAACTTCAATGTCAACTTCAACTTCATCTTCAACTTCAACTTAAAATTCAACTTCAAATTCAACTTCAAATTCAACTTCAAATTCAACTTCAACTTCAACTTCAACTTCAACTTCAATGTCAACTACAACTTCAACTTCAACTTTAACTTCATCTTTAACTTCAACTTCAACTTCAACTTCAACTTTAACTTCATCTTCAACTTCAATGTCAACTTCAACTTCAACTTCAACTTAAAATTCAACTTCAACTTCAACTTCAACTTCAACTTTAACTTAATTTTCAACTTCAACTTCAACTTCAACTTAAAATTCAACTTCAACTTCAATGTCAACTTCAACTTCAACTTCACCTTCAACTTTAACTTCATCTTCAACTTCAACTTCAACTTCAACTTAAAATTCAACTTCAACTTCAATGTCAACTTCAACTTCAACTTCAACTTCAACTTTAACTTCATCTTCAACTTCAACTTCAACTTCAACTTAAAATTCAACTTCAACTTCAACTTTAAATTCAACTTCAACTTCAACTTCATCTTCAACTTTAACTTCAACTTAAAATTCAATTTCAACTTCAACTTCATTGTCAACTTCAACTTCAACTTCAACTTAAAATTCAACTTCAACTTTAACTTCATCTTCAACTTCAACTTCAACTTCAACTTAAAATTCAACTTCAACTTCAACTTCAATGTCAACTTGATCTTCAACTTGAACTTCAAGTTCAAGTTCAACTTCAACTTTGAATTCAACTTCAACTTCAACTTTAAATTCAACTTTAAATTCAACTTCAACTTCAACTTCAACTTCAACTTTAAATTCAACTTCAACTTCAATTTCAACTTCAACTTCAACTTCAAATTCAACTTCAACTTCATATTGAACTTCAACTTCAACTTCAACTTCAACTTCAACTTCAAATTCAACTTCAACATCAACTTCAACTTCAACTTCAAATTCAACTTCAAATTAACCTTCAACTTCATCTTCAACTTCAACTTCAACTTTAACTTCATCTTCAACTTCAAATTCAACTTCAACTTAAAATTCAACTTCAACTACAACTTCAATGTCAACTTCAACTTCATCTTCAACTTCAACTTAAAATTCAACTTAAAATTCAACTTCAAATTCAACTTCAACTTAAATGTCAACTTCAACTTCAACTTCAACTTCAACTTTAACTTCATCTTCAACTTCAACTTCAACTTAAAATTCAACTTCAACTTCAACTTCAATGTCAACTTCAACTTCAACTTCAACTTAAAATTCAACTTCAACTTCAACTTCAACTTTAACTTCATTTTCAACTTCAACTTCAACTTCAACTTAAAATTCAACTTCAACTTCAACTTCAATGTCAACTTCAACTTCAACTTCAACTTAAAATTCAACTTCAACTTCAACTTCAACTTCAACTTTAACTTCATTTTCAACTTCAACTTCAACTTAAAATTCAACTTCAACTTCAACTTTAACTTCATCTTCAACTTCAACTTCAACTTCAACTTAAAATTCAACTTCAACTTCAACTTTAAATTGAACTTGAACTTCAACTTCAACTTCAACTTTAACTTCAATTTCAACTTCAACTTCAACGTCAACTTTAACTTCATCTTCAACTTCAAATTCAACTTCAACTTCAATTTCAACTTCAACTTCAACTTCAAATTCAACTTCAACTTCATATTGAACTTCAACTTCAACTTCAACTTCAACTTAAAATTCAACTTCAACTACAACTTCAATGTCAACTTCAACTTCATCTTCAACTTCAACTTAAAATTCAACTTCAAATTCAACTTCAAATTCAACTTCAAATTCAACTTCAACTTCAACTTCAACTTCAACTTCAATGTCAACTACAACTTCAACTTCAACTTTAACTTCATCTTTAACTTCAACTTCAACTTCAACTTCAACTTTAACTTCATCTTCAACTTCAATGTCAACTTCAACTTCAACTTCAACTTAAAATTCAACTTCAACTTCAACTTCAACTTCAACTTTAACTTAATTTTCAACTTCAACTTCAACTTCAACTTAAAATTCAACTTCAACTTCAATGTCAACTTCAACTTCAACTTCACCTTCAACTTTAACTTCATCTTCAACTTCAACTTCAACTTCAACTTAAAATTCAACTTCAACTTCAATGTCAACTTCAACTTCAACTTCAACTTCAACTTTAACTTCATCTTCAACTTCAACTTCAACTTCAACTTAAAATTCAACTTCAACTTCAACTTTAAATTCAACTTCAACTTCAACTTCATCTTCAACTTTAACTTCAACTTAAAATTCAATTTCAACTTCAACTTCATTGTCAACTTCAACTTCAACTTCAACTTAAAATTCAACTTCAACTTTAACTTCATCTTCAACTTCAACTTCAACTTCAACTTAAAATTCAACTTCAACTACAACTTCAATGTCAACTTTAACTTCATCTTCAACTTCAACTTCAACTTCAACTTAAAATTCAACTTCAACTTCAACTTCAATGTCAACTTGATCTTCAACTTGAACTTCAAGTTCAAGTTCAACTTCAACTTTGAATTCAACTTCAACTTCAACTTTAAATTCAACTTCAACTTCAATTTCAACTTCAACTTCAACTTCAACTTCAACTTCAACTTCAACTTCATTGTCAACTTCAACTTCAACTTCAACTTAAAATTCAACTTCAACTTCAACTTCAATGTCAACTTCAACTTCAACTTCAACTTCAACTTTAACTTCATCTTCAACTTCAACTTCAACTTCAACTTAAAATTCAATTTCAACTTCAACTTCATTGTCAACTTCAACTTCAACTTCAACTTAAAATTCAACTTCAACTTCAACTTCAATGTCAACTTGATCTTCAACTTGAACTTCAAGTTCAAGTTCAACTTCAACTTTGAATTCAACTTCAACTTCAACTTTAAATTCAACTTTAAATTCAACTTCAACTTCAACTTCAACTTCAGCTTTAAATTCAACTTCAACTTCAATTTCAACTTCAACTTCAACTTCAAATTCAACTTCAACTTCATATTGAACTTCAACTTCAACTTCAACTTCAAATTCAACTTCAACATCAACTTCAACTTCAACTTCAAATTCAACTTAAACTTCAATTTCAACTTTGACTTCAAGTTCAACTTCGACTTCAACTTCAAAGTCAACTTCAACTTCAAATTTAACTTCAACTTCAACTTCGACTTCAACTTCAACTTCAACTTCAACTTCAAATTCAACTTCAACTTCAACTTCAACTTCAACTTCATTGTCAACTTCAACTTCAACTTCAACTTAAAATTCAACTTCAACTTCAACTTCAATGTCAACTTCAACTTCAACTTCAATGTCAACTTCAACTTCAACTTCAACTTCAACTTTAACTTCATCTTCAACTTCAACTTCAACTTCAACTTAAAATTCAATTTCAACTTCAACTTCATTGTCAACTTCAACTTCAACTTCAACTTAAAATTCAACTTCAACTTCAACTTCAATGTCAACTTGATCTTCAACTTGAACTTCAAGTTCAAGTTCAACTTCAACTTTGAATTCAACTTCAACTTCAACTTTAAATTCAACTTTAAATTCAACTTCAACTTCAACTTCAACTTCAACTTTAAATTCAACTTCAACTTCAATTTCAACTTCAACTTCAACTTCAAATTCAACTTCAACTTCATATTGAACTTCAACTTCAACTTCAACTTCAAATTCAACTTCAACATCAACTTCAACTTCAACTTCAAATTCAACTTAAACTTCAATTTCAACTTTGACTTCAAGTTCAACTTCGACTTCAACTTCAAAGTCAACTTCAACTTCAAATTTAACTTCAACTTCAACTTCGACTTCAACTTCAACTTCAACTTCAACTTCAAATTCAACTTCAACTTCAACTTCAACTTCAACTTCAACTTCAAATTCAACTTCAACATCAATTTCAACTTCATCTTCAAATTCAACTTCAACTTCAACTTCAACTTCAACTTTAACTTCAACTTCAACTTTAACTTCATTTTCAACTTCAACTTCAACTTCAACTTAAAATTCAACTTCAACTTCAATGTCAACTCCAACTTCAACTTCAACTTCAACTTTAACTTCATCTTCAACTTGAACTTCAACTTCAACTTAAAATTCAACTTCAACTTCAACTTTAAATTGAACTTCAACTTCAACTTTAACTTCATTTTCAACTTCAACTTCAACTTCAACTTCAACTTCAACTTCAACTTAAAATTCAACTTCAACTTCAACTTCAACTTTAACTTCATCTTCAACTTCAACTTCAACTTCAACTTAAAATTCAACTTCAAATTCAACTTTAAATTGAACTTCAACTTCAACTTCAACTTTAACTTTAACTTCAATTTCAACTTCAACTTCAATGTCAACTTTAACTTCATCTTCAACTTCAAATTCAACTTCAACTTCAATTTCAACTTCAACTTCAACTTCAAATTCAACTTCAACTTCATATTGAACTTCAACTTCAAATTCAACTTCAAATTCAACTTAAAATTCAACTTCAACTTCATCTTCAACTTCAACTTTAACTTCATCTTCAACTTCAACTACAACTTCAACTTAAAATTCAACTTTAACTTCAACTTCAACTTCTTTAATTTCAACTTAAACTTTAACTTCAACTTCAACTTCAACTTCAACTTCAACTTCAACTTCGACTTCAACTTCAACTTAAAATTCAACTTCAACTTCAACTTTAAATTGAACTTCAACTTCAACTTTAACTTCAACTTCAACTTCAACTTCAACTTCAAATTCAACTTCAACTTCAACTTCAATTTCAAATTCAACTTCAACTTCAACTTCAACTTCAACTTCAACTTCAACTTCAAATTCAACTTCAACTTCATATTGAACTTCAACTTCAACTTCAACTTCAAATTCAACTTCAACATCAACTTCAACTTCAACTTCAAATTCAACTTCAAATTAAACTTCAACTTCATCTTCAACTTCAACTTCAACTTTAACTTCATCTTCAACTTCAACTTCAACTTCAACTTAAAATTCAACTTCAACTACAACTTCAATGTCAACTTCAACTTCATCTTCAACTTCAACTTAAAATTCAACTTAAAATTCAACTTCAAATTCAACTTCAAATTCAACTTCAAATGAAACTTCATCTTCAACTTCAACTTAAAATTCAACTTCAACTTAAATGTCAACTTCAACTTCAACTTCAACTTCAACTTTAACT
Organism: Brachycybe producta; assembly: GCA_036925085.1. Lineage (NCBI taxonomy): Eukaryota > Metazoa > Arthropoda > Diplopoda > Playtdesmida > Andrognathidae > Brachycybe > Brachycybe producta. The sequence continues at coordinate 679,837 of JAUPFP010000077.1, forward strand.
TCATCTTCAACTTCAACTTCAACTTAAAATTCAACTTCAACTTCAACTTTAACTTCATTTTCAACTTCAACTTCAACTTAAAATTCAACTTCAACTTCAACTTCAACTTCAAATCCAACTTCAACTTCAAATTCAACTTCAAATTCAACTTCAACTTCAACTTCAACTTCAACTTCAACTTCAATTACAATTTCATATTCAAGTTCAACTTCAATTTCATATTCAAGTTCAACTTCAATTTCATATTCAAGTTCAACTTCAATTTCATATTCAAGTTCAACTTCAACTTAAAATTTAACTTCAACTTCAACTTTAAATTCAACTTTAAATTCAACTTCAACTTCAATTTCAACTTCAAATTCAACTTCAGCTTCAACTTCAACTTCAACTTCAACTTCAAATTCAACTTCAACTTCATCTTCAACTTCAACTTCAACTTCAAATTCAACTTTAACATCACCTTCAACTTCAACTTCAAATTCAACTTCAAATTCAACTTCAAATTCAACTTCAAATTCGACTTCAAATTCAACTTGAAATTCAACTTAAAATTCAACTTCAACTTCATCTTCAACTTCAACTTTAACTTCATCTTCAACTTCAACTTCAACTTAAAATTCAACTTTAACTTCAACTTCAACTTCAACTTTAATTTCAACTTAAACTTTAACTTCAACTTTAACTTCAACTTCAACTTTAACTTCAACTTTAATTTCAACTTCAACTTCAACTTCAAATTCAACTGCAACTTCAACTTCAACTTCAACTTCAACTTCAACTACAATTTCATATTCAAGTTCAACTTCAGTTTCATATTCAAGTTCAACTTCAATTTCATATTCAAGTTCAACTTCAACTTCAAATTCAACTTCAACTTCAACTTTAAATTCAACTTTAAATTCAACTTCAACTTCAACTTCAACTTCAACTTCAAATTCAACTTCATCTTCAACTTCAACTTCAACTTCAACTTAAAATTCAACTTCAACTTCAACTTCAATGTCAACTTGATCTTCAACTTGAACTTCAAGTTCAAGTTCAACTTCAACTTTGAATTCAACTTCAACTTCAACTTTAAATTCAACTTTAAATTCAACTTCAACTTCAACTTCAACTTCAACTTTAAATTCAACTTCAACTTCAATTTCAACTTCAACTTCAACTTCAACTTCAAATTCAACTTCAACTTCATATTGAACTTCAACTTCAACTTCAACTTCAAATTCAACTTCAACATCAACTTCAATTTCAACTTCAACTTCAACTTCAACTTCAACTTTAACTTCATCTTCAACTTCAACTTCAACTTCAACTTAAAATTCAACTTCAACTTCAACTTCAATGTCAACTTGATCTTCAACTTGAACTTCAAGTTCAAGTTCAACTTCAACTTTGAATTCAACTTCAACTTCAACTTTAAATTCAACTTCAACTTCAATTTCAACTTCAACTTCAACTTCAACTTCAACTTCATTGTCAACTTCAACTTCAACTTCAACTTAAAATTCAACTTCAACTTCAACTTCAATGTCAACTTCAACTTCAACTTCAACTTCAACTTTAACTTCATCCTCAACATCAACTTCAACTTCAACTTAAAATTCAATTTCAACTTCAACTTCATTGTCAACTTCAACTTCAACTTCAACTTAAAATTCAACTTCAAATTCAACTTCAAATTCGACTTAAAATTCAACTTAAAATTCAACTTAAAATTCAACTTCAACTTCATCTTCAACTTCAACTTTAACTTCATCTTCAACTTCAACTTCAACTTAAAATTCAACTGCAACTTCAACTTCAACTCCAACTTTAACTTCAACTACAATTTCATATTCAAGTTCAACTTCAGTTTCATATTCAAGTTCAACTTCAATTTCATATTCAAGTTCAACTTCAACTTCAAATTCAACTTCAACTTCAACTTTAAATTCAACTTTAAATTCAACTTCAACTTCAACTTCAACTTCAACTTCAAATTCAACTTCATCTTCAACTTCAACTTCAACTTCAACTTAAAATTCAACTTCAACTTCAACTTCAGTGTCAACTTGATCTTCAACTTGAACTTCAAGTTCAAGTTCAACTTCAACTTTGAATTCAACTTCAACTTCAACTTTAAATTCAACTTTAAATTCAACTTCAACTTCAACTTCAACTTCAACTTTAAATTCAACTTCAACTTCAATTTCAACTTCAACTTCAACTTCAACTTCAAATTCAACTTCAACTTCATATTGAACTTCAACTTCAACTTCAACTTCAAATTCAACTTCAACATCAACTTCAATTTCAACTTCAACTTCAACTTCAACTTCAACTTTAACTTCATCTTCAACTTCAACTTCAACTTCAACTTAAAATTCAACTTCAACTTCAACTTCAACTTCAAATTCAACTTTAACATCACCTTCAACTTCAACTTAAAATTCAACTTCAACTACAACTTCAATGTCAACTTCAACTTCATCTTCAACTTCAACTTAAAATTCAACTTAAAATTCAACTTCATCTTCAACTTCAACTTCAACTTCAACTTAAAATTCAACTTCAACTACAACTTCAATGTCAACTTCAACTTCATCTTCAACTTCAACTTAAAATTCAACTTAAAATTCAACTTCAACTTCAACTTCAACTTTAAATTCAACTTTAAATTCAACTTCAACTTCAACTTCAACTTCAACTTTAAATTCAACTTCAACTTCAAATTCAACTTCAACTTCAACTTCAAATTCAACTTCAACTTCATATTGAACTTCAACTTCAACTTCAACTTCAAATTCAACTTTAACATCAACTTCAACTTCAACTTCAAATTCAACTTCAAATTCAACTTCAAATTCAACTTCAAATTCAACTTCAAATTCAACTTCAAATTCAACTTCAAATTCAACTTCAACTTCATCTTCAACTTCAACTTCAACTTTAACTTCATCTTCAACTTCAACTTCAACTTCAACTTAAAATTCAACTTCAACTTCAACTTCAACTTCAACTTAAAATTCAACTTCAACTTCAACTTCAATGTCAACTTCAACTTCAACTTCAACTTCAACTTTAACTTCATCTTCAACTTCAACTTCAACTTCAACTTAAAATTCAATTTCAACTTCAACTTCATTGTCAACTTCAACTTCAACTTCAACTTAAAATTCAACTTCAACTTCAACTTCAATGTCAACTTCAACTTCAACTTCAACTTCAACTTTAACTTCATCTTCAACTTCAACTTCAACTTCAACTTAAAATTCAACTTCAACTTCAACTTCAATGTCAACTTGATCTTCAACTTGAACTTCAAGTTCAAGTTCAAAATCAACTTCAACTTCAACTTCAACTTCAACTTTAAATTCAACTTCAACTTCAATTCCAACTTCAACTTCAACTTCAAATTCAACTTCAACTTCATATTGAACTTCAACTTCAACTTCAACTTCAAATTCAACTTCAAATTAAACTTCAACTTCATCTTCAACTTCAACTTCAACTTTAACTTCATCTTCAACTTCAACTTCAACTTCAACTTAAAATTCAACTTCAACTACAACTTCAATGTCAACTTCAACTTCATCTTCAACTTCAACTTCAAATTCAACTTAAAATTCAACTTCAAATTCAACTTCAAATTCAACTTCAAATGCAACTTCAAATTCAACTTCAACTTCCTCTTCAACTTCAACTTTAATTTCAACTTAAACTTTAACTTCAACTTTAACTTCAACTTCAACTTTAACTTCAAATTCAACTTCAACTTCAACTTCAACTTCAAATTCAACTTCAGCTTCAACTTCAACTTCAACTTCAACTTCAAACTCAACTTCAACTTCATCTTCAATTTCAACTTCAACTTCAACTTCAACTTCAAATTCAACTTTAACATCAACTTCAACTTCAACTTCAAATTCAACTTCAAATTCAACTTCAAATTCAACTTCAAATTCAACTTCAAATTCAACTTCAAATTCAACTTCAACTTCATCTTCAACTTCAACTTCAACTTTAACTTCGTCTTCAACTTCAACTTCAACTTCAACTTAAAATTCAACTTCAACTTCAACTTCAACTTCAACTTTAATTTCAACTTAAACTTTAACTTCAACTTTAACTTCAACTTTAACTTCAACTTCAACTTTAACTTCAAATTTAACTTCAACTTCAAATTCGACTTCAACTTCAACTTCAACTTCAAATTCAATTTCAAATTCAACTTCAACTTCAACTTCAACTTCAACTTCAAATTCAACTTCAACATCAACTTCAACTTCATCTTCAAATTCAACTTCAACTTCAACTTCAACTTCAACTTTAACTTCAACTTCAACTTTAACTTCATTTTCAACTTCATCTTCAACTTCAACTTAAAATTCAACTTCAACTTCAATGTCAACTTCAACTTCAACTTCAACTTCAACTTTAACTTCAACTTCGACTTTAACTTCATTTTCAACTTCAACTTCAACTTCAACTTCAACTTAAAATTCAACTTCAACTTCAACTTCAACTTCAACTTCAACTTCAACTTCAACTTAAAATTCAACTTCAACTTCAACTTCAACTTCAACTTCAACTTCAACTTTAACTTCATCTTCAACTTCAACTTCAACTTCAACTTAAAATTCAACTTCAACTTCAACTTTAAATTGAACTTGAACTTCAACTTCAACTTCAACTTTAACTTCAATTTCAACTTCAACTTCAACGTCAACTTTAACTTCATCTTCAACTTCAAATTCAACTTCAACTTCAATTTCAACTTCAACTTCAACTTCAAATTCAACTTCAACTTCATATTGAACTTCAACTTCAACTTCAACTTCAAATTCAACTTCAACATCAACTTCAACTTCAACTTCAAATTCAACTTCAAATTAAACTTCAACTTCATCTTCAACTTCAACTTCAACTTTAACTTCATCTTCAACTTCAACTTCAACTTCAACTTAAAATTCAACTTCAACTACAACTTCAATGTCAACTTCAACTTCATCTTCAACTTCAACTTAAAATTCAACTTCAAATTCAACTTCAAATTCAACTTCAAATTCAACTTCAACTTCAACTTCAACTTCAACTTCAATGTCAACTACAACTTCAACTTCAACTTTAACTTCATCTTTAACTTCAACTTCAACTTCAACTTCAACTTTAACTTCATCTTCAACTTCAATGTCAACTTCAACTTCAACTTCAACTTAAAATTCAACTTCAACTTCAACTTCAACTTCAACTTTAACTTAATTTTCAACTTCAACTTCAACTTCAACTTAAAATTCAACTTCAACTTCAATGTCAACTTCAACTTCAACTTCACCTTCAACTTTAACTTCATCTTCAACTTCAACTTCAACTTCAACTTAAAATTCAACTTCAACTTCAATGTCAACTTCAACTTCAACTTCAACTTCAACTTTAACTTCATCTTCAACTTCAACTTCAACTTCAACTTAAAATTCAACTTCAACTTCAACTTTAAATTCAACTTCAACTTCAACTTCATCTTCAACTTTAACTTCAACTTAAAATTCAATTTCAACTTCAACTTTATTGTCAACTTCAACTTCAACTTCAACTTAAAATTCAACTTCAACTTTAACTTCATCTTCAACTTCAACTTCAACTTCAACTTAAAATTCAACTTCAACTTCAACTTCAATGTCAACTTGATCTTCAACTTGAACTTCAAGTTCAAGTTCAACTTCAACTTTGAATTCAACTTCAACTTCAACTTTAAATTCAACTTTAAATTCAACTTCAACTTCAACTTCAACTTCAACTTTAAATTCAACTTCAACTTCAATTTCAACTTCAACTTCAACTTCAAATTCAACTTCAACTTCATATTGAACTTCAACTTCAACTTCAACTTCAACTTCAACTTCAAATTCAACTTCAACATCAACTTCAACTTCAACTTCAAATTCAACTTCAAATTAACCTTCAACTTCATCTTCAACTTCAACTTCAACTTTAACTTCATCTTCAACTTCAAATTCAACTTCAACTTAAAATTCAACTTCAACTACAACTTCAATGTCAACTTCAACTTCATCTTCAACTTCAACTTAAAATTCAACTTAAAATTCAACTTCAAATTCAACTTCAACTTAAATGTCAACTTCAACTTCAACTTCAACTTCAACTTTAACTTCATCTTCAACTTCAACTTCAACTTAAAATTCAACTTCAACTTCAACTTCAATGTCAACTTCAACTTCAACTTCAACTTAAAATTCAACTTCAACTTCAACTTCAACTTTAACTTCATTTTCAACTTCAACTTCAACTTCAACTTAAAATTCAACTTCAACTTCAACTTCAATGTCAACTTCAACTTCAACTTCAACTTAAAATTCAACTTCAACTTCAACTTCAACTTCAACTTTAACTTCATTTTCAACTTCAACTTCAACTTAAAATTCAACTTCAACTTCAACTTTAACTTCATCTTCAACTTCAACTTCAACTTCAACTTAAAATTCAACTTCAACTTCAACTTTAAATTGAACTTGAACTTCAACTTCAACTTCAACTTTAACTTCAATTTCAACTTCAACTTCAACGTCAACTTTAACTTCATCTTCAACTTCAAATTCAACTTCAACTTCAATTTCAACTTCAACTTCAACTTCAAATTCAACTTCAACTTCATATTGAACTTCAACTTCAACTTCAACTTAAAATTCAACTTCAACTACAACTTCAATGTCAACTTCAACTTCATCTTCAACTTCAACTTAAAATTCAACTTCAAATTCAACTTCAAATTCAACTTCAAATTCAACTTCAACTTCAACTTCAACTTCAACTTCAATGTCAACTACAACTTCAACTTCAACTTTAACTTCATCTTTAACTTCAACTTCAACTTCAACTTCAACTTTAACTTCATCTTCAACTTCAATGTCAACTTCAACTTCAACTTCAACTTAAAATTCAACTTCAACTTCAACTTCAACTTCAACTTTAACTTAATTTTCAACTTCAACTTCAACTTCAACTTAAAATTCAACTTCAACTTCAATGTCAACTTCAACTTCAACTTCACCTTCAACTTTAACTTCATCTTCAACTTCAACTTCAACTTCAACTTAAAATTCAACTTCAACTTCAATGTCAACTTCAACTTCAACTTCAACTTCAACTTTAACTTCATCTTCAACTTCAACTTCAACTTCAACTTAAAATTCAACTTCAACTTCAACTTTAAATTCAACTTCAACTTCAACTTCATCTTCAACTTTAACTTCAACTTAAAATTCAATTTCAACTTCAACTTCATTGTCAACTTCAACTTCAACTTCAACTTAAAATTCAACTTCAACTTTAACTTCATCTTCAACTTCAACTTCAACTTCAACTTAAAATTCAACTTCAACTACAACTTCAATGTCAACTTTAACTTCATCTTCAACTTCAACTTCAACTTCAACTTAAAATTCAACTTCAACTTCAACTTCAATGTCAACTTGATCTTCAACTTGAACTTCAAGTTCAAGTTCAACTTCAACTTTGAATTCAACTTCAACTTCAACTTTAAATTCAACTTCAACTTCAATTTCAACTTCAACTTCAACTTCAACTTCAACTTCAACTTCAACTTCATTGTCAACTTCAACTTCAACTTCAACTTAAAATTCAACTTCAACTTCAACTTCAATGTCAACTTCAACTTCAACTTCAACTTCAACTTTAACTTCATCTTCAACTTCAACTTCAACTTCAACTTAAAATTCAATTTCAACTTCAACTTCATTGTCAACTTCAACTTCAACTTCAACTTAAAATTCAACTTCAACTTCAACTTCAATGTCAACTTGATCTTCAACTTGAACTTCAAGTTCAAGTTCAACTTCAACTTTGAATTCAACTTCAACTTCAACTTTAAATTCAACTTTAAATTCAACTTCAACTTCAACTTCAACTTCAACTTTAAATTCAACTTCAACTTCAATTTCAACTTCAACTTCAACTTCAAATTCAACTTCAACTTCATATTGAACTTCAACTTCAACTTCAACTTCAAATTCAACTTCAACATCAACTTCAACTTCAACTTCAAATTCAACTTAAACTTCAATTTCAACTTTGACTTCAAGTTCAACTTCGACTTCAACTTCAAAGTCAACTTCAACTTCAAATTTAACTTCAACTTCAACTTCGACTTCAACTTCAACTTCAACTTCAACTTCAAATTCAACTTCAACTTCAACTTCAACTTCAACTTCATTGTCAACTTCAACTTCAACTTCAACTTAAAATTCAACTTCAACTTCAACTTCAATGTCAACTTCAACTTCAACTTCAACTTCAACTTTAACTTCATCTTCAACTTCAACTTCAACTTCAACTTAAAATTCAATTTCAACTTCAACTTCATTGTCAACTTCAACTTCAACTTCAACTTAAAATTCAACTTCAACTTCAACTTCAATGTCAACTTGATCTTCAACTTGAACTTCAAGTTCAAGTTCAACTTCAACTTTGAATTCAACTTCAACTTCAACTTTAAATTCAACTTTAAATTCAACTTCAACTTCAACTTCAACTTCAACTTTAAATTCAACTTCAACTTCAATTTCAACTTCAACTTCAACTTCAAATTCAACTTCAACTTCATATTGAACTTCAACTTCAACTTCAACTTCAAATTCAACTTCAACATCAACTTCAACTTCAACTTCAAATTCAACTTAAACTTCAATTTCAACTTTGACTTCAAGTTCAACTTCGACTTCAACTTCAAAGTCAACTTCAACTTCAAATTTAACTTCAACTTCAACTTCGACTTCAACTTCAACTTCAACTTCAACTTCAAATTCAACTTCAACTTCAACTTCAACTTCAACTTCAACTTCAAATTCAACTTCAACATCAATTTCAACTTCATCTTCAAATTCAACTTCAACTTCAACTTCAACTTCAACTTTAACTTCAACTTCAACTTTAACTTCATTTTCAACTTCAACTTCAACTTCAACTTAAAATTCAACTTCAACTTCAATGTCAACTCCAACTTCAACTTCAACTTCAACTTTAACTTCATCTTCAACTTCAACTTCAACTTCAACTTAAAATTCAACTTCAACTTCAACTTTAAATTGAACTTCAACTTCAACTTTAACTTCATTTTCAACTTCAACTTCAACTTCAACTTCAACTTCAACTTCAACTTCAACTTAAAATTCAACTTCAACTTCAACTTCAACTTTAACTTCATCTTCAACTTCAACTTCAACTTCAACTTAAAATTCAACTTCAAATTCAACTTTAAATTGAACTTCAACTTCAACTTCAACTTTAACTTTAACTTCAATTTCAACTTCAACTTCAATGTCAACTTTAACTTCATCTTCAACTTCAAATTCAACTTCAACTTCAATTTCAACTTCAACTTCAACTTCAAATTCAACTTCAACTTCATATTGAACTTCAACTTCAAATTCAACTTCAAATTCAACTTAAAATTCAACTTCAACTTCATCTTCAACTTCAACTTTAACTTCATCTTCAACTTCAACTACAACTTCAACTTAAAATTCAACTTTAACTTCAACTTCAACTTCTTTAATTTCAACTTCAACTTTAAATTGAACTTCAACTTCAACTTTAACTTCAACTTCAACTTCAACTTCAACTTCAAATTCAACTTCAACTTCAACTTCAATTTCAAATTCAACTTCAACTTCAACTTCAACTTCAACTTCAACTTCAACTTCAAATTCAACTTCAACTTCATATTGAACTTCAACTTCAACTTCAACTTCAAATTCAACTTCAACATCAACTTCAACTTCAACTTCAAATTCAACTTCAAATTAAACTTCAACTTCATCTTCAACTTCAACTTCAACTTTAACTTCATCTTCAACTTCAACTTCAACTTCAACTTAAAATTCAACTTCAACTACAACTTCAATGTCAACTTCAACTTCATCTTCAACTTCAACTTAAAATTCAACTTAAAATTCAACTTCAAATTCAACTTCAAATTCAACTTCAAATGCAACTTCATCTTCAACTTCAACTTAAAATTCAACTTCAACTTAAATGTCAACTTCAACTTCAACTTCAACTTCAACTTTAACTTCATCTTCAACTTCAACTTCAACTTAAAATTCAACTTCAACTTCAACTTTAACTTCATTTTCAACTTCAACTTCAACTTAAAATTCAACTTCAACTTCAACTTCAACTTCAAATCCAACTTCAACTTCAAATTCAACTTCAAATTCAACTTCAACTTCAACTTCAACTTCAACTTCAACTTCAATTACAATTTCATATTCAAGTTCAACTTCAATTTCATATTCAAGTTCAACTTCAATTTCATATTCAAGTTCAACTTCAATTTCATATTCAAGTTCAACTTCAACTTAAAATTTAACTTCAACTTCAACTTTAAATTCAACTTTAAATTCAACTTCAACTTCAATTTCAACTTCAAATTCAACTTCAGCTTCAACTTCAACTTCAACTTCAACTTCAAATTCAACTTCAACTTCATCTTCAACTTCAACTTCAACTTCAAATTCAACTTTAACATCACCTTCAACTTCAACTTCAAATTCAACTTCAAATTCAACTTCAAATTCAACTTCAAATTCGACTTCAAATTCAACTTCAAATTCAACTTAAAATTCAACTTCAACTTCATCTTCAACTTCAACTTTAACTTCATCTTCAACTTCAACTTCAACTTAAAATTCAACTTTAACTTCAACTTCAACTTCAACTTTAATTTCAACTTAAACTTTAACTTCAACTTTAACTTCAACTTCAACTTTAACTTCAACTTTAATTTCAACTTCAACTTCAACTTCAAATTCAACTGCAACTTCAACTTCAACTTCAACTTCAACTTCAACTACAATTTCATATTCAAGTTCAACTTCAGTTTCATATTCAAGTTCAACTTCAATTTCATATTCAAGTTCAACTTCAACTTCAAATTCAACTTCAACTTCAACTTTAAATTCAACTTTAAATTCAACTTCAACTTCAACTTCAACTTCAACTTCAAATTCAACTTCATCTTCAACTTCAACTTCAACTTCAACTTAAAATTCAACTTCAACTTCAACTTCAATGTCAACTTGATCTTCAACTTGAACTTCAAGTTCAAGTTCAACTTCAACTTTGAATTCAACTTCAACTTCAACTTTAAATTCAACTTTAAATTCAACTTCAACTTCAACTTCAACTTCAACTTTAAATTCAACTTCAACTTCAATTTCAACTTCAACTTCAACTTCAACTTCAAATTCAACTTCAACTTCATATTGAACTTCAACTTCAACTTCAACTTCAAATTCAACTTCAACATCAACTTCAATTTCAACTTCAACTTCAACTTCAACTTCAACTTTAACTTCATCTTCAACTTCAACTTCAACTTCAACTTAAAATTCAACTTCAACTTCAACTTCAATGTCAACTTGATCTTCAACTTGAACTTCAAGTTCAAGTTCAACTTCAACTTTGAATTCAACTTCAACTTCAACTTTAAATTCAACTTCAACTTCAATTTCAACTTCAACTTCAACTTCAACTTCAACTTCATTGTCAACTTCAACTTCAACTTCAACTTAAAATTCAACTTCAACTTCAACTTCAATGTCAACTTCAACTTCAACTTCAACTTCAACTTTAACTTCATCCTCAACATCAACTTCAACTTCAACTTAAAATTCAATTTCAACTTCAACTTCATTGTCAACTTCAACTTCAACTTCAACTTAAAATTCAACTTCAAATTCAACTTCAAATTCGACTTCAAATTCAACTTCAAATTCAACTTAAAATTCAACTTCAACTTCATCTTCAACTTCAACTTTAACTTCATCTTCAACTTCAACTTCAACTTAAAATTCAACTGCAACTTCAACTTCAACTCCAACTTTAACTTCAACTACAATTTCATATTCAAGTTCAACTTCAGTTTCATATTCAAGTTCAACTTCAATTTCATATTCAAGTTCAACTTCAACTTCAAATTCAACTTCAACTTCAACTTTAAATTCAACTTTAAATTCAACTTCAACTTCAACTTCAACTTCAACTTCAAATTCAACTTCATCTTCAACTTCAACTTCAACTTCAACTTAAAATTCAACTTCAACTTCAACTTCAATGTCAACTTGATCTTCAACTTGAACTTCAAGTTCAAGTTCAACTTCAACTTTGAATTCAACTTCAACTTCAACTTTAAATTCAACTTTAAATTCAACTTCAACTTCAACTTCAACTTCAACTTTAAATTCAACTTCAACTTCAATTTCAACTTCAACTTCAACTTCAACTTCAAATTCAACTTCAACTTCATATTGAACTTCAACTTCAACTTCAACTTCAAATTCAACTTCAACATCAACTTCAATTTCAACTTCAACTTCAACTTCAACTTCAACTTTAACTTCATCTTCAACTTCAACTTCAACTTCAACTTAAAATTCAACTTCAACTTCAACTTCAATGTCAACTTGATCTTCAACTTGAACTTCAAGTTCAAGTTCAACTTCAACTTTGAATTCAACTTCAACTTCAACTTTAAATTCAACTTCAACTTCAATTTCAACTTCAACTTCAACTTCAACTTCAACTTCATTGTCAACTTCAACTTCAACTTCAACTTAAAATTCAACTTCAACTTCAACTTCAATGTCAACTTCAACTTCAACTTCAACTTCAACTTTAACTTCATCCTCAACATCAACTTCAACTTCAACTTAAAATTCAATTTCAACTTCAACTTCATTGTCAACTTCAACTTCAACTTCAACTTAAAATTCAACTTCAAATTCAACTTCAAATTCGACTTCAAATTCAACTTCAAATTCAACTTAAAATTCAACTTCAACTTCATCTTCAACTTCAACTTTAACTTCATCTTCAACTTCAACTTCAACTTAAAATTCAACTGCAACTTCAACTTCAACTCCAACTTTAACTTCAACTACAATTTCATATTCAAGTTCAACTTCAGTTTCATATTCAAGTTCAACTTCAATTTCATATTCAAGTTCAACTTCAACTTCAAATTCAACTTCAACTTCAACTTTAAATTCAACTTTAAATTCAACTTCAACTTCAACTTCAACTTCAACTTCAAATTCAACTTCATCTTCAACTTCAACTTCAACTTCAACTTAAAATTCAACTTCAACTTCAACTTCAATGTCAACTTGATCTTCAACTTGAACTTCAAGTTCAAGTTCAACTTCAACTTTGAATTCAACTTCAACTTCAACTTTAAATTCAACTTTAAATTCAACTTCAACTTCAACTTCAACTTCAACTTTAAATTCAACTTCAACTTCAATTTCAACTTCAACTTCAACTTCAACTTCAAATTCAACTTCAACTTCACATTGAACTTCAACTTCAACTTCAACTTCAAATTCAACTTCAACATCAACTTCAATTTCAACTTCAACTTCAACTTCAACTTCAACTTTAACTTCATCTTCAACTTCAACTTCAACTTCAACTTAAAATTCAACTTCAACTTCAACTTCAACTTCAACTTCAAATTCAACTTTAACATCACCTTCAACTTCAACTTAAAATTCAACTTCAACTACAACTTCAATGTCAACTTCAACTTCATCTTCAACTTCAACTTAAAATTCAACTTAAAATTCAACTTCATCTTCAACTTCAACTTCAACTTCAACTTAAAATTCAACTTCAACTACAACTTCAATGTCAACTTCAACTTCATCTTCAACTTCAACTTAAAATTCAACTTAAAATTCAACTTCAAATTCAACTTCAAATTCAACTTCAAATTCAACTTCAAATTCAACTTCAAATGCAACTTCAAATTCAACTTCAACTTCATCTTCAACTTCAACTTCAACTTTAACTTCATCTTCAACTTCAACTTCAACTTCAACTTAAAATTCAACTTTAACTTCAACTTCAACTTCAACTTTAATTTCAACTTAAACTTTAACTTCAACTTTAACTTCAACTTCAACTTTAACTTCAAATTCAACTTCAACTTCAACTTCAAATTCAACTTCAGCTTCAACTTCAACTTCAACTTCAACTTCAAACTCAACTTCAACTTCATCTTCAATTTCAACTTCAACTTCAACTTCAACTTCAAATTCAACTTTAACATCAACTTCAACTTCAACTTCAAATTCAACTTCAAATTCAACTTCAAATTCAACTTCAAATTCAACTTCAAATTCAACTTCAAATTCAACTTCAAATTCAACTTCAAATTCAACTTCAACTTTATCTTCAACTTCAACTTCAACTTTAACTTCATCTTCAACTTCAACTTCAACTTCAACTTAAAATTCAACTTTAAATTCAACTTCAACTTCAACTTCAACTTCAACTTCAACTTCAACTTTAAATTCAACTTCAACTTCAATTTCAACTTCAACTTCAACTTCAAATTCAGCTTCAACTTCATATTGAACTTCAACTTCAACTTCAACTTCAAATTCAACTTCAACATCAACTTCAACTTCAACTTCAACTTCAAGTTCAACTTCAACTTTAACTTCATCTTCAACTTCAACTTCAACTTTAAATTCAACTTCAACTTCAATTTCAACTTCAACTTCAACTTCAACTTCAACTTCATTGTCAACTTCAACTTCAACTTCAACTTAAAATTCAACTTCAACTTCAACTTCAATGTCAACTTCAACTTCAACTTCAACTTCAACTTTAACTTCATCTTCAACTTCAACTTCAACTTCAACTTAAAATTCAATTTCAACTTCAACTTCATTGTCAACTTCAACTTCAACTTCAACTTAAAATTCAACTTCAACTTCAACTTCAATGTCAACTTCAACTTCATTGTCAACTTCAACTTCAACTTCAACTTAAAATTCAACTTCAACTTCAACTTCAATGTCAACTTCAACTTCAACTTCAACTTCAACTTTAACTTCATCTTCAACTTCAACTTCAACTTCAACTTAAAATTCAATTTCAACTTCAACTTCATTGTCAACTTCAACTTCAACTTCAACTTTAACTTCATCTTCAACTTCAACTTCAACTTCAACTTAAAATTCAACTTCAACTTCAACTTCAACTTCATTGTCAACTTCAACTTCAACTTCAACTTAAAATTCAACTTCAACTTCAACTTCAATGTCAACTTCAACTTCAACTTCAAGTTCAACTTCAACTTCAACTTCAACTTCAACTTCAACTTCAACTTTAAATTCAACTTGAAATTCAATTTCAACTTCAACTTCAACTTCAAATTCAACTTCAACTTCATATTGAACTTCAACTTCAACTTCAACTTCAAATTCAACTTCAACATCAACTTCAACTTCAACTTCAAATTCAACTTCAAATTCAACTTCAACTTTATCTTCAACTTCAACTTCAACTTTAACTTCATCTTCAACTTCAACTTCAACTTCAACTTAAAATTCAACTTCAACTACAACTTCAATGTCAACTTCAACTTCATCTTCAACTTCAACTTAAAATTCAACTTAAAATTCAACTTCAACTTCAACTTAAAATTCAACTTTAAATTCAACTTCAACTTCAACTTCAACTTCAACTTCAACTTCAACTTTAAATTCAACTTCAACTTCAATTTCAACTTCAACTTCAACTTCAAATTCAGCTTCAACTTCATATTGAACTTCAACTTCAACTTCAAATTCAACTTCAACATCAACTTCAACTTCAACTTCAACTTCAAGTTCAACTTCAACTTTAACTTCATCTTCAACTTCAACTTCAACTTCAACTTAAAATTCAACTTCAACTTCAACTTCAATGTCAACTTGATCTTCAACTTGAACTTCAAGTTCAAGTTCAACTTCAACTTTGAATTCAACTTCAACTTCAACTTTAAATTCAACTTCAACTTCAATTTCAACTTCAACTTCAACTTCAACTTCAACTTCATTG